>CM071960.1:18643056-19843056 GCA_036784905.1 Acrossocheilus fasciatus
AGACAGAACGTGGGTGTGTGAGGGACAGGTCGGACTGTAGAGGTCACCTCCTATCTGCTGGAGCGGAGGAAGGCGCATCATTACAGGTCTTGGCTTTTAGCACGCCGCTTGGCTGAGGGGTCACGCTCCAGCTCCCAGCCAGTTAAGTGGCCTTTGAGAGAGAGTGTGTGTGTGTGAGAGAGAGAGAGAGAGAGAGAAAGGAGGGAAGAGCCCAGGGCCGGAGAACTCACTCAACACTGTCTGACACCTGAGACTGTGAGCTCAACAAATAACCCCACAGCTCCATAGCACACACACAGAGCCTCCCTCCTACCTCCATCCTAATTCAGCTTGCAGCCAAGAGCTCCTGCTGATATTCCATCAGGAACAATGTCTTCATTTCTGATAGAGGGGGTGGAGGTGGGCAGGCCAGAAATCACTGACACACCTGAGCACACATCTACTTACATCTGTCGTGAGCATTTTAAGGCATCATGAGTGGAAAACATCCCGACAACCTTTTCAGTCCCATGTAGTCACTTGTTAGTAACCAACTATTTAAAAAAGCTTTAAAAAAAAAAAAAAAAAAAAAAAAAAAAAATCACAAAAAGTTGTATTTTTAATGTGGTAGAAATTAGAATAAACCATGAAAATACTGTATCTTGAGCTCGTGTTTACCATGCACAGACCTTATTCAGGCATTTAAAAAATAAATAAATAAAGGAAAATGGAACCAGAAGAACGAAAATGCTAATTCCTGAAGCATTCTATAGTATGCTAAAGTATGCTCAAAGCATTAGTAATACCCAGATAACCTACTACTTCTGACACAGCCTTTGAAGTGTGCACTCACTTTCATGGTCACATGACAATTCCAACAAATAAAAAATAGCATCAAACTTGCATACTTACAGAACATGTTTAATTTATGATTGAGAACTTAGTTCCTTATTAAAAACGGAACATATGCTGACGTGACATTATTTTGGACACAGCCATACTCTCACATGTGCTTCACATGAGGAGTGAGGTGTGTGGAGATGATGTCTATAAAGAGCATTCTTAATGAGTCAGTAACAAGATTTATGCTTAGGTTAGGATGTTATGCTGATATAGGCAGTAGACAACAAGGAAGCTCACTAGGCTTAGTACAGGGGGTTTGAAATGACAAAATTGCAAAACAAATGCAACAGAAATTCTAATAGATAAACAGAATCATGCATGCAACACAAACAACTCTACTGTAGGATCCAGAATGAAAGCTATTTTTAACATTAGCTTGAGTGTTTTCAGAGTAAAGCACAAATATCCTTGAAAGTCATAACTCATGTCTCACTGTGAGTTTTAAACTGCAGAGTAGTGTGCTTATAATAATATTTAGCTTTTATTGTACCAATAAAATCTGCCGTGCTTTTTGAGGATAATCAGATAAGACAGGAAGAACACACATCACAACATAGGAGTGTGAGTGCATCTCTTGTGTTATGGGGATAGTATGGAAAAGATGTTGTTGGCTACTGGCACAAGGCTGGTGAGTGGGCATGGTGTGTATAACTGAGAAAACGAGAGAAACAGAGCAGGACTGGTAGACATGCTTCATAAAAGCGTGAGTCTATAGTCCCACTGCAAGCTCTATCCAGCCCAAATTTCCCACTCAGTGACTGATTCCCTGTGGTCAAAACCAAAATATTGTGTTTCCAGATACAAACTATTTATACTGTAAACAAGTCCACGAATCCTTTGTGGCTGAACCAGTAAAAGATCCATGACGCCAACTGAGAGAAAACCACATCTCCCAGGATGCATTGGTAAAAGGCCAGATTACTCTCTCCCTCTAGGCTGAGGCTTCATCTTCCTCCTAGGCTAAGGAACGACACTGCCATCATGCTCTCAATTTTCTGCCCTGTGCCTCTGTGTTTTATGGGCCTAATGCAACTACTCCCAACCTGGGCCAATGAGAAGATAACTGACCACACCGCACTCATCCTTCAATCCCTCCAGACACTCCAATTCTACAACCGGTTAGTATACTGTACTTCACTTTACAATACAGCATATTCAGCATAAAACTATGGTAGCTTACACACTAAAACCATCTCATAACATGTAAACAATGCTAACACCTACAGTATACCAGGAATTTGTACCATTCAGAACTGAATTCAGAATGCCTTTTAAATTACAACTCAGTTTCTACATTTGGATACAGAATTATAAACTTGGAAGCAGAATTCAAGTGAATAGAAATTCATTCATTTTATGCCATTCCAATTCCTTGTGGTGCCAATTTCAACTTATGAATTGAAAGGGAGATAATTGCACAATTCTGTTTTTTTTTTGTTTTTTTTTTTACAGAAACCCTGAATCGTATTGAATTGAGCACAGCAGAGCTCCTGAAATATCTGGGCCCCAGAAGCGTGTGCGGAAACCCTCAGTTAATGTATGAAGAGGGCAATTGATGTGGTGCTTACAAACGTTAGCGGGGCTGGTGGCATTGATAGAGGTGTGAGGAACACACCACCTGGACTCCAGACAGGAGATAAACAGTGCCATCACTCACCGAGCCGCTAGGCCTTTATTTATTCAGGAGCGTGTCGGAGAAGGGTGGCCCTCTGATCCGTAATTAATTAATTAGTTAATTCATTAAGAGTGCTGTTCATGGCACGCTGGCTTTTTGTGTTCATATGGCTGATGATCAGGTCTTAATAATACCTTGTTTATATCCAGGCATAAATGTCAGAAAAATGTGATGGACGACAAGAGCGTTTTATCCGGGGTGAGAGCGAGATTTATCCTCCAGCTGCAGTCTGGGTAAGAGGCTTTTTGCGAAGAGTGGATCATAAATTACGCTAGCGGCTACGGCTGTCTGTGAAGCAGCGAGAGACGGCAGAGAGGAAGAACGAGAGAGACGGTTGGCGTTTAAAGGCGCAGTGGATCTTTTGCACAAAGGAACATTTTTCAACTTCGATAAACCCCCAGGCACGTCCACAAACAAATGCTAACGTAAACACAAACGATTGTGGCCGTACCATCACACGGAGAAGCGTAAATAACGAATATGCACATACGTACACAACACACCGTCCCTGTAGGCGTTCTATTGTCTTGCAGGATCGCGAGGGCCCGGCCGTAATAAGCAGGAGTCCCAGGGTGCGACAGAAGATGAGCAGAACCGGCTATCAGAGGCAGCTTCCAGCAATGCACACTATGTGATACATTACATCGCAATCCAGCACCCGGTGCCCACCGCTTAGTCGAACTTTGAAAGATATTGCTTATAAAAGAGATGACTCCTGGCGACGGCTAAGTCCTGTAGTTTTATTACACCTCAGGGCTACAGTGGCCTGTCTTTGGAGAGATAAGGTTGTACCCTTTTCATTTCCTATCCGCCGGCCGATATTTTAAGCCGGCTTGTTAAGGGGCGTGAGAGGAGAGCGGGGAAAGGCGAGTTTGATGCATGGCTTTACAACAGGAGCCGGGCCCATAACGCTCAAAGGCCGATCATTACTGACCTTAATAGCCCAGTCTGCATCTGGGCTTGATTGATCGTGCCTAGCAGGTTGTGAAATGCACCATCTGGAAGGAAGGAAGTAAGGAAGGAAGGTGAGAAGGAACCAGAGAGGTAGGCAGCAAAAACCGAGCGCTGAGCATTAGCCCAAGTGAACGGGGGGATAGATGGAAAGAGAGGGGGGATTGATGGCTGGAGTGGGATGCCGCGGAAACTTAACTGCGCTAAGAGGCCTTGCTAGTGCCATAAACACCATCACTGACATAAACAACAACACTTAGCTGAGCTATGTGTATACAATATTCATTTCAGGGGGCGGCTTGCTAACTCTTGTTTACTCGCCGAGCACTGGTTTATGTGAGCAAAGTGCAGCCAGCTGGGGTTAAGCGCCACTTTCTGCCTCATCTGAGGTGCAAAGTGTGTGTGTGTTTACAGGATAAATCACCACACAGGTGTCTGGACTGAGAGAGAGAGAGAGAAAATGGGAAGGCTTGTTTCGAATCAATGAAGAGGAAATCAAGAGACCGGCTCAGTTAGTGCAAACACTCATTATCATGATTACATGAACTCTGACATCACTTTTATCAAAGGATGTTCTGCTTGATTTAATTAGCGACTGAGCTCAATATATGAAAGAAAAAGGGGAAAAGTCTTGATTCCTGAAACAGATGAAATTACACCAAGTTCCTATTAAAGTTGGGCAATTTAATAATCATGACTATACTATTTACATTCTTGATAATATGAAGTAAACGTATGTATGTATATTTGTGTGTATAGATGCATGCTTGCACTACCTTTCAAAAGTCTGGAGTTGGTAGACATTTCTTTTATTGTTTTTGGAAGAATTTTTTTATGCTCACCAAGGCTGCAAGTACTTGATCAAAAATAACACTGTAAATTATCCCAGTGACGGTAAAGCTGAATTGTCAGCATCATTAATCCAGTCTTCAGTGTCACATGACACTTTAGAAATCATTCTAATGTGTTGATTTGGTGCACTTGAAACATTTCTTATTATCCAACAGCATTTATTTATAAGAAAATAGGAAACTTTTTTAACATTCTAAGTGGTTTTTATTGTCTCTTTTGATCAGTCTAATGTGTCCTTGCTAAATATAAGCATTGGTTTTATTGAATTATTCATTTAACTTGCTGAATAAAAGTATTAATGCTTTCCTGTAGCTCACACAGTACAGCATGGCGTTAGCAACACCAAGGTTTTGGTTTTAATTCCCAGGGAAAGCAAGAACTGATAAAAAAGTGCACCTTGAATGCAATGTAAGTCACTTTGGATAAAAGCATCAGCCAAAATTCATAAAAATGTAATTTCTTTCAATAAAATAAAATATTACTGACCCCAAATTTGTGTTAATCAATATGTTTTGTTCTATTTGTACACATAAACAAACAAACAAAAAAAACTCAGTTACTCAACCTTCTTTCGGTGAAAGTGAAAAACACATCTAAATTATTTCAGTGTCACATTTTAATCCACTTCATAATAATGTTTGATCAGCGCATCCTCAGATAAGAGCCATTTTCAATGTTGAAACAGACTAGAAAAAAAACTGATGAATCATGTTATTCTGTATGGTGAGCACAAAGAAAACACTGATATAAACAACCACAACCTCACAGTCTCAGAAAACCGGACAGTAACAGCACATCTGGTGTGTGTGTGTCTGGGGTGACAGAGAAGCAGGTGGAATGGAAGCATTGTAGCTGACTCAACAGCTTTCTCATTTTATTACCAAATCAGTCATGACAAACCCCCCGCTCTGTACATGGAGGGGAGGGGACAATGGCAGAGCGTTTCTATAGTGCACAGATTTATCTGCTAATGCAATATGACCTTCTCAATGTACAGTAAGGTTCCCATCTATAGACTTCACGTGGTGAGTCAGACAGTCACCTCTGAAAAAAGTTTCTTTGTGTTTGAATCAGTCATATGTGGGCATTAATGTATTTGCAAAGATCCTAAGCCAATATTTAACATACAATATCCATTTCTATCAATATGGTAATTTAATCTTTGAATTTTGTCCCAGAATCCATCTGCAGAGAAATTATTTTCATGTTACATTAAATCAACAAGAACTCTTGATTCTGGATTTTGTATTAGTTCCATTCAGAATTATATTTTCTGTATCACAGGATCAGATGGCTATTGACAGGAGGCTGAAGAGCTTGTGCGATAGGCGGGTGTGAATGGACATGTAGAGAGAGAGAGAGAGATGCTGATTGATGGCAGGGAGATGTGCGGGATTGTGCAGGACTCTGAGTGAGTGTAATGGAGTTCATTCATGAGTTACGAGTGCACTCCTCACCGTTGTAAAAGAGGGATAAATCTCCTCACAACTGCCAGTGAAAAAGATACAAGCCAGTGCCATGATGGGACACAAAACAGACGCTGGAAGATATCACACACACACACACACACACACACACACACACACACACACACACACAAAAACACAGACATATGTCAGCGGTTCTCAAATGGTTGTCTCAGGACCCAGAAACTGTTTTTTTGTTTATTGTACTAATTATCTAATTGTTTATCTTATAAAAGTGGAAATAAGTAAGTAAAACCAAACTTGGAAATGTATTAACATTCCAGGAAGCTGCATAAACTCAGTGTAACTGGTTCAATTGAAAAATTGACAAAATTTGGTTTGTAAAGGTTGGAGTTTGTTGGTTTTAGCTTTTTGTCGCTAATGAGCCACTGCACAAAATAAACTGTTTATCCTCACTGCAAGTGAATCCATATTTAATGTAGCCTGGGTCATTTTTTCCACACTGTTTTCAAGAAGGAAGTTATGTCATGCAACCTTCGTGTTCAGGTCTGAATTATTTGGCTCGTTTCTACAAGAGTTCTGTTCTCCTCCTTCAGAAAAAGCCTATTTATTTTGCTATCCAAACTATACACTATTATATGGCTAGTTTCATTTTATTATTCACATTTAGCATTGTTTTATCCTCGATATCCATGAACCTATAAGAATAGACCTGCAACTCAGTTGAGAACCGCTGCTCTATATGATGTGCATTAATTTTCTCCTCTCTTTATTGGCTGGGCTATAGAGGAGGCTAATGGGCCTTCAAAGAATTACTGAGAGTCTCAGTCTCACACAAAGCAAGGCCAGTCCTCTGCCTCACTGGAGCCCTGATAATGAGAACATAGACCTCTATGATTGTTCACAGTGAGAAGATGACAGCAAAGTTCATCATATCCTCCATTTAATTTATATACATTCTGTACACACACACACACACACACACACACACACACACACACACACACACACACACACACACACACACACACACACACAACAGTTAATGTATAATGCACAGTACTTTTCATCATTTTGGCTCATTACATTAGAAACATTTTTCAAAAAATTTGAGCTTGACATACTTTTCTGCAATAAAGCATAATCCCATGCATACCGTACACTATTAATCAGAGTGTATTATGGGTATAAAAGTGTGTACTAAAATGGGAAGATGACTCAGACAGAACTCGGACAACACAAAAAAATGGCCAATAGCGAATATAGCACGACATCAGGCACAGCTTCTACTGTAATAAATAGCAACATCAGACTCCATATGACACAGAGATACCATGATATCAGACTCCCTCTATAGATGTCTTGAGCTGAACCAAACTGTCAAAATCTGTCATCTGTCAAAAACAAAACATTATTAATTAATTAGCTGATAGAATGTGTACCTTAAATTGCTTTGAATTTAAAAAAAAAGTGTCTGCCAAATGTATAAATGTAAACGTTAAAATCTAATTGTAACCTAACATGCACGCACACACACACACACACACACACACACACACACACACACACACACACACACACACACACACACACACACACACACACACACACACACACACACACACACACACACACACACACAAACAAACACACATTTTAATACATCTGGATTTATTGGTTTGTAGAGACAAAAGGAGAAAGAATTAGCAATTTGTTGGGTTTAGGTCATTTTTTTGACAGTACTGGATTGGGTCACAGGGTCACGTTTACAAGCAGAGTTCTTGCGTCAACTAGCTTGAGCTAACAGGAATAAATCCCACCTTCCCTGTGTGGGAGGAGATCAGCACTAATACACACTCATTATGGTACAGTGCCAGTCAAACTCTGAGAATATCTGGAAGGTCTTAAAATAACTGTTGCTCATCATTTTTCACTGGCGCAAGATTGGGTTACTCTGACAAATCTATTCAGTGTCACAAGAAAGCTAATAACGAAAGTGTGTGTGTGCTTGTCCGTGACAGATGTGAGAGGTGGTGGGACTAAGTGTGTGCGGCAGAGGAAGAGAAGAGGAGATGTCAGGATATAAAGGTGCTACAAAAAGCACAATGCTGCTGGATTACTCAACATACGTGTCATTTAAAAACTCCCCCATCCCTCCCGATTATTAGCTATTCCCACTGACACCCTGATGCCCACTAGGAGACCTTGTGTTGGCCTGCGTGGGAGCAGGTAATGGAGGCATTGATAGATATTTCCCCTCAGCCTCTGCGGTGTGACGCCCGCTTGCTTTCCCGCTTGCCCGACCTGCTGCCCGCCCGGCCATGCTCGGCAGAGCTCCGGTGTCAAGGTAACAATGATTCATGGTGTGACCTTACCAGTAATGCCAGCCTTAATCTACGCAAGTGGAATAAATGAAGTGGTTCCGCAGCCGATGTGTCAAAGAGTTTTTATAAAGACAAATCCACAGGCGGGTTCAGCTGTGTACATATATTCATAACAGTCAGTGTGACGCAAAAAAGGGTCTCTCTCTCTCTCTCTCTCTCTCTCTCTCTCTCACACACACACACACACAGCCACTGATGCTCCAAACACCTTCACAGTCACACAGCCACAGATGTTGACTGCAGAAAAATGATATGAAAACTGATAAGGGGAATATTCAGTAATTCAGATTTTCTTATCCTACAATTTAGGCCACTTACAAAACTATGTAAACTGATTAATCAATGGCTAAATGAGAAACACTTCAAAACAGATAAATCGGGAAATGTCGAGCAAGGTCTGTCCATGCTGTTTTTTAAACCATCTGGACTTGCCAAAACGCCACTCTCACTAATCACAATGAGGCCATACTCACAAATAGGTAATCTGAAAACATTAGAAATTTGATATAACTGTATATCATTGTATACAAATATAAATATTTAAATAAGCTGTAACGACAGTGATGGTTAATACTAATATTAAAAATAATGACATTATTAGCAAAGTCCTTTACATTGTTACAAAAAGTCTAAGTTAAATAAATTATGTTCTTTTGAATTTTCTGTTAATCAAAGCATCAAGAAAATAATGTATAATTACCACAAAAGTATTAAGTAGCACAACTGTTTTCAACACTGATAATAAACGGATTAGAATGATTTCTGAAGGACTGTGTGACACTAAAGACTGGAGTAATAGCTGATAAAGACTTTTATTCTTTAAAACAGAATAAAAAACAGCTTTTTTAATGTTTTTACTGTATATTATATTAGTGTTTTTACTGTTTTTTTTTTTTAATAAATGCAGCCTTGTTGAGCATAAGATACTTCTATTGTATTTACAGTATCTATATAAACTGCATTCACTTTCTCTTTGGTCTAACTGTCAATTAAAACATATATAAATCAGAGATGCCAACCTATACAAGAAGTGAGTCTAATCGCATCACAAGTTCACATATCTCATATTTCACTGCATGTAAACTAGTTGTCCTGTGTGGTTCCATTCACACAGCACAGACTAAACAATCTCTCTCAAATTTTGACAACAAGTTCAGCTTAGTTCAGGGTGACAGTTCACCCAAAATGAAAATTCTGTCATTATTTACTTACATTGTCGTTCCAAACCTGTATGACTTTCTCTCTTCTGCAGAACATTGGGGTCCAATGTTGTTCAGATCCCTTTTACTTTTAAACTATCATATTTTGTGTTCCATACAGGTTTGGAACAACATGGAGGTGAGAAAATGACTTCTTTTTTCTTTCAGGACATAACTGAAGTTAGTTAATGTGGTTAACACTTTTATTTTGTTTCTTAACTGTGTGTGAATGGAAGTGTATTTGGCAGTCTAAAACAAGACTGACAACCATATTCTGGTGCTGTGCGAATGTAGCCTATGTCGAAATTATTTAAATATTTTAGGTTGGGGAAAAAAATCCAGTCAAACTAAAGTGCTGATGTACTCCTTAGTGAGGTATACAAAATAAATCCATGTCGACCTATAGCATGTACCCTGCTTTAAACACTGGTCCAGCACATCACCAGTCAGATCCTCTCCTGTTCTTCTGACAAGACGGAGCTGGATCTATCACTGGGGGGCGGCTGTCACGAGGAGGTGTATTAAATCAAACACAATAAAAACTGACAACCATTCGACAGGCTACAAGTCCTGCACACCGGACCCTCCCCCACCCCCCTCTCCCACAGCCACACTGACGTCTGGCTGATTTATGCTCTCGCTAAGGATGATGATGATGACGATAATAATTAATCAAGGGCTCTTCCTGCACCTCAAGGAGCTTTTCGGAGTGACCTGAAAAAAGATACATGGCCCGCTTTTCCCTCCGTCTCCCTGCCAGTCCTGAGCTGTGGCGAGGAGAAAGCTCCATGCATTATCCTGCCATCACCGAAGCTATTTATATCGCCCAGTCTATCACTGACACTTACGATTCTCCGCCTGCTGTACAGCAGGGGCCCCGTGCCAAAGCGCAATTTCCTTAAAGCTGCCCCATATATCGTCGAGCAACAACACAGCCTATGCAAATCGGGAGCAGTCAAAGGACAGCGAGGTGACAACGGGAAACCAACATCATCATTTCTCACGCAGGAAGGGAGGGGAAACCAGAGCAGAAGTGCGGCCCAGTCCGGAGGGAGAAGTCCTCTGAGTGCGTGCCATGTGCGTTTTGCGGGTATTTTGAAGGCTATAAAAGGGAAAGAGGGAGCAGAGGGGGGTGGAGAAATAGATGCTCTTGGAGAAGAATGATATTTTGAATTCCTGTGTGGCTGCTTCAACTGTAGCCTGGAGCCATGGGGAAGCTTTTTGTCTCACCTCCTCTTTATTTCCTCTGCTGGACTGAAGCCGGCCGGACGTGCCAGGCATGTGTTTAAAACTAAGCCTGTCCCTCTGCACTCCACCGCTGTATATAAAGGCGCACACACACACACACACACACACACACACACACACACACTGTTGAAACACAGTGTCAGCACACGCAGCCGCTGTGACTGATAAAGGAGGAACAAATTGAGTACTGTACCATAAAAGACTCCTGAGAGGAAAAAAATGCCTGTAATCCATATAGCCAAAAACAGAACTTTACAGCAAAACACATAAACACGGGGCCTGCTAGGAAAAGTATATCTCGTTCACAATCACTCGCTCTCTCTGTATACCTCGCACTGTTTCCCTCGTTCATCTTTGATTTTAAAAAGAAACTTTTCCTCTTCTATCCATCCCATCACTTTTAACAAAAAGTATCAACTATTTCTCCACTTTTTTCTGCTAGATTCTTCAACCTTTCGATGACTTAAAAAAAAACATTACTGCCCACGAAAATATATTTTGCAATTTTTTGTTTAAAATTTAGATTTTTGTCCTTATTATTTGAACAACTTGTAGAGTAAAACATCAGTATACCTGTCACAAAAAATGAGGACAGATTGTGATTTTGTTCCTCTTATACGTTTAAATAAATTTATATTATAGAAATTTAATGCTGAGGTACAAGTTGTAAGAAAGCAAGTCACAAATTTTCTTTGGATGGTATGCTTGATTTGAATCACTTACATCAGTGTTGGTAATGCCATGATTAGGTTTGATTTAAATCATGTAAAATTTGTTATAAGAAATAAATGTGTTGACCATGCATGCTATATTTTACTTTCATTCAATTTTATGTATCGGTACTTTCAGGGCTGATGCGTTTACTGTGTCGACATGCCTAAATGCATGTTGCATTAGATTTCATCTGTGCCTGACACCGTCACAACGTGAATTTACTATCACTGTGTCTGGCTGGGAGTCATCATGCTTTACGACCCGCAGTCTATTTATACATCCACACCATCAAATGAAGTAACGGAAATGCCCGCGGCAGGATGTGTATTCTCAAACTTCCCACCAGTTGGTTGATTTCCCTGGGCATTGGCACACAGTATGCCATTATGTGCCCACCTACGCTGTCAGGACCCAGTGGTGACACTGAGAATCTCACCACAGTCTCCTCAATATACACCACCCATGCTGCTTCTCCTACAATGACGAATGAGTTTATTTCTATTTTTACACCAAAATCCGGGAGTGGAAAAATAAACCTTGTGAAAAGAAAGACAGTCTGACTTAAGCTAGTTTGTTATTGTGTTCTGTTGGCAAGGGCGGAGGGTTAGTTTGTTGCTCGCTGTGGCCATTTCATTGCTAGCAGTGAAGCCAAGAGCAATGGAAGACTGCCTGATTGAACTGAGAATGAGTGAGATTTAACAGAGAGATTCAGGCCCTGGAGCCAGGAAGATGGGTGAGCTGGTCAGTTTGCCAGAGGAGTCCTCATCCCCACCCTGCAGCGGTCCACGAAAGGGCCAAGGCAGGAGGCCTACAGGCAACGTCTGCAAATCAGTACAGCCAAGACGTACGAGTGAAAAAGCCTGATCTCCCATTGTTCCAAAAACAAAGAAACACAACAAAAGATTTAACACTCATAATGCAGACAACACAACCAGGTTTAGTTAGACCACTGTGGTTGTTTTGGTTTAGTTCTAACAACTTACAGAAACACATGTAATGAATGTCAAGCAGCGTTTGTATGATATACAATTTTTTTTTTTTTTTTAGGTCGGATGTTGGATTAATACATTTTTTAGTTTAAACAGGCCAATCTCGAAGGTTTTCCAATTTACAGTTGTTCATTGATCTAGTACATGAAGCACTTGTTGATTTGGCGAGTTTAAACCGCTGGATTTACAGTAAATCACATTTTTGTCTCATGAGTGTTCATGTGATTCTTGCATCCTCTTGCTATTGTAAATTGTTTAAAACAAGCAGCACTTTTCTCATGACATTTCTCAGACGACATGAGGTGTCTATAATATTGATAAATACAAAAACCCTGTCAATGATGTGAATAATTTGCACAGAACTCAACAATCATACATAGATTATTGTTAAAATTATGCCAGTTTTCAAATCGTGACTCACTTTCATCAAGTATGTACATGAATTCAAACAAGATAAAAGAGAAAAATCCATGCACACTATTACCTTCATTTACTGTATATGTTCTAGAAACATTTTTTTTTTCCAAATGGTAAACAGTTGTCTAAAAAGGTTGAAAAGGTTCAAAATGAGTGTTTGGTAATGATATAGATTCACCAAAGAAACCTTTAAAAGATCATCAGCATTACCGCCTACATGACAAAAGCATCAAAGAACGAGACAGCGCTGGGTTGGGGAGCGTGTGGGTCCTTTTACTGAGCAAATTAAACTTGCAGCTGAAGTCATAAAACAAGAAATAATGAATTCAATTAGATTTTTTTACTAGGGAAAGTAGGGCTGTGGATGTGCTGAGTGGGCAGAGGAAGAGCATGGCAGTTATGTGGGGTTTAGCTGAGCTACGCTGAGTTAGCGTTGTGCTAAGATTTGTGCGCTGTCTGTCGGTGGGCTAGCCTTCAGGAGCAGTTTAGACCTCTACAGGGCCACCATTAGCAAATGAATGACTCTTAATTGCCCCGCTGAATACACACTAGGTGCTTGTTGATTTAAAGAGGGCATCGTGCCTCCATCAACGCAGAATATCCGACAGACCGACACACAAACACATACCTTCTCACGCAGGCTGTACTGTCAGTGATGAACAATTTAGGGAACAAATGTGATTTGCAAGTAAACTGTGAGACATTAGCGCTCTGTGGGAGAGAAGGAAAGGCAAGTGAAGAAAAACAGGGAGATAAAAGAGAGAGCTTGGCTAGTCATGAGCGAAAGAAACAATCTTTCAAACAGTGTTGACACAGTGTTAACACTTTCTGGTAATAAGCAGGTGAATTCAGTTCTACCAGCAGCCTCCCTTCCTGTTAGTAAAGAGCAGCCCATCCATTCAAAGAAATCAATGTGATGAGATAAAAAAAAAGACTGTGGAAATAGCTGGGTACTGCAAAACAAAACAAAATGAAATAATTGTAGATTGATTCATGACCAAATGACTCACTGGTTCTTTTAATGAATCACACAAAAGACTCATTAGTTATAAGTTTGTGATCAGTTACCAAAATCAAGTCACTGAATAATTCTCACTGACTTTTCCTAAAAAGCAAGTCTTTGCATTCAATCATGACCAAATTGAAATGTAACCATGCTTTTATTTATTTTTTAAATAAAGCATATTTTAATTTAACTACAACAAATGTACTACACTATAACATTAAGAACTCTTAAAAACACATGTTAAAAAAAAAACGTTACCAAAAATATTATTTTGCAAAAACAGCATTACAGAGACCACTAATATGTCTATTATGAACAAACTCTTGTGTCAGTCCATTGGCTGAACAATTTGTATACGTTGACATCGGTTATGCCACACATGTGGACGAGTTCAAGTCTGGTTCATGTCATTTCCCAATTCCATTTCCCTTTCTATCACTATTACTCTTATGGTAATTTTTTTCAGCCTCAGTGAAATTGTAACTTTGTCCTGAGATATTACATATCTCTCACTGTTGGCTCTCTGTGATTCGATGGAGAGACTGGGCCAGCTATCATTTACCGAGAAAAAATCCATATTTTTGTGTTCTGCTGCTATTTAAAGCAGTGCCAGGATTCTCTCAGGAAATGATCTCTTAAATGGGATCCCTGCTTCTGCCTGTTATTACTTACTTACATGAGCTACACATAATTTCTCAAACTGTGTGAAGCAGAGGGCAGAGACATGCCTCTGCTGCTGTTGACACTAATCAGGTTGCAAATATGGGAAATGAGATGTTCATATATTTCATTTCTGAGTTATTGCATTTACCAGGGTAATATTCCTGAAACCCTGACTCTCTATGTCTTATTGGATTTATTTCCGTAGGAATCTTCTAATTTTCCCCTTCCACAGTTACTCTTGTGCTTTGTGTATCAGAATAAGTAGGTTCATGAATGTAGAGGTGTCCTCTTTCATAACTATCTGTCTGTTAAACGAATAGATCGCTCAAAAATGAATATTCTACAATCATTAACTTGCTGTTTGAATTTGAGTTCTGATATTAATTTTATGAATGAAAAGAGATTAAATTAAAAATGCATTTCTTGTGTAAAACAGTGCATAGCATATAGATGGATTCTTTAAACTGATTCAATAGCAACTAGTATTTTAGAATGATTCATTAAAAGAATCATTTGATTCTTTTGTTTATGAATTGGACCAAACTAGTTGCTCTAGGAACCGATTTATTAGAGTCATTTGTTGGTGATTAAATGAGAACTTTGTGAAATCTTGAGGACTTGAAATACAGCACTCGAGTCATTTACATAGACTATGTTTATGTTACATTTATAGCTATTTTGCAACATTTTCAAAGCTAAAAGAAACCCTCAGTCTCATTCACTGTACATGTAGGCATTTTATTTGTCCTTTTATGTTCACTGGAAGAAAGTACGTCATACAGGTTTGGAAATAGGGATGCGTGATATTATCGGACTGATATCGGAATCAGTCGATAATGGCTTTAAATGTAAATATCGGCATCGGCCCGATATGAAAAATTGTACCTATATGTCTTGCCGATAAGATGAATACCTTAACTCACATGTGCTCAGGGTGTGCTAGCGATTAGATCACGTCAACAGTGTGACTCATTTTTGAAGCAAAGTTTTGTCTGAATGACTATTAGATTCATTCTTTTGGATCGCTGCATTTAATCTGTGAAAGCACATACAGAACGAGGGTTTGGTGTATAAACAGTAATAGCACGTGCAGTGGCAGCAGTGACAGCCCTCCCCTGGTCCTAATGCCCGCTCAGTGAGAAGTTTTAATCCATAGGGGGCGCTGTTGGCCTACTTCTAATTCAATTAAAAGTAAAATAGCCTACACAAGTAACATTTAGACTGTGTTTCTGATTAAATAAAGCAGTAGTTGATGTCATAAAATAATGAGTATATTTTGATTTAAAGGTCAGAAGCTATAGCTTACATGAAAAAAATAAAATAAAATCACAAACACGACACTTGTAAATTAAATAATTTAATATATACTGATTTATTCATTAATGTGTAATATGTTTCATTTTTTAAACAAATCATAAGCCCTAAAACATTTTCAGAAATTTTACAACTTTTGCTTTAGACAATCTACAAATGTAAAATCTTAAAATAAAATGTTAGGGTTAAAACTGCATCTTTCTGGGGGGAAAATGCAGCGATTGATGTATAGTTTATTTATAGTTCTTTTCAAAACTTCAATGTACTGTCAAAAAACCTTCATTGTTGTTTATTTAATTCTAACAAATAAGTTATTGTTAAAAACTAACCAAAATTTAAAAAATATTTTGCTTATAATTTCTGCACAGGAGAGACTTGGTGTTGTTTCCAAACAAAAGGAAATATATCGGTATTGGTATCTGCCAAAATGAGTAAAAAAATATCGGCATATCGGATATCGGCAAAAATCCAATATCGTGCATCCCTATTTGGAACGACATAAGGGTGAGTAAACGACAGGATTTTCTTTTTCCTTTTTTGGAGGAGCTAATCCTGTAGGCTCAGGAACAGTGTGTTTCACTGACGGTTTGTTTCTTGAGTCACTACCTGGAAGGATGATGACGATGAATCCAGCCAGCACTAAAATAGGAAGGCAGCAGGCCAAACCAAACTGGTATTAACAATTTAATAGTGCAAACCTTGCCAAAAGCGGTGGGCCCAAAAGTCTACTTTCAGACTTCAATGCAGGTTGCCAGATCTTTACCTAATCTAGCAGCTGACAAACACCGCCGTTCTATCACAACCCATCCCTGGGGCAGAGATTCAGACGTACAAAGCAACACTGCAGCTCTTCCCTGTCTTTCCACTGCCATTCATCCCCATTCCACTGCCAATTAAAGGCATGATTAAAACAGACAAAGTGCCTGGCAAATGAACAGAGACACCTCGGCCACCCCGGCTTGTCAATTATTCCATTGGCACAGTGGGGAACAGTCAAAAACAGAGATGGGAGTGAACATGAACTGAGTGAAAAGAGATCACAGAAAAAAATATCATCATTTACTCACTTTCATGTCATTTCAACCCTTTTTTGACTTACTTTCTTCTGTTTTTTTCTTAAATGAGCATTGTTTTTTTTTTGTTATCTCTAATATGAAACAATGTTGCTTGTTGTTGACTTAAAATATCTCCTTTTATGTTCCACAAAAGAAACAAAGGCATACAGGTGTGGAACAACATGAGGCTGAAATTCTATTTCTGAATTTTTGGCTCTTTAAACCAATGAATCATTCTTTCAATCCATCAGTGCATTTATAAAAGCCATACAATAATTGTTGCAATACGAATGCAGCATATAAAATAGACACTGCGAGTGAAAGTGTATAGCCGGTGACAGTTTGACTATTAGAGCCCTGGTCCGCGGCCTCACATTGCATGTCAGTAAGTCACAAAAGGCCTCAAGTGATAGGCTCAACAGAAAAGCCCTCAAGCCCACATAAACCACCCACAGCGCGCACTGACGGCTAAAATATGATGGGCTCACGGAGCCCATAAATCTTCTTTTTGAGTCCCAGCCTCTCCAGCATCATTACTGTATCCCACCGGCCCATTTGGGCTCCATTTCACTTAAATGTCAACTTTTCAGCCTTTTTCTGGGTCCTCTCTGTTGCCATTTGTTTTAGCACCAATGGAGGAAAAACAAGAAAATAAGACAGCCGTGAGTGAGGAGGTTATGTGTGTATGTGTGTGTAAATGCGTTTCTGACAGCTTCTTGAATAGAGTAGGTGGAAGGGGTTATCATTTAGCAGTAGGGTGAAAAAATGAAAAATAAAATTGGTGATGTTGTGCTACTTTGATGTGCTGATGCAGAGGCTGCAGTGATTGCGCTAAGAAAAAAGGAATCTTGCTCGCAGAAACGCATGTAAAAGGACAATTTCACATTCAGCTGCCTGAGGCCTAATTGTTTGATATTTCCTAAATGTTACTGTTATTTATACATCAATCATCATTAAGAAGTTAATGATATTCTTTTAATTTAATTAAACTGAAACGATTTTCTCCGATGCAGATTAAAATAGAAATGGAGGCAACTTGATAAGGTGCTCAATCAATTAAAGGCAGATGGTCCAGGCCTGCTGAAGTGCTGAACCAGAGGCGGATTCAGGTACCAAAGAGCATTGCTGCTGGGGTATTCCCTGTGAAATGCTGTGCTGCTCCAAGATAGTCCTCTAACCACAGCGATGAAGCCATACCATAAAGTGTAGTGGTTTGAAATCAGCACTTTTGAGTCCAATCCTATCACACAGGAGCAGCCTGGACCGCCTCGCAAGCCAATAAAGTGTAGCCTCTGCATCTGTTTTATTCATTTGTGCTTTTTCGCTAGCCTTTAAATGCATTTTTATGCTCTTATTCCCCAGCGTTCTCACTTTGAGGCATTTTGAGGTGGAGGTAAAGTTAAATGTGATAGGATAGAGGTTGAATGCAAACAGCTCGTGGATAAAACAGCAGCTCTGCACAGCTCATAAAGCTCTACACTGATTGTGGAGAACACAGCTAGAGGACAGGAGGAACAGGCTGAGGTGCTGGAGCTAATGCACCAGCCATCTGGCTTTAGCCAAAACACAGTGCGCTGATCCAAGCTCTCTCCTTCCCGCTTTCATTCTGCTCTCTCTATATTTCTCTCTCTCTACCCCTCTTGACAGGGCCTTCTGCTTCTGCATATGGGTAGTTTCACCAGTTTACGAGTGCACCCAAACAGAAGGACAAAACCCTAAAGTTCTGCCAATACTGAACAAGTGATCATGTGTGGCTGCTGTATGTGATGTGCTCTATTATTTTGAGTCGTTTGCGATGATTTTAAGCAAAAATTTAAATTTTGATTGCTTTAGTTTTTATATTGCTTTATGTTAGACTCAAAATGACGTAGCAGCAGGTCACTTGTGTACTGTACATGCAAAGGTATGCGTCAAGCTCTGAAGCTCTGAGAATACCTGACTACACTGGTGAACCATTTTTTTTATTCTCTGGGTCATGCATTGAAAAATATGGCTGGGTTTTATTCCCTGCTCCTCCACGCTGTTGCTTATTGTGAAGAGCCTACAGTGAATATTTCATGAGTATGCTGCGTGATAAAACACAACGGAGAGCAGGAGGGTCAAGACCTCTTTTCCTAGAGCAGTACAATGCTAGCTTTGGTGAAGCACATTCTGTATTAAAAGACAAAGGTGAGGTGGAGCTAACTGGACACATGCATTTCCATTCACTTGATTAGTCTGAGCGTCTGCCTAGCTGCCATTCCCGAGGCTTGTTGGAGGGGGACAGGAGAGGAAGTCTGATTTATCAAAGCCCGGGCCACCACGAAGTGCTGCTCAGCCCTCCGCCACGCAGAACGACATTAGCCTAATGCAGCCTAAATCTCATTCTCCCTCTACATGCTTTATGATCTGCCAGCGGAACACCTCGCACGTTATTGAATTAGCTATAGTATGAGAATGCCGTGAAACAATGCTCGTACGAGACCAAAACTTCAAGGTAGGACTGGTGAGTGTGAAACGATATGAGAACATACCTCAGGTACAGCTACTAGCACTTTCATTTCCAAAGAATGGAAGCAGCGTTATCATCCATTGTTACAGACACACCCAGGCTGATATGTTCTCCCCAGCTGTATTATGAAGACAGAACTAGGTATGGTGAGATTCACAATGGAGCCACCAGAGAGGGAGGAACACTCCTTTGTGCTGGTGAATTCTTGAGCCATGTGGATGAATTCCCTGCTTCAGCACTTCTATACTGAGGACAGCTCCCATGGGCCTGTCACTCATCCCCTGGGCCCCTCCCACCACTTTAACTGACGCTCACCTTCTGTTCACTTCTGGAGTAGTAGGGGGAAAATGGGCCATCAGCTGACCTATTTCAACAGGGCCGAGACTCAAGTCCAAAGTCTGAAATACATCTAGGAAAGGGTTAACTGGTGTGAAAATCTATTTTAGGGATCAAAAAGATGCTTTGAGCATACTGTACGAATGTGAAATTTTTTTTATGTAATATCACCTAAGCCAAAAAACATTCCAAGAATCATAGCTAATTCATGAGCAGATCTATGTAGTTGTATGTTTGTTGCATGTTGGCCAAATGGGTTTGACAAGCACTACATTGAACATCTAAAACCTCTCTGAAAAAGTTTCAGAGAGAAGCAGAATGAGAAGGAATTTTAAAGTACTTCCTCACACTCCCGTGGGGAGACGATGGTGGGAGTTTCCCACCAAAACCATATTAATAGTCGGCTGAGAGTGTTTTCATAAGCCTCCAAAATTCATCAGGGAATTTTTAAAGGTCCCATAAAAAGGCTGTAATAAATATAGCAGCTGAGGTACAGAGCTGTAAAGAGGTGAGGAGGATTCTCTCACCTGAAGCTGGGCTTAAGCAGACAGCTGACTGGACACATCTGGCTAATGCGAGACAGTCGAGGAGACGTGGGTGGAAGTGTCTTGTGTCATGAAGTTTTTTCAATATGAATGCCATTAAGACTTTGAAAACTGGGAACTAGGGATGCAAAAAGTGCAAGTGCTATGGGGGCATTCGATACCAGTGTTGTGAACTATATTTTCAGTTATTAAAATAAAAAGCAGATATATAAAACATAAATATTACACGAAAAACTTAAACTTATAACTAAATCTTCAGTTCTTTGCCAAGGCAAAATTCCTTTTTGAGTAGTAAAATTACTACAAGTAAACAAAAAAAATCTAGAATAGAAATGTAAAAATAAAGATAACGCATAGCACTATTACTAAACTGAAAATATAAAAATAAAAGTGAATTCAAAATATCAGTAATTTTAATAGCATACTATGACAACTGTTAGGTGCTACAATGAAAAAATGAAAAAGACATTTTTATATACAAACAAAATTAAATAAAAGTAAAAAACAAATACAATCAAAATGAACAAAATTAGTATTAAGAAACATAAAATATTGCTTGACTGATGAATGTTTGGTATTATGACAACCATAGCTGGAAGAGTGAAGGTTCTGCCTGTAATATTACTGCAGATTTAATGAACACCTCACCTCCAGTGTTTCAACCTGTTCACCCTGCTCTCCTTTGACCTTTCCGAAAAAGTGTGGGGAAGGTTTGTAAGCAGAGTTGCCATCCCAACTGATGAGGTGCTGCCACAGGACCGCTCTAGGCTGGCTGGGTGACTGGAGATATGGTCTTCCTCTTTACAGAGCCGTGACACTACAGTCCTGCACAAAGACAGCACTCCAGAGTGTGGGCACGCCACTGGCACATCCAGACAGAGAGAGATGATGGCAGAGATATGTGACTCTACTGCAAACAGTCCAGATAGAAGCTCATTACATGGCAGAGCTCACTATGCAAAAAAGATGATTAAAAGCTAACTGCCATGATTGAACAAGACCCGGTCTTCCCTTCTGTTTTAAGTGAGCTAATTTGAGAGGAATCTACGATAGATAAAAACATCCATTGGAGCCAACAACAATACTGATGCGCATTTACTCTATTAGAGTTGATTAATCGAACGCTACGGCCCTCAGTTAGCACAAACCGCAGAGAGAGAAATATGAGAACAACACAAAAGACTTCAGCCATGGCGAGAAAGACAAAGACTGAGCAAAAGCTGGGATTGTTTCAGGAAAAGGTCAGCCTGATTTTCTCTTCCCAAATATGCTGGCCTTTACAAATTAACTTGGCAAAGGCGATATTTCCACAAAGCCTAGACTATGAATCAAAGCTGCGTCCAAAGTTCAAACACCCAGCCAGCCTCCCTCGCTCCCCTCCACTCCCCCTCCCGCCGAACGATTGAGTCGCCATTGTCAGTAATTGTGTAATTAATGCTATGGCAGGCCTAATTTCAGAGAAACTGCTCTCTAATTACATTCAAACGTTCATTAGCCAAGCCGAGAGCGTGATGGTCGCTCGGCAGGTGGGGCCTGCCGGCCGAAGGCCACTTGTTGTTGAAACACAATTGTTGTGTCGATCTCTTGATTAGTGTGTGTGAATCTGCTGACAGGACGGTTTGCTGTATTCCACCGATAATTACCCCTCGCTTCTCACTGTAAGATGACTGATCACATTCCAAGTCTGTCGATGTCCTTTCTTTAATTCTCTCTCTCTGTCTCTGACTTGCATGGCGACAGAAGGAAGAAAAAACCCTCCGTCTCCTGCTTACTTTTTATGGTTACCTGCAATGGACACATATTTGATAACACTGACTTTACAGCACATACACAAAGCATGTTAGAAACAAACTGTCAGATGGCTGAGCTTTTTCAGAGTTTCACATACAAATCAAAACTCGTTTCTTGACCTGCATGAATATGATAATAGAATATGCAAGCTATTGTTTCTCATCTGCATGATCTTAAGTTAACAGTAACCAGGTTTCCATCCAAGGATTTTTTTGCGAAAAACTATTTAGCGCTTTAAAATATTTACGATATTGCCAATGGAAATGGCAATTATCGATTAAATTTCTCATGTGTCAACACAATCTTTTTCCGTTTAACTTTAGCGCATAAATTCCATATTGATACTTCAAATGTCGCAAAAAATTGTTTGGAAACACTTTTTGTCGAGAAAAGGGGCTTTAACGTAAATAAATGTGGTGTCACATGACAGAATTAGCCTATAGGCAGCATCCGTGTTCATCACGTTAAAGCACCGTTTCCCAGCGCATTAAATCATATTCATATTATTCAGTTGCATCTGAAATTATTTTATACATGGTAAGAAAAAGATGAGTTACCTCTCAAACATCTCAATCTTAATTTGATGTTCCTTTAGTACGTTTACATTATTTTTTTACAGTGCACTGTTCAGTTTAAATAGCCTGTAGTCCGTGCCTTTCAGCTTGACCACCATACATACCCCCGTGATATTATGCCAAGCGCATTTTGTTTTACATGGATATAGGAATGCAAAGTACAAAATTTTTAATTAATTTGTTTTGGCTTGTTAGCTTCTTATATTTTTATTCTTGTTTTGTTCTGAGTTCTTTCTACCATTAAATTCTCCTTCATTTGTGGTCATATAAAAGTAAGACATTATTCAAAACTGTTCAAAATATCTCTTTTATTTGTGTACATTCACAATAAAAACAAAACATGTGCTTTTGTGAAATAAAGGAAACAAACAGGACGCCACTTTCTCAAGAGTGCATTGCAAAAATGAACCGAAATTCTGCATATAGGCTGCTAATTGTTGCGCAGTTTTTTTTTCTCTTTCGTTTTGTTAATTCATTAATTATTTAGAAATGTATATTTTGCATATGGGCCTATTTCTTTTATATAAAATAACTTATGTTTTGCTCTGTTTGCAGAAGCGCTGCAGGTGCGTGCATGTGAATCCTCACGTTCATGTTGTTTATGCTGCTTTTTGTGTGTATAAAATTAATCCCTGGAAAACAAATTTAGGTATTTTTAATGGGTCACAGCCACCTATCAATTTAAATTTAATTTAATTGTAATTTAACATAATCCTGTCGGTTAACGGTATGGCTTAACGACCGTCGGTTAGGAGAAATAAAATAATCGAAATGAACATTCCTATATCCTACAAACGTTAATCAGAAAAACAATAATAACACAACTGCACCTGTTTATGATTATTGCTTGATTAAGTAGCCTATCTATCTAATAGTCTAAACAAAGTACAAAAAAAAAAAAAAAAAAAAACTCATGACACTTGTTAATAAAAATAATTTTATAATTTTATATAATTTTATGTAGGCCTGTACAATTTAATAATAGGCTGTTTTGTTTTAAATGGATGAAGAACAGGCTACTAGCCTATAATTTACACAATAGGAGAAATGATGTACGGAAACAGCTCAAGGGCAATTTTTTTTTTTGCGACAAACCAAAACTTATGCGACAATTCGGTTTTTTTAGGTATGACGTCATCACGCACACCATTTTATCGGTAAAAGGCCAGTTGGGTGGAAACATTCTGTAGACAGCAAATTTCGGAGTTTTTTTAATGCATATTCTCTTTGTCGATAACAAAACAGAGCAAAAACTGGATGGAGACTTGAATAGTGACTCGCTAGACTACTTTTCCAACTAATCAGTTAAAATGAGCCCTAATTGTGTTTATTCAACATCAGAAATGTACGTTACCAAAATTACGGTTGATACGATAAGCTGATAATTTTTTTTTTCATGTTATACCCTACAGTACACCTAAAAAATAATAATAAAAAAATTATTAAATTATTAGTGTTATTAAAAACTAAATTTAAGTGAGCATCAGATGACTGCAAAATAAATCTAAACGCAAAAAAAAAGAAGGAAAATGAGCATGCATAATTAAATATTCAAAATCGACTGAAACCAACAAATTAAAACATCCCAATACTGATATATTGTGCATACCTGTAATCTGTTCTGAAATGAATTTTCCTGTTGGAAATTAAAAATATACTCATTGTACGAACATACCTGTATGTACCATAGTTTAATACCACAGTTCACTATAACTCCCATCTCTATGGGACACTCTACCAGCTTCCAGGCACCTGTTATAAAATTACTTTCTATGACAATTTACATTCAATTCCCTTCACAACTCCACTTCTTTTAGAACTTTTAAACTTCCTACATGCCAGGAAAGTCTAGATGATTCAATACCACATTTGATTCAGCCTGAACTCAATTTGGGAATAGACTTCATTACACTCTGTGGCTTTGGGAGGTCTGTCTGAACTTCAGCACAACAGTGATTCAACTGTTGGGATTCAAAGTTAGATTATGCTGGTCTAATATGAATCAAGTTGTTTGCTGTGAGTGTGTATGTGAAACAAGGTATGAAAGACATGCAGAGAGCTATACAAGCCATACCTGTGTCCTTTCAATCTCTCCTCCTTCTCTCCTTTATCAGGGTATTTTCTGTGCCCGTTTCCACCAGCAGGTGCTGCTGTGAATTAAGCATAGAGCTTCCAGCAGCAGGAAGCAGCCATGTGCTCAGGTTGACATTTTGGCCTGGTCCCTACGGACCGCGTGTGAATTTATGTGTGCGAGCGAGAGGAAGCAGAAGTGAGAGAGGAATAGAGAGAGTTCATGAATCTATGTTTGCGTGCACATGTTTGTAGCGGTGCTGCTTGACTGCACATTCGGACAAGGTACATTCTGACCTTGTGCAACCGAAGACAAACAGAAGCCCTCGGCTCGGTGTCCATCACTCCACGCTGTAATTTCTATGCTGTGTGACAGACCACTGAAACAAACAAGCCCTCCACCTGCCACCCAAACAAACACTGTTGTCTTGCAAAAAACAACAAATTATAAGAAAGAAGCAAATTGCTTGTGCATAAGAAGCCATGTTTTGCATAAGCAGTACTACAAAAATGATTAACTGTTCAAGTACTGGTCAGCCGGTATTTTATGTCTTTTTAACTGTTCCTGTCTAAATGTGTTATGGACAGAGCGCTGTTATGGTTTTCTGCATTAGAGAAGCGTTTTTTCAAAATGGGGTGCACGGACCTCCAATACAATACACTAAAAAAATCTGTACACTAAAGTTTTCTGCTGCATTAATGGCTTTAACCAGTCTACCAGAGTACCACCTCATTAAATAAGGAATAGTCCTTCAGCAGTCAAATTAGATATAGTAAAATAATATATATGTATATCTATATATACTACAATTTATAACTGCGTTGAAACCGCTTTTCAAACTCATTTCAAAATGTACTTTTTTTCTTGTGATGGCAAACCTGATTTTTCAGCAGTCATTACTCTAGTATTCAGTGAATAGTCTTCATAGAAAGATAGACAGATAGATAGATAGAGTTATCAGTGGTCGGTTCAGGCCTATTAAAGGGTCCTGGGTCCTTGGTATTAAAAAAAATGCATTAGAAGCACAGTGTTAAATATTTAAAGACATTGAATATGCTAATCTAATGGCCGAGGTGACCTTGAGAAAATGAGGTAGTGTGTGTTGGGTGCCTCGATTCATTAGAAACACTACATTAGCTGATCTTCCAGCACTACACAACCACGCACACTAAGAAAGCCACTGCCTCTGAACATACAGCCTCGAAACATATAGCAAAATCAATGTCATCATGATCATACATTTACATGAGATCAACAGAGGGCCGTTTCTGCAGGCTGATCAGCGGATCAAACATGTTCACCCTTTTAAAGACATCACCGGATTAGAGCTGGAGCAAATCTCACCAACTAATGCACTATAGGGAAATAATGGAGGCAAATGAGTTGCACATGAATGTCACAAGTGATCATTAGGATCGATTTTACATCTCTCTTCAGAAAAGCGCTCTCCTTCAAAGCCCTCACGCTGAAACATGTCTGCCGACTCCATGGGCTCCTCCTCATCTTTTCATCACATGCAAACATATCTGCTTTGTGGCAGTAGATTAAAGGTTAGCTGATGTAAATGGAGTGTATTTGCAAAGATCTGGAAGATGGGTAAGGTCACAGCAGTCGTTCTATGGCTCATATTGGTGATTATAGTGGCAATGAGAGGTGAAAGAATTTGTAAACATCAGTGATGGACAGCTGAGAGGTAAACTCACCTTCGGCCCACACTAGGCCATCTCTACAGGCGCCATGAGATCGTCAGGGCACCAGGCTGAGGTTGTGGGGTGACATCCTGAATCGTACACTTGCCCATCAATCACGCCATCACTTGCCCTGCTCAGTCAGAGGCCAAGGCAGTGGAAATCAAATTATTTCTTTTAATTGAAAAAAGCTGAGCCTGTGACTGGGGACTTGGTTTTGTGCTATTGGCAGAGGCGCACAGGTGAAGTCAATACTGCTCAATGGGTGTCGATTCATCAGCGGCGCTTAATGTCGTTAGCCCTGAGAGGCCTCTCTCTCCCCCTCCACCACACACATGCTCCTTCTAGCTATCCATCTTCCTCTCTCATTACCTGCCTCTCACTGGCAACACTGTTTGGCTGACCACAGGGAAGCTTTTGCATAAAACACCATTTCAGTGAAGAGTGAGTTTTAGAGCTTCTTCCTTCATCTTTATGTTGCCTTCAAACACTCTTGGGAAGTTCGCAAATCTTAATCATGGTGTGATGATAATTATGTGTAATTTCAGATTTCTTTCTCTCATTTTTACTTCCTGACAAAGCTTTTTAGCACTAATGCAACAAAATGAAGCGCAAAAGATTTATATTAGGTGTTGTGATTGATGCTATATTAATGCATTTTATCATCTTCATGCAATCACGATTTGTTGTAGAGTGATTGTGAGCGTTGTCTCTGTGTTGTCTCCAAATCAGCTAAATCAGTAGTATTTTCAGATAATCAATAGTAAATAAAATGTGTACAAACTGAATTGTAAATTAAAGTAAATTAATTCACAATTTACACTCATTATGACCAATACCAATGGTCTTTGTTATTATATATAACTGGCATACTCTAAACCCTGGAAAACATGCTGGATCATCATATAAAAATGATAATTACGCCATTGAAACTCAATTTACTTTCATGATATGACGTATATCCAAGTAAGCATGCATAAACGTAGCAGGAATTGACTGGATGGTGAAATGTGGGCGTCTCTGTACATAACATAATGAAGTGAGATCGAATGCAAGTCAGCTAAATCAATGGCTAAAATCCATTTGGCTATTGTTTATTGTTATCAAATAACCTGAATGACCTAATGGATGTCAGCAGAAAAGGAAATACATTTAATTTCAATTAAAGAAGAAACAAAAAACATTATTTGAATAACATGCACTGATAAATCATTCACAATAAGACCACAAAGGTGAGTGAAGAAAGTAAAAAGTGTCAATTTTGCTTTGATGTTGAAGGCAGCATTTCACTTCTACACTCCTTCATTCCCTCAACCCTTTACTACAGCTCTCGATGACACGTGGCGTAAACTCCAGCTGTTGAATATCAGCAGCTCTCGAGTGAAACAGGTGATGAAATCATTTACGGCACCATTATCGGACTAATTACAGAGAGAAGAGTGGAGGAGGAGAGGGAGGCATTGGCAGAGGAAAACAGAAACGGTGCGCGCACTGTTGGGTATCAGTGTGTGTATAACAGCGGCAGTGAAGGTTCTGCCATTGGGCATAATGTGGCACCATATCTGTCAAACAAGCACTCGGATACGCAGAGGAACTGCACTTGCTGAAGTCACCTCTAAACAATACACAAACCTCTCTGCTTTCACTGACTCTCTCTCTCTAGGGCCGAAGCGTTCGTCTAAGTTTAGTGCTGTGCTGGGCCTGTCTAACTCCCCAGACAATTACTGTGTGTATGTTAGCCCAGGGCAGTCAGAGGAGACACATTAGTGTTGGTCAGTATCCCAGCATGCTCAGCTCACCTGGGCAATGCCCCCATGGGCTTGGACTGCTGATAGTCTGCTCTCTTGGGCTGGTGCCAATCAGCAGCACATCCGCTCACAAAAGCACAATCAAAACAAAGAAAACACACACCGGTTTGCGACAGTCTTGGGTGATCTGTGTCTGTAAATCAAACAGTAGTGCTCCTCGGAAAAATCACTTTCTCAGCTTCAGGCTGAAAAATCCCTAGCCTATATCAATCTATCCATCTGCATAACCTGTAGGCTAATCTTCAAACTTACAGCTTTTAAAACTAATTTAAACTTACTGTATTTATATACTGTAGGTTTGTCAAGCCAAAAAAGTGCACCTTTCCTTTAACACTAGTTTAAAAATATCTTCTTTCATAAAGGTAATGCATTTAAGAAACCTCATCACTTCAAAATACTTAGCCTAAATGCTGTGTATTCTAACGTAATTGGATGGAAAAACCCTGCTGAACAAAAGAAAAACATAGATCTAGATTTAATTGTCAAACTGCGCTGAATCTGCAGGCAAAATACAGACAGAGAAAAATATACTGGAAAGAGAGACTTCAGGGAGTTACTTTTAAACCAGGAAATTTGTTGAACAAATTTGAACAAATACACTTGGTTAGAAGTTTTTCATATAAACTGATAGATATTTCTTTTTGTAGCACAGCTATCTCTTACTAGAATCCTCCAGTTCTTTCACTGACTCTTTAAAGGCTGAATCACACTGCAGCAAAAACAGCTTCATTTCAAATGTCCTAAAGTTGGGTGCTAGATTTCAAATACTGGGAAAGAAAATTGTCAACATCACACTGCTCCAACAAACACCAATACACCTTTAAAGAAGGTACTGAAATGGAAAAGGCTGTGGACAGAGACTTTACAAGGGGAAGAGATTGAGTACTCGCACTTAAATAAATGAAAGAAATGCTAATGCGTAATATGGAGGCTATAGTCCTCATTTAAAAGAGCTAATAGTCTTTTGATAGAGGCACCAATAGTAGGAATCCAGAGTAACAGTGCTTTTAATATGAGTGAGAAGCAATGTCAAGAGGCATCCTTGTTTTGTTCCATATTGTTTTGCTTCGTACATCTATTTTGAACGCAAAAACGTGTCCTGTGTGAACAGCCTCTTGGTATGTGTGCGAGAGGAGCAATTTACACAATTCAGTCAGTGTATGTGTGTGTGTGTGTGTGTGTGTGTGTTAAATGTTAGAAGGTTCAGTGAGATGATCAGGGTTGAATTATCTCAACCCTGTGGAAGTGAAATCTTGGGATTAAGCTCCATTAAACACAGAGAGCCATGGAGCTTTATCTCAGGATTTCACTCTTACAGCCTGCTCAGTCACCATGCACACACACTCACACACACACAAAAGGAAGTTGCCATGACACGTCCTTCACCTTTATCGACCAAATTATAAAAGAAACAAGGAGGAATAATGCACCTTTCTTTTCTTTTCCCTGTATCTTTTTCTACTCCTTCACTCCCTCTCGCTGAGAAGAGTCTTTGGAGTCATTAAACTGCGTAGCACGTGTCTTTTTTAAAGGCACCAGTGTCCAGAGCAGCATGGGCTCAGAGCGCTGTCGTGACTCCAACAGATCACAGTCACAACGGTCTCCGCGACTCCATTCCCTAGTGGTTCTCTCTGTGTTAATGGGAATTGACCAGTGTTGTGTCCCTACTTCCCCCTCAGAGATGGCCCATTCTCCCCGATGGCTACGGACCAGCGAGCCCTTCACGCCCGCCAGCGTCTGGCTGCGGTACAAGGCTGATGAGGTCACAGAGCAAAGAGAGAAAAGGGGGGAAAACAGCTATAGAGATTTCAGTTCTGTGGAATCCAGCCAAACAAAATCGAATCAAGTACAATCCTAATGCACGATAATTGTACTGAAAAGCGGAGAGATTGTGTCTGCGTTCATGGCATAATAAATGGGACAGATCTTTTTTATTATGTGTTTGCCATATTAATTGCAAGGTTTAAAGGGGCCAAGTCCACCTACAATGTTAGGGAAAGTTTTGTTTTCTACTAAAACAGTTGTATTTTAATTTTACAATCCTCTCTGTGACATTTACAATTAGATAGGCTGTTTCTGCTACTATACTATACCATTTGCTTGACTGGCACCAGGCCTTCAACATATAGTGGCTCCAGAATGTATTTGGAAAATTCTGGACTCTTAAAGGAATAGTTCACCCAAAAATAGAAATTTGCTGACTCTCAGGTCATCCAAGATATCGTTTTTGATTTTTAAAAATTTAGCATTACATCACTTGCACACCAATGTATGGACAAAACCATCACTAAGGCCTTTTAAATTTCGTCACTTCTGGACAAAATTCAAGCCCATAATTGATATGAACTCTTCCACTTTTTTTTTTTTTGCTAGTGAAGAGTGTTTGACCTGCAGAGGATCCACTTGTGTGCAAGTGATGCTAAATTTCTCAAAATGTGTTCTGATGAGGAAACAAACATGTCAAAGTGATTTTCAGTGGTATCCTAGCAGAGTAACCACTGGTGCAGTTCATCACATTAACTACAGTACAGTCTGATTTAAATGATCATGCACTCCCTTTATCTGTTTTTGGTTTGAGTGACATGTAGGTGCACGCTCATTCATTTCGTGAAGTTCAAAAGAGATATGCTTATGGTAAACACTAACTTTTGCTGCACTGGCTGCCCACTCCAAACACTATGAAAAACACTCTGCTTGTATGATAAATTCTCAATGTTTTATTTTGGAAAACAGTACAGTGGCAATAGTCTGCAAACACAAATATTTTTCCAAACTAATCTAGACCTAGAAATTGAAACCTTTGAAAATCATAAAAGCATACTTTTCCACACTGAGTAAAAACCCTGGAGGTAGGTATAAAGGTAGATATATCTATAGATTGGACTGTTTTTAAATAGTGTGCTATAGATGAGTCAGCTTATACCTGCTCTGGACTAAAAAGAGCCACCTTTCATCAAACATTTATAGACAGATGACATGCACACAGGCAAGGGCAAACCTGCAAGAACTAACACACACAAGCATCTAACATACAAGACACACACTGAAGTCTTGCACACACACACACACACACACACACACAGTGTGGGCCGGAGTGTGTCCTCGCTCTGCTGTGGGCTGTATTGATCTGTGCTGGGCTCTTTATTGAAGTCATGATTCATGCTGTTGCTGTCTCTCCTTCACTCCTCACAGCCACACTTCTCTCTCTCTCTCCTGACATAACCACCAAGCAGGTCTATTTACTTGCTTTGTAACTTTATCCCTTGACCCCTAACTAAATGACTGGCTGATCGGATATGATTAAAAAAAAAATGAGTAAGCAGTTCTAGCTTAATTTTTTTTAAATAAATTATTCAAATAAAATAAACAAAATAAACAAAAAGAATTATAAGGAATAAAACACATAACACAATTTCAGCTGTATCATAAAGTACTCAAATATTCAAAAAAGGTAATCAAGAAAAAAATAATTAAATCTGAAATGTAACCACATTATTGGCATAGTGACTCTTCACTGCATAATATTACATATAATGCATTAATATATTTATATTAAAAGAAATTAATTAAACAGCAATCAAAATAAAAAATAAGCAATAAAACAATAAGACAAATACATAAATTACGTAAAGTGCTTGGGTTTTTTCAGGTATCTAACAGCTGTATTCAGGGGCGTAGCAGCCATTTTAAAAGTGGGGGGGGGGCAGCTGTCAGGTGATGTGACCCTCAAAAGCAAAGAAATTATGTAGGCCTACATAATGTACAAAGTAAGTATATTCATATCCATATAATACATTCTAAATAGAATACCAATTGGCGTTTTAGAGCACCCTAGTTGCAATTTTGGGAACATGCCATGTAGTGTTAATTTAGTTAACGAAGACTATGACGAAAAATGTTCGTTGACGAGCTTTTTTCTCATGACTAAGATGAGACGAAGACGAGATGATAGTAAGGTCAATAAACGATAACTAAGACCATATAACATGCAATTTCATCGACAAAATAAGATGAGACTAAAATGTATTAAAAAAAATAAGAACTTTACCAAAAATCTCTTTTTATTTTCGTCAAAAAAAAAAGGAGACGAGTTCAAATCCCAGAATCAGAGCTGTTATATGGATACATTTTCTGCCCGGTAGTTTGCTTATTTTAAACAATCTGACAACCATGCGCACATGCTCGCTCCTCATTGCGGAAGCGCCACCACCGATGATTTGAAAACACCAACAAACAAGTTTGTTCGCTGAATAAATGCACTTACTCAACTGCTGTTGCTTTAATAGAGAAATAGGGTAATAGAGAAATAGGCTATTGTTCTAGCTGTTTTCATAATGTAGACAGAGAGATAGAGAGATGCATAAGTTTTATAATTTATATTATAAAAAGCCTACAATAAATCAGTTCACCAGAAGAGGGATAATACACCATGAGTCCACATTCTATTGATTTGTGCTTACTGGTGAAAGTGCAATACCTGAAATGCAAAAATACATTTCTCAAATGACAACAGTCATTACAATTATAATTTTGAGCAAAAATATTTTTGATCAGTTTAGCCATTATACAGAATGATGAAAATGCTCATTGACTTAAACTTGACTTAAACAAAAACAGGACAAGGTTGTTTAAATATGATAACTAAAATGTACATTTGAGTAAGACTAACACTAAATTAAAATGGCTGCCAAAATGAATAATATATGGTTAATTAATAATAATAATCTTATTGCTAAAATGTCAAGTTTTCTTGGACTAAAACTAGACTAAAATGTTGAGACTTTTAGTCGACTAAATCTTGACTAAAACTAAATAGGATAAGTTTGACTAAATACTAACAAGGACATTTTAACGCGGGACTAAGGCTAAAATTGAAATAACGGACAAAATTAACACTAACGCCATGATAGAAACCTATTTTGTGATATACTCAAATTTGAAAAATAACTTCAGGACTTGGGACTTTGAGACCACTGTGGACATCTCTCTAAGAAATAAAATATACTTTTTATGAAATAAAGATATTTTATGAACAATATATCACTTACACTACACCTGAACAATAACTTTTATCTTAATTCTTAACAGTTGGACTTGGGAAAGGATAATTCTACTCCGGACGCGAGGAGCACGATGTGACAAAAGACAGCAGAACCCAATAATCAGTTAGCTATGTCTCATTTAGCAGATTCTTTTATCCAAAGCAAGAAGTAGGAGAGCATTTAACACACACTTGATCCGGCGCGACGTGACAAGGTTCTTAACGGGTTCTATTGTCTTTTGTCGCATCGCATGATCGCATCACTCGCAATCAGTGTAGATGCGGCGCTAAAATAGGTTAAATCATAACATGGAAATTTGATCGCGTGAATCCTGGCATCGCGACATAACACATACTTACAGTGTGTGTGTTTGAAAAAAAGACGTAATCGTCCTCTGTTTTTTTTCTGGAGTGCATTTTACCTCAGACAGCCAAAGAGCAAGAAGTGAATGAATGAAACTGCGAGAACAACAGGAGATTTGAAGCTCAAGAGATGACTCGCCTTGTGATTGCCCCCCCGCCCTCTCTTTACATTGGCCAGCAGGAAATCAGCAGCCATGGCGCTTGAATGAAAGAAGACTAACAGTACTGGTCTCACTCTATAGATAGAATTTGATTTCTATACTGTAGTGCTGTGGGACTGATGAATTACGGCCCGTCTGCTATGCAACACGGCGAGACGTATATATATAACACGCACCTACACCGCACTATTGAGAAGAGAAAATCGTTTGAAACAATCTCAGAAGCTGAAACACTTTCAAAAGCCATTTAATATTATATTGGTGTGTTGATATTGCATTATGGGAAAGTGTTATGCTTTGTGTATTTGATAATGCTTCTGTTGATGATTCTGTGCTCAGCGTCATCGAGAAAAAGCTCTGTATTGCTGACTAATGCCCTTCAGTGCAGTGAGACATATAAAGCCCCCTGAGTGAGCGTTCCATCTCCAACCAGCAGAAATTAATTGACTGAAAAAAATTTGCTGTTTAAGGTTGCAGCGGGTTACATGAGGCAGAGTAGCAATTGTTCACTGTTTGCCTGAGGCTATATTGCGTTTATTCTGTCTCTCTCTCTCTATGTCCGCTATGCGTGATATTCCTCCTTGATTCTGTTCTCCTTCTCTTTGCCACCCCTCCACTCCTGACCACTTTTCAGAGGCATTTCTAATAGATCCATCTTTCTCCTACAGGGGATTCCTTAATCCCAAATCCTTGAAGAAAGAGAGTGGATTTGGCATGACCGCAGCGGTGCGTGTGCATGTGTGAGTGACTGACTGTGTGCGTTCTCTCAAGTAGTGGGGGGATTCATACCAAGGGCCCCATTGTTGAGGCAAACACATTCAGTGCTGTGCAGAAGGGCCCTTAAGTGTTTCAGCTCCCTCAGTGTGAGGATCCTTCTTCTGTAGATTGAAAGACCTGTTTTCACACATTCATAAAAAACCTGAATATTCTAAGAAATGCTTGACAGCACGTTGATATGATGTGACATAATACTTTTTTCCCTTCTTCAAAAGCTGTATTGGCTGTGATAAAGACAGAATGAAATCTAAATTTATTTATTTAGTTATAAATCTAAATTTAGTTATTTATTTTTTATAATAAATGGCCATGGTCTTATGGTCAATGTGTACTGTAATTCATAAAATAAATGTATCTAGACTCTGAAATAAATTTTCTACCGATGTAACCAAGGCTCCATGGGTAATATTAACTGAATTTTTCAAAAGCTGCAATTTTTATATTCAATCATATTCTAATGGATGAAATTCTGTTCTACATATTTTTCCTTGAATATTGTTCAGGTCTGAAACCACTTGTGAAAATGTTTGTATTTTGCATTTTTGCTTTAATGAAAACAAGAACATCTAACCATCTGTACAAAGGAGTCACATGATCAGTCTCACAAATTTACTTCCTTGATTAGTGCAGAATCCTAAACGTTTCATTTATTTTACATCATAAGGTTTATTTGTTTTCAATTTTGAAAAATCCTGAAACCTTGTTTATCTCAGCAAATTTTCAGCATGGCTTTAGACTTCTGGACCCACTGAATGTTTAACTGAAGCAGTTAAATGTATTGCGAATGCCGTTTCATGTTGTCTCTAATGCTGATTAAGGATTAATTTCTGTTTGTGTCTGAGCTTCAGGCCTATAATTGTGTCAAGACCCCTTTCTGTGAAAAGAGGTGGTGGAAGAAGGCCAAAAACATATGCCTTTTAAAGGGGTCATAACATTTTTTATTATTTAATTAACCCCTCCTCCCCCCTCATGACATTCCCCACCTCCCCCCTTTGGAATTACACTTGCCATTTTATTCTGCTTCTTAGGCTTTTTTTGTTTTTCCAAAACTTGGATTTGATTTGATCCACACTGCAAAAGCAGTCAATATCCAGTGGATCTATATTGGTTGCTATAGTAGTCATATAAGTGTCAGTATAATGCCATGAGATTTTCTCAAAGTACAGTTGCTGTCAGTGTGGAAAGAGAGGATGGAAAACTAGAAATTTTGCCACTGCTCATGTCTATCATGACATCTCGCTGCAGTGCTGAACTCATGAGGTGCTTGAAAGAACAAAAGCGAGAATCTTTTACACATTGCATATACTGTGTCCAAGTTGTTCACTCATGCACTTTTCACTACATAGTCAATGTCACATACAGTACTTCACTTCAGGATAAAAAAAATGTCATCATAGGTTTGTGAAATATCATCTCAATTTTGCATACGAGCAACTTAAAAGGCACAGATCAGTCATGAGCAAAATCAAAACCCAAATTTTTCTAGACTTTAAAACATTGGTAACACTTCACAATAAGATTCAATTTGTTAACATTAATTAAAGCACTTATTAATCTTAGTTTTAATTTGTACAAATAATAGATACTTAACATTTCAAACAGTCAAAATTAATAATGTGTATTTTTAAAATGAACATTAGACTAATAAATGCTTTAAAAATATGTCACTCACTGTTAGCTCATGATACCTAATGCAAATGAATAGACCCATATTGTAAAATGTTACCAACAGCTTTACGGCAATATCAATAGTTTTTATTTATTGTAAAATCTATAAGAGACATTAGCATAGCCTCTAAACCACCAAGAAAAATAATTCAAACAAGTGAATTGATTAATAAAACAAGAGCAAAACAAGAGCTAAAAAACAGCCACACAATCTAATTGTGAGAACGAAAGAGTGAGAGAGACAGAGAGAAAGGCAGGACTAAATGGAAAGAGTGCTTAACTGTTTCCCCTGTTGCCCGGAGCAGAAGGCTTTAACCTGTTTTTTCTGTTAAACTCCTCTTAAGCAGTCCTTTCATGTTAAATATCAACTCCCTCCATATCAGCGGTAAAATAAGCAGCTCTGTGGACGTTATACTGCTCTATATAAACACTTTAGCATTCCCTTTGAACTCCTCTCGCTGCTCATTACGCCGCCTTTGAAGACGGGATGTTGGAACATTGCTACATTTTGATTTTACAGTTATTAAGCATACGCAGCAGTAAATTCCAGTTCGCACACCGCGTGTCAATAATGCGTGACTTAGTGGTCAGCTTGTAGAAGTAAACACCTTTTGGTGCGCACCGCACACAGAGACCTTGAGCAGGTATGGGTAAACTATCGATTCGTGGAGGATTTCTGCAGACTGTGCAGAAAGCATGCAATCACAAACACGCAATAACAACATCACCCAGGGTTAACGTCAAACCCTAATGACGTCATAAAGAGACTCCAGCACCACCTGCCTCCGTTTTCACCAATCCGACCGCAGACACTCACAGAAGTCAGATCGGGGCACTGAAAGACAGTTTAACACTGATCTGAGAGCGAATGAATGAACATAGCCATGACAAACAGAGGTTGACAGCCGGTTCTATGAACATCCTTCTGAAGAGAAGCCTCCTGGGAACTCCCTCCTTGGATCTGACAACACGATACATCTCTCACCTTTTCTCTCAGCACAATTATGCTGCGGCTTACTTTTACATTACACATATCACTCTGAAACTGGAGCATCTGTCGACTACAAAGTGAAGCTAATCCTCTCTTTTCTTAGACGAAGAGGTGGAAAGAGAGTCCGTAACAGTGTCCGGGCCCTGACGTAGGTAATTAAAAAGGAATTTCAGATGGCCTAAGAGAGAGAAAAAAGAAATCTTTATGAAAGCGCTCGCTAGTCAGTTTAAAGCGGCATGCTTAGTGTCGTCGCTTTGAACTCGCTCGGCTCTGATTTGTGTGCTGAATGCTGAAATTCCATCATCAGCCGAGCTGACAAATGAGCTGTGAGCTGCACGCTCCCAGAGAAGAGACTGAAGCGCTGCACACAGAATCATACATCAAAACAAAGACATCTCTCCTTCATTACGTTCTCTCTACACCGGCACACAGGTATTAGCACTGAAGGTGTTATAGCCCATAAAAATAATCAGTGATCTCTGTCTGCTTTTACAGTGGAGTGAAGGCAAGGGATGTAAGGTCACAGCAGAGCTAATAATTAGAGGCAGAACAAGAGAACGTGATGTTGATGGTGGAGAGTGATGTGTTCCTCAGCCTGTAGCCTTGTCTCTGGCTTTACCTTGAAGTAATGTCTCTTTCTGTTCCAGTGGCTTTGAAAAGCAAACCTTGAATGTCTTTTGTACAGCTCCACTGATCAGGTAGATAATAATAGTGAGAAGGCCGGACGGCCCCCAAATTGCATTTTAAAAAGCTCATGCAATCAGTGGTATTCATACGACCACTCAATTTTACAAGTCATCTAACTAAAAGCCTTTATGATCGTCATTAAAAATGTATTTATGTTGGTAACACTTCACTTGAAGCTTGTGTATGTAATGTATTATAAATTATAATGCATTAAGAATAAGATAAAATACGTTATAATACTTACCTATTCATAGTTACACTGGAGAGTCCCAATGTAATGTGTTATGTTTTAATGCATTACCCTCTTTAAAGGTATATCCATGAATATGTAAGCACTATAATGCATTATAGGTTGTTTAAAAGTGAAGTGCGTAATTTCATTAGCATCAGGAATTAAACAAAAATAATGACTTTTTTGTGCACCATTCACAAGCGTTCACCAAGTCAGAATGGCTTTTAATAGGAAAATATATATAGGAGGTAGAATTCAAATTTATTCAAATTGCTGGCTTGGCAGAATTGTTTAAATGTAAAAAAAAAAAAAATTCCTTTAAAAGTCTTGACCTACAGATTCTTCAAACTCCATTTTAATTAAATTATTGAAAACTGTAGATAATTCATATCATATTATTCTGTCATTACGTCAAATTTCCCTACACATCTTTATCGAGAAGGCCCAAAAATCCCTCTGTCGTTTTGAGAGGGTTGTTTTGTAGCAGTTCTGATAACTAATTACACTGGGTTCAAAAGACATGATTGGGTGACTTTCTACACTGACTAGAACATACAAGCAGCCTTTCAGTTAGCTATAGGAAGTCCGGTTCTTGCCAGATTTATAAAAACAGATCAAAGGCATAAGATGGATGGAGGGACAAACCACTTTGTGAATTAGTTGTACAGCACTCTCATGAAATGTGTTATTGGAAGACTAGTATTGATCTTCATTCCACAGTCATAGTGGCACAGTGATGCTTCATTCTAAGCCAGAAACAATCGAAAATTTTAGATTTTGCACTTCCTTTTCTGCTGCCCTTGCTTTTTGCACATTCTTCATATTGACAACATTTGAGGAGACAGCAAGTCATCATGGGAAAACAGTCTTTCTGCACCTTTGGAGCTAAAACTTCAACAAATCTCTCGCTCTCGCAGGAGTTTGGAGCTGCAAAACCATGGCAACGGCACACTCAGAAACATCATAACCGGATTCAGCGTCTGCCTTTCACACACATGATATACAGAGATTGCAGGAGTGAGCAGTTGCAGAAAGAAATATAGCAGACACACCAAGAACAAACGGAGAGGGAAGGAAGGGTTTAGAGAGAGGGGACATAAAAAAGGAGACTAGGCAAATCGATTAGCTGTCTATGCATCCCAGACAGTTGAGAAAAAGGTTGGAAGTTTTGGAGAACCGGGCAACTTCAAACTTTCCCTTTGTACTTCCATCAGTTTCTATATATCTGCTAATTTCACACAAGAGCTGGAAGCAGCGGTTTGTTGAGAGAGAGTCTGTTATGTCACTTCCTCCTCCTTGTCTCGCATCTGGCTTCCCAAGCTGCTGCTATCGGCGACCGCATCTGCACGTGGACACACCCTGCTCGAAACAGCATGTGGCGTATCGCAAAATAATAGCCATTTTCTAAACAATTACAGACGAAACGTCCCCCTGGAGAAAGGAGATGCTGATAATTGGAACCGAGAGCGGCCTCCGTTAACACAAATAAACACGGCTGCGTATCGCTGATCCTGCAAAGTAGCTGTTGCTTTCAATCTGGACGCAGAGCGGTGATAGCGTTGACATACTGCAACCTTCCCCGCCGCTGTCCGCCGCAAAGGTGCCCACTTGATTACGGCATTACAAACGGCGGTTTTGACATTTGTCTTCATTATTATCAATGGAGAGAGGTGATTGAGCTACAGGCACGCTCCATTAGCCTTGCTCATCGCGTAGTCGCACGGCTGATATCACGCATTAGATGGAGTCAACATGAAATAACGTGTTGGGACCGAGGTGGTCTGGATGGTGCACTGGCGTAGTGCTGCTCTCTAGGCCGGTGGAGGTTAAGGGAGCGAGAGCTGCATCTAAATAAGAAAGCTTATTTCAATCTGTATAATTACCACTGGGTAATGAAAAACTCGCCCACCCTGCCACCTTCACTTAAGAGAAATCAATATGTGTTTGGGAGTTTATTAGAATGCTGGAATCATGAGTTGGGTCTTGGGGAGGGCAATATGTGTAACAGCGCAAGTCGAATTAACAGCTAATCAAGAGAGGGGAGGCGCTTGAGTCCTCCGCTCTTAGTGACACGGATGCTGCTAGGGGCAATTTCACGAGATTCAAAACAAATATTTGTGGTATGACCAGGAATTGCTACTGGTAATGATGGGGCGTTTACTGGCTAAAACATTGCTACACAATGTTACTCTTGTCAAAATTACTGACGAACGGTCATTAACAAAGGATTTTTAAAAATTTCATACACTCTTAGAAATAAGGTTTCAAAAGGGGGATTTTACAACAATAGAAGAACCTACTTTTGGTTCCGCACAGAACCTTTCAGGGAACAATTCTTAAAAGAACCATTTTTTAAATTTAATTTAAAAATTATTTTAACAGTTCTCATGAGAGCACCTGGAGATTTGGTTTGGTGCTAATCAAATATAACTATAAAAATTAAATAATTAATAATAGTGATAATAGTATAATTGCATTTATTTATCTTGTATTTGAATAAAATAAATAAAATAAAAAACTAAATAATACGTGTGATAATACCATTATATTTTAAATTAAATATTCAATTATTTATTATTAAATAAAGTATTAAATACAAATAAAATTATTTTATAGTACACTTAAAAATTTAGTGCTAATATCAACTTTTTGTATGAATTTTCATCATTTCAAACCTAAAATCAGCAAGCTTTTAATTTGCCGGGTTCCAGGAATGTAAGTATGCGCTGCCTGTTTTAGCGCTGCTGAGTGAAGTGCATCAATCTAAATTGGTGATTGTGCATTAACAGCACATTTTTTATTTTGGTCGCTTATGCACACCTGTGCACCACTTATGTGCACCCCTGACTATAAAGATTCTTTTGTGCAATGGTTAAGTTCCTTGAATGGTAAAGGTTTGTCTTGGAACCATAGATCAATTTTTCAATTTTTTGAAATTTCATTCCAAGCTTGTAATATGCATAACAATCATTAAAGCTATGATAAAAACTTTGTAAAACACCAAACAAAACCTTCAAAAATGAATACTAAACTGCCTGTTTTAGTGCTTTGTCCTGAGAAATTACTTAACTGAACCACGTAGCACATCCATTCAATTACTCTCAGAATTCTTCATTACAAAGCCCTGTTGGGAGTGACTAGCTGAATGTTTTTTAAAACATAAAAATGTGTCTTGAATGTTTAAAACACAAGAGCAGTTACAGAAGTGCATTTAAGAGTAAATTCAAGTCCAACACTCTTTGCTCTAAATAAAACGTTTGCGTGGCTAATCAATATGAATCAATAATGCAACTAATCAATGTGTGACTATAATTAAAATACTGTGCAATAGTAAACTGCTGCTCCTGCCCTAACTTTTATATGTAGTGGATATAACTTAAGTTAATTAACAACTAATTCATTTAGGGCTAAGCTAAAATATGCTTATACTGAGACTGAATTCTTTAACAGATATTGTCTTCCTTTCATCAGGCCCTTAGTGATTAAAGTAAAGTCATATCTAGGACTTTTTAAGGGCAAACAAGGCCATAGAACATCAGAAAAGAACCAATTTTGCACTGGACAGAAACTGAAAGCTTAGTCCATAATTCATGGAGGTCCAGCTTTAAAGCTCTTGCTTCTACTTTGTACTTGCCCTTAAGAAAACTTACAGATCCTGCATAGCATCAATGGTTATTAATATCATACAGTATTTTAAGAAGATCAACATGGGATGTGTTAATTCAGAGCATTTTTCAAATAGTTAATTAAAATGACTATGGTTTACCTTGATAATTTTGAATTGCTTAAAATTACTAATAAGTACTGTATAAGGTCCAGAAGAGGAGAACTGGCCGAACAGAGAAAGAAAAATAAAGAGAGAGAGAGAGAGAGCAGATTAAGAATTATATATAGACACTAGTAAGCACCCTTCCTCAACCACCTCTATGTTAATTGTTAATGTACTTTGTTAATAAAGAATTAGACTAGAGTTGATAGGGTCTCAACTCTGATATCAAAACGTCAAAAAAAAAAAGTTCTTGTGCTTGAAAAATGTATAATAAATGACTGTCAAGCTAGGATAACCCCTTTACACCCTTACAAGATGTCTGAGGTTTTAGCTTAAGCCCAGATGTCAAATCCTAAAAATAAATAATAAAATAAAACAAAACAAATAAAAAATACAATAAAATATAATCCTAGGGAGTTTTCCTTATCACCGGGGGTTTATAAGACACTATTTTCTTTTCCTCTCTATTTATCAATTTTCTGTAAAGCTGCTTTGGAACAATGCAATGTAAAAGGCACCACACAAATACAGAACTGAACTCTGATGATCCCTCAAGTCAGCCAGAATTTACAGCACAGACACAAAGAGTTGAGATCAGCTACCTGTGTATGTCACACTTAACTTTTTCCACTTTTCAGCACTTTTCCTGCAACATTATTCATCAGATTCGCCCCTTGAATTGATGGTGCTAAAAAGCCATGTAATAGAAAGACAAAACAGCTATCCTTGAAAGCGGTTAGGTAGCCAGGAATTATTAGGAATATAGATGAGCCTGCTGTGCGCTGGGATCACGGGTGGTTGACTTCCTGATTAGGCCTTTGCAGCTGAGGGTCAGAGGAGGAAGACGTCAGCTACAACCAGGAAAGAAACTAGATAGCCAGTAATGGACATGCCTTTTTCAGGTGGCCCTGCTGCATTGTGGGAACGAGTAAGAAGAAGGGGTGATGCTCATCTATCTCACCGTCTACACTCTCACCTGAAGTGATGGGGAGACGTCAGGAAGCCAGGCTGCTATTTCACGCCCTGTTAAGTACTAATGCTGTAACACACGTCTTGCTCCAATTTTAGGGAACAAGGAGTTTTACTGTGGACTCAAGGTTCATCTGTTCTATAGAGAGAGAGAGAGAGAGAGAGAGAGAGAGGGAGAGCAAAGGAGGCTGGGTAGCTAGCCACCACAGTTGCCACTTAAAGGAATAGTCAAGCAGCCCAGAGTTTTACCAGCCCTTGTTTCAAACACACACAGACCACACAATATGACACCTCTCGTTCACGCACCCCTCCTGGAGAAAAAGCCCTCAGTGAAACGGCTCTGAAGGTGAAGGTCACGTCATTTATTTGCGTTTGCAGTAAACAGGTCTGAGGCAGACTGATAGGGCAAGGTTATTATCCTGAAGAGCACAGCTCTGATTGATCGCTCCGTGCTTGGTCTGGGGTGCGCTGGGAGGACGTACTGAGTGGCCGCTCCTCTATTATACTGCTGCTCATAGCGGGAGGAGAGAAACACAGGACCGTCGGAGTCCACTCGCTGCTGGAGCCATCTGATCAGAGTCCTCATTATGCTTCACCTATGGAGAGGCGGTCATTTGACTGTAGTCTCTTCATAGACACAGAGGGGGAATTCTTAAAGTGATAGTTTACTCAAAAATAGGGCTGTAACTAAAAATTATTTTGATAACTAATATATAGATTATTTCTTCAATTATTCAAATAAAAATGCCCATTGTTTATATTTTACTGAAAAATAAAAACATAATACCTGCTACCCATTGTTCGTCAAATAAGGAGCAAATTGAAAATAACTACAATATCTATTTATGTGATTAAATATACAGTAAAAACAGTAATATTGTAAATAACAATTTAAAATACCGCTTTTCTATTTTAGGATATTTTAAAATGTAATTTATTTCTGTGATGGAAAAGATGCATTTTCAGCAGCCATAACTCCAGTATTCACTCTCACATGATCAGAAATCATTCTAATATGCTGATTATTAATATGGAAACCAGCTGTGCTGCTATTCTTTTAAGGATGCATAGAAAATTAAAAAGAATAATATATATTTGAAACAATTTTAATCAATTGAATTTTTGCTTATTGAAAAAAAAAAGTACTGTCAGCAAACTTCTGAATGGTAGTCTATGCTATATATTACACGTGTTTTTTTAAAATGCAAACATCACAATATAAAAAATTACATTACTAAAATTAAACAGAATTATTATTATTACTTATTTCAGCATTACCCCCACAATTTGAATTCTGTCATTCACTCACCCATTTGCCATTTCAAACCATTAGACTTTAATTTTTGTGTGAAACACCAAAGGAAATGTTCCTGTATCTTCCATCAGAATGTCAAGCTGGTTTCATCCAGAGAAAGCCGTGGTTACATTTTACTGTAGGAAAAAGAACAACTTGGACCTTCCTCTAAACATCTCCTTCTGTCTTATCCCTTTAAGCCTGCTGTGAACTAGGAAGTGTTCTCACTGTGCACTCTTTTTTTCTCTGCTTGCCAGACATGCAATTTTCTGCTGAGTCCACCTTAGTACCCAAAGCCTTCTTGCCACCCTTCTGAAATTAGCCCACTGTAAGCTACAGCCATTTACACAGGAAAAAACATATGGAGGCATGTTAGAGGATAAGCCTGCCAGATGACAGCAGGCGGTGCTGGCTGAGAGATATAAAGGAAGGAGACAGGGAGAAAGGAAGAGAGAGAGAGAGAGAGAGAGAGAGAGAGAGAGAGAGAGAGAGAGAGAGAGAGAGAGAGAGAGAGAGAGAGAGAGAAAGGGGTTTATTTGAGTGTTTCTTCAGCTCACTGAGTGAGTTCAACTCTGAGTTACCTCAGCTCAAACGAGATCTTTTAGTAGAATTCAGTATGTGTGTGGGTCAGAGGACACCTCAGAGATGACAGAGGCCTATAAAGATCTTTGCAGCATTTCTCACATATATCTGAACTTTACAAGGCTCTACTGACTGATGCATTGAGAAACTTTTACCACTGTAAATGTCCTTTAAGGAACAGTTCACCCAAAAATGAAGATTTTGTCATCATTTATTGACTGACATCCATTCTTCTGTTGAACACAAAAGGAGATGATCTGCGAAATCATCCAAGCCACAAACATCTGCCAGGGGCTGTCCAAAAATGTACCACAAAAGCACAGCAAAAGTAGTAAATTTGACTTAATGTGCTATATTTCAAGTTGTCCATAGTCATTAAATAGCTTTGTGTGAGGAATATACCAAAATTTAAGTCATTAGCCAAACTCACTCAAATAAATGTAATTGGTAGTTGCATGTCCTGTAAATGTGTGTGAATATGCAAATATGTGAATAAGCTTCGGGATTTTCAATGAATTACTGTAAAATATCTGTGCAGGATTTACTTTGAAACAGTTTTCAATTTTTGCAAATAATTAAAAGGAAAGTAACAACCAGAATTAAAAATGTTGAAGTAGAAAGACTGAAATAGCATTTTCTTGTAAAACGCACTTCAATAATCTTTGTTTTATATACAACTTTAAAAAACAACTTAAATTTTGGTCTTTTCCTATTAGTCCAAATGAAATACAGAGCGCCAGCTGTATAGACTTTTATGATGAATTTCTGCCATTTTTGCAGTTTGAAAATCTGTTCCCAATATTATATGGAAAACAGAAGTGCAAACATTCTGTTAAGCATCTTGTTTGATGCTAAATCATAATGGTTTGAACAGCACGAGTAAAAGTCATTTTTGGGAACTATACCTTTAAGAGGTAAAGCTAGTGAATTTAATGGATAATCGGTAGAAACTCCAAACTTCCTCTGAAACATCTGCTGTGAGGAAACACACTGCCAAAAAATGATTGGCAGAGATTCGGTTGTTAAGTGAGGTCTGTTCACTGTCTAATGAGAGCTCCATGAAGAGAGAGCAAGCAGAGAATAATGCACGTCTTGGCAAGTGTATCAAATATTCTGTGTGTGTGTTTTGTCAATTATATGACTGTATAATATGAGTTTGGGCTTGCATATGCAAAACAACATCACATGACCTCAGCATGCTCAACTATCCAGAGGACACCATACAAAATGATAGATATTCAGTTCAAACACCACAAAACAAAAGAGTAAAACTCTGGATCCAGCACCCACGCTGTTTGGTGAGCGTGTATATGTGTGTATGAGTGGAGATAAATCAAAGCACGCTCTCACACACACGCACAGCGGGGCCGTGCCAGGGCGCGGAAAAGCAGAAAAGGGCCCTGCAGTCTACCTGTGATGGCAGTGGTTCCCAGCATGGGGGAAGATTAATGCCGGCACTCTGGAGCAGAGCAAACATCCCGAGCTTAATAAGGTACAAACAATTGCTTCCATTTTGTTTGCTATCAAGGGAAAACTAAACTCGGGCTGCTGAGGTATATTTTTTCATTCTCAAATGTGGACTAGAAAAAGTTGGAGTCGACTTGGGGACTTGCCGAGCGTGTGCAACAACTACTAAACCCCGGGCTTCTTTTCTTAAGTGTGCCCATTATTTGCACCCCAATGATCTCAAAGCGAGTTGATGGGTTTGTGTGCTCTACGGCGCGGACAAACGGCCTCACCTCCACTCCTTGTACTTTGAGCTTCATGTGATCCTCCCGCGTAGTCTTCCCATCTTTCCTTTTTTTCCAGCAGTAGCCGTCCTTTCTGTACTTCACCTTCTTCCTATTGTAGAGGATCATCGACCCATTCTGTGGCCTAGATCCAGAAGTGAGGGAAAAGGAAAGAGAAGGGGTGGATGGAAGGAAGAAAGAAAGAAAGAAGATGGGGTTGGGTGGGGAGGGAGAGGAAGAGAAATTTTAGTGCTGTGGGACTCATTCGGCAGAAGTACAAAGAAGGCTGACTCAAGGCAGAGAGAGGGAGAAGCAGCGATGCACCAGTGTATACGGGTCATACACTTGTACACACACACCTCACACACTTGTATATGGGTGTTCATGGCCATGCAGAGTTATAAAAGAAGGCTTGAAGTTGCCACGAAATGGAATTTGAAACCCATATTGCCTCTGTAATGTGACTTGCAGTTCCGCTTCATGAATTTACATATCCCTTGCAGAATCTGCAATATGTTTAGCATTTTTTAAATAAATATATCCTGCTTTTCAGGATATACTTAACACGTAACTTCTACACTATCGTTCGAAAGTTTAGAGCCACTAATGATTCTTTTTTTTTTTTTTTAAATTGATCAAAATCAAGTTCTACAAAAGTGACATTATAGACTTTTATAATGTTGCAAAAAAAATTATATTCTAAACAAATGTTGTTCTTCTGAACTTTCATTTCATTTGATAATCCAAAAATAAAGAGCAGCACAACTGTTTTCAGCACTGATAATAATAAAAAAAGTGTCTTGAGAACCAATTCAGCATATTAGAATAATTTCTGAAGGAACTTGTGAAAATGAAGAAAGGAGTAAATGCTGCTGAAAATTCAGCTTATCCATCACAGGAATAAATACATTTTTACAATATAAAATAGTAAACAGTCATTTTAAATTGCAATAATAATTTACAATATTACTTTATTCTTTACCTGGATTTTGATTAACTAAATGCAACACTGATGACCAAAAATGACTTCTTACTGAACCCAAACTTTTGGATGGTAGTTTTATATATGATAATTATATTTTCAGAAGTGTAAATTGTCACACCCCTGGACTGTTTTGTGTTGTGTTTTTGCTCCCCGTGTGCTCCGTGACCCAGTTTTTTCCCTCGTGTTGATTGTGTTAATTTGATTCAGCTGTGTCTCATCATTTTACCCCTCGTAAAGTTATGTACTTAAGGTGTTGTCTTCCCTTGATTCCCTGTCTGGTATTATTTGTCTATGTGCTATGTGTGTGCCTGCCTGCCCTGTGATTCCCCGAATTGGAAGACTGTGTATTTGTGAATGTTCCTACATTTCCTCGCTCCACGCTCCCTCCCAGTAGCGTAATGCGTCATAAATGACCTTTCTTTATTATTTTTTTTGCAATTAAAAAAGAATACTCAACATACCGTTTCTGCAATTGAGCTTTTTTAAGAGTATTGTATTTCCAAGTAAAAAAGGATATGTATCTCAATTGATTGGGTCATTAAAAATGGGCGGAAGGTCATGTGCACCCTCTGGAGCATCTTTATGTATCCCAGTGCACCTTTACATTGCGATTTTCTAGCAATTTCAAAATTTTGAATGCATTAAAGATTTTAGTACTTTCTTAATATATGTGCATGATTATTAAATGCATGTATAACCTGGTTAACACTGATTAATAGTCTGCAAAGCCTTACTGCATTAGGATGAAAGAAAAAAGTTTCTGTATATATATATATATATAAAAAAGAAAACATCTAGCAATGAATCATTCGTTGAGACCAGAAAAAAAAGTGTATTAAGAAAATGCTGTTACCAGTAGCCAAATAGCTATTTAGCATCTTTTATTCCCCAGTTGTACCGTATGTAGCCTTTCTAAAACATGTTCAAATAGGGTCAATTTTCTATTCACGTCAACTTTAAATATACTAAAACTCGGCTTTGTTTGTCAAGGGAGAGAGAGAAATCTGTATATTTCATATAGACCTACGACCAGCAGCGCCTCACTGATGCAAATGAGCGGTGGAGCACGTCCTGTGGGGAAAACATGCACGAGAACATTCTCAACTTTCCATTCATAATTCATTCTCACTTTACCATCCCACTGCCCTCTGGTTGATAATGATACCGTGTACGCATCTGAAGAGCTCCCAGCTCGCTTCTCTTTATGACAGTACACATGTTTCCCAACAACTAATAACTGCAGAGCGAGGAGGCATTGCAAGAACACACATTCGTACTCGACCATGCGTTTTCACACACACACACACACACACACACACACACACACACACACACACACACACACACACACACACACACACACACACACACACACACACACACACACACACACACACACACATCGTCTATGAGGGCATGCACGCTTAGTGAAAAGCTACAGGCGCACGCATTAAGGTGCATCTATGGCTGGCAGAGTCTGGCTGGGTCCCAGGAGGCTGCAGTTTTGTTGCATGCGAGTTGGGAGTGTGGGAGTTCAGGCGCTTCAGCAAAGTCTCAGCCATGAAACCAGCTGCTGTTAGCGTCTGTTAGCCAGCCATCACTTTAGCCCAGCATTGCAGCAAACATATTATACTTCTATCTCACACACACACACACACACACACACACACACACACACACACACACACACACACACACACACACACACACACACACACACACACACACACACACACACACACACACACACACTCATACTCCCCACGTACCCAAACAGCCCTGCCTCTCTGGAAACGGCAAGTCATTGTCTGCCTGCATTGTCTTGTTTATTTTATCATTTCTTTCTGGTGCAGATTTATTTATAATACTGCATACATCAGTTTGCAGCTCAGCTCATGGGGCGTCTTGTTTATCTTGCAATTGCTCATCAATCATTTCCGGGGACGCGTCTCAGGGGCTGATGGGGCCCCTCTCTCCCCGCACTGTGGCCCCTGACAGCACCTTTTAATTAGAGATGCCAGTCAAAATCTGTCATGCACAATCCTCTCTCGTTCTCCCTCAACCGATTTGTCAAGTGCCATGGGTAGTTGCTACTTCTGTTTGCCCATCTCACTTTCATTCCCGCTTTTTATAAAACCACAATTTGTCATGTGCTGACCTTAACACTAATTAATTCTGCTTCTAATCCCATCTCCTATCTCTCTCTCTTTGTTTCCCATTCTATCATGTCATCTTCATCCTGATGCTGCTTTCATTCAACTCGCTGGGCTCTTCTGTGTGAATGTCATTCTGAAAGACTTCCTGCTGCACCGCATTCATTCTCTCTCTCTTTTGGTTTCTTGGTGAGCCTGGGACCATGTCTGCACTGTTTAAGTCATTAATCTGCTTGCTGTGATGCCTGCTGTGGGATTGAGCCTGAGATGCAAGGATAGGAAGCAGAATGGAAGACACTGGAGGAAAGAGTTACAATAACCCTAATCATATTTCAACCACATCATTCCAAAAACAAAAACACACATTACCATATAGCACGATTATATTTTGTCCACTTATTTACAGGAAGAGTCCTTTTATTCCATCGATGTTATTTATAAATTGTTCATCTATGTGCACATGGCTGGTTAGCATGGCTCCCAGTAGCCCCTGCTGGTAGATTTGTAATTACATCATCCTTTTCTAAAAAAGCATAATTTTTAGTGATGGCTGTCTATTCTTACTAAACAGATTGTCCAATATAAACTTTATTTTATTAAAAAATTATAAATTATGCACCTATTTTATTTATTTATTGGGTTTAATAATTTACTGCTTAAAAGTAATAGTATATATTTTTTGTAATGTAGATCTATTTATGTATTCGTTTAACTTGTAGAATTTAAATTTGTATTATTTTTCAGTTGGATGTAGAATTAGGTTTGTGTTTTCCTTTTAATTATTTGTAACAGTATTTAAGCCTTTTTTTTTGTCATTTTCTATATTGGCTGCATACCTGGAGATGTCACCCAACTCTTAATGAGTTGTTTTTAAATTTTCTGATATTTTTGCGTGTTTTGAAAGCCTGAGGAAGGTCGGTTTGACCAAAACGTTGCTAATAAAATTTTGCAATAGTGCAGGTTTGAGTAGTGTGTGAGATTCATGCATTTTTTTGAGTTTATATTGTGGGATTTATCCCACACTCCTACAAGTGATTGGTGTGTGCAAGGTACTATGTTTGGACAAAACAAATGATAAAAGTATCATACATCAACAAAGTAATTAGTAGGGGTGGGTGATATACCGGTAAAGACTATTAACCAGTAGAAATTTGTAATTTTTTGATTTTGGACTATCATCTCTATCGCGATTACAAGCTCATGTGATGTTGCTGTGCTACGAGGTCACGAAAATTTATTGTTTGCAAAAACAAGGGATTTTAAGCTGTTGAAATGCAATCAGAAGCAAAAAAGAACTCATTTAACTATATGCGTGAGCTGCCTGAAAGATTGTTTCTGAGCGCTGACAGAAAGGCGTGCGCACATGATTTTTGCCGATTTATAGGCATTGAACAGTTAAATACACACACTTGTATGTGTCAAAATGCTCATCTTTGCAGGTGTCTAAACAGAGTAATTTAGGTCTTAAGTCAAAGCAAACAGTTGAGAAAGAAAACATATGTGTAACAGTATATTGGATCTGGGCAGCTCTTAAAGTGATATAGCAGTCACGTTAATCAAACAAGAAAAGAGAGAAAATCTCTCACTGCTCTTGACTGAATAACTTTTGCAAATTTAATAAGAAGAATACAGGTATTTCATTTACACAGTGAAGAATATGTTTAATAAATTTGATTACTTTATATAGCATATATATATATATATATATATATATATATATATATATATATATATATATATATATATATATATATATATAGTATTCCTTATTTATTTGTTCTACCATAGTTTTTTGTGCTATTGCTTGTAATTAGTTTCTTATTCTTACTTAATCGCTGACTGTGATATTGACACTGGTGACAAGAATTATGAATCATAGAGAATTTTGACATCATAAAGACCTTATTTAAAGCACAAACAAGTATCTTTATATATATCGTTACTGTGCAATAAAATGACTCATATTGTGATATAAGATTCACAATAATTGGTTATATCACATCACCCACCCCTAGTGATTAGTCGCATGGCATGTATTGCAAATGGTGTCAAAGAGATCAATGGGAATGCTAATGGATATTTCAACTTCTGCTATGCAGTATTACACATTAATGTGAGTAAAAACTGATGAACAAATCAGAAAAGGCTGGAGTGGGTCATACATATTTTGAGTGTTTAGAGGTAACGTAGAAAAAACTGCTTTACTGCATAGTAACAGTAAAATGTCTTTAAACCCCAAATTCAGGCATTTTTATATTCAAAAACACATTCTGTTCCTATGCCCGTTTACATATTGTTTCCTGAGACCACGGTCAACCTAACAGAGCGAAACATAAAACAACAAACAATAACATCTTATAATGGATCCTTGTCTTACACAAGGATGAGTAAAGATTCATGAGCTGAAAATTCACAGGGCTCCGGGCCATCTCTAGCTTGGAAAAGGCTTGTGGAATTGGGGTGAAGCTTGTAGGTCAAAGGTCTCTGTACCTTACTTATCAGTGGTGAGCACAAGTTATCCGATGTTGCTTTTATCCACTCAAAGACCTTCCTAATGCACCACTTTTCAATTTGAGGGAGTTGAAGGAGTGCATGGCCATCTTCTGGGGTGTGAGACAGACTGCAGGTCCAGCCTGTGAGAGTTCTGTCTCACTCTCTGTGTACATAAGCCATTCAATTATACTTATCAGAATTATACATATTTATATGTTGCAGGGAAATGCCAACTACTCTGTTATCAAAGCACCATGACAGGAGACCATGTGTCTCAGAGGCCTAAACGTGACAGATTAATATGGAAATACAGAAGGCCTTTATTCAGAACAATTTACTGATTCAGCCTCAACAGGTTAGCTTAGAGAATAATCAGCTTTGGCCTTCAATCTGCACATGGGCTCATTCAGAACCTCAAGAGATCCTTCATTTACCAAAGCTAATAGCATCCACGTATTTCATTTAGAGCGGTCATGTACATTTTTTTTTGTTGCCATTTTTCTCATTAAATTCCAAATGAATTTGTGAAAATCAAGTAAATGCATGAAAAAGAACAGTGTGACAACAATTTAACCAAAGAGTACACTCTTTCGTTTTGCAAACATAAAATGTAACCTATCCACAGACAGACTTTCTGTCTAAAGTCAGAACAGTGTATCTATTGTTTCATCATTTTAAACTCCAAAACTTCTTTTTGTGAAATGTTTGGCTTGAAAAGTGTGCTTGTGCTATCTTGGTGTAAAATAAATGCCACTTGGCTTGATATTTTCTTCTCTAATGCAATAACATTCATACATTTTTAAATGTGGCTTAAGTGTCTAAAAATGTTTAGAGAACACTGTACAGCTCTGAGCATGATGTATCCAAAAGCAAAGCATCTGAATTATTATTGCTGTAACTTCTGCTGAAGAAAAGTCATCAAAATGCATTTGAGAGGGTGAAATGTTTGGCTGGGTGATCTACTGCTACTAAAGCAGCAGACCAGGCAGCTCCTCTAAAGTGCTACAATTCCCTTGGAAAGAAGAGGCTGTTTGATTAATGCAACACTTGTTGTTTTTCTCTGCTCTCAACCTGTGAGTATATGTGTGTGTGTGAGCAAGAGAGAAAGCGAGTGAGCTTTTGAAGATCAGGGAGGTAAGCAGGCTGAAGCCAAGCTCCACAGGAGGGAGTGAGCATGTGCTGTCATCAATTACCCATCAGGCTTTCAGACACCACTTCTAACGGCCAGCTACCACCAACTGACATTTATACAAACATGGACACCAATACTCACGCACAGAGTCATTCATGCAAACACATAATGCGCACCATAAGACCTGATATAAAGTAAATAGTGATGCATGCCTAGATACTCACAGGTGCTTACTCACAAAACAACAACACACACACACACACACACACACACACACACACACACACACACACACACACACACACACACACACATGTTTGTTTTTGTGAAAAGTGGGGACATCCCATAGGCGAAATGGTTTTTATACTGTACAAACTGTTTGTGCTATTGCCCTACACCAACCCTACTCCTTACAGGAAACTTTGTGCTATTTCAAATTTTCAATACACTCAATTCTGTGTGATTTATAAGCGTTTTGAAAAGTGGGGACATGGGATAATGTCCTGAAAGTCACCTTCTTCTTGTAATACCTATGTCAAACCCTTGTCATTATACACATTTATGTCCTCATTTGTCACAAAAATGCGCGCTCTCACACACACACACACACACACACACACACACACACACACACACACACACACACACACACACACACACACACACACACATGTTTACTTCGCTATCTAAATGGGGACATTCCATAGGCGTAATGGTTTTTATACTGTACAAACCGTATTTTCTATTGTCCTACACCAACCCTACACCTAAACCTACCCCTTACAGGACACTTTCTGCATTTTTACAATTTCAAAAAACCTTTGCTTACTTTATTTTTAAACCAGTTTTACAAATGAGGACGTCTCCAAAGGGAGGTTTTTGTATATTTTGTCAGGTTTAGCTCACTTTTGGGTACAAATTTGTCCCCAAAATATGGTTAAGTAGGTACACACACACACACACACACACACACACACACACACACACACACACACACACACACACACACACACACACACACACACACACACACACACACACACACACACACACACACACACACACACAGCAGCCTGTCAATCTCTACTGAATCAGCATTCAGCATAACATACCCCCAAGTCATAATGACAGCCTCAGTAAGAGTGATGCATCACAACCTTCCACACACACATACACAGTCAAGAATGGATAAGGGGCTTTCTACAATTCTACTTCCTTTGCAATGCCATGTGCTGGTGCAAGAGTTCTGGGACCTGGGTTTAGGTCAGTTTTGCTATATGCAGTATAACTTCAAGTTTGAGGTTATAATGGGAAAAAATGCCTGCAAACCTATACAGTTTTCGAATTATGACTTTTCAGGCGTTTTTCTTTGAGGGTTGAATCAAAAGTCTAAACTATCTTAAAGACATTTCAAACAAACACTAAGGTTTATGATACACTATATATAATATAAAACGTACAATCTAAAACATTACAGAAATTGCAGTATATATATTGTTTTCAACACTGATAATATGAAATGTTTCTTGAGCACCAAATCAGCAGATTAGAATGATTTTTGAAGAATCATGTGATTATGGACTGAAGTAATCACTGCCAAAAACTCAGCTCTGCCATCACAAAAGTAAATTAGAATTTTATGTAAAATACATAAAAATAGAAGAAAAAAATTAAGTTTTTCCTGTAAATATGATAAGATAAATCACTTTCACATCAAGAAACACTAGAACAAGAAGTCTAACTTGTTTGTTCAACTGTGCAGTTTGTTTATGAAATTTTGCCACATTTTCATCTACATTCACTCAAAATCACACCAAGGAATGCTGGGAAGGCAATGTTACACAATGAAGGTTAAGTCTGACCTCCCTGGCAGGTGAGTTTAAAAAGTCTCCCTTTCTCTCTTTCATATCTGATTGCCTGTAAACCAACGCTCATCCCTTCCTGCACAAAACAGATGTTCTAGGCATGGTTATCATGATGGGAAAAAGCAGAGACAATTCAAAAAGAACATAAATTACAGTGATTCACACAATGTCACGCCACTTTCAGACCTAAGGGGTAGGATAAGAGATGGTGGAGAGAGGGGCCTTTGCAGAAGGGAAGTTCAGTGATGTCACTAATGATGTGATGGCTGATATTCAGACCCGAGAGAGACACACACAGATACAGACAGATAGAGGGAGACTGCAATAGTAACAAGTGGATTCCAAATTCTCCACAGGGACATTTCTGAGGTCAGATTTACAAGTTTGTATAGTGATGAAGTCAGTCTGATTTTAATTTTCAGGCAATTAACGAATCTAAACTACTCTACCTGTAATCCTGTGGTGGGAGAACAATAGATTCACCAATCAGAAATGTTTTTAATATTTTTTTATGCATAAAAAATGAGATATATAAATATAATGCAACAAATAAGCCCTAATATTAATTAGATAGTATTACTAGCCTGATAAAAATAATAATAATCGTCTTGCTATCGTCAAAGGCATCATCCACAGGCGATATCTCTGACTATCATCAATACACGATACAATCGTCTATCGGCACAACCCTACTTCAAATCATATTTTAATGTTGTTTATTAGTCGATTATTGATGAATTGTTTTTAAATTCATCAATACGGAAATGAATGGGAAGTATCCATCTAGATCCAAGGCCACTAAAAATGTATCCAGTCACTGTTGCGCTCTATCGGTGATAGGACTACATGGTACTCCGTTCAGTGGTGCACGGTGTTAGCGAGCAGGCCTGCTGGGCTGTTCTCTCTGTTGAGGAATGACACTGCTGTAGCCAGCTTTAATTAAAGCTTTTGAAGAGCAGGCAGGCGTGCATGAATAAATCACAGAATAGGCTGGCATCAAAGCGTTGGTCGATGTGGCTCGGGAAGCTGTGTCTGTGTGGGGTGGGCGCTACATTGGCCTCATTCTTCAAACTTGCCTCTCTCACCCTGTCCGGCACCTCCCACTGGGAACCAAATTCATTTCTTTCGACTGTTTCACAAAATGCTCTCCGAGTACTCTTGATCTCAGAGGACCAGCAACGTTACAGTGAGACATGTGTACAAATATGGGTTTATGTGTAGCGGGTTAGACATTTTATGTAATATCAAAATTAATCTAGAAATTTGGGCTTTTCAAGTCAACATATTTTTTGCTTTGTTTAAACTGCTGATTGGAAAAAAGTGGTGCTTCTAATAACATAAAAAAATTCCATAGCATTACTTTTGTAACACATAACTTATTTATAATTAATCACCCTAAATTAATATGTTAAACTGACAGCCCTAAACCTGATTTCTTCTTATTATACTGTATTTCTGACCCCAAAATGCACTGCACAATCTTAGTGTTATTTGTTAATTTTAATGAACTGCGACTGCGTTTTTTGGTTTTAGTGCTTATAGCTAGTGGGATTCTTGTAAATGAGATCTATCTGCTCCTTTCTTCTGCTCGAAGCGTGCTGTTTTCTGTCTGATTTCCTGCAGCCGGTACTTATTATGACATTTGGTGAAGAGGATACTTTGTACTATCAATAAAACATGGGTGTGCGGGAATTGCTTACTGCCTAATTTCGTGTAGCAGCTCGCAAATATCTAAACCCTCCAGAGCTTTTTCTTCGCTCCTGCTAAGAATAGCCTTGCAATTAAATCTAAAACTGCCACGGCAGTGGAAACCTCACAGAGCTGGAATAGGCTAGAATTTTACCAACGTTTCTGTGCTGCTGATTTGATTATTCATAAGACTGCTTAGTAATAAGCAAAATACACTTTCACATAGGCTTCTATGCTCCATGTTCATTCTCTGCTGCTTTACTGGTGGACATGTTATACATTAGCACCACATGCACAATTACCAAGATTTCCTCCAGGAATATTTACAACAGGAAGTAGAGCGGTCTGTGAGTCACTGTGCCAACTGCCTATCCTCAAATGACATCAGGGATGTCATTAGTGGAACTAGAGTGTTTTTATTTCCAGATTTGTATTTCCAGAAGGAAATACCAATGCTTGCACAGCAGCAACAAGAATGGCATTAAAGTTTAAGGTAAATAGTTTCCTGCTGGACGTGCATGACAATAAACACAACATCTCATTGCAATGTAAAGGTTGTTAAGAATGATTAAACAGATACAAGAAAGAAAACATCAATGCCCAATCAGTATGCAAATTAATGTTAGAAAGAAAGCTTATTGCAATTCAATATGCAAATATTATAATGATGTCAGTACTGTCAATTTTTTTCATGTTCAATAATATCTAGGGTCAATAGAAAATTAGAAATATTTAAAAGAAGTATTTTTTTTAAAAAAAAAGTACAAAGCTTACAAACACAAAAAACAGGACACCAGGAAGAAAAATGGATGAAAGCAAAAGAAAAAATAACAGGATGAAAAAGGCAAAATAAGCAGAAAAAAGAATAAGAATAAGATGAAGAAAACTAAGAAGTGGGTCGAACAAGTGCACAAAGATGAAAATGAAGAAAAAGAGAATGAAGATGAAGAAAAAGACAGAAAAGAAGAAGACAAAATGAAGAAGATGAAAACTAGGATAAAAAAAATTAACAGGAAAAAAGAGGAAGAAGCAATGGAAGAAGCTGAATGAAAAGAAGAAAAGTAAAAAAAAAAAAAAAGTATGAGGAGAGGCAGAAGAAGAATCAGAAGAGGACTAGAACCAAATGTTTGAGGAATATACTGTTCCGTCACGCAAGCACTACAAATATATGGAGTGAAGGTAATCAGCTAGTGTATAGAGATGGATCTCAACAGGAGACGTAGAAGTGCAGCCATGACTGGAGAACTTCCAGTGTCTCAGACTTTCTCAACATTACTGATGACACAAAAGACAGTTTTTTGGCCTCCAGTTAGAGCAGGTGTCAAACTAGGTTTTATGGATCACCTGGGCATGGCCTTCACTCATCCACCTAGAGCTGTGTCCATTCCACTCTGCTGACCAGAGCCATCGATTCCCTCACCCTACACATTCAGACAGCCAACTATTGATGGCCTTACGATTCATCTGTAATGCAATGCTGCATGAAAAATGCAGTGACGAAAGAAAGAAAGAAAGAAAGAAAGAAAGAAGCAGTTGCCGGCTAGGTTCAGACACATAAGGCTCAATTGAGTGTAGTGGTCTATAAGAGACTGTAAGATATGGTGCATTTCTGTCTGGGGTCTAAGGTCATCTGGAGAAGCTTCAGATGAGTTGTATCTCTGTCTGGCTTGTAGAGCGAATCAAAGAGTCTATCTCACCTTTCACCTATCAATCACGCCCTCCTGCACGCCCCACAAGAGATGCACACTTAATTGGAGATCAGGGATCAGCGCTCAGTCAGTGGTGTCTCAGAATTCACTTGTGCACAAACAAACAGACACACATACACACACACTCATGAGAACATCGTGGGATTTTTCTATATAAGAACAAAAGCCCTTTTTTCAAGGATGAACTGATATAAATCGCTGTGAGATCTACAGGGAGAGAGAGGGAGAGACATAAACCTAGTGATTTAGGAAACAAACTACACAGAGCATGCAATGTCTTCATTGTAAAAGCATGAAATAATAATTATTACAATTATTGATTCTGGATGCCTTCATGACAGATGGATGCCATATTTCTACTTCATTTTCAATGCTTTTTTTGGATATTGCAAAATGTAAAGCACTTTGTTACAGCAATGGCGTATTCAACATTAGTTACACATTCAGATTACCTAAAATAGTTCAAGTTCATCTTTGCATTTGCTTTACTATGCAAATATTCATTTATTATGTTTAAGTATATAGCTTGTATCATATTAATCTCAATTAAATAAATATATACAGGGATATATTATATAAGATATATTTATTTAGAAATGAATACTTTTAGTCAGATTTATTATTCCTTATCAAAAGCACCAGTCAAACTTTTAGACTGTTTTCACAAAAATATTTGTTTTTAACATTGCTAATAATAAGAAATGTTTCTTATAAGATCATTGAGTCTTTTTTCAAAAAAATAAAAATAAATAAATATATATATATATAAAACAGACCTCAAACTTTTAAATGACAATATATATATCATTAATGTAGTGTATTATATACATGATTAGCATATTCAATTGTATTGTATTGTATCATATCATACATTTTAACATTTTGTCATATTTTCATCATATTGTTTACTTATTACCATGATGCATTTTTAATCTGCTAATATGAAAAACAAAAATCTACATTTTGTTAGCAATTGCATCTACAAAATGAAAGAAAGCAAGGGAAGTAAATACAGAAATAGCATTCCAAACACTTATTGCTCCTCTGTCCTTTCCTGTAACACATCACTACATCTGAGACAAGAACAGTCACCCCACAGAGTGTTCTCTAACCAAACTCATATTATAAGAGAGAACAAAAACATCACTCCTGACATGTGACTGAAGAAACTTTGCACATATACCTCATCGCCTCACCCTCAAACTTTCAACGGATGAGTTCTCTGTTGTGCTATCACAGCTCTCTAGTACAGAGAAGTACATTTTAACAGCCCCACTGAGAAGCCCTCAACTTTGAATCGTAGGTCTCCTTGGTGGAGGAGAAACACACAGGCAGTGGGCTCCCTACTGGAGCTGCACTGAGATGCCTCCTCCAGCTTGTTATAGTGATAGCTCACCCAAAAACTAATTCTGTAATTCTGTAATCATTCACTAAACTTCACAAAAAGTTTGAATAATGTACCAGTGGCTCTTTTGCATGCAATTAATGCATAATTAAAGGGGTCTGAAGGTTTAAGCTTCAAAAACAACAAAATCACCATAAAATGTCATAAAAAGGTCCATATGCCTTGTGCACAATGCTTTAATCTTAAAAAAAAAAAAAAAAAAATCTGAATAATTCACTGATTCAGTCACAGCAGTTCTCAAACTAACAATGAAACTAACACTTCCATTGAAAAGGAAGATTATCACTGATGACTTACAGCATAAAAATTTTATTATTATTTTGAACTACAATTAAAACTACTAAAAAAACACTGTAGCGATGTGAAATAAAGCTGAAATAAAATAAGACAAACAACAGATGAAAAACTTAAAAAACAGAAATGTTGCCTTGGCAATGAACTAATAAAATAGGTTAAGGTCAATTGCTAAAATGACTAAATATGAAAAAAGAAATAAGTAAATAAATAAATAAATAAAGCTAAACAGAATTCTTATTCTTATTCTTATTTAAAGCACAAAATTACTAAAACAAACTTAAATGAAAAGAACATAAAAACGAAAGCAAAATCAAAAAATGATGGTATAAAAATAATACTAAAATTTCTGCCTTTGTGTTTCAAAACAAAGAAGAAAAAGTTCTACAGGTTTGGAATAACGATAGGGTGAGTAAATAGAGAAATATATTTAATTTTGGGTGAACCATCCCTTTAAATAAAACAACATGTGAGCTGGAAGAGAAAGCCAGCATACAAGGATGTGCCCTGCGTCAGAAGCACCAGCTCAGCAGTTGGACGGCCTTATACAGCCTTTGGTCTTGGCATCTTCACCTCTGGCCTGGGAGTGAGAAAGGTTGGCTTCCTCCAGCCTGGGCTGAAGTCTCAGCCCTGAAAACTGAGCAGCTGAATGATGGAAATTGCCTGCTTTTGGATGAAATCACGGGCTGTGGAATTAAACATCCTTCCTTGACATTTAGCCCTGCGCTCCACACGCCATCAAGCGCCTTTGCGGAGGCATTGTGGGAATGCCAATTCTCGCTCCCACCACGAATTAGTTTAGTGCAAGAGATGTGTGTGTATGTCTGTCAGTAGTGCAATGCACAGTTTAAGGGAGAAACCTGTCACTCACTTGTCTCCGGAGGGAGAACAGACGAGAATGGGAGATCGAGACAAGGAAAGAGTCGACTAATGAGGCTGAGTAGAGAGCAAAGAGAACGCTGTTCCCATTGTCATGTAGAGGGGAAGGCAGTGAAAGTGACAAAGGGGGCCAGACACTTTAAGACTGTCATTAAACTTTCCCCTGGCTGCATTTTACGACTGCCTTTGTGTGTCGGAGGAGAGGGGCATCGTAAAGTAACGCTTTTGTCTGGTTGCAATCGATTTATTTCCTTCGTTAGGGCCGTGACATTGCCTGCTTATGATGTCCTCGCGCACACTGTAATTATACAACTGTTCCCGGTTTATTGACAGAACTTTGTTATTTTAATTAGGCTTTATTGGTCGCAGGAGCAAGCAACATTGTGATCGAGGATGACAGGAATGATCAATGGATATATTTTGGGAAACAATGAGAATCGGTTATGAACCTGAATGGCTGTGAGGGGTGGAACACAGCATTAAAGGGATAGTCCACTAAAAATTTAAATTCTGTTTCTGTTCCTAATGACTTCCATTATATTTTTGACCATGCAATGGAAGTCATTTGGAACAGAACCTGTTTGGTTACCACACAGGTTTGGAATGACACAAGGGTGTGTGAATGATGCCAGAATTTAATTTTTGGGTGAACTGTCGCTTTAACACTCAGTGTTTATTCACAAAAGGCCCCTGGGACTCCTAGTCATAATAACGGTGTGTTTGTGTGTGTTTGTTAGTGGTATTGCAAGGAGGTTTCGCACTGCTGTGTGTGAAGGTGACCTCCAGGGGGGAAGAGGCCACCTGCTTGCTGGGACGGGGTGACAGCGGCCCACCTGTCCTGACGGCGAGCCACAGAACCCCCATCTGCCCCCCGCAGGACGTCTTCTCCCCCAGGGCTCGCTGACCGCCACTGTCAGCCACTCCAGCAGGCCGGCCGCCTGTCCTCCACCTGACGCCCAGTAGAGCGAGGAGCAGCGGGACTTGCGACGCCCTGGTTGGCAGCAGCCTTGTCACCACATTGGCTTGAACTCTCTGAGCCTTTAAGCACACAGTAATGATGAGTCACTCATAAGGTAGGAGCTAAGGTTTGATGGAGCGGTCTGAGCATAAGCACCGTGGTAGGAGGTTTGTCTGCAGCCAGCCGTCAGATACAGCTCTGCAGGTGTCTGGTGTAGCTATTTCTCTACATTCAATAAAAACTGAGCAAACTTCACCGCAGTCAAGCAGGATTGCTTTTTTCCCCTCTATTTCTTCATCTCATGCCCTTTTGGCTCATGCACACAAAGCACATGTACTGCTGCCATCTTGACCTCTCTGTCTCATTGTGGGTCTCTATGGCCTGTTCACTCCTTCTTTTGGCTTCTTTGCCAGCAATTTACAGTCTGTCGAGTTTTTTTTTTTCTAGTCAGGCCCCCATTTGAAACAAGAAACACCACCCCTCCAACATTATAATCCGTTAGTCTATCTATGAATGCTAATCAGCATTGTTGGCACATAAAGCTGATGAATAATGGAAAAAATGGATTAAATGTTGGCACATTAAACTAGTGAATAATGGATAAAACATTGTGTTAAGCGTTCCTATTGAAAAACCACTGTGGAGAAAAAAAAAAACATTAACAGTATTCTTTCAGATTTATGTCACAGAATTGTTGAATAGTTAAAAAAAAGTTAAACTTTGTTATTGAACAAAACAATAAAAACCTGTGTTCTTCCCGTTTTCACTTGTTCGTTGAACAATGATAAAAGTTACATGCTTCAATAAAGAAAATTAAACTGTCACAAGTCCTATTTTTTTTTAGCAGTTATGGTAATGAAAGATGATCTGATTTTGTTGTGGTTTTTATTTATTTATTTATTAGTAGTTTCAGGGTAGGTAAATAAACTAATGAATGAATGAATGAATGAATGACCTCCAGTCTATGGAGAGAGACCTCCTCTGCAAAAGAGAGGGAGGGAGGAAGAGACAAGAAAGTGGTAGACAGACGGAGAGAGACTGGAGCAGAAAGCACTTCATCACACATATTAGGGAAAATGTGCAATGTTTTTGTCTTAATCTGCTAAATCACTATGTATAAACAAGTCAAACATTCAAATATTGACCTTCACTAATTTATCCCTGGCACTGCTGCACGCTGATCCCTATAACACAGTTTTTCTGTAATCAATCAGGCTGGGCTCAGGCTCGACTTCTGCTGCTGACTGTGGAGGGAATGATTGGCTGTCTGAAGCCCTAGACTAGAGGGGGTCATGACCTTAAAAAGGGAGACATTTAAAAACTAAAACGGTCAATTATTCCTACTCAACTTATTAATTTTGCATATTGCTGGGCCTAACACAGTAATTTTAACAAGTTACAATTATGTAAAATGTCGTATTTTTTATTTATATATATATTTTTTGTATAATGTCATACAATAAACAATTTTGGTACTGTGTTGGCTCAAATTTTATGTTAAAATTTGGGTCCTAAAAGCAAAAAAATGTAGAAAACCACAGCCTTAGGCTACCATCCTCTTCTCTTCCCACTGTTCTGTATGATAGCCTGTTGAATCTGTGTGAACCAGTGTTAGCCTGGCTGGCTCTTTCTAAAAGACATGATGATATCTTTACCCATGCAGCAAAGACGTCACAGGGAGAAGCTGATTAACTGCTCCAGTGCCCAAGAAGCTCAACTTTAGCAAAGCTCTTTCAGAGATCTGAGAAGTGAGAAGTTAACCCCTGAGAGAGCGGTTTCTCTATCTTCTCTGAGAATACGACTAGGCTTCTTCTAGGACCTTAGAATTTAGAGCTGAACTTGAATTGCCGTAACTGCTAGTATCTATGTCTTCAGTACCAAGGGTGAATATCACGAAAAATCTGATTCCTACATTTTCTGAGGAATTTGTGAGCAGCTTTTCTGTGTAAAACCACATCGTCCCAACACAAAGAAGGTTATGGGTGTTTGCTTGGTTATTACTATGCCATTACTAAAGTGTTCTGAGTGTTGTCTATGTGATTACAATTGCAGGTTTTAACTAGAAAAGCAAAGTTTGACAAATAACTATGGAATTTTGCTTATGTTTTCTATGGACTTTGCTCAAAGCCAAAACCCTATGAACAAACAATAGAAATTTTGATGCTTGCCTTCATCATATGTACATCAGCAATTTCAGTGAATGATTGTAATGATACTGAATTACTAGCACTCTTCATAGAAATGCTCATTGCTCTGAGGACTCTACAGGTGGCCCATATTTGTCCAGAGGAACAGAATGAAAGCAAAGCAATAAAGAAAGAAACAGGGACTCGAGTGCAAGGCCTTTGGGATGGAGCTGTCCCCTCTGGACTGCTTGAATGGCAGGCTGCACTCAGTCCTCCCCATGCTGCTCCATTTGTTAGGGTAAGCTCTGATTTTCCATTCGAATCCCCAGAGCAGCAGAGATCTATAGAGCTCGGCCTGTTCGAGTTAGCATAGTGCTTTTGCTACTAATGACCACCCTCGGCCCTCAGACCCTCCACAAAGGAAGGCACAACACCACATCAGCAACTTTCACTCAAAGCCATTTTTCACACGGGGCCAATGAGGGGTCCTCTCCAGAGGCCAGCCATGTTCTTTGTGGCGGTCTACTGCTGTTATTTTCCTGTCCACTGTGAATTGTTTCAGCATCCTTGTCTGCAATATTAATGACCGATTTGCATGAGTTTAGCCGCTGTACTTATTGTCTGCAGTGTATTCAGCTGTTGTTTTAGTGAGAGATGAATACTGTGACACTCTTAGTTTCTCTGCTCTACAGTATTGGAGACCAACTAACTACAAGTAGAAACACTGCTGCCTAATCAACATTTTTCTGTAGCATGACCAAATACAGGTTTTAATATACGAACTGAGGGAATCAAACTTGAATGAAACTGATGAAACTTGAAACTAAATAAATCTCACCCTGACTTTGATTCACTAATTTGGACGCTTCATGTAAATGATTTTTTTTTTTTAAAGAAGCCTCTTATGATCCCTAATCCTGCTTTTATTTAATCAAAAATGCAGTAAAAACAGTAATATTGTAAAATATTATTTCAATTTAAAATAATCTTTTGCAGCCTTCAGTGTCACATAATCCAACAGAAATCAAACATAATGTTAGTTTTGTCAGGTCACCTTATTCAAGCTAACATCAGTTGACTCTCAGCTGAATCACATCTACCTATAGCAGTGATACTCAAATCTGGCTCGCAAGATCCACTTTTCTGCAGAGTTTAGCTCCAACCCTGATCAAACTCACCTACCTGTGATTTTCTAATGAACCTGAAGACACTGATTAGCATGCTCAGGTGTGTTTGATTATGGTTAGAGCTAAACTCTGCAGGAAAGTGGATCTCGCGAGCCGGATTTGAGTATCCCTGACCTATAGGAATACAACACCTATCTCAGCATTCATATATAAGGTCCTTCAGTATTATCAGCAACATACATGTTGCTCTGTAGCTAATAGGGTTGGGCAATGTCTACAAAATTGGCATCGGACAATGTCTACAGTAAAACATCGCGATAGACGATGACATCGGGCGGGCGGGCGGGGGTATGGGTGTTTGTGGAGTCAGGGGGTGTGCCCGAAGCATGAATCCATCCGTATTCAGAAAGGCATGGAAAACAAAGGATTGCTAACGGTTGCCTGTTACATTGCAGTATGCCTACATAAAATTTCACTTACCACATAAACAGAGTGAGGAGAGATGACTGAGGATGATGGTGAATGATATGCAGATCCTGAGCACATCTAATCTTGAAAAATCTTGTAAAACATCTAATCTTGTAAAATGTGTGGTAAGTACTGCTGCTCCATAGTATAAACAGGGTACGTGCGATCGTGAATCGTGAAAGTGAAACTAAAAAGCTATCATGCATTCAAAATGCCACGGATAATAGCAGCTCCCTGATCCCTGCAATTATTGAACATTAATGATATCTGCAATACATTTATGTTGGTTCTGCTTTGTTTATCCTAGGCGTTATTGCTGCTCTCCCTGCTCTCATTCATGCTAGGCTGAATGGATGCGCAGAAAGTTCTTGCTAAGAATGGAACCATATCGCCAGTCCAAACTATGATAATTGTCAATCATCTTTGAAGATCGCGGTCTTGACACACACACACACACACACACACACACACACCTACACTCTCTAAGGAATTAATACATTTATTTATCAAAAAATCATTAAAAGTATTATGATTTCCAAAAAAATATTAAGAAGCTCAACTGTTTTCAAGAACCATTATTAATAACTGACCACCAAATATAATTCAGTACCAAATCAGCAAATCATTTCTAAAGAATCACGTGACACTGAAGACTGAAGTAATGGCTGCTAATTTCCGTATTGACCCGAATATAAGACGATGTTTTTTTCTTGGAAATACATATGAAAAAAACGCGGTCGTCTTATATTCGGGGTCTAGACTTTGACATATCAGTAATACACCCACAACAATAGGTGGCGCCAAAAACACATAAAACGAGTGTGCCATGAAATATGTAATGTATGTGTGTTGTAAAGATCGCAAGTGAAAACAAAAGAAAAAAAAAGCTTACAGCGGCACGAGTTGTAACTGTTATGTTAGCCTGATGGGAACAAACTTCCTCTGTAAGTGATTTTAAAACATAAGACAGCACCCAGATTTGAAGACTACAATAAGATTTCACTTCTACTGTTAATAAAATTTTGGTAGGCTATGAGATGGATAGCCTAAATGTTATATAATTCAGATGGGCTACCTGTTATTTCAATGGTATATCAAAAAGTGTATATTTTTTCAATGTCATTGTTAGAACATTTTACCAGTATTTACCATACTTTCAAAACAAAAATTAAAATAGGAAAAATATGCAATTTGAAAATAATTTAAGAAAAAATGTTTTACACAGAGAGAGAGAGAGAGAGAGAGAAAGAAAAAAAACAAGATTTGGTTTTCAAAAAGCCTTTTTCCAAAAGGTACATCTGGAAAAAGGGGGGTCGTCTTATATTCGGGACAATACGGTATAATATAATTAGAACTACTACTAATAATTTTAACAGTAGTTTTAATCAAATAAATGCAGCCTTGTTATCTTAATTACTCCAAACCTTTATGTAGCTTTTTTTTTTTTTGTAGCTAGCTGATTAGCTTGTGCAGCTGCCTACATGGCTCTTCCTGCATTGTACTGCAAGTAGAGAATTTTGACAGTGGTGAAACAGTATAACTGTCCCTTCCGTGTCAAAGCGTAAGATGGTTTGAAATGTGCCAGGATGAAAAGGAATTAAAAGGAAACATGTCACATATGAAGTATCGGTGAGGTGCAAAGACAAAGTTAGCCGTTAAAGCTACTGGAACTCCAATGGGGAGTTGTGTTGAGCAGACCTGATCTCATTACTGTCTGACACACTTTGTCCCTTTAGGGTGCAGGTGACCCCCGTCACCGCACTCATGGTGCGTACGGACTGGGCTAATCATTCAGTTTTAATCACCAGGATATTCGCTCTCATCCTTTCTCTCTCTCACCCATCAGCCCCTGCCTGGCTTGGCCTCTGCCAAGGTCCAGCTCATTTTATTCTAATTGCCTGCGCCCTCAGCTGAGACTGATTTGCCTCATTGTCCTCATCCTTTCTCCATATTTTATCCTCCCTCTGTCGCTTTCCTACCCTTCCTCCTTCTCCAGTATCTGTCAGTCTCTACCCCTTCACCTCGCGTTGTCGTCCCTCTTTCTCTTCTCTGGCCTCCCGTCTCTCTCTAGCTCTCTCGTCGTTTGCTGTCATTGTGATTGTGCCTGTGTTTCCAATTTTCTCTGCTCTCCCTCCTCCGCTGACCCTTCATTCCGGCGGACAGAACAAATAGCCTCCACGCTGCCCGACCACAAAAGCGCGACGGCTGACTGGTGTGCTTCGCGCACAATGATGTGAGAAAGAAAGGCAGTCTGGTTCTATTAGGTAAACCTGACGCGTTAAGCCAGGGACTTGTTTGAACCGGTCACGTACAGCGACAAAAAAAAGGCTGCACAAAAGCACTGAGAGACTCAGGACGCTGTGGAGGAAAGCCTGTCAGGAAAGGAGGGGGCTCACTGATGGCACTAATGTTATCAGCACACACCTGCATCCATCCCAACAATCACTTAAACGACAGAGCTTAAAATCATCCGTCACACTCTAATACAGGTTGAGGTTGGCAGATTGAGACCTGTTTAATGTATGATTTCTCTGAACTTCTGTCTCTAGCTGGTCCCATAACCTCATGCTAAGAATTTCAGCCAAGGGGTCAAGTTTTGGCTGGTTACAATGACCCTGTGTGACCCGGCTAGTAAATACTTTAACTGCACACTACACATGGGCAAAATAATACATTTAAAATATAATAATAATAATATTTTTTTTAATAACCACCCTTCTGACTCCTCCCCCAATTTCAACTAATTTAATTTTAAACATTTTAATTAAAAAATGTAAAAACAAAATAAATAGATAAAACAATTGTGGAAAAAAATCTTTAAAATCTTATGGGAAAATTATTGAACAAATTCATGGACTATGCACACCCCCCCCCCCCCCACACACACACATTCTTAGTAATGTTTTGTGTAAATGTCATATATCAAATTAAACAAACAAATCTGCACATTAAGATGCCCATGTTTAGGGCTGTATATTGGCAAGAATCTGGTGATACGATACAGTTTTTCGGTTTGTATTTATGTTCCGTTTTTTTTTTTAAATATCGATATTCCGTTTTTGAGAATCGATACAGTAATTGATATTTTCTTACACCCCTACCCATGTTATGATTTAACATGCATTAACCTGATTGAAAATCAAATTTTAAACCTTAAGTCAATGTAGTTATACAACCACCTTGGTCTCCAGCAGATTAAACTGAAATGTATAGACCATAACCACATATAAATAATATACTGCTAATATTTCATTATAGTATACAGCAGTTTCAATTTTAGAAGTGTCCAATTTTGTTTTTATAGACTCTTAAAAGCATGAAACGCTTATCAATAGCCTTGTATTATTATTAAATCCATTAGGAGAACTTTTAGTGCTACTGATGAAAGACAGCTGCTGTTGATATAGAGAAGTGGTAGATTTGGCCTGTCGAGTGTCTGAGTGCTTTCTTCGGTTTGATTAGCACTGATTACAAATGAAATGCTAACTGGAGTGTGATTGAAAGGTCAGCATGGGGCAAAAGACCAAGTTTTCATCATCACCCTTTGTTTGACCGTTCCACTTACCAAACAACACTTAAAGAAATGTTAAAATAGTGCTCTGCACTAAATTATCATTACGCACTAACAGAAAAGAACCAGATATGGTGTGACACTGAATACCTCTCAAGAAAGATGGAAATAATAATAATATCATCAACCTCCTCTAGAAATAACTGCCTCTTCTGGTCATCAAGCTCGTGCCATTTACGATCTACATAGTCCACCACGTGAGATCCAGGGTCAAAATTCATCTTTGAAATCTTTCTCCTCCTCCTAATCAACAGCGTGATACATTTTCATTACACCTGAGCATAACTCTTCAAATAAAGCACAGAAGCAGAAACTAATTAGTTTTTAATTTATTGACTAATGGCTTCAGCCATCGCAGCCTCCTGCAAATGTTCCAACAGTCCTTGTGCAAGTGCTATGTTTAGCTTCGCCTTGGATTCATAACCAAAATAATTCATCATCCCAAGCAGATTAAACTGAAGCGTATAGACCATAACCACAGCAATTTATAACATTTTGTATCCGTTGATTTTCCCCCCCAAGCAAATTCCCACTTTACAACTGTTCTTCCAGATTCCAGATAAATATCCCCCTTTTATCAAGTAGATACGCTTTCCTTTTTGCTGTTTAATCATTAATATTCAAACTAAGCACACATGATATCAAATATGCTCACTGCGTAATATTGTATCATGGCTGCATGTGAAGCTGCTGGACCTCATCAATCAGAGTTCAAGGTTCAAGCCACTCTGCTCGGTTTAAGACACAGCCCACCGCTCTTCCCATGTAGTATGTGGCAGAAGACAGCTCATAGGTTTCTATGTTTTATAGTCTAAGCTGTGCTTTGGTCCTGAGGGACACTCTCAACACTGCTTTTTTTCTCCCTGAGGGAATAAATCTTTTTCATCTTTTTCATACATCTCATCATTTTTCAGCCTCTTCGCAGTGGCTTCCAGCACCCCGAAGCCTGCATCTTACCTTCTAGTTTTAGGACAAACGCTGTTGGTAGACATTATGAATCATCTTTATGAATAAAGGTCAGCTCTTTTGACTTCAGAAGGTCACGTATTGTTATCTATATTATGCGTTTTGAGATTTGATGAAGAAGCTGAAAGATCTACTACTTCACTGGAACTCAAAACTTTCTACTCAGTTTGATTTGAATCCCTCATACAATGGCAAGGTACACAAAAGCATTCTGGGATGGGACAGCATCCCTGCTCAGGAACAGCTCAGTCCCAGTGGTGTCCAAGGGAATGTGAGACAGTGATGAATTAAACAAACTCATCTAAGCTCTCCTCTACTGGCAGGACAAAAAAGCCAGGTCGGCTTTATTCTCCCTTACTTTTCTGTTGCTTTTTCCCCTTTTTCTTTTCTCTTCTGCCCCATTTCTCTCCCTATCTCTATCTGTGAATTTTTACTCTCTGTCGTTACTCGCTCTCTCTTTCTCTCTCTGCTGGCAGAACTCACAGCCTGATCAATAGACTCCAGCCAGTCTATGCTGAGTAGCTGAGAGAGCCCCTCCCTTGTGACCCAAAATAAGGACATAAGGAATAAAACACACACTCGCTCACTTTCTCTCTCTTCCTTGCTGGTGACTTCGGTCCTTGTGTACAAGAGCGGGGGAGATGATGGACCGCTGCCAGACACAGAGTATCAATGCTGGCAGAGGGCCGTACTGTGAGAAGGATGTAACAACATAACAGAACACACTAGTCACATTCAGACCACCACAATGAAATGCCCCCATGCCCGGGTTGTTCTCCTCCTCTCGGTATCCATCTTTCTCTTTTACTTTGACTTTGATGTCATGGAGGTCACTATCGATTTCATCTTTTGGCTCTGAAACAGTAAACAACATAAAACAACAGTTAAACATCCACAACAAGAGATTCTGAGGCGGGTTTCAGAAACCAACATTTATCGTGAAGAAAGAGACGAGCCTCTGTGGTCATTAACAAACCGTTTGGTTCAGGCAAATGCCACGCCAGATTTTTAAAGAGTGTATCACTAATAAATTTCGGAGACTATTATGAAGGACACAATGAAAGTCAGTGCCTTATCCCTTTCTTCACATTTTCTTATGTTCCGTGAGTGTGTAGTGAACTGCATCTTTAAAAAATACTGCACTGATAATGGCACCATAAAACAGATCATTTTACAGCTAGGTGATCTCAGTCTTGAATGCACTTGAAAACCATTTTCAAGTGACATAAAGTTTAACATAGCGCTACATCTGCCGAGCCAATGGCTTCCATACTACATGGAGCTGACTATTTAATTATGGAGGGGGAATGAATGGAGATATAGAGCAGCCAGGTTTTGCCTATTCTCTATCACTCCGTCATACAAAGAAAGATCCAAATTGTCTGGTATGTACCACATAGAGTTGAAAGATAAACTTGATTTGCAGAATGTGAGATGCTTGCTCCGTGTTTCTAAGGTGTGGTTGCCAGGGTATTTCTAAGCAATTACTAAGGCATTCAGGCCAAAAAAATTGTAAATCCCATACAAAGTACACACATTAGTGCATGAAGTGAACATATTCATATTTGCTCTTATTCCTCATATAGCAAACTTTGTGACATACATTATGTACTGTAGTCATGAGTGAAGTACTACAGAAAAACTGAAAAAAATTCCGCTTCACTTTGGTTACCGTTGCAAACTTAGACAAGCTTCACAGAATGTCCCATATGAATGAGCTGGAGAATGAGATTTCTGTGAACAGCGTGATTTTTAGTAAAATGTGCTCATTAAGTGTTAAATGATTAGATTTTATTCTGATGTGAGCTGGAATGCACTGTGACAGCGCAAAGCATTTTATCTGTCTTTTTCCTTGGAAAAAAAAAATGGAAATAGGGAACAATCCTCTCTGGGTACCTTGTATCTCTTATAAGTCACCTGACAACCACAATGTAGCATATTTATATATAATTTCTGCAAAATTGTGTTTAAAACTATCCAAACTCCCAGATTCACAAAAGACTTACATTAGAAAAGAACAAAAAAAAAAAAAAGTGGATGGCAAAAGTCACTAAAGTAGGATTGGTCAGTAACTTAAAGGGATAGTTCACACAAAAATGACAATTTTGGCATCATTTAATTATCCTCATGTTGTCCATAATAATAAAGTCAATGGCTACCACCAACATTGTTCAAAATATCTTCTTTTGTATTCAGCAGAAGAAGGAAACTCATACAGGTTTGGAACAATGTGAGGGTGTGTAAATGATGACATAATTCACATTTTTGGGTGAACTATCCCTTTAAGACAGAACCAGGCAAAGGGTGCAAACTGATGCAATTTTGTTCAAATTGCTTATAAAATGAATTGTATGTGTATTCTAAATAAGCCACATGATCTGATGATTATCATAGGCCAACGTTTAATACTTGGGGTTAGCATTTTGGTTCAAATCCCCAACACCAAACATAAGCAAGGACCACCGAGGCAGATAAAGTATTTGATACCGAAAATCTGTTTCACTGAAGAAAATATATAGCTGCTGTACTGTTGAATGTGTACAATCCATCTCAAAACTTGGCAAAATAAACACTTGCATCCTCTCTGTTTCCTGAATACGTTCTCTCAGATGTCGAAGACTAGTGGGTCGTAGTGACAGATCTTGGCCACATTGGGAATTCTCTGCCTGGGGGTTTTATTGCCTTTTTTTATAAAACAGCCATAAGAAAGAGAATCTCAAGGTTCCCCATGGCTGGTGCAGCCTTGCAAACCAATCATTTCAGGTGCAAACAGAAGTGCTATGCTAATGGAGTCTCATTTAGAGGGTATGGATTACTAATGCTCGTCTCTTCCCAGCCAACTTGATTTCAGAGCTAGCCACTTGAAAGCGCACAACATAAACTTAATAGATCAATGCGTATAGAGCCCTGCAAATGGAGGGAAAGGCTTTGCTACTTTTAGTCACTAAATTATAATGTGCAGCTGGGAACATTTTGGTCATCAGACCTTTACAAAGTGTCAAGTGATCTATGAGCAGTCAGGGACTTCTAGAGGGAAGGTATTCAATGCCTCAAAAAAAGCCATACTGCCTACAGCGAACACACACATATACCAAATCCATTTCGTGTCACCATTAACATGGAGGAAGGACATTTTAAGCATTCTCAAATGCCACGGTGATGAATAAATGTCAGTCCATGCTTTGTTATGCTAAATCAATTAGCCACTGGAGGGAAAACGCCAAGCACAGCCCTGCAGTTAACTTCACTTACGGCCAATCTCCGAGCTATCTATCCACTTGGCTGAGATTTACATTTTCAGTCACCCAAATTTCTCCCAGAATTGGAAAATTGCCTTAATTAGCCAGCTAATTAGTTTAAGTATTGGCTTGCGGAGGCCCAAACATTCAATGTCAACAAGTCTGTGAAGTCAAGGGAAAGTGCAGAGAAAATACAAACTAACTGTGGCGATTTGGACAGCTCTCGGTAAACAGATCCGCTCTGGCCCTATGCATGCTCCGCTATCCATCTCTCCATCTCTGGCGGAGTCAGACGTCTTTTCAAACAAGGACCTCCTGTTGCGCCTGGCCCCTGCCTGCTGCTCGGAGTGAGTGCAGCATGGCAGCTCTGACACCCTGATAGATAGGAGTTGCAGGAAGCATATGGGCCAAGAGGCTGGTTTTCCTCCGCCTACTAAAGTACGGCGTACAGCTGCTTAATGGCTCGCATTGATCTGCAGCACGGGAAATTATTTCTCTATCCCAGATACGTGATTCACCTGCTTCCACCTTGCATCCTGTTGATGCGCTAGAGATGACGGGAGACGCCCAACCCATGCCCTCCTCCAGCTGTGCTCCAGATGTGTCGAGGAGAGGAGGGAGTCCGGAACCTGGCCCATGCTGAGCAGAGGGGATTCTGGGACAGAGAGGGGGCAGTGTGGTGCTGTGAACACTTCCAATGAACCCCGGGGACTCAAGCTCCCAGTGGAAAAGAGTGATAGAAAAAACATATTATGATTTCCATGAAAATAAAAACTGTTCTCAACATTGATAATAATAAGAACCATTATCAATAAGTACCAATAATAACTCAGCAAATAAGTAGCATATTAAATTAGCATATTAAAATAATTTCTGAAGTATCAAGTGACACTAGTTATCATGTGGTGCTAGTTCCAAATTAAACATAAGACCCCCGTTTGTGATTTGATAGGGACCCATGGCATAATACAATTATGTACTAAAACATAAAATACTACCACCCTTATAACACGATTGCACATGTTGGGAGAGAAGTAATTAAAATTGAACAAGGTCCAAGTTTCCAACCAGAGGGAATACTAATCACCATAATGGTGACTTCAAACGAAAGACTATTTACAACAAAACAACACTAAATAAGAGCTAAAACCTCTATTAATTCTAAATAACAACTAATTACATGTCCCCATACTTCCTCATGCTTTGCCCAAGCATACATAATTGAATTATTCAAGCGCATGGGTTTATGGGTACTCTCCCATAGTGGGATCCATCAATGCTGGGCAGTTTGGTTATTTATTTATTTCAGTAATTTAAAGTGTCACGAGACAAAATGACCTAGCCTGTGTGGTGTTCACAGTAGAAAATGTCTGGTAAATCTTTTAAAATCCCGACAATATTTTACAGTCTGCCTAAGACAACTGCACAAAGGCCCTTATGATGGAGCCTCCAGCAGTCCCCTGCCACCTTTCCTCAGCTCCGCTGCATCCAACCTGCACGCAATCCTCCCACCACAAGGCCTGGGACACTTATGCATGCATGAATGACTGTGAGAATACATTCTCACATTCTTTCTCTCCAATTCCTCCCTGAGTAGGTTGTGACCCAGGTTAACAGTCGACATGAAAAAAAAAGAACTCATAATCTAATTTACATAAAAGCCTTTCTCAGAGAATAATTCATCAATAGTTCAGTATTTTATCACATATGGATACCCATATCCAAAACTATTTAAATCTATATTAAGAATTCCTGCTAAAAAATCAATTATTGTAATGCAATCACAAAAAAAAAAGAAGAAGAAGAAAAAAAAAACAATATCACACAAAAACTAAATTAGACAGGCAACCAGAAATGGTCTGTGTGTGTGTTACAGCTCTGAGGATATCAGGATCAGACCTGTGATTGTATGTCATGATGGCCTTGTGCTGGAGTGGAAAGAAAGTGGATAAAATAGACAGATAACACTGGTTCAAGTGTGCTATACTTTGCAGAATCTTATTTCGCAACTCTGTCTTCAAATTTCTCCATCCTATCTTCTTCTGATACTTCCTGTCTAGTTTCTCGTGCTCTCTCGTTCTTTACACAGTTCTCCCTGTCATTTCTTCTTTGTGGTCTCTCCTCACTTTTTGAGTTTTACTCTGACAGTCATCTTCCGCTGATGTTTACAAGATTCAACCTCTGAACAGCCGTTGCCTTGCATGCCGTCCATGATTCAATTAGTGCGATTGAATCACAGATCCTTAATTAAGCCTTTTAAAGGAATCATGTGGTGTGCTGGAATCCTGAGGAGGGGCCAGATTAGATAAAGAACAGTGAGAACATATGAGGTGGAATTGGTTTAGTGCCATCCAGCCGTGTCCTGTGAGGACTGCCAAAGTAAGACTCAGTGTGGGTCAGGACTCTCAGGAAAAAACAGACCTCACCTCTGTATGGGGCTGCAATCGAGGCTTGAAAAAATGAACTGGTCTGAGATCTGTGTGAGCAGAGAACAGCTCAATAGAATAACAAAGAGGTGAGCCAGATCAGACTGAGTGAGAAAATCTGACCAAATAAGCACCAAACTGTCCTAGATTGCTCATCTTGACAGAACAGTTAAAATCAGAGATTTAAGAATGAGGTTCAGGTAAAATCGGAGAGAATGAGCCTCAAAACTCATATCACTGAATTGCGCCTACACTGATGAACATAATTAGAATTCCTATTTTTAAAGGTTTGAGATAAAAGAGAATTACTTAATTTAAATACAGTTTGGTGCTCCTTCAGCACATATTCAGCACTTGGATAAACTGGATTGCATGTTGTGAGTGAATAAGAGCAGTGTTGAAACATTGTGCACAAAGGTTTTGAACAATGATTTCTTGAGTTAACCTTACTCTTTAATCTCGTCACTGAAGGGTTTCTGATTTTGTCAATGATAGCGAAGATGAGATGAAAAATATTTATCATAATGATAATTTGACTATTTAAATTAAAACAATGTTCTGATCCAGCAAAGAAATGTTAATTAATATAAGTTTAAATCAGTTAAAACTAATTAGCTGCCATGTAAAACTGACTAATACTAAAGAACATAATGAAATAGACTGAATTTGTTGATAAATGTAATTAAATGAGTATTTATTAATGTTAATAAATTGACTAAAATGTATATAGGTACTGCACACAATAATTACAAAAACTTTCTTTAAACTACAAGCTTAAATCTAATTATCTGGTCTTATACAACTTTGGAAATCAAAGTCATGGTTTCCTAGTTCCTGAATGCTTCAAAGGAACAAGTAGTTGCTGGGTTTCCAGAGAGACCCATTCAGACATTGAATCTTTAAAGGATATTCAAAGAGTTGTTTGAGACATTTAGCATCAAGTAAACAAGATTTCCTTGAATAGACCTGTATATTTTGCTGTATATTTATATCTGAATATAGATGTGGTTGGTTGCTTAGTGGGCAGTTCTTGTTTGGATCAAAATTCATGTATATGGGCAAAAGTTTTCAAGACTACTGGTGAGTAACTTATAACAAAAGAGTTTTCATTCATTTTTTCATACAATGAATGCCCAGTAATCAGACTGTACCTGAGACGCAGAGCAAATATCAGATTCATTAATCAGATTTCAAAAGCTCAGGTAAAGATGTCATCCAAATCTGTCACAGAGGGACAATGCACCAATATCACATCAGGTGTATACTGTATTTAATCAACGTTTAGGCATCTTTAGCCTGATGATCAGTGCGGTAGCCACTCAAACTAACACACGCTCATTTTATCCGACTGATCCTTTGCTCTAGATGACAGCATTAGGGTGTCATGCTATTTGCAAATGTTTAAAAGGATTCTGAGGTGTCACATTCATACATAATAAATAATAAAAACCTTAAACCTGCGCCAGGCTCAGCAGTAATCCTGCACTGCCCTAATTGTGGAGTGACATCACCTGCTTTTCTTTTGCTTTGACAGAACAAGGCAGGAAAGAGGAAGAACACCAAACCAAATCTGCCGCCCCTCTGTGATTTACCATCAGACACTAGAACAGTAGGTACGATTCTCATTTTCTTTCACTTTTTCATTCTCTTTGTCACCAAGATAATCACAAATAAAGAAGAAGAGGGAAATCTTCTTCTCTTCTGTGTTTCCGTAAATAACATCAGAGAGCAGATTTCTGGAGCTGGAGGGATGTGGGAGAAGGAACTGATGTTATTGTGTGTGAATCAGGGTAAACAGGAGGTCAGGGAGAGGGGGTGTGATGAGACTAAACTCCTTTGAAAGAGACGACGATACAGCCTTGACTGCACACACACGCGCGCGCACACACACACACAAACATGGTCACAAGGATAGAGGCAATATGCTAAAAAAAAAAGCTCAGTCTGTGTGCAGATTTCTTGACATAAATACAAAGATCTCTTTATGGGGCTGTACTATATATGCTATGATATAGGCACACTCAGATGTAGACTGCCCTTTTCATTTGCTCTGTGTAACAAAAGGCTGACGTTAACATTGAGAGACACAATGTTGGACCAGCACCAAATCACTTCCTGTCACCCGAGACAACCGCATAAAAGAGGGTACCAAGCGGACCAGAAATAATTCCTTATAATTAAATTTTGCACTAGTTAATTCAAATGGGCCCTTGCCCATCGTCCATCCAAAAACGCACATTGGGAGACCCTGGCAGACAGACAGGGCCCTCGGGCCTGCCAATTACTAGCCAGTGTGAGAAGACAAGTCCAGATAGTGGGTTCTACTGATTAAAGGAGCAGTTCACCAAAAAATAAATATCATCATTTACCCACTGCCTTGTTACTCTAATATATACTGTAAAGTCTGAAAAGCAAGTTTAAACAAATATATAAATACTAATAAAAAAGCTTTTACATGCTTCACTGAGTCTATTTCTACAGATAAATAAATATACCCCCCGCCCCCACCAAAAAAAAAAAAAAACAAGAAGGTGAAAATAAGCCTTGTGCAGGGAAATATTTTGTGCAGGCAAATACTTAAAGAAATTTTGAAAAACTATTAGGAAATTATTTTGGGCTTTCTGTATTCTAAACATAAATACCATTTTGTTTTTCTTGAACTCGAATGTAGAATTTTGAAGAATTAATGCAAACATAGCAGGGTCATTATAGTTAACAAAAATTAATTTTCATTACTTAAAATAAAATAAACATTAACATTTATGTAAACTATTTATATTATTATATTTGAGCAAATTTCCAAGGCAACATCTCTCATTTTCATTTAGTTTAACTTGACGCAATTAACTAAAACTGCAGTAAAAATGATTAAAAACTATACAGATATATTTTAAAAAATAAATAAAAATGCCAATAATAATAAAAAGGTCAGTAAAAGTATACTTTAAATTAAAATGTAAATAAAAATATAAAAATAAAAAATAATTCAAAATATTAATAAACTAATGTATAATAGTATCAGAATGATACTAAATTTAACAGAATGCAAGAAAGAAGAAAGAAAAAAACAAACAAATATAAAAGCTGTCCATTTGGCTCAAGTGCTATATTCCAAGTCCAATTGGAAGATTCTTTCCATGCAATAACAAATGAACAAACAAATGAATGCATAAATAAATAAATTAATTAATTAAAGCACGTGGGTTTGGAATGATGTGAGAGTCAGTAAATAATGCCAGGATTTTCATGTTTAAGTCATATTCCATTACAAAAGATGAGTACAACCAAAAACAGCAGTGCACATTAAATGTGATCACCGCAAATATGCTGTCTGAACTATATGTTCCTTTGTTATGGACCTGAAGTACAGACTGTTCCTCACAGCAGGATGAATTAGGGACATTTTGGCAGGGCAATTTTCTGTCTTTTAACCATCCAATGTCATTTTAAAAGTTAGCCACCCTTTCAAAAATCACCTAGTCAAACAGGCTTTGCTGAACAGCGGCTCCCTTGCTCCTGCTGCAGTTATTTCATTATTTTCCCTGAGGGGTTGATTACAGAGGGAGGTAATTTATGGGCCACTTCATTGCCAATTCAATGGGCACATCACCTGTAAATAATTGACACTCTTCATGTCCATTCCAACATCATCATATCCAAATCATAGTGATGCATCCCTCTCTCCTCAGAGTGAGGTCAGCAGCAAATCCCGCTCTAAATCTACAGCGCGCACACACACAGACACACAGCTCAATTATGCTCCTGGAAAATTCATTCATATTGTATGTAGAGCCATCCATTCCCAAATAAGAAAACTACATTTGCATTTCATGAGGGAAACACCAGTGCTTGCAAGGCAGAATAGAATTAAAGTTTAAGATTAAGTTCAAGTTTTAGGCTTTGGTGCTGCGTAAATGAAATGCGCACATCTGTTTTTTTGTTGTCTTTGTGCGAGAAACACTTAATGTGACCCCATTTTTGCAGCATACATGCTTAAACAGCAAGAAAGGATTAATCAAAACGCAAATAATGAATGACATTATAATAATAAAAAACATTCAAGAATTTCAGCTGCAATTCAGTATATAAATATTACAATGATATTATTGCTGTTGGCACGATTTTGAATGGCAAATATTCTGATAATGCAAGTCAAGTGGAGTACAGAGTTTAATCTTCATTTTTCTAAAAAAAAAAAAAAAAAGTATACAATTGTAAAACTGCCGACCTTACATCTTAGAGCTGCAGCCGGGCCGGCAGAAAACTGAAGAACAGAATGATTAAGGAATATCAATACACTCCTGCTTTGCAAGCACTGTAATGAAGGATTTAGTGTGTTGTCATTAGTTTTAAACAGCTTGATTTAGCTGGATTATGTTTTAAGCTCACAAGTAAACATTCACTCTACCAAACACGATCAATTAAATGAAAATGGAAAGAAAATAGCTCAAAAATTGCTTTCGTCAGATGTCTAATAGATAAGATCAACAGAACTGCAATAATTTCCATAATTACTGTAAGGGAGAGAACACACATCTTACACTTTCAGAGGTTTGATAAAATTCTGACCCATTTTAGTGAATTAAATCCAGGATCAACACTGCGATCTCATGTCTAAACACACCCGAACGATTAGGTATGAATCAGAGATCCGGTTTGTCTGAATTATCCGAGACCGCCAGCAGAAATTGAGGCTGTTCATTAAGTCGCCTCTAAACCTTGAATTGATAGCCATTTTTAACTTCATAAAAAAGTTATGAATATTAATTTTCCAATTTGAAATGGCTCTTACCTCTCCTTTCCCATCTTCCCTTCAAACACACATACTAAAAATGGCTGAATAATTTATCAATTGGCTTCTTACACTTTAGACAATTAATTCAGTGATGCAAAATTAATTATGGGTAGTCCCTTTCCAAGCCCGTCCTTTCACAGATTGTAATGGAGCATTTGAAGGGAAAAGCTTTATGGCCTGCAGTCAGAACTCAAGGCGGCTGAATACATTAAAGTCCTCAACGTTTCATGTAACAGAAAGACAGTAATGTAAAGCAACACTTATATCACAAGAGGTGAGCCTCTACACCTATGTGTGTGTGTCTGCTAAAGACAAAAGCGCTTGTGGAAGGAGATAAAGTGGAACGAGTGAACGAGAAAGAGAGAGGGAGAGTTGTGCACGCAATGGGTAGAACACTGGCCTGGGTGCTGTCGTGCCCTAAATCAATGGCATCCACTCCTGGAGCATGCTGTCCTGCTGCCGGTGACTTGTGAGTGGTAGGAGAGCCTTGGCCTGTCATGAGGGTTATATATAAGCTATTGATTCCAGGAGCTCTCCGGCACGTCTCTCTGGCTGTGTCTGTACACACAGCATCGTTCCTCTCTGACTCGCTGACTGACAGCACACTGTTCACAGCGTGGCCAGACTGATATGTTCTGGATTTAGATTAATGACCTGTAACAGAGAGCCCAGTGGGTTGCATGTGTGTGTTTGCACCACACACATAGAAATGCTGACATGTACTAGTGTGGCATGATTTTCACTGGGAATCTAATAATCACACATACATTTTATAAAAGAAATCACAGAAAGAAAGAATCCATGACTGGCAGGTGTGGCAAAAATTCTACATGTATGCCAAGGATATGTGTATGTGCGTAATGATAACATCATGGCATGTGTCCTGTTGCTCCGTGTACTGTATATACACAGGGTCACACACAGAGAAACGCTGTGTTCTTCCTGTGCCACTCCACCCCGCTGGAGACCTGCAGATGGAACAGGACTGGTGTCGGCACCGAAGTGTGGTGGGGCAGGTTACTCACGAAGCTCCCTGGAACATACCCAGGTCCTATTTTTCTATCCTTCTCCTTACATAACACCAAGACAACACCCTCAGTCCGGCTTCCCGTCCATTCTGCTTTCAGATGGAGCAGGACTGATCGTTTCCAGCTCCACTGTGCCAGGATAGAACCTGCTGGGGCACTGACTCTACGCCACCCACAGAAACAGCACCTTTCATCCAGCATGAGTCCATATTATATATTGTGTATATATAAATCAATTCAAGGAATATTCTATGTCTCAATCAACAGCATTTGTGGTATGATTACCCAAATAATAATATTTTCCACTTGTCCCTTCTTATAAAATCAAATAAAATAATATTAAAGCTGCAGTCCGTAACTTTTTTGTGTTCAAAATTGACAAAATTTATATAATAAGCAAGTATACCATGAATCCATTTTCCAAACCATGTTTTTGGCTTGTCCTAAATCACTACGGTACACCTATAATAAGTGTTTATATTCGGACTGTTTTAGACTGGTTCGGGTAGGTACCGCTGCGGAGTAACCCGGCACCTGTGTGATTCATCATAGACATACAACAGAGAGATGTAGCTCCGGCTACAATGTTCTTCCGCAAGCAGTTCGGTTTATTAACCGCTAGAGTGCCAAAACTAACGGACAGCAGCTTTAATTAAATAAATTAAATATTAATTAAATTAAAATTAATTTGAAAAAATAATTAAAAACTAAAAAAAATATATAAAATAAAATGAAATATAATATAATATAATATAATAATAATAAAATAAAAAATACAAATGGGATCAACCTGTAAAAATAAAAAAATACTTATTGTTTCAACACCCAAAAGACGTAAACATGTAACATGATTTTTGTATTAAAACACTGCTTACTAACCTTTTATGTGCAAAGTTTATCCAATTTTACAACTTTATTACCATGACAATGCAATTCCATAAGCTTTACGGATAAAATAGTACACACGTTTTAGCAGGAGAGTTAATGTAAGTGTTCTTACAAACTGATTAGCTTTACTGCTTTTAAATGCGCCAAAAATGAACCCAAGTGCCTTCACCATAACCTTGATTTTTTCTTCTTTTTAAAGACACAAAAAAGGACTAGACAAAATTATTTTACAACATTACACCACAAATGCTGTTGAATGAGCACTTGTACTGAAACTGAAATACTTCTTTATTATTAATAATAATAATGCTAAATCTCAGGAGAATACTCTAAAAGGGCAGGACATTTAATCTCATCGCTGTAAAGGAGAACTGAGATGATCACATTTGTGGCACCTTTCACATGAAGATGCCCACCACAATACAACTAAGGGAGAACAATAAAGCAGACATGGTGGGCTGAGGTAGCTAAGACAGTGACATATGAAACCAGGAGGAGCAGAGGATTGAGAGATACTGGGGGATTTTGGTGGAGTATAATCATTTAGCTATGCTATTGTGTATGTGCGTGTGCTTCCATGTCTGAAGAACAGTACAGGGGCTGTTTGGAGCTGACAGGCCGCCAGTGTGCTGTGCACCGGTGCAGAAGCACTAATTGAATTAAGTCTTTATTATTACACTGCAGTGGCAGCACTTCTCCCCATTTCGGCCCGCTTGGCTGACACTTTCTCCTTGAACACCTGCTTGACATCAACTTTTCTTTCCAGCTTAATTATTCAACCATCCCCTCATTCAGTGGGCCTCCTCCTGCAGCCTCCCCTTACACTGCCGGCATTAGTGTTTACACTTGGTCACGCTCCTTTAATTGTGCCCGAATCTCTTCAGGTTAACCTCTTTGCTCTCTGCCCGTTGGCACAAGGACAAATGGCATGCAGAGGCATTTCCTGTGGCTGCTGTGTGGGCAACAGTTTGATCTCTCTACAACAGAGACTATACTGATCTCTACTGAAGCCAACTGGAAAAGCTCGATTCCTCTCTGTGATCGGCTTGCAAGCGACATTTTAAAGGGAAAATGTAGACATAAATAAAAATTCTGTCATTATTTGCACAACCTCATGTCGTTCCAAACCTGTATGACTTTCTTTCTTCTGCCGAACACAAAACAAGATATTCGGAAAACTTTTTTTTGTCCATACAATCAAAGTCAGTGGGGTCCAAAAAGAACATTGGACCCTACTGCCTTACAATAAATGGACAAAACACATGCGCCACAGAAGAAAAAAGACATATGGGTTTGGAACGACTTGAGGATGAGCAAATGATGACAATTCTGGGGGGGGTCCTATACCTTTAAGAGATCAAATAAACCGAGCATGAAGCTTGAGATGCCGCCCATGCACATTTCTGGCCAGGATATGTTTCCATAAACAGGCCCTAAACCATTTGACTGACTCGAGTCTGTCAGTCTCCATCTCAATCCATTCTGACGTTCTGCATTTTTCTGCACTCTCTCTCTCTCGCCCTCCCTTTTTACTCTGTCCCCTCCCTTCTTTAAACCACATCCATCATAACTCAGCCCATCTCCATTTGACTCACTCGCTTTCTTCTTATCGACATGTTTCCATTTTCCTCTGCTTTATCCCTCCATCATCTTCACTCTCTGTCCCCTTTCCATTTTTCATCCGCTCTCTTTCTCCTCCAATTGACTTGTCCGTCTTCCTCTCTGTCCTCGTTCTCTGTACCCTTCTCTCTCGCGCTCTCTATTTTCCCATCTTCCTCCAGGGTGTGAGTGGCTCTTGCCCAGGGGGCCAGTGGGTGGCATGGTTGCCCTTGGTCAGGCCCCAGGCTTGGCAGCTCTTTTGTGGGGCATTGTGTCCTCTCAGGGCATGTGGATGGATGGGGGGCGTTGACGTCAGTCTGGCTAAACTTCAATCACTCTACCTGGAGAAGGTTACAGAGGTTTTGGCTAATAGGCAGAGCTGACATATCTGTGGCCTTCAGACTCAAACACCTTCCTGCATTATCGCTTTCATCCTCTGCTGCTCTCTTTCATTTTGGTTCAATACGTACTCTATGCAATGATGACACATGAACACAAATGCTTCTAGAGATAGCAACAAAAATTGGCACACACTCTTACAAATAAAAAAAAATCCAACTGACAGAGCACTAATTTAAGTGTTGCTGTGGAGTGCGTGTTCATTTACTTGAGTTGTTGCAAATGCAATTTGCTTTTAGCGTGGCTGGGACTGTGTGCCCATTTGTGTTGTCATAGCTTGGGCCCTTCTTCTGCGCTGGCGGTGTTGCTGTAGGTTTTAATCAAAGCTGTGTCTTTTGGAGTGCTCTGCTGGGAGCTGTGCTGGAGTGGATACTGGGACAGGAAGCAGGGAGGAGCAAGAAAACAGTAAGAAATAGAGAGAAATAGAAAGGTGAGGTGTACCACAAAGCCACGAGGGTGGCACACAACAATGTCATTGCAGGTCCTCAGAAAAGAGCCACTTATTGTTTTATAGCTTCATCGTAGGAAGCTCCAGCAAGCTGTGCCCAACTTCTCTCTTGTTTCAGCATCCACAACAAGCCACAACAGAGCCATAAGACATTCAAACACAAGCACAGACTAACCAATATGACATTAAAGCCCAAGACTAGACTAGCTTCCCCTGAGGAGGTCAGGTAAATTGGTGTTTCACAGACATACTTTGTGATTTTAATCCCATCTGAATCAAATGCGGTCTGAGTTTTTCTTACGCAACTCCCAGTAAAATTACAGAGCAAATTACCTGATGTTTTTTCGGCAAACTCAGGAGTCCTCTGAGAAATCTAATCTTTTTTTTTTTTTTATACCTTCACTGAACACCGTAACTAAAGTTACATTTCTTTTTGTGTTGCCTTGTGCTCCTTCACTATGGATTTAGGCCATTTTGCCAACTTTTTTAGATAAAATAACAGTTGGTGATTCAAGTACTGCTGGCATCCAATCTGAAGTATGAAGATAATTAAATCATTAAAGAGTTGATCATGTATATTACATTTATGAATAAATAAATTACATGTTTAAATATATTAAAATCAAAACTAATTATTTTAAATTGTCATAATTATTAAAATCGTAAACAAATCTCACCAAACCCAAACTTTTGATTGGTAGTGTATATAAAATTAAAAATATGCTACATATATAGTATAAGTCTTGTTTATTTCACTGGGTTTCATGATATATGCAACAACAACAACAAAACACACACAGTAATCTTAATAATAATTACAGAGATCCCAATCCTGTCCAGACCAGCATATTAAAGATGTTCTCTGTTAATAATTCAGACATCGTTCTGAAAACTAATCTTGTCCGTTTAGTGCTCAATATGACAGTTGCGGTGTAGCATTTGGACCAATCAGACACACAATTTTGCATCTGATTTAACAAATCAATTAGTTATTAGATTAACAAATAGTCACAGACCCCTCACCCAATACACATACTCGGTGCCAGTATGTCTGTCAATGACTTCAGGCCCCCGGTTCCATGGCAACCCATCAGATAACACTAGTTTTATTGCTCAAAGGAATGCAAGCAGAGCAACTCTTACTACCTTTTTCCTATAGGAAAGACATTATGCCATAAAAATGGACTCTTCTCTAATTAACTCACAGAAAAACCTTTCTTTGAATGAACACACATATCATTAGGTCATTGTGTATATTATTACTGTTCTTGTATATGTTATTGTGTATTGTATACTGTTTTATGCATGCTTATGATAGATCACTTGTTAATATCATTTTAACTCATACCATGTCTGGTCTAGGGGTGTAACGATGTACGAATCGCGGTTGAACGATTCATGGGCATTTTCCAAATGGAAGTGATCATCCCTATCCCCTTGGAGTGGGGACTTGGGAGTGAGCAGGGCACGTGCGTGTCATTATTTCGTCGTTTGGAATGCCCTTGGTGAAGGGAGCGCAATTTCCTCATTATCTTCAGCTGGGATGTTCCCGTGACAACGCAGCACGGTGTGCGTCAGCAGATTCGCTGGCGGACAACCGCATAAAAAAAAAATACATTTCATAATTTAAAAAGTTTTATATATATTATTTTTTATATATTATACAGCATATTTTAAAAACTTTTTAAAATATAAAATGTATGTTTATTTGCAACAGTTATGCTAACAACAATAAAAAGACTATTGACATTTAAACAGCGACATCTGCTGACGCACACCGTGCTGCGTTGTCACGGGAACATCCCAGCTGAAGATAATGAGGAAATTGCGCTCCCTTCACCAAGTGCATTCCAAACGACGAAATAATGACACGCACGTGCCCTGCTCACTCCCAAGTCCCCACTCCAAGGGGATAGGGATGATCACTTCCATTTGGAAAATGCCCGTGAATCGTTCAACCGCGATTCGTACATCGTTACACCCCTAGTCTGGTCTCTATCAATTCATCTTCGGATGATCTAATTGAGGGTGAATATTAGATGTTGATACCTATGCAACGTATTAGTGTCCTAAGAATCTGTAATAGTTTGTATATCAACTTCCAATCCAACCCCTTTGCAAATTACCATGCTCTCAGACAAAGGGTCATAAACCCCCCCAGTATTTCCAAACTCCCGCTTGGAAATTCAGCCTTTCTCATTGGTCAAACCCATCCTGAGAGGTGTGACTCATCGCAGACCTTAAAGGGCTCATGCACAGTTCCACCTCAACTCTTCTGCAAAAGCTCTTCTGCTAAATCTCCGGATTGCTGCCCGTGTGGAGAGCCTGAGCCGGTACCGGCGTGCCTGGTGGGTTCCAACATATCTCAGTCTGCGGTTCTGTTAGATCCTAGAAGGATGTGAGCTAGAACTCTTCTGGACCCTTAAGTTTTTGTGCCAGGCCTTGCGGCCTTGACTTTCCATTCAACCAAAGCTCCTCAGACCTCAGATGATCTCTTTCTTAGCTCTTTTTCACTTTCTACCTGGGAAGTAACTCCCAATCACCATCGAGCCAGAATAACATATTTTGGAGTTCATCACCCTTCAAACCTGGAAGAACTTGAAAAACTCCAACACGACCAAACCTTTAAACCATCAGAACTTTCATCCGAGACTGCATCCAGACACAAAGGAAATGCAAGTATTGTCCATTTACCTAAACGAAACAGAGGTTTAGTATAAGTTATAGACCCCGTTATAAATGGCGCTGATAGTTTTATTCAGGTGGTTAACTGACTCTTTTCATAGCTTCATTCTCTGGTTTCCTGATGGTTTCATCTATCAACTCTCATTTGCCCTTTCCCCATGTATGAGTGACTGTATGTTTGTTAGACTAGTTTGCGTTAGTGTTTAGTTAATAAAACTCTTGTGCACAAATTACATGAGTTTCTGGTTCTGCCGTGCATATTAATGTCTCTTTACGATTTTGATCCTTACTACATGCTTTAATGTATTAATACTTAGGAAAGTGTTTTCTGTGGCCAAGAAAATATCCTTTCTTAGAGTTGATATGAACTTACACTGAATGTTCGCTGGACGGACAGATCAGTTGATGGCAATTTAATTCTGCTACAGTTATTACTGTCAGCCGATATAAATAATTGTAATTAATCATAATTATTTATATACAATTCCCTTTTAGCTAATTTGCTACAGAGGTTACTAGCATCTCCTTAAATTAGAATTAAAAGAATAGTTCATTCAAAATGAAAGTATTTAATAACATTTTTCCAGACTCATATAAGTTTTTTTTTTTTTCCCGCTGGGACACAAAAGGAAATGGATAAACTACACCAAACGCAATGCCAGCAGATATTTTAAAGACGTACAGTAACTCAAAAACAAAACCGAGCTGGATATAAAATAATGCTCATGGATATATAGCTTTCTTCTTGCTTTCTTCTAAGCTCCTCAAACAAAAAAGATCTAGATCAAATCCAGTGATTAGTTCTTCCTCAAAAGCATTCACTGTATTCACCTGGTATCTTGTAAACAATATATTTCTAGGCGGACTGTTACCTTTGTCCTATTTTCAGTCAAGGACTAAGGTGTGGGATGGCAATAATGAGAGAACAGTATTGCTGGATGCCTTCCAGAGACATATGACGTAAACCTGAGGCCAGCCAGCATAGTGCATGAAGTTGAGTGAAGGACAGGTGCTTTAGCTCACCCTCAAACATTAATGAACTAGATCTTGAAAGCAAGTTTGTCTATAAATCATCAAGGACCTCCATCTCACATTAGCTTATGAACAAAGCCGCTTGAAGGGAGCTAGCTGACAAACTAGCATGTGTTTACTTAGAACAAACTAAACGATACCTACTGTGAACTGAAATATGGTTCAAAAGAAACAATTCTTTAAGATGTTTATAGAGATTGTCCTCTTTTTACATTTTCACTGACACTCAGAACGCAAGTATTAGCATGTTCAATCTTCTGATGTTCAGTGCTAATAATCTTATTTCTCCGGTCTAGACTAAAGAGTTTCTCATTAAAGGAAGTGTGTATGTGATTTTGTGTGTGCGTGTGTTGAAAAAGCAGTGAATCCCAGCTCTTTTTACACAGTCAGCGCTGCGGGGCTTCAGCCGAGCTCACCTAAATCACAAGGCGGCTCCGGCTTTCATTAACACTTAATGCAGAGCTCTCCTTTTAATAGAAATGGAAAAGGAGGTGGCCGCCAGTGTAAATTAAAGTGCAGTGCGCTGGAGTTGTGGGAGATTTTCTGGGCTTTGACAGGTATGGCCTGAATTAGCTGTAGTGTTGTTCCAGTGGCCGGTGTGCAAGCGGTCTTATTGATTTTAACCATTGTTGCACTTCCTGTCTGAAAGGGAATGTTCATTACAGCAACCAAATGCATCAATCACGGCGCTCCGGCCTTGGATTATTTAAAGACACAGCGCTGAACCTAAGCAAACCATAATAATCATGAAGAACTTCTTTTATACACTACTGGCCAAAAGTGTGAAATAATTGATATTTTTAATTTTTCATTTATTTCTGTGATGGCAAAGCTGAATTTTCATCAGCCATAACTCGAGTCTTCAATGTCACAGGATCCTTCAGAAATCATAATATGCTGTTCTGGTGCTTAAGAAACATTTCTAATTATTATCAGTGTTGAAAATGGTTGTGCTGCTTCATATCTATGTTTATTATTCAGCAATGATGCATAACATTGACCAAAAGTGATAGTACAGACATAATTGTTATGAAATATTTCTGCATTTCTTAAGTTTTCTATCCATCAGTGAATTTAAAAAAAAAAAACATTTAATTAAAAAAGTTTAGAACTGAGAATACTGGGGTTATAAAGTTGTTTATGGTTTATCTCGCATGCTTTTATTTGTATCTTATGAGTTTTTTTTTTTATCTATTTGTTGTTGTTGTTTTTTTATATTGTTTAATTATGTTCATAAATTGTACAGCACTTTGGTACAACGCTTGTTGTTTTTAAATGTGCTTTATAAATAAACTTGAACATGAACTTGCACAAAAATATTGAGCAGCAAAAACTGTTTTCAACACTGATAATAAGAACAATGATTAATAATTGAGCACCAAAATCATAATATTCAAATGATTTCTGAAGGATCATGTGACACTGAAGTCTGGAATAAATTTAATTATATATGATAAATATATAACATAAATATCATAAAATAAATTACATCATAAAATATATTAAAATAGAAAATTATTTTTAAAAAATTAATAATATTTCACAATATTACTCTTTTTAATGTATTTTTGATCATGTGCAGCATTGGTAAGCTTAAGAGACTTCTTCAAAAACATAAAAAAACAATAAAAAAACATAATTATTCCAAACTTTTGACCTGTAGTGTATATATATATATATATATATATATATATCTATATATAGATATAGATTAATCAGAGTTTATTCCTGTGTTTTTACTGACTTCATGCACAAGTCTTTTCTTTCAGTGTGTTTGTAGTGGTTCTCTCTAGTGACTGATCTCTTGGTAATACGAATAGAATATTCCTTCTGTCTTATCACATGCTTGGCTCAGTCTTCACATGTTTGTTCTGTATGGACTGTATGTGTCTGAGTGTGTGCACCTGTGTATATGTGTGTGTGTTTAGAGCCCTAGGCTACGCTGACATACATGCATGGCCTACTGCTTCGCTATTACACTCTCCATGGCCCATTGACCTCTGCCTCCCTTGTCTCTCCAGCCTGGCCTGCCCAGAGGCTGAGTCAGTTCCTGTAGCCTGGCGCCTCAGAGCTTTTGGCTTCCACCGGGAAGGAGGAGGAGCAAATGACATACTGCAAGAAAATCACTTAACCACAAACCCCCTCTCATAACCCTTGAACCTTAACCTTCACTTTGCCTTGCTTTTAGTCAAAGCACAGCTATCATTTACCTCTCTCTTTCTGCCTCTGCTTCTCTTTTAAAAATATCCATGTTCAATGAAAACCACCACATGCTGATAAAAAATATTCATCAAACAATTCCATCCTTCATTATGTTCACTGTTACTGAATGCTATAACTGAATGCTTCTAACAGAATTCTATGAACCCTAAAGAAAAACGTGTAAAAGACCACATTAAATAGCTCAACATGCCATTTCTTTCTTGTGTTTACTGAAGAGTCATGGATTGTTGGTTAGCAATTCTCTGTTTATACCAAGGTAGACACTACAAACTACATCTGGTTCTAAAAATCATCTTTCTCCTTTGATAGGCATTCAAAATAAGTTAAGCTAATGGATAGTTTTCTCAAGGTATTGATGTATAGATCTCTCAATGTAGTACTTGCTGTTACTGGTAGACTTTGTTATCTTTGTTGAAAACCAAAATGTAAATTTAAATAAAATGTAACAGGGGAACTAAACTAACTCACTCTCAACTACAATAAACTTTTATATATCACTCCAAAACAAACCAAAAATTCATTTTAGTTTTAGGTACTTGGTATACAGTATTATAAAACGTCAAATATAATCACTCTTCATTAAACTTCTTTTTTAATTTTTTTTTATAGTAGCAGTGTGTGCATTATTTTTGTCAGCCCTGGGGTACTTAAACTAAACTAAACTAAACTAAACTAAACTAAACTAAACTTGACTAAACTAAAAAAAAAAAAAAACAACAACAACAACAACAACTGAATTTTAACTGAAAATTAAGAAATAAAATCTACAATAATCCTGCTATTAGAAGAAAAGGGGCAATCTCATTCTTATATATATTGGATATGGATGTAAGATAACTCATCACTTTTTGACACATTTTAAATGTGTATCTGGTAATTCTGGTAAAAGTTCTTTTTTTTTCTCTTAAAAAGTTCTTTCAGAAGTGCACTAGATGGCTTTAAAGGTGCAAGACATAGACTATAAGCCACAAAACTCTCATTTTGATTTCATAGTGTCTTTAAAGGATCACTGTCTGGTCACCATTCTGGATTCAAAAAGCCCTGAGCTTGTGCCGTAACTGCCGTTACAACATTCCACTGCATACAGTGCGCACTAGAGCTCCTCCCAATCTCCTTTTAGCCAGTGATAATACACATTACTGAGCGCAGAGCCTGTAATGAGTGAGCGCAGAGAAGTACACTTTATTCATGGACTCATTTTTTTGTGTTAGAGATAAAAAGCCGACGGGGTGCTCTTCAACTCATCTCTAGCAATTACACAAGGAAATGTCTTATAATTGGCTTTTGCTTTATGTCCAGCCATTATCAATGTCCCTTACAGGCAGAGAGAAAAATTGGGAGGAAGTTGGAGTACTCAAAGTCCATTTGCACATGAATTATGATTGTTAATAGGGATGTGCAAAACTACATCTTTTCAAAATCAAGTAGTTTGTTGCCTGACTAATTTTGTCTTATATGGACCATATATAATTAGGCTGGATTTGAGGTCATTTGACCTCGATTGTCCCATTCTTATGGGGCGTTTATATAAGATTCTTGTCTTTTTTAAATCTGGACAGTTTTTTAGTTTACACTCACTATTAAAAATGCATCCATGACGAACTGCTGAAACAACGATGCAATGATTGAAGACCTTGCAAAGGCCATTAGATTGTCTATATCAAAGTAAAAGTGGACAAATTTAAAACTTTGACAGGAAGATATCATGCAAATATCCCCGCCACACATTACTTCACAAATTGACTAGTCAGTTGTGGGATGGAAGACAGAAATTAAGATATATATAGAGAGAAAGAGATGACACTGTGTTTAATACACTATGAACAAGCGTGAAAGATGGCGGGATCCCTCGTCAGCTTTGATTTTACTCTGTGCCGATGGCGCCCAGCTCTTCCTATGTGCAGACTGGAGGAAAGCATGAGAGTGAGCAGTTTCCAGTGTCTGGCACTGAGGAGAAGGGACTCTGAGCTGTCTAATAGTATAAGATCGGCTCTCTCTAATTGGGAGAGAAGTGGGACTTCCTTCTGGAAGCAGGCGGGAGATGGAGAAAGCACTGTTCTGTTTCGACAAACTGGATAAAACAGGAGACTGGAGGGCTTAACCTGAGGCTAGGAAAAACAGACTGAAGAAACACACAGACTTAAACCCTGGCACGTACACACACTGATATACAGTGTGCGTGCCCACACTATAAGCTTCTTAAAATATTACACCATAAGAGACCTGACATTGTGCATCGCATGATAAATTAAATGTAGTTTTCCCAAAAATCTCCCCCACCTTCAAGTAACCTTCCTACTCTTATCTCTTTTTAATGATTGGTTGCATCTACTGTCTGTGCGGAGTGAGTTTTACTCTTGGTGATTGAAGACACTCTTACACTCTGTCCTAACCAGGTGGGATACAACAAATTTACAGAGTACAGTTTTTTTCTGTTTGCACTGAAAGTGAACTAATCCAAAATACACAATCAGCTATATTTAATACGTTAGAACTACATGGAACAGAATTTTCAACCAATGAGATCACTGTGGACAGGGCTACATTAATTATTTATTTAATTATTGCGCTGTGACATTTTTTTAACATGTTTGACTCATTTTTAATTTTTTTTTTTTTCATTTCTCATTAGATTATGTAATTGTAAGAAAAAATAATTACTGGAGTTATTTAAAAAAATAAAATAAACAAAGGAATACTAGCATAATGTAAAAATGCTACAAATACAGAACTAAACATTTTGTTGTTTTCTTCACATTACAGTATTTTTATTTATCAAAATGTATTTATTTTGATTTTATGGTGTAACACATTTTAGACATGTTCTTGACAGGTTTGATTATTTATGAAGTAGTCCCCCAAATCCTGCTGTCCCAGATAGGCCAAACAGCCAGCGTAGCCACAGCGGCAACCTCTGTCCTTGCCTAACTCTGAGCCGTCTGCATCAGCAGCATCACTGATGCTCGATAAGTGCCACTCCATTACACATCAAATCCACCACCGCTGACCTGGCTTACAGCCAATCAAGTGTATAGTCAGTCTATTTAAAAATACACAAATCCTACTCTTGTGGAGTTTGGGAGCATGTAAATTCAGCAGAGCTGCTTCAGACCCCAGGGCGAGTTATCAGCCATAAACCAAGATGACAGATTGATTCAGGTGCATGCGCATGTAGACGTGGCATGCTCACTTTTCCCTCTTCGATGTCAGCCAACACCTACCATCTACTTCTGAGCAGCTAGACAGCTTTCAGCTCACACCTTCATTTATTAGAGAACGTTTAATTTGCTGTTATATATGAACACATTACCATCACACTCACAGAAGAAATGAGAGCAGAGCATTGAGCTAAGAGCTCTGCTAATAGGCTATTTGCAGTTATTAGTCCACATTAATAATCCATTACCTGTCAGGCTAACTCTTAAAAGAAGTAAACCTTTTGAAACTGCCATCAATGTCCACCAATATCAAACACCCAACTTTTAAGATAGTGGAAATCCTCGAGTGGGTTGTCGGGGGAAACTCCAGCTAATGGCTTCATTTGAACATCACGGCGATAAAACCCTGGAATTTTGGGGGGGGGGAGAAAGAGATTTCTGATGGTCAGCTGACAAGATGGATATTCTTACCTTGTTTTAGGGGATGTTGTCAACCATTCTTCATGCTTTTCAAATGTTATCAAGTATGCTGCAATTTCCTGTCAAACAGAAGACAGAAAGACAGGTAGGCGTTACTGTTAGAGAATATCAACAGCTTTTTAACAGGTGTGCATTAATAAAATGACATGAATGGATTGTAAAGTGCACTCAGAATTAAACACGCATTAAAATAAGTTTTAAAATGTCTATCTGAGACCATGTTGCATTCAAAACCGGCTCAGGAACAAAACTGTGGAAATTGCATTCAGAAGATTTTGTGGAAGATTTTGTAGTTGCTCCCTCATTGTCTGAAGCTCACATTATATTATGTGAAGACGTGAATGACATGAAAACCTTCTTACAGTGGCTGTTTGATTGCTGTAACAAAAGAGAAATCATTTCTTGGGATGCACAACAAGCATGACAGCAGATGATGCGATTTCTGGTACCGATGTTAACCCAGTCATCACTGTCACCCAACAAATGAGACAAGTGGATGAGTGAAACGTATCCCATCATTCCTTCACAAAGCTAATCATGGGAAATGAAAGCAGACCGGGTACTGACAAGGAACCTCATGATTACCTGTGACAGCCAGCCATTCATTTCACACTGAGGACATTTGTCATACAAAGACAGCAGGAAATGCGGAGGGACACAAATGATGTTATCAAAAAGGAGTCCAATTATTTACTGATCTTAGTGCATTGTTCTGGGTAAATTAAGATGAAATGCAACAAACAGCTTTAAGAAAAGGTTTGTAAAGACTTGCCACAACATTGCTGACACAGAGTTCAAGAGCATTTGTGACGAGAAATGTTTTCTTGAAACTTTACTATTTATGTATTAGTTTCTGGCAGTTTTAAATTAATGTTACATGCAGATCCAAAAGATTAATCACATGTACATACTGTACCAGCATAAAAGCGATCCACTTTGATTTCATTACTGTTTTAAAATTCACATGGTTTTCATTGAAATCACTTAAATAGTGGTTCACCAAAAAACGGTCAATCAATAAGCTTACTTTCTAGAACATTACGTCAAGCAGTCTACACAATGTAAATCCATCACACTCCAATCAATTTCAATATTCTGAGCTTGACAAGATTTTATTTACTAACCTAATTAAACACTGTAAGCCTATCAATAATAGCCCAAATTCTACTCGATTCCCAAAAACCAATGGTATTCAGTTGCCCTTAGGAGGTGTAATATATATTTATAGTCAGTAACTCTATGTTTTAATCCTGTCACAGTTGGCAGTAGAGCCATCCCTCGAGGTACCAGGGTCCCAAGACTGGCAGTGCCCACACAGAGAACGCTAGAGATGGTGATGGCCTGCAGGTGCTGTCTGAGAGATAGTGCTGTTCTGATTAACGTTCTGCCCTCCTGTCATCAGGGCCAGAGGGAAAGAGACAAGGACGAGAGGAAGATTCTGTGGAATATGACCATGAAGAGGAGGAAGAGAACCTCTCCATAATAATAATAAAAAAACACACACTTGCCTGGCTTGCCAAACTGAAAATTCTACAGAGGAGTTACTATATATTTTTTTTTTCATAAGCTGTAAGCAGGATCTTCACAAATATAAACCAAGTTTTGCAGTAACTACAATTGTGCTTAACTTGTTTTGCTAATTAAAAAAGAGAAAACTTGATCTTATTAAACACTCATTTAAAACACTTAATGTGTGCGGTTAAGAAAATAAAATAAGTCCTTGGTGCATGGTGTTAATTTACCACAGTGCTTGTGAGTAATGTTTGTTTTACAAGCCAGAAAGATAGCTGGGGGCAAAACTCCTTCATTGACCTTGAGGCTCATTTGAGATTCTTCTTCTTTATCGTTTTCCCATTAAAAGTCAACATGCCGACCTCTGAGCTAGGGGGATGAGCTGAGAGGCCCGGTCCAGTAAATAAAAGGCAAACGTCGGCATCCCCCACCCACTCCCCGAACAGATGTCGAGGATTATTCCAACCCCCCGATCAGCCATAAAGGTGCAATAACCTTACGGCACAAAAAAAAAACCAAAAAAAAAACACACAAACAAAAACAGAGGAGCCATTAAACAGCTGCGAGAAACAAAGTTGTGCTTTGTTATAATGAGCGGCTAGTTCTCTGTTGAGTTGATTTGGTGCAGTTGTCAAAATGGGGCATCAAAGTCTGGCCAGCAGCTGTCAATCAAGTGCTCTTTAAAACTTGGGTCAGTGATATATGAGTGTCCATGATAAAGAAAAGAATAAATCTTTTAAAATGTACTCTTAGTATTCCTGTTGGTTACATGTGGTTTTGAAAAACCCCTTTCAAGTAAAGTTTCAAATTTCAGTTTTCCAATATGTTCAAAATATTTTATATAGTATAAAATCAAAAGATTTTGATGGATTTTTTCCATCAAATGCAAGCAAACAAAGCTCACCATAGACCATTTTTTACGGTCCAAAATCTATATTTAGGCAGCTTTAAAGTAATCCACACAACTCCAGCCAACAAATATGGTTCTTCTCTAGTGAAACAATTAGTCATCTTCGGAAAATAAAAGTTATATACTACAAATGTTTGCCTTGGTCCAGCTCAGTTTAGTTCACAACCTCTTCCGTGACATATGCACGTTGCAGGTCAAGTGTGACTAGTGGTCGACCGAAATTGGTATTTTGACAGCCGATGCCGATGCCGATATCTTGGAGAGCAGGGTGGCCGATATATAGCCGATATAATTTTATTTCATGTTAATCAATATTTAAGAAATATACAGTCTGAGCTGGAAAGAGACTTAATGATAATAACCAACTCTTTATTACCTTTGTAACCACATTCAGTGTTATGGAAAAGAACCATCATGACAGAAATTCACACATTTGTAAACTGTAAGAAATAAAAAGTTACAATTTCAGACCAGAAACACATCACGTAACTGTAAGAGTAAATAATAATTCTAATAATAATAATAAGAAGAATAAGAATAAGAAGAAGAACTATGCACCCGTTAGTAAGGAAGGATGTAAATTAACTAATTTCTCTATCTAATGCTGTCACGTCACATGACAAAAGAACGAATGACTCGAAAGACTCGAGAGATGAACTAATCAATTCTCTTTCCAGCTCAGACTGCATAGGTTAAGCTTATGGGGCTGTCACGTGATGAACGAACGACTCAAACCCGAAGACTCAAGAGATTAACTAATCAATTTTCTTTCCGGCTCAAACTGCATTGGTTAAGCTTTGGGGCTGTCACGTGATGAACGAATGACTCAAACCCGAAGACTTGTCAGATAAGAGGTGAGGTGAGCTAATCATAGACTGAATTAATCTTTTCTGTTTCTTATAGCATTATAGTTTTGTATTGTTTGTAGTGTGATCAATGTTTGTGTAAATAGTAGATGTGTTAGAGAACTAACACATAACATTTTAATTTTATTTAGCTAAAATGAACGAAATTAATGAAATGACTCGAAAAAGATTAGTTCATTTTGCTGAACGAGACTCAATGGTCCGAGTTGGTAAAATGATCTGAACTTCCCATCACTAATGTGAGCACTGTGTGCTCAGGCGCTGGCGCTCTCAGCACCGTCAAAATAAAAGTCCTTGGCTCGAATGCATCGGTCAAACAGAAAAACTTATCGGTCGATGGCGATATTTTGGCGATAAGTGACAAATATCGGCCGATATATCGGTCAACCACTAAGTGTGACGCACATGACGAGAACCACTACATTCATAAGCAGAACATTTGTCAACCAGTAAGATTATAATGTTAAAGGTGCAGTAGGAGATCTTGGAAAATGCCAACTTTAGCCAGATAGCACTGAATGCGAACGTCACATCCTCCCTGCAATCGCTATCTAAAGCCACGCCCCCTGCACGCATATTTGCTCACAGACCAGAATACCAGAGACAACATTACTATAATAGGCTACATCAGCGGTTCCCAATCCCAGTCCTCGCGCCTCCCTGCTCTGCACACTTCATATGTATCTCTTATCACGTGTGACGTCTGTTCTATTCGACCGTAAGTGCCAAATTGGACATCACCGGATAATCCGCCATGATTCCAGAAGTGAGCGTATATGTTCCATACAAAGGGCATTAAAGTGTGTGAGACGTAAAATTTATATAGTATTTATTTATAGAGGTATATTATGTCACACTTCTCTAGTAAGTTTAGTCTGTGTGTGAAGACGCTGTGCAGCGCAAATCTGTGAATGAATGTTCCAAAGTGAAGTAAACTTCAACGGATTTCCCCTGCTCAGGGAGTAGGGACCTGTGAAGGGAGCATGTCAATCGGAACATAGTTCATGCACGTAGCTCTCTTCTAATGAGCTGGTTATCTGAATCGGGTGTGTTAACTAAGCAAGACTATATCATGTGTCATTCACTGGTGAGAAAACTTTATAGTACAGTTAGTAAAACTACTACAATACCAGGAATGAAGAGCGGGTTGATGTTTGTCTGCCATTCTCGCTCTGTCCGCACAGCGTGCATGATCGCGTTGATGACGTATCCTGCGCGAACCAGGTGCACAGAGGTATGCAAATACATACTTTGACAGGCAGGTAGGAAAGTCAATAAAAACACTCAGACCGAGCGTTTTGATTAGACAAACATTTCTTGGTCCTACGCCTTCCACAGAATATATAAATACAGATAAATACACTTAGACCACTTAACTTAAAGGGGTGATTGACAGTTTTTTTTTTCTAGACTTGATTGTGTTTATGGGGTGCAGTCAAACATGTGTTCATGCATAGTTTTTTTAAAATAATTTACCTTTATTCTACACTGCTCTGTCCCTTCTCTGATAGACGCCCCGATTATTTTCTGGTTTAATGAAGCCCATCCCTCAAAAATACGCGATGGGCACAGATTGGTTAGCTGGTCCAGTGTGTTGTGATTGGCTAAACTGCCTCTACTGCGCGTCTGAACGTCCCGCCCCTCGCCTCAGCGGCATGGGCTCTGGTTGTATTGTAAAGAATGGCGTCATCTATATTGCTTATCGGTTTGAGTCCAAAAGTGAAGAGGATTACACAGAACCTGTGCAAGAATGGCTTTTAATGGTAAGTGTTTTGTTGTGGTTGGTTCATACTTTTAGATACGCTGTTATTTGTAAGTGCTTCTGTTAGCTTTTAATATACGGTTTTATCCTGATTTAAGCTTTAATACAGCTTGGCAACTGCACGCGTGTCCATGTATAACGCTTCTCATAGCTATGAGAAAATAAGTGTATAATTGGAACAGTTTGTTGGAGCTGATCTGACGATCTGAATGAGAGCGAGAGAGAGAGAGAGAGAGAGAGAGAGAGAGAGATACAGAGCATATGCAGAGCAGGGCGACGCAAGTAACAGTATTAAGAACCGCTGCATTAAAACATATGATTTTGAAACTTGTGAATCCATTAGAATCGTTAGAAGACAGAATCGCGATGCACCCCTAGTTTTCTCTTCCTCTTCTCTAAAGCAACGCAGCATGGCCTCGCCCCCTTTGTTGCGTGTTCCCGGGGGCAGGGTTTATGTGGGTCCGTGACGTATCGGACCCGGGAAGTAACTCGTTGTAGTCCCTTACCAGTCGTTTTTGTAGGCATTAAACTGCCAGAATTTTAAAAGACATCAAAAGATATCTCCGTTTGCATTGAACTTTCAGCTTCGTAACTTTGCAGATATTGTTTATGCTCAAACAGCAACATTACACACTAACTAACGTTAAAAAAGTGAACTCGCAATCAACCACCCCTTTAATGATTGCTATTGGGATGTGAAGACACTTTCAACCAGCATAACAAAAAAATGTTTCTGAAGACAATCACCTATTGCACCTTCAAATTAGAATTAAATTAGAATAGATAAGTGTCTGTGAGCCATTAAAAATACTTTTTTTCCCACTGCACTTCACTTGAATTACATCGAGAAAAAACCTGGAATGTTTTCCTCCAAAACTTTAATTTCTCTTCAACTAAAGAAAGTCCAATACATCTTAGATGGCCTGGGGGTGAGTAAATAATCAGGAAATTTTCATTTTTGGACAAACTATTTCTTTAAATCTCATGTGGTGTGGTGACATGATATTTATAATATAAAATATTAATGTATATACTGTATATATTATATAAATATCATGTCACTACACCACATGAGATTTATGAGATTTACAGTTTCAAGAATTTCATTCTTATGAGTTTTTTTTTTTTCTAAATAATATAATTGAGATTTTATGATTCCTTATAATACCATGTTTCTTAATGTTAATATAGAGGTAGCATTATAAAAATCATTGTCCTACCTACCACATACAGGTTTGAGTGAATCAAAAGTTAGCAAATAACATTTATAAACCAAAAACAGTGTGCCACATAGCTGCCTGTACATGTGCCTGACATCTCTGCACCACACTCCAGCATTACTACAAAGGAGAAGAGGACCTTGACATTGGAGAGTCTGTAAAATCCATGTATCAGGAGCTTACATCAGAAAAGCTGATTACTGAGAACCGTGTCTACCTGCACCTGTTTAAAATGCTCTTAATATGCTAAATGGTGTCACCTCTACAAGGTGAACTAGCACACATGAAACACTGCCACCTTTTTTCCCATGTCCTCTCCTGTTCCTGTCTCCATCTGAGGGCAACACGTAAACGAGAACCTCTGATAGGCACATCTCTGATTCAATTTTAAAAACGCCTCCCTGATAGGATACCAGACAACAGCGGCCTCAATTTTCATTCAAACTGTCATCCTCGACAGCAGCTAAAGCAAGAGGGTCTTTTGTGAATATAAGGAAACGTCTGGCAATTTAAAATAAAATATGACACGCATATTTCCATTCCTTTGTTTCTGGTGTGGAAAATTGACACAATAACAGCATAATGCAAGCAAACACAATTTCACCCAATCCTTCCATCCTTTTTAAATCAAGAGGAGACAGAGAAGCAGCTCTGATAAATGCAATTCCCATCACATTTCTCTTGCGCACAAGACGCTGCTTGTATTGGCAGACATTTGATGAGGCGTTTGTTCCACCAGTAGTATCCGTGTCCCTGGCTGACCCTTGGCGTGTGCGTTTGTCGTCTCTACCTTTTGCTTTAGAGTATTAGATTGATGTTGGTAAGGAGAGGCGTCGAAAGAAAAAATCAAAATTCACAGTTTGAAGTGACAGGGCTGATTACTTGAAACAACGACAGACGTTCCATTAAAAGCGGAGATCGGCATCTCTCTGGCATTATCCCAGCACCCATCAGACACTTGTCTCTAAACACCATCCATACCGCATCTCCCTGTTCCCATGTGCCATTGAGCAATTGAGACTAAAAAGCTCATAGACATTCTCAGGGGAACGAACTCCTCTATTTGAATACTAATACTCTATTAAGTCTGTCTTTGGGATTGTTTAATTTAAAGGTCCCGATGTCTCTTTTGAGTCTGAAACAAAAAAGTGACTTGATCAAATGGATTCATCATTCACAGCGTGAGTTTTCACGGGTTGCGCATATGTCAACCTCATTCTTTCAACCCACACTGTTTTCCACTAGCACTCCCAGACTTCAGTGTACTTCTCTGAAAACAGTCCTATACTTAAACACACTTTCAAGCTTTCTGCAGCATTCTACTCTGTTATAAAGGCACAAATAAGTCCCAGATATAGTGGAGTAAGTAAATGGGTTACAGAAGGCCTTTACAGTATAAGATAAATGTTCTTGAGAAACAGATGTGAGTGCACAGGATATTTGCTTACTTTATATAGAACTGTATAAAATGATGATGCTTTCATTAGATTGAATAGTGAATAAACTGAATTCATGTACAGTGGGGTCCAAACTTCTGAGACTAAATTGAAAATCTGGGATTCAAAATGTAATTTAAACCTGGAAGTAAACAAAGGATGCTGAAAATAAAATAAAATAAAATGATATGATGACTTCATGTTACACTAATTGGTGGACTTTTTGACACTTCACGTTACAATCCACAAACTTTTGGTGGAGTGCTTGGTGTCACATAGTATATGATTCTGACCTTGTTCTCCACTTGAGAGCACGAAATCTGTGCAGGAGGGGAAGATGGATATGAGGGATTGGGGGGCGGGATGAGCCTCTCAAACGATTCTGTTCCCCATGATACCTTGTTCTCACTGGAAAGTGAGGTCATCTGATATTTCCTGCAGGGCAACCCATGAAACTGACCTGGCCAGGGCAGGGTGCAAATGGATTTGAGGGAAACCGGGGGAGAGGATTGAACTACCCAGGCATCCCTTAGGGCGAATTGAAATGCAATTAGACATAGAAGAGAGTGATACGCAGGGAGGGACAGTTGAGGAGGGAACAGGGAGATGAGAGGATAAATGAATGAGAGTGGGAGAGGTGTGAGGGTATAACAGACGAACGAGAGTCAGCGGGGATGAGAAAAGGTCAAGGACTTGAGAAAAAGCTGTGGAGCTCTGCATCTCTCACACAGCTCATTAAAAACAAGCACATCATTGTAAGGCAGTTTACACACTTCAGGAGATTGTGCATTAAATGGATGAAATGGATAGGGTTCATCCTGGCCTATTATCAGATGCACTGAAAGCTCCTTTTATATCTAAAAGCTACAGTTCACACTGCCCCAACTAACTCCAGCACAAAAACAGCACAGACAGTTGTTGGATTTTCTTGGATCAGCATGTTAAGCCAGTTGGTGTTTGTTGAAAATGAAAATAACAGTTATATCTCAACATCTCTCAACATTCTAATGCTGCATTCACATCGTGTTGAAATTATCATAATAATCAGCTTCCGATTAATAAAAAACACTCACAACTTCAAACTCACACAATAAGTGAGAAACTCAGTTTATGAATGGAAATGAGTCAGTTTATGCATTACGTTCTGATGATTATTTTTCTACTCCAAACTATTGCTGGGAATTTAAATGCAGGCTAAAAAAAAAGAAGCTTATTTTTAATAAAATAAAATAAAATAAAATTCAATGCTGGTTGAGACTATCATTTTATTAAACACAGCAGATACAGTATAGTACTGCTGCTAAAGCATAAGCACAAAACAAAATACTAAAACATTATGAAATTCATTTTTCAATTGAACAACCTGTAATTATTGAAAATATTGTATTAAATAAGCAAAATCCAAAATAGATGCATAGATAAATAGATAAAAATGTTCAATTGTGAACTACAGGTTTTTGAAAAAAATAAAATAAAAGGATATATCATATAAATAATTCACAGTACATTGAAGAGCATAAAACTGCATTTTGCAGCTGTCTACAACAAGCATTTAAAAAAAAAAAAAGCATTGAAAACAAATTCTGGGGATGTTCAGAATATCTCTGAGTTACCATCACAACAACTGAACATCACAACAGCCAATCGTAGAATTTTTGAAATGTTGTTTTTCATTGAGATAACCCTACAGTTCAGAAGATCACGAAAGTCATGCTTAGAACAGAATATTTTGTGTGCTTTAAATAGAAATGTTTTTAACATATAAGATATATAATTTATAAAGATACTTTATAACATTGATTAAATTCACGGATACTTTTAAAAGAAAAAGACAACGGGAGAGTAAGTTTGAAAATATTCAAGAGGAATGTGAGTTCAGCCAGAAAGCCACAGAGGAGGAAAGGAGCGAGTAAGAAGAGAGAGCAAACAACAAAAGCACTCTGACTCCTGACAGCTGCACTTGGCATCTGCTGGCATGGTGTGGTGCTGTTCTACGAGTCCCTGAGCAGGGTTAAAAAGCTTTGCTTTCCAGTCAACCACCTATTAATCCCTGCATGCAGCCTCCTTGAGCAGCCCAAATAAGGAGCAGGAACAGCACTCACAGCCGACTCTGCGTTACAGCCCCTCTGCGCACGCCCCGCCACGGCCATTCAATACTCATGATGCTCGGTGCTGCGCCCCTTTCCAAAGCTTTTGGCCACCAACCTGCCGACTCAACAGAAAGCAGTGGGATGTGGCGTACCCAGTAAACAGGTCTGTAGGACGCGCAGAACCCTGTCAGCACACTCTAAATACATCTGGTCTGTAACCGGGCAGGATGGAATCCATTTACTGCACACAGGCAACCCTCATTTGAAAGTCTCTTCAAGGCCCTTTGCCCTTTCCCATAATTTGCTTTTAAAGGGTGTGGGCAGATCATATCTCTTTCCCAGCACTGGTCAGACAGACAGCCAGTCTTAACCGCCCAACAGCCTACATTATACATACAGTTGGGCTAAGATCAATTCTGAATTGATCCAGAATAGCTTAGATGTTTTCCAGCTGGTGGTCAGTGTTTGGCTTGGCATGCTGATTCGCCTGCGGTGCACCTCCCAGGTCCTAGACACTTCGAGGCCTCTTGAAACAAATTATCCCCATCTCACAGCATTGAATCCTCCCCATCAAGGGCTGAGTGAGTGACTGAGCTCCAGCCGTTCTGTCTAGGCCTTCTGTTTCCACAGTGCAGCCTCTCTGAGTGGAGAAGGAGGAGGAGGAGGAGGATGTATTGTGGGAGGGAAGTGTTCGCACTTAGCGAGATTGTTTTGCTGCTAGTGCCAGGTCCCACCGCACGGGATAGAAATGAAACTGCTCTTTGAGGGGATGTCATCATTTTAGAGAAGAAAAAAAGTGGAGATGGTAAGCGTCACCTCCCCTCGTAACAACTCCGCTCTGAGCATGACAGCTCAGCCTTGGCTATGCATCCCAAGGTCTGCGTATGAAAAGTATGTGACGGGACAAGCAATGCTTTCGTCTGCCACAACAATAAGTCGTCTTTGAATGATCTTTCTCAGCAAATATCAATATATGTGATTGAGATTAATTTGATTACATGCAATGCTAATTGATCTAAATACATGCTGATTAAATCAGCATAGCATTTAATTTTAATCGATTGACACACCTAATAATCATATTTGATAAGAGAAACATCTGCTAAGAAGGAAATATGGAAGGTGAAAAATGCACTCTTTTGCTTCACTGTGTAAATAAATCCACAACTGTCAGAATTAAATAAAGCAAACTCCACGGTTGTGCAGCATTCAGAATTGAAAGGATGAAAGATAGAATGATAGAAAGAAAGAACAATATAACAATAGATAGATATAAAGAACAATAGATAAAATGACAGATAGAACAAAAAGAACGATAGAATGATAGACAGAACGAACAAACGATAGACACCCAGACAGACAGACAGACAGATAGATAGATAGATGATAGATAGTTAGATAGATAGATAGATAGATAGATAGATAGATAGACAGATAGATAGATAGATAGATAGATAGACTACCTGTAGGACGTGGCCAATTCCAACTCATGAATTCAAAATGAGCACTACCCTGTATAGAACTATAACTAGAGTTGAATGTTCTGGCATCACACACTTCATGATAAATCCCTCCAATTCAAATTTCATGTGGTCAGAATGAAGGAAGAGGGGGAAGTATGCCCTCTGCCACTTGCCTTGGGCACCAAAGCTCAGACGCACATCCTCTGCCTTATTCTGCTTTTTCATGGATGTGGGGGAGGATTGAGCAGTTCTTCGGTTGGGACACAATAGGATACTCTATTCCCTCATGTGGCGATGAAGAGGCTCATTTGTAAATGTCGGCCATTCGCTCCCACTCTCACTAGCTCCATGGGGAGCAGCCAGGTTCACTTCCCAGAGTCCTGCGGCGCTCTCCTCCAATCTGCCCTCTCGTGTCCATGCTTGGAGCCTTCTTCATCATCTATACAGCAGGACACCTCCCCTCTCCAGATTCCCATAAGCCACCATCCGCCCCAGCAAGGGGAGAAGAGCGATGCCTTCATTACCACATGCAGGACGGCCCTTCTGCCATGGCTAAACAGGGAAGTACTGGGATCTTTCTCTGGACAGCTGTTTTTTTTTTAGCTTTAGTTTTATTTAATCAAATTAATTACACTACAGGCCAATTAATTAATCAAATGCACAGCATTTAAATACGATCAATATGTATTGAGAAAAAAGCTGAAGAATAAATATATGCTGATGAATACATACATATTAGTGATGCGCGGATGGTGGTTATATCCGCGGGCAGGTCGGGTAATAAAAAAATGCATTCTTATTATTTGCGGGTGGATCGCAGGTGAATGTGACGATCGGGTGCGGATATCTAAATCATACAAAAATATAGGTGCAGTCGGTTGGTGGGTGGATAATTTATTTGAAGCTGCGGATTCGGGTGATATTTTAGCTCATCCGCGCATTACTAATACATATACAGTTTTTTTTTTTTGTAATTTTTCTTTTTATACAGTGAGGGAAAAATTATTTGATCCCCTGCTGATCTTGTACATTGGCCCACTGACAAAGAAATGATCAGTCTATAATTTTAATGGTAGGTTTATTTTAACATTGAGAGACAGAATAACAACAAAAATATCCAGAAAAACGCATTTCAAAAAAAGTTATAAATTGATTTGCATTTTAACGAATGAAATAAGTATTTGATCCCTTATCAATCAGCAAGATTTCTGGCTCCCAGGTGTCTTTTAAACAGGTAAGGAGCTGAGATTAGGAGCACTCTCTTAAAGGGAGTAATCTCAGCTTGTTACCTGTATAAAAGACACCTGTCCACAGAAGCAATCAATCAATCAGATTCCAAACTCTCCACCATGGCCGAGACCAAAGAGCTGTCCAAGGATGTCAGGGACAAGACTGTAGACCTACACAAGGCTGGAATGGGGTACAAGACCGTCGCCAAGCAAAACAGTCAGTGTGATTATTCACAAATGGAAGAAAGACCCCAAGAACACCATCCCCACCGTCAAACATAGAGTTTGAAACATTATGCTTCGGGGGTGTTTTTCTGCTAAGGGGACAGGACAACTGTGCCGCATCAAAGGGACGATGGACCATGTACCCTCAGGGCCAGGGCATTGAAGCCAGCCAAGACATTGAAAATGGGTTGTGGATGGGTATTCCATGACAATGACCTAAAACACACGGCCAAGGCAACAAAGGAGTGACTCAAGAAGAAGCACATTAAGGTCCTGGAGTGGCCTCGCCAGTCTCCAGAACTGAATCCCATAGAAAATCTGGTTCGAGTTGTCAAACGTCAGCCTCGAAACCTTAATGACTTGGAGAGGATCTGCAAAGAGGAGTGGGACAAAATCCCTCCTGAGATGTGAGCAAACCTGGTGGCCAACTACAAGAAACGTCTGACCTCTGTGATTGCCAACAAGTACTAAGTCATGTTTTGCGAAGGGGTCAAATACTTATTTCACTCATTAAAATGAAAATCAATTTATAACTTTTTTGAAATGCGTTTTTCTGGATTTTTTGTTGTTGTTGTTGTTATTCTGTTTCTTACTGTTGAAATAAACCTGCCATTAAAATTATAGACTGATGATTTCTTTGTCAGTGGGCAAATGTACAAAATCAGCAGGGGATCAAATAATTTTTTCCCTCACTGTATATTTACTACACAACGTCATCCTAATTTTATGGCACTTATCAAATGATATTTGAGTTCTTCCAATGTCCTTTTGAGACATGTTACAACTTAAACTGCCAATCAAACCTTGAGTGATTTAATAGTGGTGAAAGTGCCATTCCAAGTGTGAGACAGACTCATTTTGGGGGGATCATGGGTGGAGTGGGAATTAGAGTAAGAAGTGAGTCTAATGCAGTGTCACAGAGTCTCGTTGACGAGAGTCCCTATGGCGGACCTGATGTGTGAGAAAATAGGCCGAGATACACAGACACAGCCCTGGCAGACCTGATCATTCACACGACTCTCACAAAACCCTGCTTTAACCACTGACAGACTCCAGACTTGAAATAGTGCTTGACTTGACAGATAATCATGAGGATTTCTGATGACTTGACCAAGTAATGGGTACTTGAGACTCAAATCAGTCGCAAAATAACAAATATTCCAACAACAGCTTCAGTGATTTATCAAAAAGACAGGCATGCAATTAGCCTAGACCTACACAACCAGCTAAATAATGCTATCTGTCATATTCCAAATATGTAATGCTATTCACTGTGGTGTAGCAAGTTACCTATCTTGGATAGTTCATTATTTTACAAATCTGCAGGTATAGCCTTAAATCCATAGATATTCAGAAATACATATTTGTATGGTAGTTGGTAATTGCTTGCCTCTAAACCACCATACTGTCATTCTGTGTTCAGTAAAGAAAGTAAGAACTGTATAATGTAAGGCTGAACATTTTAGGTGTATAGTTATATTTGCAAAATGTGAGGTTGCTTTGCTGCGAGCAGACCTCTAACCCTAAGCATTAAACTTACTTTAAATCATGTGACTTACTGAGGAGATGCTGTGCTGTTACCTTTCTTATGACAAAATGGGCAAAAAATATCATTAGTTTACATGTAAAACAATTGCATGGACTCAAGTCTGGTCTCAGCAACTATTCTCCTCTTCTGCAAAAAGGAGTAGGTCTATTAAGCTGTGCCTCCACTTTCGTGCACTTTGCCAGCCTGTTTATTTCAGAGCCCAGAATCAATTAATGCTGGAATTATCCAGTGAATTCCACTATTCAGCACAGCAAATGACTGGGGCACCCTTGCGTGAAACCAATTTCGAACTTTCAATTCGAGGCGTGCCCACAACCACCTACTGGGCTCTGTGCAAAAACGCGCTTCACTTCGACTGTCCTGCCAGTGGCGGTCACCCGTGCAGCCCAGCACTTGGTTTGTGAACCGCTCCGCTCTATAAAGAAACAACACAAGAATAAGAAACAATGCAGACAGAGGGAAAACTAAAGTTTCTAGTGTTCAAACTAAAATCAATCCATTAGCATTGGGAGAAGAAATGTCTTCTCAACAGAAAGACATGTCTAAAACTGCACTGACAGGAAAAACATGTTAGGAAATTCATAGGTACAGGGAGAAGAGTTATTTCAGCTCAACAAAAGTTGTGCGCTACAGAATAGAGAAATAGCCTGCAGAACTAGACATTTTCAAAATTGGCTAGTCGTGGGTTGGCTGAATCGGATTGTATGGAAGTCCTGCATAATTATGGTGGTTTTGAGTTCACCAGGCACACTTTTTAAGGGAACCTTTACATAACATGCTCTAGTGTTCAAGAATGGTGCAACAGCGCAATTAAATGGAACAGAACGCAAGTTTTTAAAAGCTGAACTAAAGTCTTAACAGTGCAAATTTTACTTCTTTATGGTTTTGCCATGCAAAACAGTGTGAAACTACTAATAAATTAAACTGAATAGTAAAAATGACTATAATAAATATAATATTGGTCATTGGTTCTTTAAAAATGGCAAAGAACAGGCGTACACACACACACACACACACATACACACACACACACACACACACACACACACACACACACACACACACACAAAAATACTAGAAATCACAGAGAAGCCGGCAGGCAGGGTACACTCTAGTGCTGGGCGGTATGACTAAAAATTAATATCACATATTTTTCAAAATTATACTGGTTTCAAGGTATATGATGTTTTTTTTTTTCATGAATGACCGGGTGTTAACCACATTTTCTACTGATTGAGAGAGGAAAAACTGCAGTAGATAGATTTAGAAGGCCATGATGAGCGAATATTGTAGAAATATTCCACACTAAATTGTGACTAAACACGACCCATTAATACATGTTAACCAGGAGTCACTCCCATTTATAATCACGACATCATCTGATAAAATCAACATGCATCTAACATTACACTAAAGAGCGGCTATGCGGTGGTTTTGGCTATATTACTTTTTTGTCTCATGCAGTGCACTGCCTGCGTCTGAGTAACAAACTAAGAAAAAAACAACAAACAAAAAAGTGCATAATATTAACAGACAAACTATGCTCATATTTATAATTCCAAACAGTCAGTTAGCGGCAGGTGCTTGTAAACGCTGTTTTGTACTCATTTATTGACGAGTCTGCTGTGGTACAGCCAGCTGCACTGCTTCTCTGCCGCTCACTGCACAGAACAGACGCAGAGAGAGGCGACACTGGACCAGGAGAGTCAGATCTCGCGCTCATGGGGCAGCACTGGCGACTTCTTCCAACTGAACCATAGCTAAGGCTTATCCAAAAAAAGTCGCTAGGTTTGTCAGTTTGTATATTCTATGGAAAAAAGCCGCTAAAATGGTCTGAAAGTTGCTAAATATAGTGCTAAATTCACGCTCGTGTGTGTGACACGCGGGAGCTGATGGCAGCAGGTGGTGGATACTGTGAATGAGTTCTTCTGTGTCATCAGGTTCTACTAGTTCTACAGCTTCAGAACTTTAATGCTTAGTAACACACAGCTGTGTCCTCGCCATAATGCAATAGTGAAAAGAGACCCCTCTCAAACAGTTTCGCGTACCGAACGTTACTTAAATGACACCAGTATTACGGTATTTTAAAAATTCATATCATAAGAAAAATAAACACTGGTATTCGGTATGAACCGGTATATCGCCCAGCACTAATACACTCTCTGTTCAAATTAGCTGGTCTGCCTAAAGTGAGCTTTAATAGAGCACTGAACTGAGTCCTACTCATCACTCAGAGGGACTCGTCATCACTCTCTCTTTTTCCCCCCTTTTTTCTCTCAGTGTTGATCCTGCCATTGTACTGCTGGGTTTGATTTGTCTTTGAGAGGGAAGGCTTTAATTGAAGTGTGTTTGTGCTATCTAGTGCATCGGTCAGGCTGCCTTTGTTTGGCTATCAGAGTGCCAGACAAGCAGCCCACTGCCTCTGCCCTCTGTCGCCGCTTTGTGCTAAGATCACAATAAAGAGACAGTGCGGCTGTGAAGGTCACACTAAGATAGAGTCAAAAAAGCTAAATCTCTCCTTAACAGCATTTACCTTTCAAATAGCATCAAGGCTGGGCGATGGCCTGCCCGGGGCCATTAATGTCACCTCACTGAAGTTCAGAAGTGTACTATGAGAATTTCAAACAGTTTTCAGTGAAATTGGTTCATTAGAACGGTTTAAAATCGTATTACAAACCCTAATAGCTAATAGTTCCTGTACTTGTTGATCAAAAAATTCCCTAGACTTTCAGACATTTTTGATGACTGGATAAAGTAAACTTACATCATTTAATAGAAATTACTCACAAAATTACTAATACGTAGCTGGTTAAATATTGCAGAGCTTAGCAAAAATACAAAAAAATATCAGAAAATGCAAGTATGGTTTTTTCAAGTGTACAAAAGCTTGTCATTTGGAGCAGTGCTCTTAAAAAGCGCACCTTGGTACCTTGTACATTCATTATGAGTGCATATCAGTACGTGAAAGGTACACTTTAAGGTACTAATATGCATTCTTTTGCAGTATATAATGTAGTACCTTTGAGAGTCCAGTCTAAGTGGCTAATGCTATAAATGTTTGCTATAAAGTCCACAAATTTCTCAAATCTGAGACATTACAATGTTAAATTCCCTCATATTTCCAGGGTTTCCATGACCATGTAGTCCTGTGATACTACAAACTACTAGAGACTGAATTAGTCTCTAAAATCTGTGAATATCAGCATATCAGATCAGTGTAGAGACAGATGGAAAGATAGGTTGATGAACTCTTCCTCTGTGAGTTTACATTCTCTTTTAGAAGTCATCTCCTCTATTTGTTTACTGACCCCTAGCAGCTTTACAATCTTCATTAGACATGCTGCTAAGCTATTAATTGTCACCTGCTTCAATTTTCTCCCTAGCGGAGACTTCAATGGTCCTCACCGTGGTGAACAAAGGAGCCATGTTCAGGTGTTAATAAGAAACCATGTCAGACTCAAACAAAGCCACCTCATGTCACAGATATCTGCAGGAGGAGATGTAAGGTAAAAACCAGATCTCCTTAGGCTGGCGGAAAGGGGACAAAAAAAAGGAATATCCTTCTAATACATCATCTGATCTCATTTACAGATCATTTACCTGCACTGGGTTTCAGCCATGTATTTCATCATAACCAAAGGACATGGTGGTGGCTACACCGGCTCGGATCCAGCAATGCGCACAGGCAATGTAGCAAAACCTTATCATATTCCATTTCTTTCATTTTTCTTTCCGCATTCCTTTTGCCAGGCTAAAAAGGATGACAAATAGTCTAAATAAACCAGATTTGCATTTCCTGAAGGAAATACCTGTGCATGCAAAGCAGCACAAGAATAGTGTTGAAGTTTTAGCTAAGCTTAGGTTTTAGTCTTTAATAAATGGTTATAAGATAATATATGCAAGGAAGAAGGAAGGTTTCTAAATAATCTCCATTTAAATTAATGTGAGATTTTCAAACGCTAGTCTTAACGGAATTATTCAAACAGAAATTAAAGTTCTGTCACCATTTACTTTCCCAGTTTGTATGACTTTCTTAATTCTGAGTTACACAAAATGAAATATTTTTAAGAACCTTAAGGTTCAAATAACATTGGACCCCTTTGACTTTCACATGGACCAAAACACTGAGCAAAATATCTTCTCTTATGTTCCACAGGAGAAACAAATTCATGACTTGAGGGTGGGTTAATGTTAAGAGAATTTTCATTTTTGGGTGAACTAACCCTTTTAGTTTTAGTTTTTAATAACCCTTTAAATTACACAAACCAAAAATACATAGGACAACCAAGACTGAAACTATCATCACATGAAGGTTGGATTAGGGTCTGTGCTTTTGGCAGTGCAGGTGAAATTCTTAGGGTTAGGGGTTTAGAACAAACCCCTAACCAGAATGTTTGAGAAGTATCAATACAGAGCTGCCTTGCAAGCACTGTAATAAATAAATCATTGAGTACAAAGATGAATTTAGGAGTGAGCAGCTGCCAAGGCATAATATAATTCATGGCCATGCATCAATGTTACTGGCAACTGCTCCGGCACTATAAGGCAAAACTCACAGTGCCAGGTGCAAGCACATCAATCCCCCTCATCACAGAACAGCACAAAGGAATAAAAGAAAGAGAATTCTCCTTTTATTTACCAGTGATTAAAATAACAGAGATTAGCTAACTGTTTCAACACATAGAGAAAGAGAGCGACTTCAACTACTCTCTAATCTTGGGCCACAAACACAAAAGCTTGTATGCCGGGTAATGCTACTGTAAGCAAAACCCCCTTCAGTATACAAGCCATGTTCATCAATGTAACAAGGTCCTCAACTGGTGGTTCACAGGTCTGTTCTGATAGAATTGCCTTTTGCCCCTAATGTTTGTGACTTTAAATGAAGAGCAAATAATTTAAATGTGAGCATAAAAACTTTGAAAGGCATTTAGAAACCAAAGCTGCTAGAGCTGACTGAAAAGCTGAATGGTTTAAAATAACTAAAGATGTATTACAATTGTCACTATGGTTACAGACATTACTTACAGACAAGTTAAGATAAGAGGACTGACTTCAGTTACCTGCCCATGGAGACATCATTCAATCCGATTCTGCTTCCTGTTGTATGTTAAGGAAATCTTGAGAGTCACACCTGTTACTAAATAAATGTGTCCATCCCAAACACTGACTGAACAGTCACAGGAATGTCTACTATAAAATTCATTGTTAGGTTATTAGACAGATGACTAATAAATGGATTAATAATGTAAACATCCACTGGGAAAATAAAGCTTTCGCTGAATATCTTCCCTCTAAAATATTCTCCTCATGTTAGTCAGATGCTCAACTCTCAAACAAGATCTGATCAAAATATTTTAGCTTAAGGAAATGTTGAGGGGAAAACAATTATATTAAGTTTCACTCTCAAACCGTTTGTGTACACACCTTGTCTATGCATTATCTGAATTCAGACTAAATTGAAGAGGGAGGTGCAGAAAGTGTTAGAGTGGCTGTTTTTTTACTTCTTCATGTTTCTTCCGTGTCTGCCTTTTCAGCAAACCCAATGTTTTGCTGCTGGCAAACTCACTGAATTACTTATTTAACAGATAGCATTTCTTCTGTTGTCAGCAAAAAAAAAAAAAAAGAAGAAGAAAAAGGTTCTTGTCCATACAACAGGGAAAACCAATGCAGTGTGAAATCAGAGGTCATTTAGAGACAAACAGCGTTAACAGCAGTGAGCAGGGGTTAGGACTTGTCCTCTTCTTCTCCCAACATTAATTAGCGACTAAACACAACACGACATTACAAACATCCACTACGGCATTTCTTTGTTTTGGACTTTTTCAGGAGGAAATAAAAGTACTTTTCTCTTGTTACCAACAACGGTTTTTCTGAACTTATCCATAACTCTTTCACTGAATGTTTCATAGAGGTTTAAAACATCATTGATCTTAATCGTGGTGTGTGATGTCTTCCTGATCGTTGTGTCATATCTCCTCTCTAAGGCCAGTAATAAATGTAGAACCCCAGGCAAAGCGGTAATCCACGTGTTCTGGCTACGGACAAGAGATAAGCTCCCTACCCCCATGGGGGGGAAGAAGGAAAGAACAAGAAAGGAAAAAGCACGCCTCCACACTCATACTCTTATGTCTGCCTCGGTTTCCTCAAAAGACAGGGGCCCAAATGTACAGGAGAGATAGTGACATGTCTGAACAGGGGAGGTGGGGGGATAATAAATAAGAAAAACATCTGCATTCGCCTTATCGCGTGGCACTGCTATTTAAATGGCATGCCCATCATTTTCTGGATCACAGTTGTTATTCACGGCTTAGAGCGGTGGAAATTCTTTGAGCCAAGAGGATCACACCTCAGTCGGAAGGACACAGATAAGGACGAGCCTCCGGCACTTAGACACCTCACCACAATGCTTTAACACGGAGCGACATTCTTGTCGGAAGATGGTGGAATGACAAGCAAGACAAATCTTGCTTCGTTAAATATTCCCCTGACTGACATTTTTACATCTCATGGTTTATGACAGTGTTCGTACAGGTTTTAAAGAGTTAATTTAAGCACTTTTCCAGTATTTTCAGTGTCGAATATCGATGTCTTGTTTGCATAATAAGAACAGTGCCTTTTATGAATTTTATTTTCCTTCACTACATTTCATACTTCTGCTCTTTTAACCAGCTTTTTTATTGAAACAACAACTTGGCCTGACGATGTAGACAAGACATGCGGATACATTTCTTTGGCTACAAATCTACCTCTACGTTGTGAGACATGCAGGCAGGATGCAAAATTTACTTTTTTGTCATACTTGCTAGAGTAAATTGTGAGTAAATTGAGAATAATTGAAATAAAACTATATTGTGCATTTTTTAACCTTTTTTTTTTGTTTGTTTCTGTTACACTAGAATCTTAGTTTCTACTAGGTAATTTTACCACAAATAGCATCATACACAAGTCTCAACAAATCTTTAGTTAAAAAATTTTTTTATATATATATATATATATATATATATATATATATATATATATATATATATATATATATATATTTTTTTTTTTTTTTTAATTTATTATTTTTTTTTGTTTCCAAGATTTCCATATTGTATGCTTTTGCCCCATGAATGTATGGGGGGAAAAAACCCTTCAGTTTAGGTATCCTTGCTAAACTTACGATAATAAATTTGCACTAAAAGGTAAAAGTTGCTGTAAAGATTTTTCTTTAGTACATGGTTGGATTTGAATCGCTCACATTCTTACAATTTGACTATGTATTATGTTGCATGCATTATGTATATCATATTTATTTTGCTTAGCAAAGCCCATTTTAACTTACATATGCTGCATGGCAAGTGTTCATTTTGAATCCTGCATGCAGAACTTCTGACAAGTGCACTCACTATACACCAATAATTTTTGGTGAAGCAACAAATTCAAGCATATTTCCATATCTCTTGAAAGATAAATTAAAATCAACTATCCAAACTCTGTATGAAGCCTGGATTGATGACATTTTGCACGTCTCTCCCCAGACACAAATCTGCACTGAGAGTCACGTTATCTTCAAAAATCATTAAAAAGTTAATAATTACATTAAGCTTTTAAAGTATGTAAATGCCCAGGGTTTCAACAGAGATGCTGAGCGTTAGAAAGAAACCCACCGAGATACAGGAGACTGCGTGAAGCCAGCGCTCAGAACCAGGTGTGTAGCTCCGATCTCAGCCGGGAGCGAGCATTGCAGTCCTGCACCCCCTGCCAGCAAGGAGCCCTGCCATCAAAACCCCCCAAAGCGCCACACACCCATCCATCGCTCCACTTGTCTAATTAAACATAGTTAACATTCATCCCAAGGTCTTATGCAGATGAGCAGAGAGGGAGATGAGGTGCATGGCGCATTAAGAAAAACAACATGGTGGTGGGTGTTGGGGCAAATTGAGACTCTGCGAGATATCTTCAATTTGACCTCATTCATCAATTAATTAGAGCTATTAGGGGGTGGTGGGCTGGAACAAGAGCAGAAGTCATTGCTGTGTCACTCCTGGAAGCTGGTAAATGGCTTCTGCCACTCCTCCTGTGCCTCTGAGCTGACATATGTCAGTCAGGCTGTCACTTTTAGTGATGTGGACACACAAATAAACACACACAATGCTTTGACGAAGACGCTCAAGGAATCTTCATCTCCACTGGCTGTTGTCCTAGAGAAACTCCCTGCACCTCTTAAAGTGACTCTTAGACACATCAGTTGGAGTTTTAATGTGTGTCTCACCATTATACAGCAATGTCCTGGACCACCAAGGTGAAACCTGAATGCCTCAACCAGTGGGACAGAATGACAGATTTGCAGACAGCTCAAGTCTGATTAAACTGCAATAATACCACTCGTATTTATTCATTCATTTTTACATTTCACACAATTCACCAACTTGGACCACGCAAGCAAGCCCAAAAATTCAAAACACAGAAACTGAGCATATCCAAGTCACTGCATACCAAAATAATACAGAAAATAAATTATATTTTAAAGGCAGAAAATGAAATGCATATATATGTGGCACACTGGTGAGCAGTGCCATGGTTGACTCAGAGTATGGGTAGGGGTTGCTGGAGGGTTTGTGCCAGGGAGACGATGGGGTTCTGGGATGCTGAGTTATGGCAACTCATGATGGATTCATATTTTTCGACACGGGCTCCACGGCCAGCCATGCGGAGCAGCATGGCGCTCCCCGGGATCCTGTTTGTAACTGTCTGCACGACAAGGACCCCAGGGAGCAGGTGCTTAAATTCACTCACCTTCACCAGATACCACAGATCTGTTTCCAAGCACAGGCAGGTGGAGTATGGCCCAAGCCCCTAATCTCTTGTCTCTCTCTCTCTCTCTCTCTCACACACACACACACACACACACACACACACACACACACACACACACACACACACACATATGGACACATTCAGTCCTGTGTGGGCACTATATGTGATCTACACGTCTAAACACCATCTGCCCGAAGACAAAGCTCGCATGGCAGGAACAGCATCTACCTCAAAATGTCATCATATACCAGAGTATTGTCTTTTTCTGTCTTCCTTTCTCACACCTCGTTTCTCTCTAAGTAACTATGTGAATAGATTGTCACCCAGGTAGCAGTATTTGAGTAGGAATGGGGCTGTAATCCTGGGGTTTTAATGCAGGATTCAGGCAGGGGGCACGTGAAGAGTTGCATCTGTGCCGGAGAGTGACATAAGTGTGTGGTGGAAATGGCCGAGCGAAGCTGAGCTCAGTGGCGTCGAGGAAAACGATGATGAAGTACGACATTAGCACAGTGATTAACTCCTCTTCTGCTCTTCCTCCTCTCCGTTCGGTCCCATTTCCTCCAGCATGTCAAGCTGTTTTGATCATTCCATGCGAGATTCCCTCGGCTCGTCGTCCATCTGTGTGAGAGAGAGCTAAACCAGTGTGCGGTCCAATGGAAGGCTCCACAAGATGACTCCTTAGGATCCCCCATTACAGTGTGCAATCCACAAAAAAAGCCTGAAATTTTCATGAGACGGAGTCCCATATGGTGAGCTTAGTTTACTTATAAAAAACAATGCTGTTTGTGGAATATTACTACAAAAACGTTGTTACGTAAGGTAAAAAGGTTACTGATCTTGAGAAAGCAGCGGATTTCTAAAACACACAAACACCTCCACAAGCACACAGTCACCTTCAGGCTGCCATATTCTATAGATAATATTCAGTTAAAGGGACAGTGGAAAGTCTAAAAAAGAATAATCAGGGTGCACTGTAGACTAGAGTTAAGAGTTATAATTAGAGTTTCAATTATTTACATTTATATTTTAATTAAATACAAAAAATACTTACTATTAAAATCATTTAAATGCACACACACACACACACACACACATATCCATATAGATTATCACAACTTCTGTTTCATGCTGACTTTGAAGACTCTAAATCTAAATCTATATTGCCCAACCCTACCATTGACTGGCATTAATGGCTGAGGGATCAGCAAGGTGCATACTTGTTAATCAGAAGAGCAGGTGGCATGTGGCATTTTATCTGGAATTGCTGCCACAGAGCAACAGTCTGTCCGACTCAAACATTGAGCCCTCATGCTGATGCTTGCTGCCACATCACAACTCACAAATCTAGCTTAAACTCGTAGAAAGAACAAAAGCTAAAACAGATGAACTTGTGACAGTGTCTCAAAGGCAATGCTATAGAGAGTTCTGGGTTGCAAACATGTCTGGCTCATGTTCAGGACGCATCCTGCGCTGCCGCCCGAAGCCTACGGGGAGGTGAGAGTCGTGTCGAACACATTTCTCAGAGTGTGCCTTCTCAGGGACCTCTTTGATATGCAGATTCTGGTGCCCCGTGGACGTTTCGTCACCAGCACCCAGTGCTGCTCGTTAGCATTCTTCATCATTATGGCTAAAAATGCAAAACAAGAATAAATGGTCTCTTTCATTCGCAAAGACAGATGAAAAATTGAATCATTACGAGAATAACTATTGTTTGCCAGGAAAAAAGCTGAAGGACTGCAGGCTGTTATTACAAGAGAATATGGATGAACGAAAACTCACAGCGAGAAAGAACTGATTTCATCAACAGTAATTCACCCTCTCTGTTCAAATCATCCAAGGATGTTTGCTATCACGTATGTGCTGACAGCAAGAGACAGCATTAAGGATGGCAGAAAGCAGAGCATCACGTCAGCTCCAAACAGCCGGCGTGACAGCAAGTTGGCCTCGCAACAACAACAACCTTTCCTCAGCCATCATGCTCGCCCAAATACACAAGCGTTGGCTCTCATTCCAGTGGCTAATTTCATTAAAATAGTGTCATTCTGCATTTAAATCATTTCTCATAAGGACAGCGGTTTGACTTTACTCAACCAACCACAAGGACACGATGAAAAAGTCATGGCATATATCACCTAACTCTCATCACTCCGGTCTGCAACATAAGGAGCCACATTACAAGAGAAGCTCCACTTTCCACAGGCAAATAATTACAACACTTTCTCTCCCTGGTCGCATCCCAGTGTCTCTCATCTATTATTTAGTTTTTAATTTGGCTATTTGAGTTTTGCTCTCATTTGAGGCCAAGTAAGCCACCTGCTATACGGCTTTTCATCAATTAAAGTAAATCCAACACAAGTCAACAGACACCCCTGCTGAGATTGACCATTAAACGGGTTATTGATATAACACACTCTCCCTGGTCATTATCCCCCTAATTCATGTGTAATTGCGTATGTCAGGGCTTTGAACTTTTCTTCCCATTTGTGCGAGGTACCAAGGCTGTACGCACGCCCATATAAAACACATCCAACATTACTGTTGAGGCCTCGCTCGCCTCCGATCCCGCGTGTATTATCGATTGTTTTCAAATCTTTGCGGGCGAGATGATTAAAAGTTCCTTTGAGCGCATTACAAATGGTCACCGATCTGAGCTTGTGCTTTACCCATTTTCCCTCCCAAAACTATGAAAGACCAGCTGGCCAATCTATCAGAGAAATTCTCTAAGGCCATAATAATATGCAATTGGTGCAAAGCTAAAAGAGAAGACTGCTTTTCACAGGGATCTATTGCTCATTGTATCTCGTGTGTCATGCGAGCCGGAGATCAATACTCATCAATAGTCTATTAATAGCCCGGTCGCCGTTCGGGTTCAGTCTGCAACACAGACTTCTAGTGAATAGAAGGGAGCTCAATAAAACCTGATATTCTCCTCTGTTAACACAGAAAGCCTCTTAATCATCTCCCTTTCCCATTGACTCAGTTCTTTTTTGTAATGGGCCTGCTCAGTGCAACGTTAAGCGATTCTCCGGTGGATAGAGGTGGAAGGATTGCTCTTTTGGGTGGAGTTGAAATGAGATGCTGTAATATTTAACCGTGACACTCTCCATCCGGTGGACTCACCTAATGTGGTTGCCCCCAGACACTCTCCAGGCATCTAACCTTACCATGTACTGATAGCAGCGAGAACACATCAGATTCAGTCCGTCTGCATTCCAGCTGAGCAGGGATAACTATCTGATGCCTGTGGGATGGTCTCCAGGCGCCTAACCCGACCAAACACTAATGACGACCCATGAAGGACAAATCCAGTGAGCTGATGGTTATCCGGACTAGAGCAGCCCAGTCCTATCACTTTGCTCTGTGTGAGAGATGGCCATCTGGGACACTTACTTTGAGGCAGAAGGTCATTGTGGAGCCCAACAGACAAGCTATGGTTCCTTGTCTTCTTTCTCCGCCTCAGCCTGATTGGAGAACGGGGTCTGGTCACGTGATCTCCCCGCGGCCCGTTCAGCAGGGACCCGCCCGCTCCGATAGCACGGGGCCGTCACATTCGTCTCTGTCAGAATGCGGCGTGCCATCCATTCATCAGCTCTGCCAGCCACTGCCACCCCTCCGCCCTGAGACTGTGCACATCCAGGCCTCACTGCATTCCAGTCATATGCTGGAGCTGCTCACTGCAACACTGATGTTTTTATTTATTAGGCCTTTCATTACCCTGGAGGTAAAAATCCAAATGCACAACCATCGCCCATACGATAACCCGTTTCCCACTGTGAAAGGAAAAAAATCTGGGATAAAACGCACATGGAATTGCACTGGCCTATTTTTATTTGTTTATGCAGGGTTAGGTGGGTCTAAATGCCAATTCAGCAGCATTACTCTTTACTCGACCAAAAAATGTGGTCATTACTCATAACCATCACCCCAAAGTGATGATCCCCTTGTGAGAGACCCCTCTCTTAAAATATAAAAGACTCATTTATATTGCATTATAAATGTTATAAATAGTTATAAAAGGAATTATGTGCAATTATAAGAGATTAAATGCAAAACTGGCTAAATTTAATAACTGGTTTTTATATTGTTACTGCAATTAAGCCACAGGAACCTTTTAAAATGAGTATATCTTTCCTCTACCAATTATTAGACTTAAGATGTTTTAACTTAAACAATTAAATTCAGATGTATTTGTATAGTGTTTTTCACAATTACATACATAAACATAAATTCTCTCAAATTTTCAGGGGACTCCCTATTGCAGCCCTAAGTTTGAAAACCCTTGGCCTGAAGCATGGATCCTGACTTCCCATGCAGTTTCTAAAATAAATTGATATGCTTATCATTTCAAACAATTACTGTGAATGCTTTTATCTAGGTGTGACCGGCAGATTCAAAAAGCAATCTGGAGATGTAGTGTGAACCCCTGGTTCAATACTGTCCACAAAAAAAAAAAAAAAAAGTATTATTGATCCCTAGGCCGGTAAATTCAATATGGTCTAAAGAAGTTAAAATTGTGGATCTACAAGCCAAGCAATTCAATAGTGTTCAACTCATGCAGTGGAGAGGATCTGGGCACTGTCTGATTCAATACAACAAACCGAGAAAAGGGGCTAGGAGGGCTGGAGAAACCAACAAATGCAATACTGAGCTGCCTGAGAGGAGATCTAAGAGTCAACAAATTTAATACAACCTCTTTATCCCCCTCATATGTTCTGGCAACTAGATTTAGTGCGAGGAGGTCCCCCAAGTCCCCTGAGGCACCAGAGAGTATTCTAAATAAACCGGAGACTTTATTGCGTGTCTCCCTCAGAAGCTGCGCCAAGTCCTTCTTTAATTATGACAAATCCACGCCATGTGCTTCTCATGTCTGCCAGTAATGGGGAACGCTTAACACACAAAAAGAGCAAAACAACACACAAAACTAGATTTTTACATTCTCTGAAGAAAATATAACTGGTGCTTGCCCTTGCAAATCTCACTGTCATGAGGCAAGGGTGGTTTTTAGCATGCTGCACTGGGGTTTCTAGGGTGTTCTGGGAGGTTGCTTGGTAGATGCTTAGTTGCTTTGAAGCCCAACCTAAAGCCCTAAATGATATTCTTATCCCTAGATATGTCTCAAGTCTCACCTTTAATGAAAGTCAATGCCATTTTTTCATCCATCACACCTCTTCTCCACAAGGCACACACATAAGGAGGTCCATAAGGAAATGCATCTGTGTGGCTTTAAACTGATTATAAAAGTTAAATGCAAACGCAATGCAGGGACAATCTACGAGAGTATAGGTAGAGCGAGCCAGGGCCTCTCGCTTCGGGAAAAGATGATTTTCTCTTATCTAACACGAGACATTCATCACTGTGGCCAAATTACAGCATGAATTAAGAAACGATATCGCAGACTAGTGTTCAGCAGAAACAAGATGAATGTGATATACGCCACTCATGAGGATAGAATTAATTTTAAGGAATGTGAAAGCACAGCATCACCATTGCCAATAATAAAGTAACTCATTTGAATATCTGCTGCATTCTCTCAGGACATTAGGATGAGAGAGTTCTCGCTAAAACCAAGGAGCCTCAAATGTGTGTAATAAACTTTTTTAATTGCTAGCTTTGTTTCTTAATTTGTGGCCAGTGACATTAAAATTACCCATTAAGTACAAACTAGTGAATGCGTTGTTCTGACAGGGCGGGCAGACTGTGCGTGAGGGAAATTTTCTAACTAAAAGTTATGCTTTAAACATAAAAAAGATGGCTCAAAATGGATGCCGTGGTTGTAATCCTGCACAAAGAGGCAGCTAATAAAAATCAGCTCAAGGCAGATGAAGCACCCGTAATTCAAATGCATTCAAGGCACCCATAAATGAACTCTGCAGAAAAGGCTATTTTTGTCGCTTTTCTCCTTCTTATAAAGCCCCTTTTCTGCCTCAGAGTATCACTGCATCTATTTAGGAATGCTGCTAGGAGGCACTGAGTAAAAACTGCTATGTGAACATCCTAAAAAATGGCACCTATCATAAAAAATCTAAAGGCTGTTGACCTGGGGCAACGAATGTATGAGGCTGATGGGTAAAGTCTACAGTGAGGAAATAAAGCCTCTTTTTACACAATGACACTGTAATCACACGTGCTGTTTGACGTCTTAGTTTAGTTCAGCTCAGTCTATAGTACAAAAGATTGTATAAAACCAAAAATCATTACAAAACCATTCAGGACCTCACCGCTGATTGATCAAAACACTGTTCTAGTAATGCTTAAAATACACAATATAATAAAAGCTATGTCTCATTAACGTGTGCAACTTTTGTACTTAAGAATTCACAATATACCTTGTTGTAAGGTTGTCCATTTAAGGAAAATCAGTCAACTCGGTCATCTTGGTACAGCTATATTCTATGTAGGCAATAACATTTCAAATCAGCAATAAATTCTTACAGCCATTACATAGTAAAATTGCTTAGCTCAAATCACGCGCAATCTAGAATAAACTTAATCCATCAAAAAGGTGAATGCCTCCTCCTATCTCTACATCAAAATGCATCACAAAGATCAAGATTTTAGATCAATATTATTTTGAATAACACCAATTATTCACCAACGTTCCGTCTAATTCCATTTCAAACCAGCAAATCGGAGGAAAGCTGAAGTTTGAATCAATATTCCCAATGACCCTTACAGTACACCTCTAAGCAGATTTTCAAGCACCCAAAATGCCTTTTGAATTGATTTCATCAGCTCAACAGTAATGAAACTGACTGTATAGCTGGAATTAAAAAAACCTGTCAATCAAGCCATCTAACCATGAGCATCTCGGTCAGTAATTAAACATCTGATAACAGCTCTGATCGATGCTTTCATAAAGTGGCTCCGAAAGACGGCAACACCGTCCAACCCTGTACTTAAAAATGACACAGTGTGACACCGCCTCGACTCGTGTTTTGTCAAAGGCAGATAATTTGAGTTCACTATGAGCCCCTTGAACCTCAAAGAACATGTTCATTTCCATGACTTTGATTTCATTATGCATCAAAGATAAGTGTCTCTCTCTCTCCATCCCAGAACTCTATTTGTCAATGTCACCGAACAAAGGCAAGGGGCAACTTATTCATGCCAAACATGCCTCCAGTCTCAACTTTTGGTTCCCCCTTTGAGCGCTCTTTTTTTTAATTAAAAGAGGTCTCCTTTCTTCTCCTTTAGTGGAAGAGTGCTTCTGATACCTCCCCCTCTCACTCTGTCTCTGAACACAGTGCCAACTCCCGAGAAGAGTCGGGCATGATAACATATCTTTCAATTACAGTTTTAATGTGACTACCATTCTTCTACCATTCAGTGCCATCCCCTCTCAGCAGAGCATACCTGCAAATGGAGGAGTGACACATGGGCCTGCATAGAAACGGCTTCAATTACACCTCTCACGCTCTGGTGGCGAGCAGGAACTCTCACTGTGTTATCAGCGAGCTGCTGTAGAGGTGTGAGTGTGTGTGTGTGTTTTGGTGGGACGGAGTGCCGAGTGAGAGGGAAGATACCCCCCTCCACAACCCCACCAACGCAAACCTTCTCCACACCCTTCAAAAATAGACAGGAGGGCAGATTGAGGCCTGAGATTAGCAGACGTGTGCTCACAGAAGGCCAGAGAGATACAGTATTGAGAATGAATGGCCATGTCATGTTGTCAATGTTGTAACCTTGGCAACAGACGGAATACTATTTTTGTCCCCCGCTTGGCCACTAGGGTGGTGGATGTGTGTAGCAAAGGCGGCAGGAGCGTCCTTTCACTACATCAAGGACTAGAGGCCACTGCTAACATTGGTCTAAAACGAAATTATTTGCAAAGTGCCATAGGTGGATTATACTGTGTTTTAATAAAAAGGTGTTTGCCAAACATCCGTTGCTAAACATTCTTTTTGGTTCTATACGAAAGGGTAGAAATAACAAAATGACACCTGTCAAGGATTTCTACTATTTCTACATTTTCTTTTAGAACCAAAAGGACTGTCAAATCTGGCATAGAAAAACTTATTAAGACACAAAATACCAGGTTGAAATACAGGAATCATTACCATATCATCAATACGACTGTCAAGACCACCCCTTCCTACACCAGTTTAAAAGTATAAAACCTTCAAACAATCTTCTCTCAATTTTTTTTTTTACCGTGCTAACCATGCTACTTTTTATTTTACGAACACACAGAGTCAGAACATGGAAGCGAAATGTCTACAGTGACCACCACATTTAAAGAAATTTCTAAATGGAAGAAAGTCAAACATAGTATTTTAAAAACAGCCATCTATCAATAAGTTTTATGGAAAAACTGAAACAAATAATTGCTGTACCTAAGTACACATGCTTCTGCCTGTCAGAGTTCTCTCTGTGATGAACTAATGTATCATTCATAGTTTAAAGGGCTCTTGTTCAAGGGCAGAGACTCATATTTGATTCATTTTTGATCAAAACAACACTTAATTTGGATGGTCTGTGATTATTTGCTACTGGTGGAAAGTCAAAGCACTGTATTAAAATCTAATCTTTGCACACCAACCTGGCGAACGCTGATGAGCCACGGGCCATTCATCATTGCCATTACTCCACCCCCTACCTTCATCCTTCATCTGATGCTGGCCAGCTCTCCACCTTGAGCCCCCATCTCCTCTTCTCTCAGACACTACAGCCATTTATTTCTCTTCCTTCTCTCCATTTCTGTCTTTTTTGCTCTCCATCCTCAGTCAGTCTTTCTAATCTTTGTTACTCTGTCGCCCGTTGCAACCATGTACCTTCTAGGTTCACAAGGGCCTTCTGTGATCTGAAACACACTTTATACTGAATACTGGCCATAAATAGGGATGTGCAAAAAATAAATAAATAAATAAAAATCAAGGCTAGATGCTACAGCCAAAAACATGCTTCTGCGTATGTATTATATCTTAATAATTTGCATATAAATGCAAGTAAATAAAAAATGATACAACCATATAAAATAAATAAATAAAATGTAATTAAATAAAAACAACAAGCCAGTTTCACTAAACTAGTCATCTTTAACCATGACATGATGAACAATAAAAAAGAATAATAATAAAAATCAATAAATAATACCATGCTACCAATGAAGAAGTTACAAAACAGAAGAGTTCTACATAATAAATTGTTATGCTCCATTAAGGTCGTATCAGGGTTGTAAAGTAACAAGGGAAAAGTGATCTATGGCAGATACTGAATGCAGCAAGATTTAAAGGGGATGTTAGCAACATACGAGGCATGTGCAATAAACCTGGTGCATTTGCCTAATGTTCATGGCAAAAACAATTAAGCCCAGCCTATCAGAGCTGTTAACTCTTCTTGCGTTCTGTCGTACATATGAGCAAGCATTGCTTCACCAAATGTAAACAAACCTATTTATATTTTAATGAGCCATGAAGCACACGTACATAACAGTGAGAAAGGAGAGGGTGGGAGTAAAGTCATCTTGCATGTTATTTTATGAGCCGGGGTCTCTCAGACCTGCAACCATAGCTAGGCAGTGTGTGGCATAATAAAAAGGTCCATATAGAGGCACAGCACAATCCTATAACTCTATATGAGAGCAGTGACTTTGATGACTTGACATCTGTGGACTTTGATCATTCCCTCACAATTCAGTTAATAAAAAATGACACCTACCCATCAGAATGGTGAAGAGGCTCTCTCTATTCATCTGGGATAAATTACAATCGAGTCTCTGAGATGGGTGCACAAAGACAGTCTATCAATACAAACATCAAGATTACACTTTCACAATAGGAACAATGCCACAGGATATGTGAATGCATTCGAATGTATAGCTAAATAAACAATAAATGATTATTACAATTCTCTTTTGTCTAAATGAATCAATAAACACTAAAAACTAAAAACAATAAACTATTTAAAATATTTTTAAAGATTAACTAGAGTTACTAGACAACAGAAAAGTATTCTGAAATTAAAAAATAAACATGGATAATGTGCAAAATGCATTTTTGTGTGTGAATTTTAATTAATGTGAGAAATTTTCCTATTTGCATGTATCAGCCGATAATAATTAAATATCCAATATTAGCTGATACAGATATCCCTACTTATTTTGCACAATTAAAATTTAACCACAAATGGCATAAAGGCAGTGATCAATTACAGCGCATTTTCTTTTTATGTAATAGTAATGGATGGGTTTATCTGAAATTGTTGATACTGCATTATCAGGTTGGCATGCATCAAATTGATCAGTAAACAGACAGTGGGCAGTAGAGTTATCAGTAGATGCTGACAACAGTGAGACACTGTTAAGGGGGCAAGTGATCAGTGTTATTGGTGATAAACACAACATAATCTGAATAATCAATAAATCACTACTCTATACACAACACATGGCCATCTAAATGCAAACACATTCTCATTTACACATAAACACTACTCATTCCCTGATGCTTTGTTCTTTCAATTTCACCCACACACAAGGGTTCCCTTTTCTGTTGTGCTATGATGAAGAGCAAAAATAGCAGCAGTACTTTAGGGCAGTTTGGCTGGCAGTGTTTTTGGGGAAGGCAGCTGAGTGTGGAGGATTAAAGCAGGAGCTTCTTTGATCAGAGTTGTATTTTTTAGAACTAGACCAGCACTCAGACTCACCAAATTCCTGTTGCCTCCCTACCCAGGGCTCCCAGACAGGAGATGGCACTGTAACACACAGACGGGACCGCACAAGTACAGTAAATGCCTACACACAAAACATATTCTAGAAGTATTCTGTTGCTTGTAGAAAGTTCTGGTCAAGAACGTCTGACAAGAACAGTTGCAGCTTATAAAAAAAGCAAAAGTGCAAAAGTGGAGATATGAGTTCGGAATGGAGTTCTGATCTCGTCGGACGGATGCAATCATCCTCCTGGTCCCACAGACATGTTGTACTGTGATTGAGAAATGAGAGTCGAGAGAAGCCTAGTGTTGTCTCGTGCTTAAGAATGGTTGCCGCTGAGGGCTGCGGATCGTTGTTCACGGGTCTCTAATAGAGCAAGGCTGAGGGGCCAGGATCGGTTATACAGACATCGGCAGCACATCTGTGAGCCGATGAAATATTCAACAGCAGGTCTGCTCACCGAAGGAAGGCACAATCCGACTCCTCATACTTTCTGCAGCCGTTAATCATTTATCAATAAGTATCCTGCACACCAGGCAGGGGAGTCAGGCTTGTTAAAAACAATCATATGACACAGGGAAGAGGCAATCATGAAAAATATATTTATTCAGGGTGGTGCATCACCATGCTCCTGCTGAAATACTAGTTTTTTTCTTCTTTTCTGGGAGAGAACTGACTCCATCTGAACACCTTTAGACCCTTAGGGCAGCAGAGGTATCAGACAGAAACAGAAACATGAGTAACACCTCTGATACACAGCTCAGCAATACGAACGTCAGCCGTAGACCTGCATCCAACTGACAGAACAAAAAGGACTGGGATCCAATGTGACGTACACACTCCAACTACGTCATTTCTACAAAAGAAAAAAAAAAAGAAAATTGGACCCTAAGTTATAAACACAATTTAGCACAAGAACAAAATTACTTGAGGCGAAAAAAAAAACAAAAGTGGACTGTTTCATCAAGCATAAGTTTTCTATCTTTGATGACCTTTACAAAGACTTTCGCATCTGTGTCCCATGAAGCATAACTTTATAATAAAAACCACTCCTACATTCAAAAGCACACAAGAGGGATGGAGTTCAAAAGATGGGGGAGCACCTATTAACCTTGGACACGGTGTTAAATGTCATTATTTTCAGCTGACACTAAAGAAGGACCTGGGAAAAGCTTCTCTCCGGGCGATACTGCATGTAAATCACTCGCTCTGAAGGAAATGACTTCCTGGGGCTGAGCGTTATTAATCTAAATTCTCTGTAAGTCAAATTGTTGCACATAATAAATATGGAGCAGCTTGTGATGCTTATCCGCTGTGACATTCCATTCTTGCTAAACATTTTTTCCTAGTTTGCGCTCCGTTCATGTGTGGATGGAGCTTTTCAAAGAGACAGCTCCGCTGAGCGGTTCGTGCCCGCGCCATGTGGCGCAGAGACCGGACACGGCGGGGCGCCTCTGGCCTGGTGAGGTGGAAACAGGGCTGAGAACCAGGGCTTCTGCTCTGCACTCTGAATCAGTAAATATAAAGCCTAGCTGTCCGCATGGCATTCTCCAGTGTGTTCATCTCAGAACATCTCTGTCTACCCCCTCCACCATCAGCGTGCTCCCTTAATGTATTTTTAATGGCTGTAAGTAAAACACTTCTCACCCACACAACACATGATTGAGTTTGCAGATTTGAGGATAAACCGCATGCTTTGGTGTGTGAATAGAGAGTAAATATATATGTCTATCCTTACATATGACAACATGCATTTATGATGCTAGATCTAGTAGACACCTGGGAATACATCCTCACACCAGTTCATCGTAATCCCAGCAGCTGTGTGGCTTCAAACTTCAGCCAATAGAAAGCAAGCCTTATAAATTCCCAGACTGACATATTAAAATAAGCAACCTTGATAGAGGGATCATTTGCATTTGTTGTCACACCAAACACTCTGTCATCTCCCACTCGGAAAAGTGACTCAAGCTAGCCACATGGTCGGATGAGCACCATAACAATCACGCTAGGATTTAGTCGTTAAAGCAGTTATTGTAGCACATTGAAGAAAAGCTGCTAATTTGCAATACTGTGTACTGTTACAAATTGATATAGTCCTCCAACAACAAACTACAGTTACTGTTTTAGCTGTAAAATAGCTGCATGATGCATGGTGAAACCCTCTCAGAAAGTTACGTCTTGAAATTCTTCCCCTTTGATACACCACCACAATAGTCAAACACATTCAAATAGATCTTTTGGCCCAGGGTGTTGCATCTTGCAGGGTTTTTTTTGTGTTTATAAGATGGTGTGTCAGGTTCACCTCAAAGATCCCTGCATTGTACTCCATTCTGTCAAACTACACAGGGCTTCCTTAAAACCAATCAACCAACTAGTTGGTCAGGCAATACAATTAGTTCATTTTGAAAATATCTGATATGTATTAAACATCAGATTCATATCCATTATAGGACAGTATTGGAAATGTTATCATAGATATTGGTCGATAAAATACTGAATATCAATTACTGTGACCCATTCTCAGAAATTTTGCTCTGCATTTAACCCATTCAAGTGCACACACACAGCAGTAAACAGTGAACAAACACACACACACACACACACACACACACACACACACACCGTAAACACACACCCAAAGCGGTGGGAATCCATTTTTGCTGCAGCGCCCGGGGAGCAGTTGGGGGTTCAGTGCCTTGCTCAAGGGTTTCACCTCAGTCGTGGTATTGAAGGTGAAAGAGAGTGCTGGACATTCGTGTCAAGTTTGTAGGCTTATTGTATTGACCACAATACCATACTATTATTTTGATGACTAAATTCAAAAGTATTATTCAAAATGATTTATTTGAAGCCATAAAACTTTTGCAGAGACACAGATAAGCTGATAATTAATTTCAATATTAGTGCATCCCTTTTGCGCATCCTTACTAATAGAGTCTATACAATGTTTGTGCTGGAAGGGGAGTCTGGTGGCCATGTGGTGGCAGCATAGAGGGGGGGGAGGGACAAGGGGGAGGTGGGTGCTGCTGGCAGGCCTTATTATGCAGGTGTAATTGCACACACATAGGGGGAGTGCAGCCTCAAGGTCAGAGTAGGGTGGCTCATCAGCTTCAGCCGGTAGCAGTTTAATTAACTCCTCTGAGGGACCCTTCCAAAAAGCCTCTCATTTAACATGCAGGAGCATAGACTCATATAGATGGGTGCCATACCTAGGCACCTTTAGGAAAACCACACTTATGAATGTTTACACAAACTCAAATATGCATAAGTGCCTTGCATGTTCCTCACTGAAAGGAAACGGCCACATCATATCCAATCACTAATGTCAGTGCATCTCATTTTGAAACAGAGATTCAGCCCATTAGGAAATATTTTGCTGATACATCACTAATACACCATTTTGCAATTAACGTTTTAGTCAATAAATAAAATAAAAAGGGTCAATCCACTTGAGGACTAGAAAGGCATATGGATATTGACTTTGATCTAGTTTATTTGCAGAAAGAAACCGAGGAAGCAAATATGGATGCAACAATATTACAATTATTATAATAATATTATTATTATTATTATTACAATCTTTTACAATTACATGCCATGGAACCCAAATATAATCATTCTACTGTGAAGGATTTGTGAAAAAAATTTTCTCAGCTAAAAATTTTAAAGTAAAAAGGCCGAGTTTATATGTTGACAAAGTACATTATAAATAGGTGTGTCAACGTTAACACATGCGATTAATCAAAAAATTTTAACGCGTTAATATTTTTTAACGCAAATTAACCGTTTGACCCCAACTTCTTCCCGTCATCGTGGAAGGTCATCTATCATTGTGTGATGAGGGTACAGCAAACCAGTGTTGACAGGGTAGCGGCACAATTGGGCTATTTTGAAAATACACTCGTGGGAAAAATTACAGAGTCGTGGGTTGCGGTTTTTTGTCCTACTTTAGAATTTACCGCGACCACCCAAAGTATATATAGATAAATAAAAATGAAAGTTGATCCTTTTACTAATGTGTATTATACTTGGAATGTATCCCTGGCAACTTAAGAACAGAGAGGTGGTTGTAACATCAAAACAACGTGAGTTTCAGCCAGAGCATACATGTTAAGGCTTTTACACAGCAGAAATAAACTTGACAACAGCCACTATAGATTATATAAGATAATAAACAAATGATTACGATAGATATGGTTTGTGTGTGATTTTCTTGAGTTGAATGTGTACATCTTCATAATGCATTCTGTCATAATACTTCATGTAAGGTCGCAAGAAATGTTTTGTTGTATTTATTTAGAAATACTTTTGTTAATAGTTGGGTAAATGTATACTGGGATTGAAGCGATGTGGCTTGGTAAACGTTTTATTGCCAGTTTAAAGACTGATAATGGCTGAATAAAAACAAAAGAATAATGACAAAAGAATAATGATTATGTCTCATACCTGGCAGAGGTGTGAAAGGTTCCGTTTCCTTAAACTAGTTTGTCATGCATTTCTTTTTCAACACATTTACAGTCATGGACTGTGATTAACGCGATTACATTTTTAATCGATTGACAGCACTAATTATAAATATGCACAAAATATTTTTTAATTTTATGTTACCTTCTTTTTTTTCCTACTCACTAGAGTACTGCAATGGTAAGTGTTGAAATAAATTTTAAATAAAGATAACTTAAATATTCAGATTATTTTATTTTATTTATTCATTAATTACTTGCACTTTTCCACAAACCCCAAGTACTCCACAGATTTAAAACCATTTAAGTTAAAATCAATCTAAAAGGTAAAAATGGGAAATGAGCATAAAAAGCCAAAAAGTCAGAGAGCGTGACTATGCAATTGACTGATTTGGACAGTACACACCTTAGCTCGCAGAAAGGACACTCTCAAAATTCAGAGGACAGCCAAACACAGCCATCCAAACAGATATACATAGTGTGGTACACCACCTCTAAGGTGCAGAATAAGCAAACAAGCCTTAAGAGTATAATCTGGCAGGGCTCGGCCCAGAAAGTGCCATTAGCAGTTGCTTTATGAGCCTATTATCAAGATGTTGGCTTGGGAAGATGTGCTTGTTGGGGTTGTGGAGGACAGATTGGTATCACATTGTTTGCAGATCAATCCAGAACTTTAATTAGCACGGGGTCGAGCTGGGCAGACCCCCGGCGTCAGGTACAGCCCATCCAAAAGAAGCTTACAGGTACCCGCAGCCCTAATCTCTCCACCCATCACGCCCAAATTAAAGCAGCAAATGGGAAATTGATTTCTGGCCCCCTGTCCGCTGCAATATCTCCCTTTGTCTTAAGGACATTAGGCGGGTTTGCTCCTTGCCTAAGCTGTTCTTTAAAATGTTCATTATTGATACAGAGAAGAGATTGGCACGAGGCCAAAACAAGCCTTCCACCTCCGGTATCTGCAGTACCTAGTTTTTCACACCTGACTGCCAGGGGGAGGAGGGAAGGAACCCTGCGTCTCCAGCCAATCGCAGAGCCTGACAGCCCCACTCCACTAGCAGCCGATAATTGGACTATCTAGCGTTTGCTTCAAAGTTCTCCTCCACCTTTCCACACCTATCACTCGCTCTATGTAAGAGGAAGACTCCGACAGATCTCCAAAAAGTATGAGTGAGTCAGCAAAATCGCCAAGACAGACGTGAAAGTGAGTCCTCTCACTTCCTCAAGAAATCATATAGAACTAATGGGGTATAATCCATTTCCCTTCCAATATGTCACCTCTTCCAGATCTCTTTTTGGCTGCCGCTCTGTTGATGCCTCCACTTATGGGAGCGTACTATTTTTCATTTGAATGAAGCTTTCAGGGGGGAAATTCCCCTCACAAAACATATCTCACAGAGTCAGCAGGTGGAAAGGTAAAGTACGCTATGTCATCTGAAGCACGTGTGGATTTCGACCAAATTCAACCCAGGATCACAGAAGTTGTGATGCCCAAAACTAATGTTTCAAATAGCCAGCCCAAGTGTGTCACATGTGCATAAAGAGTGGAGAGCTGGGAAGAGTGGAAAAATGCAGGGCTTAACAATTTTTTAAAAGATGAATTTCTTTATTTTTTTTTAACAATGTATATTTATATACGTATGATATCTATATATTTTCCCCCTTTAAGCCTTGAATGAAAATGGAATTTTTTATTTTTTTTATTTATTTTTTTTTATTGCTTATACTCTTAACCTATTATTTAACAAAAAAATTAATTGGCAAGTAATCCATTATTTAGCTAAAATTTCTTTTTACATTTTGCCTTTAATTTTTTTTTTGTTTTTTTTACAAAACAAAAATTGCTACCAAACTAACACCAAAATTCAAGTTCAAAAGCACTTGTTTACTTATCGTTTTCAACATATACTGATTCGTTTAACAGTTTCAAACATATACTAAGACACATGGGTGACATTTGACTCTTGAGACAAAAGAAAAAAGAAAAAAAAAAATCTTTTTCAGATGTAGGCTATGCATCAAAACAATGCGCTACTATATTGCATTTGTGTCAATAACAGTGAAGAATAACTTAAAGAGGTTTGCTGCGTTTACTAAATTTTGGAACTTTGACTCTTGCTGCTGATTTGAATGGCCAAGATTCCCATTTTAAATGTCAGTTGATGGCCTTTAATTTTTAACCAGAAATGTGCGTGCTGCTTTTCTGATGTTCATTTAAATTTTCCGTGTCTTTTTCCCGTGTCACTTGAAATGTCCGTTTTGAATCATTGTGGCGAGACACGTGAGGAAAAAATAAACGATCAGTAGTGGGACTGTTCTGTCATAATTTGCATAGTTGATATTTCCCGATCTCAATGAAGTTTACGCTTTTAGTCCGTGAACTGGATCTCGCTCAGGATGCGCTCTGTCTGTGGAAGTTTGGCCAGGACCGCTTCCAGAATAAATCACTGACGCATTTTTGTCCCATCTATTGCTTATCACTGATATTTCAAGAATTAATCCAGCATCACTCCCGAAACTTTGCAGCATGTATGCATCCAAAAAACTACAGTTTCATTCAAATTCCGAATTACTGTATTGTCCCGAATATAAGACGACCCTGATTATAAGACGACCCCCCTTTTTCCAGATGTACCTTTTGGAAAAAGGCTTTTTGAAAACCAAATCTTGTTTTTTTTTTTTTTGTTTGTTTGTTTGTTTGTTTTTCTCTCTGTAAAACACATTTTTTTCTTAAATTATTTTCAAATTGCATATTTTTCCTATTTTAATTTTTGTTTTGAAAGTATGGTAAATACTAGTAAAATGTACCAACAATGACATTGAAAAATAAACACTTTTTGATATACCATTGAAATAACAGGTAGCCCATCTGAATTATATAACATTTAGGCTATCCATCTCATAGCCTACCAAAATTTTATTATCAGTAGAAGTGAAATCTTATTGTAGTCTTCAAATCTGGGTATAGTCTCATGTTTTAAAATCACTTACAGAGGAAGTTTGGTCCCATCAGGCTAACACGACAGTCACGACTTTACAACTCACATTACATTACATATTTCATGGCACACTCGTTATATGCGTTTTTGGCACCACCTATTGTTGTGGTGTATTACTGACATGTCAAAGTCTAGACCCCGAATATAAGACGACCGCGTTTTTTCAGATGTATTTCCAAGAAAAAAACATCGTCTTATATTCGGGACAATACGGTAATTATATCCTAGAAAACACACAAAGCACGTTCCCTTTATTATCACTAAAAGCATAACTCATTAAAGTTCATTGCGATCTCACAAAGTTTGGTTATAATCAAACTCTCTAAACTACACAATAAATCTCTTATTTACATCGCGTCAGCACTTAGTCATGAGATGATTCACGAGCGTGCAAAACTTAACCTTTTTCAGCGGTGAGTGAATTCTGGAAACTCGAACGTTTCTGATTGGCCATTGCGTTGAAGAAATCAACAGATATATCTTTGATTGTCTTTGAATTAATGGATTAATGCCGCCCATGCTAAGACAGTTATGATTTTTTTGAATTTCTACTGTTTCTTAATTTCTTTTTTCTAATTTCAACTGTTCTGTGAGCTGGCCTGAAACTCTCTTGCACTGTCCCTGGGTCAGTGGTTCACTCTTACTCTTGATCCCTGAAATGAGAAAGATAGTTTGACAGTGGCAAAAAAAGCTTAGCTCTAGAGGCTGGTCTCTTGTTTCAAATCCTCTGCCTCTGCGTGGATTCTGTTCTACTCTTGGCTGAAAAGGTGACGAGTGAGCCTTTGGGCAGGCAGGCACAGGCCTGGTGGTAAGAGCCCGATAAATCTGCCTGTATGGTGGGGCTCTTTTCTCATTTGTTAAGCAGCCATGTGTGAAAATGTTAATGAAGGCCTCTATAATCTAGGAGATTCTTACTATTAAAATTTTGTTCACGTCCCTGGCTTTCTGCTTACACACTGACTATTGTGTGCATCAATCCTTCCACTGTCGGACTAATAATAGATCTAATTGCCTCCGTCAGCCTGGTAGCTCTGCATCTCATTCTCTCACTCTCTCTTTTACACAAAAACACACACACATACACAGTACACACAATGTCTTACGCCCCCTCCCATTCTCCTTGCATCTTAAAAAGAGGCTGAGGCCACATAGGTAGGCTGGCTGGGTAAACTTCTTCATTAAAACAGGACAGCAACACACCAGTGTCCATCACCTAACCAGCCCTCATCTACCATGAAATATTAAGTGCCCATATGCCAAAATATTTACCAGGCCAGACCCTTGCACAGCAACCCTTTCTATCTCATTCATTATAGATGAGTCACAATAAAAATAAACCTTATCGCGTGACGTTTCCAGTGACCCCGAGATTTGGCTTTCATTTATCTTGCATATTTACATACTAGTTCTATATGTGAACACAAAGATGGAAAATCTAAAACCACTGGTGGAAATTGGCACTGGTGGAGTATTTAGAAATACTCTATATTCTTCTTCTTCTTCTGACAGGTGTTTGTGTTTCTTCATTTATTCATACAATTGGATTATGTCTGCTTATTTTGTATATCTCAGATTAGCTCAGTTTGCAGGCCAAAATATAACATGTCTACAATAGCACAGAGATTAAAACATAACAGTTTCACATTTCACACAATTAGTGCCAAATATTTGAAATGAAATTCTAATTATAAATGAGAAAAAAGAAAACAGCGATATATAGAAGTTTCTCGCTATGGCTATTCCATTATTGCCAACCTGTAAGAGGCTATATCTGGTCATTACACAGCATTCATAATCATCTTAAAAATCAAATAACACTCTCTTCTGACTTTTTTGGCTCTCTTCTCCCCCAGAATGAGAGGAGCAGGTGGGCCGACCCCAGGGTTCGGAGTCCATCCAATTAAGACACATAGAGAAGAGCACATTCCTCTATACTAGTGCAGCTTCCGCATGGCAGACACATACACACACACACACACACACCGATACACATTCATTTGGACGGAAACATGCAGGCTGCTAGCACAGGCTCCCTTCCCAAATCAAGCTGTTTCCACTTCAGGATACTGCATGGATAACTAGTGACTCTTGTGCACCCAGCTTTCACTGTTGCTGAGACTCGACTGCCTGTGCTGACCACGGCTCACCCACACTGATGCTCAGACAAGCCACCTCAACCTTGATGGAAATAGACAGCAAAAGAAAAAAGAGAGAGTGAGTGAATGCCCTCAAAAATAAATTCATCAACAAACTGGCAGCATAAACAAAAAACAAGCCAATACAATTGTTTGCCCCCAATATCCCCCAACAAGGACCAGTTATGCTAATTTGCTTTAACATTTCTTTTTTTTCAGTATCCAAGTGGTTTAAAACAGCATGTGAAAATTTTACACATTTACATATTTCAGAAAGATAAAGCACTTTGCACAAAAAGAGCTATAAGTAAACAAGATTTAAGCAATGATCCCAAAGTACTCTGTAAATTATATTTTTCATTTGCTGTGCAGTTGCACTGGGAATAATAATCAAATATATTTCAGACTTTTCCTAAATGGAAATAAAACTTGTCAGATAAACAACTCAAAACTGAATACTTCTCTCTATGCTAGATAACAAAATATTATTTGCAATTCTAAAAATAAGAATATATGATTTGATTATATTTTCCATCTCCCCATCTATGTCTCATAAATACTTTAGTTAGTTGTGAATGCAAAGGTTTGTGGAACCTGGAAAACTCAACTAACCATATAAAACGTGATGAAACGAGAAGTCCATAGTCTGGTACCTTCTCTACAACGGTCACTGGTGTTAGAGAGAAATAATGGCATTACATTCCAATAAATTACTATGAAATGACAATATATAATCTCCATTATAATAAATATGGACAAAACGTTGGTCAAATATATAAATTTAAAATGTACCACCTGCCATTTAAAAGTTTACCACAGATCACTTGAATGCCTGCGACACAAATTTCAGGACCTTTAATCTCGTGAATCATTCTTAACTATGTATTTTTCATTCTCTCTCTCTGGGGAGTGACGTCAGCGTAAAAAGGTTAATTGTCTCTTCTAGTAATAAAGTGTTGGACTGTGGGCCATGACTGACATAAATGGACCGGGCTTTCTTTCTAGTGAATTTTCCCTTGCTGTGTGATCTGGATCAAGGGTCAGTTTTCAACAATTGTGATTTATTAATAATGACATTCAGTGCACTTTATGTGACATTCCTTTTATTAGGGACTGGTGATAATGTGGTCGAGTCTGTGGTGAGGGCTGTCTACCCATGCCATCTTTTATAGGCAAAAGAGCATAAATTTTAGCCCATCTCCGCCTTTAGTGACAAGAAACGATCTCTGTGATGAAATTTGACAATAGTCTCCAGTGTGTTATTTCACATTACAATTTACATATTTTACTAGGGTCATCAAGAATTAGACAGTGGCACTGTATTCATGTGCACCACTGAAAACCAATAAACCTGAGAAAACCTCCAATTGGGAGGGTTAAGGTGGGAATCAGGGATATGCTCAATTGGAAAGAATTCATCAAAGATGTTAACAAATACTATAAATAACAAATAAATACATTATTATAGATATTTGTTATACATGATACTGTATAAATGTTTTTTTTTCCCCAAAAGTCAATTAAAAAAAACATATAAAAACAATTCATGGCATTTTTTAAACTTATTTATAAGTAAACGCATTTGAGTGTGCCACAGGCATTAAAAAAAAAAAAATTCTAAATTGCTGCTATGGCCAGCATAGGAAATGTTTGCCAGCTCTGAAGGTCAAGTATCCTTCCCATCAGCTGTGTGTGTGCATGAACATTAGAGCAGCTGGGGGTTTATGTATGGGGGCTGCCGATCATTGACCACCTTACCTTCCTGCCTAATTAACTCTCTGTGCCCGTTTCCATGTCCTGCAAGCCCTCACCTGTAAATAAGGCCAGACATTTGACATCGGCCTGCGCCTGTGATGTAGCCCTCATTAGACCCCACTACATCCCTTTGACCAGACTCCATTAAACCCTCACACAAAACAAAAGAGGAAGAGAGAAAGAGAATGTGTGGAACAGATGTACAAGAACGAAAAAGACAGGGAGTTGTTGAACCCTTTACTACAGTCAATTTCCCAAAGGAAGAGTTCCCCAGTTGTGTAAATATCTAATAGGTTTGGGAAACATTTAAAGGGATAGTTCACCAAAAATTAACATTTTGTTATTAATCTAGTCTACATGTCATATGAACAACCTTTAAGACACCTTTTTGCACTTTTTGGCATCTCCTTTGGTATTCTACAGAAAAAAAAAGTCATACAGGTCTAAAAAAATATGATGAATGATGAATTTTTAATTTTTGGATGAACTGTCCCTTTAAGATGTCGCTAACCGGTAATTGAATAACTACAGAAAATACTTTCTATCACCTGCCAGGCTATGATAGATTGCAGGGATTATTTTTCAGATATTGTTCTGTAAATAGCAAACAGAAAGAGCTGATGAAATCAGCTAAAAATGTTACATAACTATTTACGAACAATCACTTCTCAGCATCTTCATCAGAAAACACAAAGCTTCACCTTGGTCTCTGTGCAATATGGGTCAGCGTTCTAAGCTCTATGGCTGTACATGTACATTACCACCTGGGCCTTGACGGTCTGCCTCCGCTGTGGCTTTCCTGCCATGACCAAGATGGAAAAAGCTGTTTTACTGCAGGGTTTATTTGTTTGCGTGTTTGTTTTTTCTTTTCTCTTTCATCTTTGTCTTTCAAGGCTGCCCTCTTCTCTCCCTCCACACTCCCTAGAGAGCGAGGGAGCGAGAGGGGGATAGTGAAAGACCCTTTGAAGGAGAGATGAGAATTGAAATGGGCTGCTGCTGAAATGTGAAGGAAAGAAGATGAAGCAAGTCAATCTGCCTGTGAAGACACAGGACAGAAAGGACAAAGAATAGGAGCAAAATGGGAGAGAAAAGGATGAAAGATGGGGAGAGATCGAGAGAGCAGGTGTGTGGAAGAGAGAAAGCAGACAGAGATGCAAAAATGAAAGAGTAAAAACGTGCTGAGGATTAGAACATCAACAGGAAACATGGGCGTCAGAGACTGATTGGTTGGTTCAAGCCAAAGACGAGTAACAACAAGGTGTATAAACTACAGGCAATCATTTATATGAAATTCTAAATAGTGACTCAAATAAGTATTTGTACACTTTAGCCACGTATGTATGTATGTATGAATGTATGAATGAAAATGTATGAATTTCTTTGAATTAAAAAGTACATAAAATTACACTAAGCACATAAAGTTTGTTTCAAATTTATATAATATAATATATAATAGTCTTAAATTTTGAAAAATATATTTAATATTTTAAATTTAAAAAAATTAAATAAAATTAAATATATTGTTCTAAATTAAAGATGTCAAATGTCCACAGAGAATGTAAACATAATAAAAAGCAACTTCATACATCCAGCAAAAATCACCTTGGCTAAAATTAACTGCAAAAATGCCTCAGAAAAGAGAACTTAATTCTAGAGTTCTCCAGCATCATCTGACTGAAGATGCCGCTTGGTTTTGTATGTAATCCAATGACATGTAGACGTCAAGTGTGACAACTCCAAAAGTGACCAAATGCTTTTAAGGCCCGCTGAAACCTCTGCAAACGGTTTCTAGAGTAATACTGTAGGACCACAGGGAGGCAGTGTTGTGAATAAGCTGACTTAACTGAGTTTTTAGATCAAACCTAAGTGGCTGCATAATCAGTACATGCTGTTACATCGAAACAGTGTGGTGTGACTGATAGAAGCGTAATGAATCAAGAGATCCCATTTAAATGATCCACACGCCGACCTGCGGCAACAATGAGATCCAGGTGAAGCACTCTGGATGAGTTGAATGGCTTATTTGATCGCCTATTGGGGACCTACAAAAGGAATCTTCTGTGCCTCTTGAGCAGATTTGTAATTAAGATATGCGCTATGCCATTAGCTGGGTTTTATTTTGTATTATTCTATGAAGTGTGCATCCTGTGCATCGCTCACAATGTGAGTGTCTGTAATTAGTCTGCCAGGAGAGAAGGAAAGGAGAGAGGGACGCACAGTAAGGGACCAGCGTTCAGTGTCTCTTCTGATAAGTGCGAGAATGGAAATCTCCTGGTCTTCAAGACAGCATTCACATCCTTTATTCACCAGCCCTCGTTCCCTGCATCCTTCTCAAGCCTCTTCTGATGAGTCTGTCATTTATTTGTTTGCTGGTTTGTTGTTTTTTGTGGCTCTAGGGCATGCATGAAGAATAATAATAGAGTACAACTCACACAAACGCACACATATTGTTTTTTTTTTCCCTCTGTTGAGAGCTGGACGTCTCTAGTGAGTACTGCATATGGAAAGAGAGCACAGTAAATATTAATCATGCTGTTGACAATGGGGCCATCGTGTGCTAAGATGAGCTGACTGGTAGCAGTGTGGCAGTGCTAAACTCAGCTGGTGCTATTAAATATCTCAACTTGACGTGGCTTTTGAAATACTCAATCCTGACTGGTCAATTGGTATTCTGCCATGAAATATTTTATATAATGGCCACTAAAGTATATATTTGAATATTATTCTGGGCAACCAATTTCATACACTGTGCTATTTTCATGTCTCTTGTATCTAGCATTATTTATTTTTACATAATAAATCAAATCAAATGATCAACTCAATATTCCATGTACAGAAAATGTACTGACTTGAAAGCAGACATTTAATAAGAAGGCTAATACTGTTGTAAAATAAACCCTGAATGCGTAAAATAAGCCATGTAAAAATAAATGAATAAATATTAGTGAGTTGAAAGTATATAATAAAGCTCACATTAAGAAAAAAAATACAATTATAAAATATACAAAGCAATCTGCCTAGTTAAAATCTGCCTGTGTTTTTTTCCTATTTCACTGTCTTGATTTTCAAAGCAACAACGCATTTTGTGTGAACGACCCCTAACACTGCAACAACATTACAGTAATACTAGTACTGAAGTTGTCTGAGGTCATTTTCACTACAATCGATAACTAAGACGCCAGATGGTTCAAGTTGCGTTTGTATGAAACACACAGAGAGCAAGTGTGTGGTGTGATACGAGAGACATGACAGCAGCGCTGGTCTCGGTTACCTAAATGAGTGAACTGATATAAAGCTTTGCCATAGATGACAGCAAACATTGTCTGAATGCTGCAATTGACCAATCAGAGTAGAGTATTCCAGACAGCCCTGTCACAGTTTGAAAAAAATAACCAGCTAACTGTAAATTATACCTTACATACAGTCCTCGCAACTGACATGAAACCAAAGATACAAGCTCTGAATTACCAGAAAACGTAAATGAAAACATTAGGATTTAAAAACCAACTACATTTTGCTGAAAAAACTATATTCAAGGGTCTTAAAAATCAAGAGAAGTTGAGCATACTCTCTGTTTGTGTTTCTGCTGTGTTGTGTTCCTGCTGTAATGTGGACAGTCAATAAAGGGCCAGTGAGTGTCTTTCCCTGGAGGGGCCCAAGGCCCCTGCCTCCTCACACTCTTTTTGCAGGTGATAAAAGGCTCTGTTTATGAACCCTCCGCCTGGGAATAACACACAGCCTTGCCCCCTCACACCCCTTTTTTCCCCTCACAGAGCATGGAAATTTGTTTCATCCGTCCATTTCTTTATCCTTGCTTTTCTCTCAAAGGGACACTTTTATTCTCTCTCTTTCTTGTCCTTCTTTATTCACTCAATCTCTGACATTAGTTTTTCTCTTTGCTGTTCTGCAAATCTTCTCCTTCACCTTTCTGAGCCTTCTGTATGTCCAGAGGCTCCAAACAGGAGCACCGGTTGGGGACTCTAAGGCCTTGCTTCCACTTTAGAAATCCTAATCCACACCTACTGCACTTCCAGCGCTTTGTCAAGCACTGCTTTGAGAGTAGAACTCCCATTACATTTAACTTACTCAGCATAGTGCGTAGAAAAATTAAGCAACAAAAGGTGAAGACGCAAAAGATGCGAGGGAGAATGAGAAATGAAGGGATGGCTGTGGGGAACACAGATAGTGTGCTTAGTGTTCACAAACCCCCCAAAAACCATTTTCACACGGACAAAAACCTGCATAAATTTTGCCCAGTGGATAAAACGTGAAAGGTATTATTTGTCAGAAAGGGATTGGGCCAATAACTAGAATTACAATAGGCTGGGAATAAGCCACTGATAAAAAGATTCAATTTACATGTCAAGATTACATGTTTTCCAATGTTCTCAATGTAGAGAGGAAGTCTGGAGAGACCAGTTTTGACTATTAGTTTTCAAAGATTGTTTTTTGTTTTTATTACTATTATTATTATAAAGGTAACCAACAAAGGTTTGAAGATAAAACGCTTGCTGTCTTCAGTAAATTGAATTTCCAGTTTTTAAAAAACCTTCTATGTGAGAACTATATTGCAGTAAACTGCAACAAAGTAAAATGTAGCTTTGACATTTTTGTAATGTGATAAAACAACAGCATAGCTCAATGACGTGAGCTTCCTGTAGGTTATTTCAGCCTGTCTGAAGACTCCAGGAAAAGGTGAATGTGCCCAAATAGCTGTAGATTTTAAAGGATGACAGTTAAATGTATAAGCTGTTTAAGCAATATCAACATGGAAGTGGCTTCTCAAAGTTTTTAACTGAAAATTAGGAATCAGAATTAAGAAATCTGTAGCTACATATGACTACAATTAACTCACCAAAGCAACATTACAACAAGCAAAATAGCACCACTTTTTAAATTCACTGCCCAGAACAACAGATTACTTAAAGATAATTGCAGTTTGATTTCAAAACCCCTGTTGTGTTCCTATCATTATGCATACTTCATGTATATCCCATTGAAAAAGAGTTGACTTATTCATTAACCCAATGGTTCAGACACTCACCAACTACACTCTATGAAAAGCCTGTAAAAAACATGCCAACGATTTTCTATGGATTTAGTTTTTCTTATAATGTTGAAATTGTGCAGCTTTGAACATCCCTACTTGATAAGACACTGTATTCAATAATCTCTCTGTCAATTTTGTCAAATGAAAAGAACATCTTCAGACATGTCAATACTCAAGATATATGAGAGACAAGCTGAGGTCCTGTGGCAGATGAACTGGGGTTCAAAGTGAATACAAGGACACAAAACAGCAGCACACACAATGCAGGGAGCTTAAGTAAGACAAAATCAATTCAAACAACAATGTGCTGTGCTGGGACCCGGTGAGCCAACAAGCTCTCAGCTTTTCAGGATTTAGCTCCAAGACCGTCCCGCCCAGCACTTTGTCATCTTCTCCCACACAGACACACGCATAGTTCACAGACAATTTATTCCGAGCCACACTTCCTGTTATCATAAATCTGTATATCCAAACCACAAGGCAATCCCCATCTGTCTTACTCACTCATGTGGTGTCTGTGTGATCGCTGACCACTGCCCCATCCAGCTGTAACAGCCAGAACAGTGGGCATCTCTCACTCATGCATCGTAACAAGAGTCTAAACGCATACAAGGATGGCCAGGTGTGGTTTCTATGGTGTGTTGGCTTGCATGCTTGAATTACATTGGCTCTGCTGATGTGTGTAATGAGGACAGAGTCAGGTCTTGTGTGCTCCCTCTGAGCTGACATTTACCACCACCACATTTCGGCAAACCACAGAGACATCTGTGAAATAAATGTGCAAAGGTGTGACTGCTCTCTCCACAAGTCCATGGACAGAGCCAAAGGAAAGAACAACCTGACCCAAACCCGACTGTGGATGGAATCATTACTGCAACACTGTTACAGACTTTACAAATCTGCACACACACAAAAAAATGTAAGTTTTGGTAAAAAAAAAAAAGGGGGGACTACTGGGAAGATTGTTTTGTTTTATTTTAATTAAGTTATAAGGTGCCTAACTCTAATAAATCTACACTACTGTTTCGAATGTTTGGGGTCAGAAGATTCTTAATGTAAGAAGTTAATATAAATATAATTTATATTAACATGGGTGAGCATAAGGTACTTCATAATGTAAGAAGTACCTTATGCTCACCCATGTTAATTTATATTACAAAAATACAGTAAAAAACTAACAGTAAATTTAAAATATACATACATTTTTGCAGCATTAAAAAATGTCTTAACTCTCACTTTTGATCAATTATATGCATACTTGCTGAATGAAAGTATTAATTTCTTTCAACAAAAAAAAATTTGACTCCGAATCTCACAGTCGAATATTCGCTGGGTGTTATGATCTTGCCAATTTGGCTATATGGGGGTGCTCAAATGTCTGATTTCACATAGAACTACTGGTTTTCTCTGAATAAGTTAATATAACAGCCTATTAAGTAGAGGTTGACCGATAGCGGATTTTACCGATACCGATAGCTAGGTTGGACCATACTGGCCGATAGCGATTAATCGACCGATAGTTTTCAAAATGGATACTGAAAGAAAGCTAGTGCTTTACTATTTAAAAAAAAAAAAAGGAGTAACAGTACTAAACCATGCTTTGTAAATGAATACAAATATTAATATTATTTACTATATTGATCGTTAAAGTTATTTCATAGTTTGCTAATGTTAAAAGAAGAAACTTTAAAATGAAAAAAATGTAGCCTATTAGTAGTTAATAGTGAATGTTGAAATGAACACACTAACAAGGAACAATACTTCTACAGTTTTCATCAATGCTGCTAATGGAGTCTTATTGTTAAGTGTTACCATTTAATTTCAACAGTCATGCTTAAAGATCTACACAAGGCCATAGCATTCAAATTACATGCATGTGGATATTGTATTTATAATCACACACTTTATTTGCTTCTATTTTTTAACACTTGATAATTGTCCAAAAAAAAAAACGTTAGTCACACACTGGGCAAAAGCGCAGCGCTGCCTCTAGGAGAACTCAGGTGTATCACACACACACACACACACACACACACACCAGACGCTTTGCGTTCAAATCAAGTGGCGGTCTAAAACAATTTATTTAAACATAAGTGTGATCGGACATAAGTTTGCTCCAAGAATGAACTATGTGGCATAAATGAGTTTGAAGTTTGGTGTTTAAAAAAACAGAGCAAGTGGAAAGAGAACGCGTGATCTTATAGCCTAGGATGAAGTCATTATGTACATTCACAACGAGTTGGGACAAATATAATGCAATTTAATAGAAAACTATGTGAATGGCACTCTGTTCCGCGGCAGGCTTTTCTGTCGGCTGTATTTAAATGCGCGTCTGGAGTTTCCCGCTCTCTGTGCAGCGCGCAGTGTCACGTGTCAAAGTAAACACCACGTGCTGTCAGTGACTTCCGTCTCTAGAGGCCGCTCTCGTACTGTATAATGTCAGCGGACCCTTCTCAGCCACTCCAGCAATGCTTGCAAACCGGAAAACTATCGGCATGGATTTTTGCCGATAACCGATAGTTGCGGCAATCAACTATCGGTGCCGATGAATCGGCAAAACCGATGAATCGGTCGACCTCTACTATTAAGATAATGCCGTAAATAAGAATCTGAAAAGAAAGAAGCTTTGAATAAATATTTTAACGTGTGTGAATTAGGGGTTTAATGACTTCTGATTTTTTAAAGTCGACTTTTATGTGAAGAAAGTCGATTCGAAGTCGACTAGTCGCTGATGACGTCATTAATGAACAAATAAGTCTGGAGCTGTGACAAACACCTTGTGCACAGCTATGGCATATGACACAATGCCGCCCACATGGCTATTGCTCCTATAACAGCTCATTTTTTATCAGTTCTTTTGTCTTTATATTCGTTATATTTCTCACAGATTTCTGCTCGTTCTAAATTACATACAGATAAAGTTGCACAGTAAAGATTACATTCATATGAATGCATTAGTGAGAGCGATTGCGTGTGTGAATTAATTCTACCTGGCAGCTACTCTCTACTAGTAATGAAGCTGTGGGAATTAGTTAATAAGAGATATATGCTTGAACGTTTCAGTTTCTAAACTATTTTATTGATAAATCTCAGAAAAGTGTTGACAATATATTTCCGCGCTGAACGATTCTGTGCGCGCGCGATCTGCACGTGATGTACGCGCTACTGTCTGAAGCCAATGTGTGTGCGTTACAGAGCAGCAGCGCAGTACATTAGAATGGCGATTAACTGACCTGTACTATAAGCTGTTTAAAAAACGTGCATTCTCCCGTTCAATTTCGAACATCCAGTAATATAATCACACATGTCTTGTGGAGCGCTTTCAGAGTATGCATTTATTTGTCATTTTAGTTTGGAAACGGAGCTTAAATGTGGAAGTCCTTCAGAGATTTCTTATATTGTTGCGCCCTCTATAAGAACAGAGACTAGTCGACGTCAAGCTTAAAGCGTCATGGCAGAGCATTAAAGTCGACTAGTCGATTAGTTGGTGCAACCCCTAGCATGAATAAATCCAACCACCACTATAGATTTAAGTTTTACTTTCCATCCGTGACTGACAGAAGCATCTTGGCGGCATGGATTTAAATCTTTAGCAAGACTCATACTGATACAGGCAGAGTGAAAGACTGGATTTTTTCGATCAGGTAGGGTACAATTGATTTCAAAACATTTCAGCCGGGTTATATATACCGTGTATATATTATTTATCTCGTATAAGATGTATTTGGTTGAGTTACGCTGCAGCAAAGCGCTTCATTGTAATAGGCTACCACGTTAACTATCAAAACATAAAACATTATTTACCCCGTTTGTATCTGCGAGGCATCCGTTAGGCTATTGTCCGTGTGTGTTAACGTCAGTATTTATGACTGTTGAATGTCTGACTTGACTCTTGATAATGTATTTTGCCCCACTCCCAAACACATGATTCCATTTTCAGTCGACTATAGGCAAGATTCGAAAATCCCGATTCGACTATGAAAATCCTTAGTTGGGACACCCCTAATATAAAGTTTCTCACAGAAGTGAGTACACCCCTCACATTTTTGTAAATATTTTATTATATCTTTCATGTGACAACACTGAAGAAATGACACTTTGCTACAATATAAAGTAGTGAGTGTACAGCTTGTATAACAAAAGTGAGTACACCCCTAAGTGAAAATGTACAAATTTGGCCCAATTAGCCATTTTCTCTCCCCGGTGTCATGAGGTGTGAATGGGGAGCAAGTGTGTTAAATTTGGTGTTATCGCTCTCACTCTCTCACTCTCTCATACTGGTCACTGGAAGTTCAACATGGCACCTCATGGCAAAGAACTCTCTGAGGATCTGAAAAAAAATAATTGTTGCTCTACATAAAGAGAGCGTAGGCTATAAGAAGATTGCCAAGACCCTGAAACTGAGCTGCAGCACGGTGGCCAAGACCATACAGGGGTTTAACAGTACAGGTTCCACTCAGGACAGTCCTCGCCATGGTCGACCAAAGAAGTTGAGTGCACATGCTCAACGTCATATCCAGAGGTTGTGCTTGGGAAATAGACGTATGAGTGCTGCCAGCATTGCTGCAGAGGTTGAAGTGGAGGAGGGTCAGCCTGTCAGTGCTCAGACCATACGCCGCACACTGCATGAAATTGGTCTGCATGGATGTCATCCCAGAAGGAAGCCTCTTCTAAAGATGATGCAGTGCGGTTTGCTGAAGACAAGCAGACTAAGGACATGGATTACTGGAACCATGTGCTGTGGTCTGATGAGACCAAGACAAACTTATTTGGTTCAGATGGTGTCAAGCGTGTGTGGCAGCAACCAGGTTAGTTGTACAAAGACAAGTGTGTCTTGCCTACAGTCAAGCATGGTGGTGGAAGTGTCATGGTCTGGGGCTAATGGTGGCCACACAAAATATTGACACTTTGGGCCCAATTTGGACATTTTCACTTAGGGGTGTACTCACTTTTGTGGCCAGCGGTTTAGACATTAACCCTCTGGGGTCGACAAACGCGGATACGCGTTTTGAGGCAGATTTTCCTGGTAAGGCCGAAATGAGTTTGAATTACCATTTTTGATCGTACAGATAAGAGCAATACACCATTCGAATCTATACACTCATAATAACAACTAAACTTTGTGCTTTTGAAGAAAAAAGAAAACAAACAGGGTGCGTTCTCAGTCTTCACTCTCTCCGCGAACTGTTTTTGAAACACGTCACGCTCACGCGATGCTCGCGCTATTGCTATAACAAATCTCCACGTGAGACACGCGGCATGTAAACGCCCACACCACTGTAAAAAAAGCAGCAACGCATTCATCTCAGATACTTTTCAGTTTTGGAAGAACATGCTGTGAGGAATAAGCCTTGCATTTACCTCAGAAACACGCTCAGAGGAAAAAACTTTGTTTACCTCACAAACAGAATGCAAGCGCAGCTGGAGCCGGCGGAGGAGGAGATCTTTTATACAGAGTAAGTAATGTTTCTTATCGGCATTCTATAATGTATTGTATTGACAAAGTTGAACGCATTTACTAGTTGAACTTTTCCCAAACTATAACTCCAGAATAAAATGTGTGAAATCGAGTGCACGACGTGAGGATAGTTATATGTTCTATAAACAATGATATAAAAGTAATGTCTAAGAAAGTTTAGACCAATCTTTACTGTGAAGTAGCCTACTCTGTTTGCAAATACCTGCTCAAATATGTTTATAATAAGCTTAACAATAATAATTTAGTTTCTCAGTTATAAAATGTTGTTTTTGTATTGTATGATAATACATGCAAAGCATGTGTGCATCTATGTTATAAAATCCAGTGGGCAATATTGGTGATTGCTACTGCAATAATATAGTTGCTCCTGATAAGCCTATCAACATGCTCACTAATTTATTTATTAATTGTAGTGTGTGGGTGTGGGGGGGGTGCTTTATTTATTTTGAATAGTAAAAATATGTAGGCCATGCAGGCTTGGTGAGCTGAAGACACTTCTAAAAAAAAAAACATTACAAATCTTACTGTTTAAATAATTTGACCGGTAGTGTATAGTCACCATGTTTGCTTTGTCTTTGTCTGTTCATTGTGTTGCTCACGTATGTTTTGTGTTTTCTCATGCAGTTTCTGCTCCTGCTCCCATTTTCCTGTCACTGTTTTGGATATTTTGGATATTGCACCCACAATGTCTGACTCTTCTGTTGTTTATTTGTTTGTTCCTAATAAACTGTTTAACTGCACTCGCAAGTGAATCTCAAGTTATTTTATGTTATAGTTATATGTACACATTTCTTTTTTCCTCACACTCTTTCTTGTAGCAATTCCCTCTCAGTCACATACCTGACTAAATGGCTCATTATGCGGGTCTTTGTCTTCTCAGGTGTGAGTCACAGCCGGGTGTGTCGCCCCCTGGTGGCTGGCTGCAGTACAGGTCATAAACCCCGCCCTCTCCATGCAAACAAATGGGACTTCAGTCAAAATAAAAAAATAAATTACACTTCCAATACAATTTTCCGAAATATGGTTTTGGTCATTTAAGGTAGTAGTTATCACGTTGATATATGTTCAATTGTTTGTTTTTGTGATACGTTTGATTATAGCTAGTAATTTGATGCTATAAAAACGGGGCGTGTCATTATGGTTGATTGGGTCTGTGGGAGTTTGGGTGGGAGTTTGATTCTGTGGCTCCACCTCACGACTCTACTGCGCAGACTCGGGATCCAAACGAATCTCTACTGCGCAGACTCGGGTTCCAAATGACGTCATTTACTCAAGATGGCAACGGCCATACTGAGATGTATTCGCTTCACTTTTCTATAGTGGAAGGAAGCGGAGCGGATCTTTTTTACAGTCTATGGTCACAGCATTATCCAGGATAGTTCACGCCCTCTTGCATAGACCCTTTCTACTCAAAAAGTGACTTAGAAAATTTAAATAAATATATTGTTTTCTCTGAATGAGTGAGTTTTCAGATCATTTTGAAGCAAAAATTCTAGGCTACAAGATCCAATTCTCAAAAGTCTTGTGAACAAATGTTCTGTATGTGTTTTATGGCCTTATTTCAGTTACTTTAAAATGTTAGTTTTTTTTCTGACCATGCATAAACGTTGTTTTCTCAAAAACACAATAACGTACGTACATGCTGCTCACATATTATTGTAGCCCAGTTTGTGCTGAATACAGTGTTTTGAGACTTTAGCCATTAAAATGTTTATAAGAAACTGAAAAAAGCACAAATGTCAGGGCATGTCAAAACTTCTCCGGGGCCCCAAAACACCCTCAGACCCCAGAGGGCTAATGGCTGTGTGTTGAGTTATTTTGAGGGGACAGTAAATTTACACTGTTATACAAGCTGTACACTCAATACTTTACATTGTAGCAAAGTGCCATTTCTTCAGTGTTGTCACATGAAAATATATAATAAAATATTTACAAAAATGTGAGGGGTGTACTCACTTCTGCGAGATCATGTACATATATATATATATATATTAGTGGTGTCAAAATTAGCGTGTTAACGCAGGCGATTAATTTTTTCAGTTTAACACGTTAAAAATATTTAACGCAATTAACACAAGGGCGGGGCTAGAATTGGCCACCCCTCTCACAACTGCTGTTTCTGTCACTTTTTCTCTTGACAAGAAGTGCATTTATTCAGTCGCAGAACGTCTTTACGACCACATCAAACAGGAGATGTTTCAGACGCGTGCTCCAGCTTCACTTCAGCGCCAGAGTCAAAGGAGCGCGGAAACGGTACTGTGCTCACAGTGCATGCGTGCGGCGCCAATGCGCGCTGTAGCCTGTATCATTTCATATCAAAGCGCGAAATAAACTACGTGCATGCAATGTCGTGGTCAGATAGTCATGAAGTTACCAAAAAGGCGATTAAAGCGCCCTTAAAACTGTGTGTGCATGTAATATGTTATATGAGTCACATTTAAAAACATGTCTCTGAAATGGTTTTCAAAACTGTCCTGTAGCAGCTCATCACTGTCTCCCTCATCTAACACACCCGATTCAACTCATCAGTTCATTAACAGAGACCTGAAGTGGGTCAGAAATGGTAAAAAGAGTTGAGAGAAAATATGGCGCGTGTCAGATCCGCGTCATGTTCAGCAGCGACAGCTCTTAAAGAAATAACAACCAAAATAATAATAACCAGCTGCTGTCATGTCTATTAATCAAAGGACCCCCCCCCCTCTTTGAGTCTGTCCCATCTCTTTTCGGACAGACTCAAAGAGGAAAACACCATGGCAGGTGTCGATTTAAAAGTATGCACATTCCTACCTTAGGCTATTTGTAAATGAAATTCATCTCCAATCCTTCTTCTATCGTTTCAGGTTTATCCATAGTTATTGGAATGCTAGAAAACAGATGATTTTCCAAGTAAAAACCGCCAAATAACGTTTACACGTAGTTACGTTATGATACGTAATATTCAGAGCGTGGGGAGATGGGGGATTTCCCCGGCATACGTCTCTGCATCAACTGAATGAATCTTTTTTTTTCCCCATTTATTTTTTATTCCCAGTGAATAGGAGTTAAAACTCCCACCTAGATGACAATAATAGACCATGCAAAATACAAAAAAAATAATAATAATAAAAAATAAATAATAAAATAATAATAATAATATCTTTAAAATATTGCCAAGTAACGTAGCAAACAACAATAAAATCACAGAAGGACTTTAACTGTAAGCGACACAAGTATATGGAAAACAAAGGTATTGTTTCCTATTTTTTCCTGATGTTTGTTATTATTTCAAATTTTGTATACATTTTTATAAACTTTTTTTAAATGTATTTACTACTTAGGCATGTTGACAATTGCCATCAACATTGTCTATGACCAGATATTTCAAAATTTGCTTTGCTTGAGAAAGCATGAAACTATACAGTTATGATTTTTATTTTTATTTTTCATATGATTTCGTCGGGTTAGTTTTGCATCAAACACAATGTAATTTTCGGCAATCGAGATCTGGCAGCAAAAGCACATTTTTCCACCTGGGCAAGCACTTCGCGGACAGCTTACCTCGCTCATGAAATCAGCCGCATACCAGCTAATCACTGAGAACGCGCTACAATCCTGAGGAGTCATAGCCACAGAGCGGAGGCTCCAAAGCTGCGGAGAATCCGCTTACCCGGAAGCTTCCGTCACTGTCTCGCTGACGTAGATTTACAGAAAATGACCTTTTTTTTCAAATAAATAATTTTACATACTTATTCAACACTTTATTAAGCTTTAAGTCACATCTCAAATGACAAGAGATCAACTTATAATCATGTTTATATTCATTAGCCCGTGAACTCATTCTCTCAGACGGCCTGGGTATGCGGCGCATTCGCAGCTTATATGGACGGAACGCCACTGCTGACCTTTATTATTAAGGGTGTTATGTGAAGATTGTTTTAAGTTCACTTAAATTAGAAGTTATTTCTTAAGTCTAATAAATGTTAAAATTGATATCTCTCAGTTATACTCTAATGTTGAATGGCTATAGTCAATGGTTAAATATTGGGGGGGGCATTTTTATAGAGAAATCAGTGATACTGGCCTTCAGTCATAAAAAAAGATGCCATTAAACAAATATAAAAAAATATACTGTCTTTATGTTGTTTGCACATTAATTTGAAGATTGAATGAGGAATTATTGCAATATAAAAGTATATTTAAAAACTTTAATGTTAGGTGGGATTAATCGCGATTAATTTCAGAAAAATGTGCGATTAATTTTTTTTATTTTATTTAATCGATCGAGAGCACTAATATATATATATTTATATATCAGTTATGAGTTCTTAACATTTTGAACACCGATAAAGATTTTAGACCAGCTTCTTAACATAAGTAATTCCAAATGAATCATTTTCTAAATATTGACTGCACTCAACTATTGACATATTTGCCTAGTTTTTCAGTTACTCCTCTGTGAGGACTGCACAGTTAGGAGGGGTTGTTGACACCGCGGCCTGTGGAGAGACCTGGGATCAATGGCCAACCGAAAAGCTCTCCAGAACAGCCTCTCCAGTATGTGGTAAAACAAAACACTCATGCAGCGAAACAGGCAAAGGGTCGGACACCAGCAGGGAGAGCAGGGGTCCTGCTGAGGCACCCTTGCTTCACTGCCAGTCAGATCACAGCCTGGCTCCCCGGTCCGTCTCATTACGATAAGCCCCCGGGACCCCTGGCCACACACCACCTCCATAATAACCCAGCCAGCTCTCCCTGCCGCAGGGGCTCCACCATTAACATTCACCAAGGACTGAAAAACAACAACAAAAACAACAACTGCAGAGGCCTGCTGACAGCTCTCTTATACTGACATCTACAAACTTTGCAAGACGCCTCACGCTTTTGCGGCCTCTCGCACCCGCATCAGCTGACAAAGCCGAGGAGATTATTGACGTTCAGATCAGACAGAAGCAGCTCTACTGGTGGAACATATGCCCCTGAACAGCTGAAGTTAAATCAAGCATTGCCAAATATTTTCTTACCTGTGGAGTAGCAGCGGATGCCAGATTTCCAAGGAGCCACAGGTCCAGAGCAGACATGGAACAGAGGAGAGAGAAGATTTGAAAGTTAGTGGAAAGCTTGGTGTTGCGACACATTTTATGTAAAGAGTTAACCTCAGGCACCTTTCAGACAGAAACAGATTTTCATGCAGGAAAAGAAGAATTTTAAAATAACACTCTAGACAATATCAGGATTTTCCACTGTCTGTAGTGCAGACTCAGACAGTTCTGCCACAATAACATTCCTCATTAAGGGTTGATTTGATATAAAAAATAAATGTTATATTTAATGAATAAAATATGAAAATATATAACATGAACAACAAAAAACCAGCAACATTTTATAGAACAACACAATTACAATGTTAATAGTTGCCTTAATTTATTAGCTTTCAAATTATGTCAGTAAAGTTAAACCAGAGTTTTTATTTTGGATTAAAAACTGATTTTTTTTGCAACCCTGTCTGCTTTGCTTTATCAAGAACAAGAATAAAATGGGTCATTGTATCTTTAGCTGCACTCTCACCTCACACAAAGACAGACAACTTCCTTTTTCTTTATAAACAGGATGACATCTGATTAGCATTTTAACCTTCAGAATGCTCTTTGAGCCCTGCGATATGACACTATCATATAAACATGTCACAGCACCCTGCGAGGGCATAATACAGTCCAATATCAATTACGACTAACGAGGGAGTTTGTGTGTTTCCTCCCTCGCAGCAACATACACCATCACAGTTGAGTTCCCCAGGGAGACAGGAAACGGGGAGGAGGTACCTGTAAAGTGCTCAGTGCACTCCCAGCCTGCCCCTGGCTCACCTGTCACTCAAACAAGATTGAGGCAATTATCATAACCTGTGAGGCAAAAAGCCACCATGGGCTCCCAAACCTTATTTCTATGTGACGCCTGGTTATGCGTTAAACGCAGCATGTTCACATGTGCATCATCAGAGTATTTGATTTATTCATGAGGCCTTTAAAGTTCTTAACATAAGCGACAGGGGACGGTTAGCCACTACTTAGCTTTCATTCACCGGATTCGCTGACACTTTTATCACACTTATTGTATTCAGAATAAAAAGCTCTTGCTCGCTTATCTTAAGACACATATCTGAGTGTGTACTTTGAATCTTTTTGCTATTGCTCTCAGAATATAAACTTCCTGTTCTCAACATCAACAATTATCATGAAAGAGATATTGTTTGGTTAAAAGCATTATGACCTTGTTTCATTCCTAGAAAACTGGACTCTGTTGAACTGAATACTGTACAGCATTATTTAAAGGAATATTCCGGGTTTAGTACAAGTCAAGCTCAGTTGACAGAATTTGGTGTAACATTTCCATTTAGTCATTTAGCAGACGCTTTTATCCAAAGCGACTTACAAATGAGGACATTAGAAGCAATCAAAACCAACAAAAGAGCAACAACATGCAAGTGCTATTACAAGTCTTGGTTAGCCTAACGCAGTACACATAAAACGTTTTTTTTTTTTTTTTTTTAAAGAAAATTAGTAGATAGATTATAGAAAAAAGAAACCTAGTGTTTTTTTAAATATATAAGAAACAAGTAGATAGAATAGAAAAAAAGAAAGCTAGTGTTAGTTTTACAAGAAAATTTAGCAGTTAGAGAATAAATATGCAACTTATGGAGGGTCAAATTTGTGTTGTTTTTTTTTAATAAAAAGAAGACAGATAGATAAAATAAAATTAGAATAGAGAGTGCTAGAGTTATAGGGTCAAATAAAGATGGAAGAGATGAGTTTTTATCCGTTTCTTGAAGATGGGTAAGGATTCAGCTGCTCGGATTGAGTTGGGCAGGTCATTCCACCAGATGGGAACAGTTAATGAAAAAGTCAGTGAAAGTGATTCTGTGCCTCTTTGGGATGGCACAATAGTGTGTCGTTCACTTGCAGAACGCAAGCTTCTAGAGGGCACATAAGTCTGAAGTAATGAATTTAGGTAAAGGGGTGCAGAGCCAGTGGTGGTTCTGTAGACAAACATTAATGCCTTGAATTTAATGCGAGCAGCTATTTATAGCCAGTGCAAATTGATGAACAGAGGTGTGACATGCGTTCTTTCCAACTCAGTAAAGATTAATCTTGCAGTTGCATTTTAACAGTGATATGAAACGCCATGTTTCTGAATGACAGAACCTAGTGATGCCATGTAGACAGAAAAGAGAAGTGGTCCAAGAACTGAGCCCTGAGGCACCCCAGTAGCTAGATGTTGCGACTTGGATACCTCACCTCTCCAAGAGTGCAGGTACAACTGCAGGAGAAATGTCTTGAAGGAGATGAGATGGAATAGGATCAAGCGGACAAGTAGTAAGATGACTGGAAAGGATGAATTTAGAGACTTCTGCCTCAGAGAGAGGAGAGAAGGATGTGAACGAGTGTATGTTTGCTGGTAAGATGTGTTTGATAGATAGTGGTGTGGAAAATTGTGCAGTGAGGTTCGTAATTTTATTAATGAAGAATGTTGCAAAGTCGTCAGCTGTTAGAGTTGATAAAGGAGGTGGAGGAGGAGGAAAAAAGGAGGGAGGAAAATGTTTTAAAGAGCATACGAGAGTTAGGCGAATTGTTAATTTTGTCATGATAGTATGTCCTTTTAGCAGTGGAAACATTAGCAGAGAAGTCAGAGAAGAGTGATCGATATAAATTAAGGTCAGTAGGATTTTGTGATTTGCGCCATACCCTTTCTGCAGCCCTGAGTTTAGAACGATGTTCATGGAGAACATCAGATAGCCAAGGGGCAGAAGGGGTGGTACGGGCTGGCCTGGAAGATAAGGGGCAGAAAGTATCTAAACAAGACGTCAGAGTGGAACAGAAAGTATCAGTAGCACTGTTAGCATCAAGAGATGATAACTGTTTAGGGGGAGGAAGCGAAGATGAAACCATAGCAGATAGCCGGGAAGGTGAGAGTGAGCACAAGTTACGTCGCAAAGTGACATGCAGAGCGGTATGTGATGTGTCAGGATCATGTTGAGGTTAAGAGTGAGGAGGAAGTGATCCAAGGTGTGCAGTGGATTAACCAGTACATGATCAGTGAAGCAGTGTCTTGTGCAAATAAGGTCCAGTTGGTTGCCTGATTTGTGAGTAGCCATAGTTAACACTCTTTTGAGATCAAAAGAGGCAAGTAGAGTGTGGAAGTCTGCAGCCTGAGGTTTATCTAGGTGGATGTTGAAGTCTCCAAGTATAACTAAGGGAGTACCATCCTCAGGAAAGGTTGAGAGCAATAAATCTAATTATTCCTCAAAGTTATCTAGTGGTCCTGGAGGAAGATTAACAACTACAAAATGGATTTTTAGAGGGTCGGTAATAGTAACAGAATGTAATTCAAAGGAGCCGTTGATACTCAGAGATCGTAAAGGAGTAAATTTCCAATTATTAGAGATGAGCAGACCAGTACCTCCACCTCTTCCAGTCAAACGGGGGGTGTGGGAAAAGGAGAAATTGATGAAGAGCGCTGCAGGTGTAGCATTGTCCTCTGGTTTGATCCAGATCTCTGTCAGGGCTATGAGGTTTAGCCTTGAATGACTAGTAATGGAAGTAATGAAATCAGCTTTGTTGACAGCAGACTGACAATTCTAGAGACCAACAGAAAAAATAATCATTTGTAATGCTGACCGCTACAAAAAAAATTTGACAAGTCCCCTTTTTTCTGGATACAGAGAAGCACTTGCAATTGAACCATAAATATTAAAAGTCCTACTTTTTAGTTTTAAAAATATAGCCAGAAGACAATTTGTGATTTCAGTGTTAAAAAAGACTATATTAACCTTTTCTGTGTAAAGTTGCTGTTCAAACCTTAAAATGATCGTACAACTAAGCCGAACAACTTTATAACTCAAGTAATACAAAGTATTAACATTAGAATGAATGTAAGTGCTTTTCTAAAATTATACGATTCACATTTCTGCTTTTAAATTCTCCAAAATTGGGCCCATTTACTTCCATTGTACGTCCTGTCCAAAACAGTCAAATATATTTTATAACAGTCAAGTGCTATTGATTGAGCATCACTTGTATTAAACCCGGAATATTCCTTTAACACTACATCCAGGCTGGATTTACTCCATTGCCAAGGAAACAGAAATGTTTCACCATCTACAGTACAAATACCAGTAATGTGAAAAAATGCATGGCAGCCAATATAATGTACTACCTATTGGCTTGTACTGTCTGGCACATGTTTCTTCATTAGGACTGGAGGATCATCAGTGACAACAATTCTTGTTTCATGTGGCCGTGAGTGCATTATTGTTAGCAGAGACATAAAAGAACTTTAAATAGGAAGCCTTACGTTCACAGAGAGAGATTGTTGTGCAACCCTGCACAATAAATCAGACCACGCTGTCGCCTGGCCCCGACTCAAATGCTCCGCAATCATGGAAATGTAACTTGGAGAATAATTTGAAAGAGGAAAAAACTATAAAAAACAATGTTTTATGCAGAGAACCAAACTTCACCAATACATCACCCTGATCAACAGAGGAAAAACCTGTGGATTAGACGTGTGTGATTACAGTTCGGACGGGCCATCATTAACCCCAGCATCACCCCATTAATCTCCATCACATCGCCCTGACTGCCATGTCCGCTCAATCACGAAGGGCCTAGCGCCTTCTGTAAACATCACCATTATGCTGCGAGTTGGAGGTTTCGGCTCGTGCAAAGCATTCCAGCCCGCCCCTCGTACACGGGAGCAAGCTGTTTTACAATGAGGCTGGAGACTGCAACATGCTCTAATTGATATGACCTTTAATTGCCTCACTCACTGCAAAAGGAAAGGGGAAAAAAGACATCAAGCCTGTCCGCTGTGGATTGAGGGCAAAAGAGGGAGAGTCTGCACAGGGCCTACACATTCAGGCCCCCTGGACATAATTAAACCTGCATAACAAACACTTGCTCTCCGCCTCAGCCTTCAAAATGGGGCTCTGCTGTACAGAAAACAGCCCGGTTCAGGATCGGCGCTCAGGACACACAATCAGCCTGAGTTTGTAAGCGCAAGGGATACATACAGGAGCCGTTGTAATGAAGACAAAACAGCATACTTAAAGGAACAGAAGGAAAATTGCACATTTTATCCCATGCAGCCAATTTCAATGGTTTTAAGAGGATGATTTTTACCAGTGGACACTGTGGTAGGTCAATAGGGAAAATAACTATTTTTATTCAGCTTTGTATACAGATGTTATTATTCCTCAGCACACAATTTAATACCAGACACTTCCATTTGCACACTAGACCATGTATTAAAGCTAGGGCTGTCAAAGTTAACATTAAGGCACACAATAAATTAAATGTTTAATGCAGCTATTTTTAACAACATTCATACATTTATTCAATTTGACATTGTAACAGTACAATAATAAAGCACAATGAAATATTTTTAAACTAATTAAAATTCATCACAGGGTTCCAATACTTTTTGACCAATTCATTTTCCCTTCATGTTGATTGCTAGATATAGATATGATTCGGATTAAGACTGATTTGCTAACTAATGATTCAGAACATTTTGTAACTGATTCACTGAATAAAACTGACACAATTTTTTTTTTAAAGTTGAAAAATGAACAGTTTTTCTCCAAAATACATGTATTTTTTGCCTAGATTTTCTTGCGTAGAGCAAGGTGTAACTAGAAAAAAGTGGAAATATAGTTCAGAACAACCCCAACTTAACAAAATCAACTCCATTAATGGCACCGTAAATTTTACTTTTCGGTAAGATGCCATTCTTGTCCAAATCATATCATATTGTCAAACAGGAAGTCCCTGGCTGTGATGAAGTGAGTCACTCAGCTCATTTGCTGTGGGGACACAGTAGGCTTTCCTGCCTACAGCCTGCCACCAGCAGCACAGATGTCTAGACTGCAAACTCATTTGCTTTCCCGTGGCTTGCCAGGCAGTGATTGTGAAGGCCTGCGCTGAGCTGAAGGGAGTGGATGTGTCCTGATTGAGAGTGTCCTTTATTACAGGGCTCTGACAGGCCTGCTGGATTGGCTCACCAAGCCTCCACCTGCAGGCCACCAAGGGAAGCATCACTATTTGCAGCCGGTAGCAGTGGTTGCAAACACTTACCCTGAATGTTCGGAGCACTTCTACCAAACTTTTTAGTGATATTTAGTAGAATACTACCCAAACAGAAGCCTTTAGACCAAGTATTAGGTTGTCCAGCAAAGCTTATAAAATGGTGGGAGTCTTGCTGGACCAGTATGTGAGAAACAACATATGTTATCTTTTCAACAGGGAAAACCACAAAACCAAATGCTCACTGCTCAAAAAAGTCTGTTAAATTGATTAACTTGAAACTCTTGGATGTGACCAATGGTTGACAGATGGTGTTAGTGTGTAGAAAGAGTTTTGTTCTCTTTTAAACAGTGCTCTAATATCTCATCTCCTGGCAGCAGAACACAAACCAAGGTCCCAGAGAAGGTCTTGACCTCTTGGCCACATCAATCCCCAACACCGAAGTGAAAGGCTGCGCGGCTAGTTGAATTAGGGCAGGTATAGATGACCTTTCGTCTACACAGCGGCCCAGTGGCTCTGTCAAATCAACATTTGACACAAGTGCGGATTAAGTGACACCGTTTCTGCCTCCACTTCACCTCTTGCAATGAGAGCCAGGTTCTTTTCCTTGGCTCAGCACTTTCCTTCCCTCCATCCCACTGTTCCTGATATTGTTCCCAATTGGTGGCGTGTTGCACTCGCTTCAGAGAGCCGGTGTAATATTGGTTCCCCTCTTTCTCAGATCCACACAGGCCTATTATGAGAGGTCAAGCTCTCTCGCACTACAAATTATAGCTGTGGTGCCACAGAGGCACTAATCACATGACTCATCTGTACATGGGTGGTATTCTAGGTGATGTCCTAAAATGTGTCCAAGTCATCCCTGTCCCAGACTGGAGAGAAAGCAGGGGGCAGAGTGGCTCAATTAAACAGAGGAACAAACAAGTTTTCAAAGCCTTTGCATAATGATGATGCCTGCAGGCCAAATTATTCATCTGAAAGCCATCTTGTGCTCAGGAACTTAAAATAGCTGCCTCTAATTGTAACACAATTGGCTTAGCTTGCACTGTGCAGCTGTGAGCCTGTCTGTCATTTAACTGATTACGGCATACGTGCCAACCAATCAGGTGGCTCATCACGCTGTCTGCCTGGTAAAGGACTCAGCAGTGAGAATTTTGATAGAGAGTAAACACAGGCAGGACTGTAAAGCCAGAGAACACGCTGAACGCCGGATCGCTCCATCAAACCCAAACTCATTCTTAACGCTGTTGAACAAAGCAAGCAACACTGGCAGGGTTCAATTAAAGATGGTTTTGAAATGGATCCTAATCCTTATTGTGCACTTAATTTACTGTAATTGCAAATGGGGCCATGCTTTTCATCCAGCAGACAATTAAATATACAGCAGTGAGAGAGCAAGACAAAGGAGGTTAAACTGAAAAAGAAACAGAGGTTTGGGAGCAACAGAGACCAGTGCAAGTGCTAACAAATGAGCCAATGCTCAGTGGTCTCTAACTATCTATCTATATGTATCTGTTTATCTATATCTATAACTGTATGTATCTATTTAAGCCAATCAACTAGCAGACAACTTAAAATCAACAGAAAACAGTTTGAACAAATGCTCTAAACCAGTGTTTCCCAACATTTTTTTGGTTTCAAGTACTTCCAAAGTCCAATCAGTTAAGCTTAAGTATCTATATAAACACCAAACTGGCTGCGTTCCTTAATTATTTTTTTTTTAAAGAATGTAATTTACAAAATGTAAATTGTGATTTGTTTTAACTTTTATATTTTTAATTAATTCAAATTTTACTTTTTTACTTTTTTTTTTTTTATTTTAATCTTTTCAAATTTTTAAATCAAATTTAGGTACCTGATGGACTCTTTCTACATGCACCCCTAGTTAGGAATCACTGCTCTAGACAGCACAGAGAACGCTCATGTCCTTGGGCTCATGCAGCTGCTGCCGCCATCATATCAGTGATTCAGGCTTATTGACACACAAACACACACACACACACACACATACATACATGCGACTGACCCGAGGGCCAAGCCCTTGATTACACCAAGACTGATGGAACATGGTTGAATTCCTAATTCTGCTAATGCCAGACTATTTACCACATGAGTGAGAGCATGCCCAAAGGCTGGGATTTTAGCAGTGATTTTGGAGACAGATGGATGGTTCATTCACAGGATCATGTTGCACAGATTTCCAGCACTGTATTTAAAGTAGGGGAGCAAAACTCGCTAAATCTAGAAGGCGAAACTTCTGTGGCAGTTTATGTGCAGGACAAAAGTTCTTGGAGTGGGTCATTGCAGTGTGTCTTTAATTGCTACTTTGAGCTGACTTTCAGAATTTCCAACAAAAAAGGCAGGAAAGATATTCAAAGTCAATTCTGTGCTAACAAAGTCCTTACATACATAACGTGATTTATAGATACTGTTTCCAATTCATACAACTGCAAGAGAATATGATGAATTATGTTATGCAAGGTGGTACCTCTGTAACTCACCGCTGCTTCTTAGAGGACAACTCAAAGAAAAACCAGAACAGATGTAATCTAAATGAGTATTTGAGTTAATTAACCAATATACACATTAGAGCAAGATATGAACCTATAGCTTCTGCTTGGGTTTGTCTTTGACTTGGTTTATCATGAAAAGAGAAAGGAAGACCGAAATGAAGAAAAAACTAGACAGCGCTTTCTAATTACAGAGCTGTGATAACACTCCCGTCTCCTCGTACCTAGGTATTGTTTCATTCGATTACCTTCATCTACTTCACTTATGCTCATTAGTGTATGCAAAAATATGCTCTTGAGGGTGTTGCCATCTGACACGGAGCCCAAACATGTCCAACGCTCTCATTTGAAAACAATAGAGGGGTGACCTTTGGTAAGGGGCTATTATTTATGAGCTCCACTAAAGCAGGAACAACAAAACGCCACGATAACCATTAACTGATGATAAACATGGGTATGTTGTTGTTTTAGTATTAAATGTGAGAATTGGGCAGCCTGATAAATTGAAATTTTCTTGCTCAGCAAAAAGATTCAGATGAAAAGTCTGTCTTTGTATCACACGTGTCACATGTGGCGCTAAATTAATTGGCCTTGATTCAATAACAAATTCCAATTAGTTTTGTTTTCAGCGCATAACAATCACATCACCCGTTACAAGGGAAATTAAAAGACATGAAGTGTCAGCTCTAATCAGCAAGACGGACTGATAAAGTTTGTAGGCCTTGTGTTTCATTTTATTACACGGCACTTTGGAATACTTCATTCTGATTGGCCAGTTGTGGCACTGACAAAAAATTTGTTGTATAATGACTGATAAACAGTGGCCACGTATTTCTTACATAATGCAATCATTTAAACTCAAATGAATGTTTGATGTCAGTCATTATCGCAAAATAAATCCAAACACATAATGACTGTCCAACTGAACATTACCCCTTACTTACAGCATGCCTAAAAACATTGGCCCTCGTTTAACATCTAAACAGTCCATTTAAGTGAATTACAAGACGAGTTGAAAGTTTTGGCGATTTCCATCAACTCTTCTTGTTATAAAACAAAGGGAAGATAAACTTTCAGGTTTGATATGGCATTATCAGATTTAGATGTAATGAATCATATTTCCATTGTATTCCTGCAGTTTTAAAAGCTGAAACATGAGTGGGGGCATTACAGGATCCCAGGCAGGCAGGTTGGGCTGTGTGAGGAAAACAGAGAGGGGGAAGAGAAGAGAGTGCTTTGTGTCTGAACACACAGCGGAGGGAAAACCTTCAAGGTCACCGTCAGAAAGAGAGGGAGAGATCGAGACGGAGAGAAACAGACAGCGTAAAAGAGAGAGAACACAGGGGAGATAAGCAAAGAGGAAGTAATGAGAAAGGGAGAGGCTCAAAAACATTTCAGAAAGAAAGAGACAATCCAGCGGTGGAAAGGAAAAAGGGGGACATTAATAGAAGGAAGTAAAAGTTAAGGGTGAGCTCAAAAGCACAGGACAGAAAAGTGCAGAGATGTCGGAAATGAAAGTGGAGGAAGTAATGGGTGGGTATCAGGGGAGAGAAGGGGGAGAAAGGAGGACTGATGAGATTCTCTCACGCCGGAGGAGTGGGGGAGTTAAGATAACTGAACGCTTTGGAGACGTCTGACTGAAGTGTATAGTGCACATGAGCGTAATGGGAAAAGTACAATAAAAAAGGCTGTCATAAAAACGTCAAGCACTGCATTGTTTTAGAAATTGCCCTGTGTGGACATACATTCAGGCGTGAAGCTACAGCAAACCTATTATCTGCTTTTCTGTCACTTTGGATTTTCCCTTGCAAACGCAGCACCAGATTCAATTTCAACACCAGATATGTCTGCTTTCCAGACCATTGCCGCCCTCACAATCAGTACAGGAGAGACGAGGCGGTCATGTGTGTGCGTGTTTGCGTGTGTGCATGGAAGAGTTCTACACATCTCTCTAAGGAAAGGGTATTCTTGTTATTTAACACACTTCAGTCAGCTCAGAAAAACACTTAGCAGCAGATTTTCAGTTGATTTCTCTGATGTGAAAGCGCTGTGGCCGTACACTGAATTGGCCTTGTAAAAGGAAGCACACAGTGTCCATTCAGCTGTCCGGACAAATAATCTTTGTCACAAAACGTTTCAGTGGTTCAGTGGTCAACAAAATTACTGACAAAAACGGTGTTAAAAGTTGCACAAAAAAATGTAATTAAAACATACTGTTGACAAAAATACGACATGGATAAAAACAATACGGGCTGATATTAACAATTCACTAAAAATGCTTTGTTGAGAAATTGCTTCAAATAATCCAATTATAGTGAATGTTTGGGATTGACCCATTGACCTGTGTAAGCTAAGGATGAATACCAGTAAACAAAAGAGCTTTACTAGCGGGTTAATTAACTCACCCAGACACATCTTATACTGTACATATGAGATTAATCAGATAAATACACAATATAAAAGTAATAACGTAAATAAATAACATCTGCACAAAATGGCATGAATGCACAAATTAATTTACATGCTAGTCAGGATTCTTTCCAAAACAATGCATTAAAAGAATTAACTGAAGCATAAATAATTCACAAAGGCTGTATTACAATTGTGTACTCATGTTATTATATTTTTAATGTTCTTGTTTAAATCTTGATAAAAGTGTCAAATTGACTAAAGAGTCAGATTAAAATTGACTAAAAGTAATAAATTTGACATGATGAAATACTGGCTATATTTAAGGAATTATTTCATCCAAAAAAAGGACACCATAAATTGCATCAAGATTACTGCATCATCATGACTGCTGCCAAAGAGCAACTGTCTTTAAAAATCCATCATGACAGCAAAGGGGAGGAGAGTGTGAAAAGAATCCTCTCGTTACTGACAGCAAAAGATTATGCCAAAATTTTAATGCTCTCATTTTCGTGTGTGGCTGTACTCTAGCATACTTGTGCTACTAAAAGCAAGGCCATTTTTATCTGCCAAGTCAAGCTCTCCTTGTCAATCTCAGACATCTAATCAATCATTCCCTTAACCAGGCCAGCCACGTGTCTCCGTGGACAAGCTTGAGGCCGAGTCACCTTGTTTAGAAATGCCTCTATGGTCAAGCCTTTGCTTGAAAACTTTAAAAATCTCCCAGCCGTCGATCATTGCGGTATGCTTGGGCTGTAGGAGTCTGAACAGTGGCCCCAGGTAAACAGTCGGCAGATAAAAGATAGGAGCTGCTGGCCTCGGACTTGGATGGTCTTTGTTTACTGGCTCTCTCGGTATGCTCAATCAGAGAGGAGCGGAGAGGTGAGGGTTGAGAGTGGAACAGGATCCACCTCTGGATGAGAGTAAGTTGAGGATGCACTGAAAAGGTAATGAATGAGAGTGTTGGCTCAAACCTCAGCACTCCAAACTTTCACTCCACAATCAGTGGTCTACGTTATGCAAGGCAAAAAGATATCTATCCATATCACAGACACACACAAACCCAGATATACAATATATGGCTAACATTACTATCAGTTTAGAACAGAAAATTCCTACCATAACATTTTTTTTAAAAATTGGAAGCAAATACTTTTAAATAATTAAACTATGTGATGTAGTATTAAGATTTATTTTTAAACCCATTATTAGAAGGGGATGGCAGATAATTTTAGCCAAACAATCCCACACCACTTTTACATATGCATGTACAAATATATAACTACAATAGTACAGTGCCTGCCAAGTTTCTATGAGATTGCTAAGGTGTTCTGAGAGGTTTTTAGCATGTTGCTAATTGCTTTGCTATGATGATGAGGAAAGCGTCTCTGCCAACTATGTAAAAATAAATGTGAGTGCAACAGCCTTGGAGGAACACGAGAATTAGGGCTGTCAATTGCAATTAATCACAATATTCTGTAGTGAAAGCATTTACTTCCTATTTAATGGAAGAAAACAAAGCAATGTATTAACACTGGATTCAGCAATTTGTCTGGATGACATTAACTGAATATATGTGCAAATAGGTGATATAAAGACACCGGACAGAGACAGATTTCTGCAGCAGTGCCCTTTGCTAATCTCTCACACAAAAAAGATTCTCTATGTATCCAAATGCAACTCTGCAATAATTAAATATAACTTAAGATATTTTTGGAACTGACCTGCAGTTCTCTGACAGAATTCTCAGAATGAATAAATTATACTGTCAAATGAAAAACGATTAACAGCATTAAACATTTATTTGGATACATAAGCTTTGGGAAGCAAGGCTTCCTTCATAACCTCTTCAGTTCAACTAAATCATTCTTACCCTCATGTAGTTAATAGGAATTTGCGATATACACAAACCAACTCTTTCACTATTCCCCTTCTTTGTTCTCTTGTTTTTGTTTCTATTCTGAAACGAAGTCAGGCAGTAATACATAATTGTGGTAGTAAAGCTTAACCCAATGAGGTACCGCAGGTGGCATTGCTAAGAGAGTCATTAATGAGCCACTCTCCAGTCTATGAACAGCAGAGTCGCCTCGCCATGGCAACCTTCTGGATCCCAGCCGACTACACATGTCAGACTCTGTGCAGCCAACATTCAGCATGTGGCACAAATGACAGGTAATTAAGACAAACAAACATACACACACACACACACACACACACACTCAAGTGCCCAGAGAAAACACACATATTCTACTCGCTGGCTGGCTACTTATGTGACACAGAGTCATTAAACGCCTATCAGAGTGACTGGAACTGAACAAGCCTTTGTGTGTGCTTTATAAGCTTTAAATGGCACTCCACCTCTGACCTGGCGTTTCTTTGCAGATAACACCGGCGTCAGAGATAGCTGTCGCATTGGTTTCTGTCATCCTCAGGGGTGAACACAACAGCAGCCGTTCGCAGGGGGGTACTGCGGGCTGTTTGCATAAACAGTGTCTGATTAAGCCTTATGATTATGATATTGCAAATGAAGCAAAATTCACTTTGGGAAAATAAAATAATCTAGATGCGGAACTATTACAAAATATGAATGTCTTGCTCATAAACCCCTCTCGGAGATGATATCACCTATTGAAGCCGGCTGGGAAGACCCCACATAAAACTGTGCAAGCTCACAGTGAGAGGTAAAAGATGCAATTTGTGCTGCAACTTTGATGAACCTTGCAAATTTAAAGCTTGGCCAAGTTCAGCAGGACGAGAGAAAATAAAAAGAGAACGAACAGAACAACAGCGCACCACATCAATACACTAGCGGTATACCTGGATCACTCCCAAAACCCAAAACCGCAGGGAGACTTTTAAGCTCCCCCCCCCACCCCCCTTCTCTTTAAACTCCTCTCTTTGATCTTCCTCTCTCTAAAGTAAAGACACTTGCTGGATGCTCCACTGAGAGTTCCAGCATCCGCCCAAGCCTTCCCACTCCTCCAACATGAACAAAACTGACACTCCACATCCTTCACACCCAGGCCAAACTTTTCCCCGGGCCTGAGTAACGGCTTTCAAGGCTGCACATTACTCCTGGTGGTGGCGTTTTAGGGTGGCAGGGTTTGGATTGCTTCTGTTGCCAGCACAGGTGCTTTCATGGCCCATTTATTTACAACCTCTTCTCTGTATTGATCTTCTCTGCTAGACAAACAAACAATCCCAACTTACTTGTGAGCTGCTTGACCCTCAAACAATTAACAGACCTCATCCATTAGCAAAAACAAAAGGGGGCATCAAAGTTTCTCTCAGCATAATTCTGTCTACGGAAGGGCTTCCCAAACGTTTTTGTCAGCTGAACCCATTAGATGTAAAATGTTTATTTGAAGAACCCCATGAGATTTTAACGTTAATATTTCAATTATCTGATTCTCTGATGTTAGTTAATGACACATGACATGCATCTAAACAGAAAATATTGAATCAATTTATTTTGATCATCTTCATATTAAAATGATTTATACACATAGGACTGCACAACTTTAAAAAATTATATTGTATTGTCATATATTGTGATTTAAACTGCAATATGACATTTCATTTAATATTAAATTGTCTCATTTTGCTACTGCTGACACAAAGAACAAAGGCTCTACTGCTAAAGGTTTTTCTTATAAAGAGTGAATACCTTTAAATAACACTACAAGTTGCAATACAAATATTTAAGTTTAGTTACTCAAGCTTATATTGTGGTGGGATATTCCTGAAATGCTCTATAACCTTTTCACCACAAAAATGTTGCAAGTTGTGAATGTAAATCAACCTGATCTCACAGAATTCCGTGTAATGTTCACGGACTTAATTAACCTCCGAATCTGTGGTGGCATCATGGAATCGCCGAAAATTCCCTGATGGGCTCACAGAAGGCATCAGCCGTGGTCCATGCACGGATTCACTGGTTCAACGTAAAAAGAGTGACTCCGATGCAGTTATACTTTCACTGGAGTACCTGACAGTCCCTACCCTAAACCTACCCAGTTCTGAACAATAATGATGACGATAAATTTCCCAGTATTGCGTCGGCATATTGATGCTAAGGGTTTCCGTGCGTGGAGCACGGCTGATGCCTGTCACTGACTTACATTGGTATCACTTCTGTGAGCCCATCACGGAATTTTTTCTGTGAGCCCATCACGGAATTTTCGGCGATTCCGTGATCCAACCACAGATTCGGAGGTTAATTAAGTCCGTGAACATTACACGGAATTCTGTGAGATCAGGTTGATGTAAATATAGTGAACCTAGTGCACATTGCATTTCATATATGGTGCACTAAGTGATTTCTGAAAAATACTTTTGACCACAACGTCGGACCGAGTCCCAAAACACACTCGTAGCCAGTCACCAGTAAGTGAGTCTTGTAATGTTAGAGAGAAGAGAGAGCTCAATTTGAGTGAACAGGACGGATATTAGCAAATCGACTATAGATAAAGAGAGATGACAGATAAAAAAAGAGGAAAATATCAGAGAAACAAAACATTAAAAAGGAGGGTTACGATCAGGCAAGAGGTAGGACCCGCATAAATTTCAGAGCAGCTTTCCAGCAGTGGACAGAACTCAAGGAGCGGGAAGGGCTTATCTGTGTTGGCTTTTGTTTGAATATGCTTGTGTGTCATCTTCACTTGCTTCTACGATCGTCGTTGCGATGTGGGGCGGAGATTTCAAAATAGGGGCGAGGTCCCGTTGGGCGTGTTTGTTTTGGTGCTTTCAAATATCAAAATTGTGAGAAGCATCATTTACTGTGAATTTTGAGTCACAGCCTTTGATTTAATAATCACGATGTGAGAAGATACATCACCATTTCAGTTTTATTTTGATTAATTATGCAGCACCATTTGTTCATTGTAATCTTACATTTGATTTAATTAATTATTAGCTTTTCATCAACTCACAAACCCCCTGCAGTTCCCTGAAAAACCCCTGTTTGTGAAACCCTGGTCAACAGGTAGAACACCTGTAGTGCAGAATATACTTCTAATAACAGCCACAACAATTGCTGGTGTGCTGGCATTGTAAAACAACTATAAAAATCATTATGAAAAAAAATCTATTGCATTTCTCGATAAGCAAAACGTTGCTAGGAAATACACATGCATCCTTGTTTGGCAGGTTTTTCCGACAAAGTGTAAACGCATATACTGAGGAATTATTGCCTGCCATTTCACTAATGAGGTAACAATAGCTTGATGATGGCAAGGATATGTTCACATTTGCATTTCACATAAGGTGCTGATGAGAACAGGACTTTTGGGACTTGTGCAGTATAATTTTCCTCATTGTTTTAACAGTTTTTTGAAAAGCAAATGGTACATAAGCCATTCTAATTAGTTTACTTATATTATTAAACATTAGGAAAATCATTAGTTTGAGATTTAAAAGTTCAACATGTAAGAATATGAGCAGATTAAGGATTGAGAACAGACTTTCATTCTTTGTTTGAACAGATTTACAGTGTTTTACAATTTCAAAAGGTTAAAAAATATCTCCTCTCCCCTGACAGATAAAGCAGACAGTGAGAGTTAAGGTAGAGTGAATCTCATCAGCATGTTTTCACAGGGTGACCGCTTCCTTCCCATGAGCCTCGGCTCTTAGCATTAGCACCGTGATGGTCTCTGATGGTGCTGAGTGTCAGTAAGCCTCTCCTCGCTTCTCATCTGGGAAAAAGCTTTATCTTGTCCCACTGTCCACCTTAATGCACATTGAGATGTCTGGAATTCAATTATGGACACCTCTTAACCAGGTCCTAATCTCACCACCCTCATCGCACAGGGACTGATGGACAGTCTCGCACCTCGCCTTAAAAAAAAGGGAAAAAAGGAAATAGCCGCAAGATTAGGTTGGCAGCTTGGCTTCTGTGAGAAGAGAAGGATGTTTGGCTGAATTTGAGACCAGAGCTGAAGTTAGGGGTGAAAATTTATTCATGACAAACCATGCCTATGGGTTAGGACTAAGCTTAGCAAAGAGGTGATGAGGTAGCGATCGAGTAGAGCGGCAGGCATGAATACAGGCTGGTAGGGGAATTTTCTTCCTCTGGCATACAAGAACAAACAGACATATATAACCCTGCATGACAGGTGACCTTTACAGGCCGCAGCCAGGGCTCCGAGCCTGTCAACCTGTCGGAGAGTCATCTGAAAAGCTAGCATGAACGTCATGAGCCTGGCTTCCTCCTGCTGACGGCTGCCTCCATTAACGTCCTGGGGCCAGACATGCTCTTTGATTGGCAATTCCCTCATGTGAGCTCCCTGGGATTGACTGCTGTGGCATGGAGGAAGTAAAAAGGTGCGGTGTGTGAAGCTGACCTCATACGTGCTTCACAGAGAGCGGACCAGTAACTAACATGCAGGTGGCTAATTGTAAAAGTCAGGGATGTGATCGGGACCGCACAGCTGGTAGTTTTATTGTTTTCAGGGGCATGCTGGGAGCTATATCTGTGGTCTTTCGGGCACCGTGGCGTGAGGGGTCAGGTTTCTGACAAACATGCGGCTGCATGTAATTAGCCGGTGTTTATTCCCTCCCTGCGGCTGTCAATCAGACAGGCTCTCAAAATTCTGACGGAGATGTCAGCAACAGCATTGTACCCCAGCGCTATTAACTAAAGTCAATAGAGCAGTGATCTGTGCACGGTATTCCTATCACTTGATAGGTGTGGATGCATGCTCCCCCCGCCTGGCCGCCTCCTGCCTGACTTAATTTATCTGAGAGATAAGCAGGTGGATGAGGGGAGGGAGATGGCGTCAGACCAGGCGTCACTGACAGGACTGGCAGAATGAGTGACACCGCTAATAGCTCCGTCCCATTACCTTACCACAAGCTGCACCTTTATCTCCGCCAAAAGGATTGTTTGTTTGCTTGTAGGATGATAATATTTACCAGGTCGTAACACGTCAGACATAACAAATGCATCTGTGCATTTTGAGAGGATTCTCAGTGACGAGTGTCAAATGGGGTGGTTATCTTGAGACCCAACCTGGATCTACACATACAGAGTGCATGCTGCTGCAAAAACATCTTTAAAGTCAACATGAAACAGGATTTGCAACCTGTTTCACTTTCTTAATTTGATATGCTTTACCGTTCAAAAGTTTAGGTCAGTAGGATTCAAATAAAACATATATATACAAAAATATTAAGCAGCACAACTATTTTCAACATTGTTATTAATAATAAATGTTATACGAGCACCATATCAGCATATTAGAATGATTTTTGAAGGATCATGTGACACTGAAGACTGGAATGATGGCTGCTGGAAATTCAGCTTTGCCACCACAAGAATATATCGCATTTTAATATATTTTAAAATAGAAAACAGCTATATTCAATTGTAATAATGTTTTACAATATTACTTTTTATTGTATTTAAATGCATGAAAGTGCAAGACAGTAAATAGGGTCCATTTTTATCTCATGCTGACTTTTAAAATGATTTCCAAAAGATAATACTGCATAAAAAGTAGAATCAAGTACAACAAATATTCTCCTGAAATACAACTAAATGCGAGGAATAGAATGGATTATCCTCTGTTCTCTTTGGTCTCCTTCATGCTATGGTAAAATGTGCTCTGTGGGTTCGAGGTGCTGAGCTATGTAGACTGAGGTATATATCGCTTTAATTGGGGACTTACTGTTCTTGCAAGACAATTCAGTGCCAGACGTTATCGTCAATGTTTCTGCCACTTTTCTGCTGTGCAATCACAAAAATGATATCGGGGACAGCAGGTGATCCATAAAAGCCATTTTAAATCCTTGTTAATTATTCCTTTAGAAGTCCAATGAATAAAACAGATAAAACCAGGATTAAGATGTATCTATCCACCCAGCCAGCGGGAGGTTGCTGAACTTTGAAACCTACATCTGTAGTGATTTAAAATGGGACTTGGTTGTTTCATTTGTAGGTGCAGTGTGAAATGTTTGTTTTCATACTTGCAAGTTTTAATCAGCTGGCTGGCATTTTCAATGAACTAATGAGAGACTAGGACAAATTAAGCTACAGTAGCAAGCAAGGAAAAAAACACATTACTGTATATGCTCTTGAGTTTAAGAAATACCATTAGAAATTTATGTCAACTAAGTTGTACTAAGCAATAGTAAAGATTATATAGAAATAATATTTAACAATGACAACAGTCCCAGAGGTTTCTCACAACAAAATGTAACAAATAGAATAGGGAAATACATAAACCATTAAAACCAAATTAAAATGCAGCACAGAACTTGCTGCAGCTTTCAAGGGAGGGTTTTTTTTTCAACTCCTGCTCTGTCAATTTACACATTTCCTCTTATTAAGGGTCTTCAAAACTACACTTTTTCAAAATTGATTAGTCAGTATGTTGTCTAAACGATTAGTTGACAAGTCAGACTTAAGGAAGCTCTAATTAGTCTGATTTCAGTTCATGTCCGAACAGATGTGTTTCTTATGGGATGTTTACACTAAACATGTTCTTGCATTCAAAAACAGCTACAAAGCAAAATAATGGTAAGTAACTCAACACATCTTTGAAAAACAGTCTATTAAGGAATGCTATGAAATTTAGATTGCAAGAAAAATGGTCAAAGACTAACTGTCCAACAATTATAAATAGAGCAAAATGAATGTGCAGCCAATCAATAGTGTAACTAATTGATTGAACAAATAAACAGGGCACATAATTAATACTAATAATAATTTTCTTTACATACAACTACTTTCTTCACAAAAAATATGAGAGCTGTTGATTCTCAGGTTAGTGTAGATAGATGGGATGGGACGCAACTGCTGGGCTGCGTAACTACCCATAGTTTTTAAAAGCTATGTTAACAAATGAGATGCACTGCCAGTAAAAATAAGACGTCATTGTATTTTGACAAGGAATCATTCCACAGGGGAAAACGTTTGTATATAAATTGCAGCAGTGCATAATACATCATATCATGAACAAAATAAACAATCATCAATCCATTAATCAAACTCACTCAAAATGCTGACAATTTCTGACACTATTTTCTACGTATCCTGTTTTAATTTACATCGCTGTATGTGGGCAGAAACAAAACATACAGAAGTGAAATCACTCACAGTAACATTATCTTCTCTTGTGGGGTACTGTAGACAAGACGGATGAGATTAGTTACACTCACTCACTCTTATTGATACTCATTTGCATAAAATTAAACTTTTCTCACCTCTATGTCAGTCAGTGTCGATATAGATTGTCAATTTTTTCAATTGTGAGTTGTTAGCTGGAGCAATAAAATTTGCCACAAGTGCTCTGACTTAGGAAATAGGGAAGAAGGAGGAAGAGAAAGAGAAGGAGAAGAAAAAGAAAAAGAAAATGGAGAAGGAGTTGGAAGACGAAGAGGAAGAGGGGAAGGCAAAGGAGGAGGAGAAGAAAGAGAAGGAGGAGGAAAAGGTAAGGAAGAAAGAGGAGGGAAGAGACATCTGTACGCAAACTTTCCCTGTCCTCTCACACTCCTTTCATAGCCTGTCCTCATGTGCTGGGCTCAGATTAACTTGACTGGTGTAAAAAGGACTCAAAGGGAGGAAGCCACTGCTGCCAGACCATCTTCAATCTCCTCTCTGGACTGCCACTGATGGTGGATGAATAATTAACAGTGTGGAAAGAGTTAAAACAGCACTTACATCACATGCAATTCCCTCTTATAGTGGCTCTCATTGGGTATTCATGCCAGATCAGCAAAGCACACATGACTGGTGACTTCCACATTAGTGTATTTCATGAAAAAATGACACAGACTTAAGGAGCAGAGAGCAGGAAGTGCTGAGGTGGCAGCACACTTCTTTACTCTGATTCACAGCAGAAGAAAAATGCTTTCAAATGAGACTAAATATACACGGCTGCACAGCAGTCTGTGCTGTGTGTGACTGGATGTCAAAGCCCCGTACCCGAGCTGTCTTCTCCACAGTGCTTCATTCCAGCGTGCTCTTATGACATTTTGCTCTGGGCAATTAAAAGGCAAAAACATTGTAAATATGAATTGAAAATCTGCTGTGCAAGCAGCTTTGCTGTGTCTGTATGCATGCATTGTGACTCAAAGAAAATCACAGCTTGCTCTCGCAAATGCGACACAAATTGCTCATCAGACAGCAAAATCAAGTGCCTTAATTTCTAGAAATCAGGAGGGAGAGAAAGTACAACATAAAAAGTGCTGGAGGGTACATACAGAGAGGAGGGAGCAGACCATAGGAAAGCATAAAATACAGCAAAGGAATAAAAAAAGAGGAGCAAAGGAGAGTGAGAGAAGAGGGGAAAGCTGTTCTGTGCCAAAGCAACTTAGTGAGCCAAGGCTGGAAATGTAGCATTTGATCACTGGGAATCTAAGGCATGGACCATAAATACATAATAAACAAAAATTAGCGGAGGCGAGCGATGTACCAAGTGTTTTATCTGACTCGGCACTGCCACAGAGGCAAGCGTAGCAAGTTAAATTCATCCATATTGATGCAGGGTGAGGAACATTTGTTAACATGTCTCTAGCATCACAACAACTAAACTGTGATGGGGGGGATACATATGCTACAAAAAAAAAAAAAAAAAAAACGCTGCAAAGAATGTGGTTATAAGATGGTCTATAAAAAGGTATCCAGACTTTTGGATGCTACTGACCCCACAGTATAATGATCCCCTTGTAAGTAACCCCCTTCTTAAAATAAAGAGGCAGCTATACTGTATACTTTCATTCATAAATCTTCATTTTATATATATATATATATACATATATATTAGGGATGTGCGGGTCTAGTCAACTAAATGGTTCAGCTCCTGCTAGTCGACACTGAAATCAATAGTCGATTACACGAGAGAAAAAAAATTACCATCATTTTAACGTTACATTTAAAACATTTTAATAACAAGCTAAAATAAAACTTTTGAAAAATAATAAATATCAAAATATTTAAATATATAAATATTTTTAAAAGCGTATCTGGGCAACTACATTTTTACCTCAGACCTTGCATGCCTTTTCTTCGTGTCAGTTGCGGCGAGCTCGAAATGACCAGAGAAGAACCAGCAAGGTGTGGGATTATTTTGAATTAAAAGGAAACGGAAAAGTTTTGTGTAAACTGTGTAATGTCAAATTGGCTTACAATAACTCTACTGGAACGATGAGTAATCATATTCAATACAGGCACGTACGCATTAGCTTGGAGGCTAGCCAAAGCCAGCAAATGTCAATCATGTCATACACTACAACCCGCCGCTGTGGTCCGCGATCCCATCCGCGCTGTCTATTCCTCTAAGACCCACTTTGGTGGTGGTGCGGGATTTCCAGGCTCTTTTTGAAACTGTCTGCTTGCTTGTCGTTATCTCTCTGCGTGCCTGTGACTTCAGTTCCTGCCGAGCGCGTTTTTTCCCCAAAGAGAATCACCTCTAATCGCCAGACCACGTTAACATGTTAAATTCACTGAACAAAATGCGCATGGTCTGAGTAAGTAAAACGAGCATTGTTTTGTTTTTAGACAATATAGCCAACATGAAGTACATTTTTAAAAGCCGTTTTAATGCTATTCTTTGATAAACTTTCCTATTGTTTTTGACTTGTGTTTCAATATGTTGGCTAACGTTATATGAACATGAAGAACTCTGTCAGTCTATTTTCCATTTCTGCATTGCTCCAGCTGATCTGAATAAATAAGCTATGCACTGGTTTATGTTGAGTTATGCTCTTCCTTATTTTCTGTTTAATGACCGACCTAAAATTAAATGATGATAACGTGAGGCAAGCATACGGCATAATCGTGACCTATTTTTTGCAGATTTCATTGAGAGATTTGACAGTGTGATGCAAAGATTAAGTATTTTGAAGTGTAGACTGTTATACACGCACAGTTTTTTTTTCTTTTGCCATTTTTTGGGGGTTTCTAGCTTTTAGACTAGTCGAATAGTCGGATACAAAACTTCTGTTTAAACGACTGTCAAATTAGTCGTAGCGCACATCCCTAATATATATATATACATATATATATGTGTGTGTGTGTGGAATATGTATAATATTTTCTGAAATATTTACTTTATATTAAGCCACTGTCTTTCTTATACCCACCATTAGGAGTCCTTTTAATGTGTAAACTACAGAGAAAAAGCTAAACAATAATTGTGGTTGATGTGATTGTGTTTCTGGCTAGCCTATAGAAAGAAGAATGAAATGGTAATAAATGTCAAATAAATAAATGTCAAAGTTCTTTATTATATATGAATAAAAAAATAAAATAATGTCACATTAAAGATGTATCAAAAATTTTAAGAAAATTAAATAAAATTGTGTGTGTGTGTGGGGGGGGGTCCTGGCACCTCCTTACAGACCCAAGAAATGTGATTCTATTGTTTTGCAGCCATGTATCTGTTTTTAAAATTCAAGATCTTAAGTAAACTGAAAAAAAATAAAATAAAGAAAAAGATTCAGGCACGATGATTCAGACAGATTTAATCTAGAACACTAACAAAAAGTTTTGTACATCCATGCAATAGAGAAAGCATTTAGGACTTTAGGACTTAATTTCACAACTGCCAAAAAGCACAGCCTGCAAATATTTAAATTCATGGCTCCAAACAAGCACTAAAAAGTCGCAGATCACAAATACAACATTTTGCAATTACAATCGTTCGCTTGCGCAGGTTACATCAGCAAACAGCAGGAAGCATGGAATGATGAATTACTGTAGGGATTCCTCTGTAATACTGCTCAGAGACACTGCTGCAGGAAATTGCTATTCCCAAATTACAGCAGCACCAAATTGCCAAGCGAGCATGGCACCACACACTCCGTGTGCTCCACCTCACCTGCCATGCACCAGTCCGCTTCATTTGAGGGGTGTCACTGTACACCTCACACCTCACCCCGGTGTTTATGATTGGATTGTCACACGCCATGCTAACGAGCATACAGCTCATGCATGTATACAGCCCCCTGGTACCTTACTGCCAACCTGACACTTATGACAATGGTCCGTCAGAGCAGAGCCAGTAGGAGAGCTGGTTGCAATGATGGTGGGTACGGTATGAGTTTCGTGACAGAAAAGGAAGTTAAACAGTGCAGTGGAGGCCAAAGAGAGTGTGAACATAACTTTATAGTCACTTCAAGGAAAATTAATTAGTGCTGGGCTGCAACTTTGGCATGTATCCCTGATATTTCCTAAAAGGTCTTGGTCTAGCACAATGCAAAATGGGAGCTGGCTGTGCTGAAAACTATTGACATGTGAAGGGTAAACTGAAGGGGAGAGAGGTGGACAGGGACATGGGACCATTGAGACACTTCCTTAAATGCACTTTCAAATATCTCTTAATTGGAATATTACTGCTAAACATAACGTATAACATGTAATAGGGTTGTCACGATACCATAAAAATGTCTTACGATACTATGCCAGCTGAAGTATCACGATACCAAGTAGTATCACGATACCATGCAGTATTGTGTTAATTTAAAATTCAATTCTACAAAATGAATCAAAATTTAATAAATAAATAGATAGATGTAAGTGAAAACAGACAATATTATTCTCCGAATACTTAATTAGTGTGAATGAATGACTGGCTATTGTTATCCATGAAATGATCTAAACAAAACTCATCTTAGCACTGCACAGAAGCTGCATGAAGTGACATTTAGATGTGGCATTTATACATTTAGACTGTATTTATATAATTGCATACATAATGTTAAGAGATTAGTTTTTAAGTACTAAATTCTGAATATAGAAATATGTTGAAAAATAGTGTAATATGCCTACTTTTAGATGGGAAACTTAAAAACGGCCAGCAGGTGGCAGAAGTTCGTGATTGAATCACTGAGTCATTCAAACGATTCTTTCAAAACGGCTGAATCCTTCAGGAGTGAATCAAATTACTGTTTTTATGAATGGCTCAGTGAATCAGTGATTCGCCCACACCAACGCGTAATTGGATTCGAACACAAACGAAACAAAAACAGCAATCTTGCTCGTGTCTTTTTGCCGAACTGTCAGGAGCATTTTTTTTGCTTGCGTATCTTGAAATTTCCGAGTTAGCAGCATGTATATTAAAACATAACATTATAAATGAATTAAAAAATATATATATATAATGATTGATAAGAAACAAGTGCAAAGCCGCTATGCTGATGAATGGATTGTCATTCGTGATCGCAAAGATGCTTCCAGAAACGAACTATTACACCTGTTCTAGAAGTGGTCAAAACTGCGAGAATACTTTCTTGTAAGATATTATGATGTTGAATAAGTGATGCTGCTGTTTTTTAAAATGACATAAGATGGTCATAATCAGACCCTTTCATCTGATAAACTGCAGCATGAACAACGACATGCAAGTGAGACTTGAACTGAAGCATCGGGGAAGACTCAATACCATATAACGCGTATACACAGAGCACAGCAGAAAGACATTTGGCAATCAACTTGTAATTTTTCTGCTGGCATGCATTGTTACATGTCTGTCTGCCCTAGTCCTCGTTTCCCTTATTTGGTTTAGTTCCTGTCCTCATTAGTTCATTATCGTTTGATTGTCTCCACCTGAGTTTGATTATGTTGTTTGCTCTTTTTCCCTTTTATAAGCATTCAGTTGGTGTTTCCCCTTTGTCTAGTCTTATCCTTGTTTTGGAATGTAATATATGTCTTTCCTGTTCGATTGTTCTTTATTAAAGTGTTTAAGATTTTCTCCTTCGAGTCCTCACCCTTCTTGGAGACACTACATCCATAACATGCATGTTCAAATGAACGTTTTAAACAGTGTTCTTGCCATGCATATGGACGGCACTGTATGGACGATACTACTGTTTTAAAAAATGCAATGGCACCGTGGGTATTTTTAAGCCTTAGTATCGCGATACTACCGTAGTACCGGTGTATCGTGCAACCCTAACATGTAAAGTGCAATAACTGGCCCTTTGTGTGGTATTGTGGGCAAAGTCAGTTCATTGCCACTGCTGTCTTTCAGGAAGCCTGCAATGACTAGCATGCAGCAGTGCTGAGCTAGAATAAATGAGACGTTTCAGGCCTTGCATGAGGGAGACACAGGCAGGCGGTATGGGAGATGGAACTGATACATCTTTGTGCAAATAATCTCTAAAGACCACTGTAATTGAATTTCCACAACTTTCTTGTTTGCGCCACAACAAAGAAAATTAGATAAAACAAAAGAAAGAAAAGCCAATATGGCACAAAAAGGAAAGCAGTAAATAAATGTATTAGCAAAAGCTTTTTTACATTCAAATGCCGAACGAAGCAAACACATTACCTAAACACAAAGCGTCCATTCCCTGATGTGCCGACTTCACCTAAATGAACAGGCCGTTTCTCATCTCCTTTGTTTAATTCTTTAAGCTCTGCTGATGAGTCCACAAGAGCACGCTGCAGCTACTTATCCTGGTGGTGAAATGAGACTTGTGCGACTGAACTGAGGTCAGAGAATTAGTCGCTCCGTGGTGTGAGAACATGTTTTCTAGGGCTGGCATTGCTGCCCTCATTTATGATATTAATTGCTCTGGGATAAAATCAGAAGGTACTGTGAAAACATGCATAGTTGAATGTTTCTAGCCGCATCTTTCAGTAAGCCTGTGGAGGTAGGGTATCTTACTGTCCCCCCATACTTTAATAGTAGTGCATATTTTTCTATAAAATACAAACTAATTTTAACAGCAACAGCAATAATAAATAATAATAATAATTTAAATTCAACTTTCTTGCGAAAAAAAATCATTAAAGGAAGACAACATGCAGAACATTCTACCTCTTACCACTTTTTGTGATTATGGCTATTATGGTACTCCTGCAGGCTGGGTGTTATTAAATCCATTTCAGTAGCAGGTCATGCCACGGACTCCCTCTCACTCAGCATCTTTTAGCCAACACTGTATCTCATCATCACTGTTTTCACTGCCTCTGTCACCCAGGCTGTTCTCATTCTCTCTTATCTATTATTCCCTCTGGATACTGATAGCTAGGAATTACTCCCAGGCCTTTTTAAAGAGCACTATCTGCCAATAAACATCTCTAAAATTGACAAAGTTGAGCATGGATGAGTTATACCACCACAATGGCAACATTGTGCCTTGCAGAATTCAATATCTGACAATATTGCGCTGTTGAAACAGCTTCCTGATTGTAAAATCTGAGACCGACTGATGAAATTAGACAACTGAAGAAGTTGAACATCTAAAACCAGAGCCCTCAGAGGTCACTAGTATAAACTCTGACATTGTGGGATGCTCTGCCTTCACAATACAAAAGATCTCAAACACAGAGGTAAGCGCAAAAATCAGGAATCACACAGTGATAAATTCTGCATGCTCTTTCAGATGGGGGTGGGTTAAACTGGGTTGCCTTCTTTCTCTGACAGCGAGTCAGGACACTGATGATGCTGCTTCCAGCTCTATCACTCATCCTGCCATAATGGTGAAGCAATTACAGATAAGACGACACTGCACGCTGGCATCTGCTGTGCAAATATCTATATCACATGCTGGGATGCTTCTGGATCCCCCTATAGAAAGCATCATGCCCTCCCCCTCTTCAGTTTTCCAGCATACACAGTGGTGAGTGAGATGCGAGCTGTATATAAAAAGGAGGTGATCGTTCAGTTCAATTTGTTCGCATGCTGGGTAATGTGTGCATTTTGCTGGAGATATTCTAACTTTTATTAGAAATTTCCTGAGGCAAACGGAAAAGGAGGGAATGTAAATGAAAAGGCACAGCTTGTTAGAGAGTCAACTGAACTTTCCACATTCAGAGACTCAACTGAAAGTGCCCTTCTTTAACTATTCATTGCAAAGTGCTCATTTTTGTCCACAAACATACAAAGCACCCATTAGCAGGATGACTACAGCTTGTGCTCTCCCCAGAAATCTGCTTATCAGTTTTTCTCTATTATTTATATTGGTGTGTATATGCCCTCCTCTTCCCCAAGGTCACAGTCACATTGCAGTCTCGGTACAATGAGCATTTGGAGCGAGTGTACAGCTTGGGAAAAATAACAGGGTTGCCAACACCCAGGTGTTTCCAAGATCCACATGAAACTGCACAAAGTGGACAATAAAACAACAAATGTTCCATCAGGCTAGTTGATCCTGTTGCTCACAGAGTAAAAATAGTAAAAGTGGAATTCAGTTACCTGTAATCTAGGGGTTGGGGATGAGGATGAATGTGCGGGACACCCTACTTTTCCGCTGAAGAGTGTAACAAATAAATGAACTTGCCATTTCATTCTTGTTGTTTCTCCCTGGGAGAAGTGGGCCAGCCCCTGGAAAGAGCCTGTCCAGTGTAGAAGGGGCATAAATATGGGAATAAAATTTATCATGCGTATTAAACAGCAAGGCATGGCACAGAAAATACAGGGCACATTAAAAAAAAAAAAGAAAAAAAAGTAGAACGTGTGTGGAAAACAAAAGTGAGGGAAAAGGCCATAAAGCTAGGAAAGCCCTGGCTGATGCCAGCCTGCCCCATCTGGGAGATAAAAATGAGTGATTCCGCTCCGCATCTCCATCCAACTGCATCCCTTTAGTGCTCCAAAGCCACACGAGAGGGAGTCAAAAGATGAGGAGGGGGGATTTACAGTGAAAAAAAGGCAGCTCTCTACCAAGTTCATCTCGGCTGAATTCAGCTGGAAGCTGAAGAGCGCATTCGTTCTGTGTCTCTGGCTGTTGCATATAAACATCCTCTCAGTCCCAGGGCTCATGCGTTTTCTAGGGTTCCTTCATACTGAGTTCAAAGACAGAATAATTACAATGATAAACAAGGTGAGGCTCTACACTGCTCCTGCCTGAAACATACACACCTTGCAAAATGTCCTCCCTATAGCCATTTGCAATCTCCATAATTGGGTTTACACACAAAAAAACACACAAGCTTGGATACTGAATGCTATATCGACATGATTATAATTGCCAATAACCATATTTCTACCTGAAGCTTAGTTTAAATATTAGTATTTGTGAGGTTAAAGGTGAGAACTGCTGGGTGATTTATACTCCTGCTCTGAATCAATGGAAAAAGAGCCAAAGCTCTACCACTAAATCAATGTCTCCAATTGTCAACACGATTGCAAGCAACCGTTACATTTTTCAATTAGTTGCACGCATAATTGGACTTCACAAATTTTAATAGTGAGAAGTGATTAGACATCAGAGGTTGGCAGGTGCTAGCAAGGCAGCTTGTCTCCATTTTGCACTAGCAGAGTTAGGTGTGAAGACAGCCTACACCCCCTACACAGAGCGCAGAGGCTCACAGCTCCCTTCAGTACACTGGTCTGCATGCAAGAGTCCCTCATGTAGAAATGCTACAATGACCTTCTCTAGAGCCATGATGCAGCTAAGTACAACCCGAATTCCAGAAATGTTGGGACGTTTTTTAAATTTGAATAAAATGAAAACAAAAAGACCTTCAAATCACGAGCCAATATTTTATTCACAATAGAACATAGAGAACATAAATGTTTAAACAGAGAAATTTTACACTTTTATCCACTAAATGAGCTCATTTCAAATTTGATGTCTGCTACAGGTCTCAAAAAAGTCGGCAAGGGGCAACAAAGGGCTGAAAAAGCAAGAAATTTTGAAAAGATTCAACTGGGAGAATATGATGCAACTAATTAAGTTAATTGACATCAGGTCTGTAACATGATTAGCTATAAAAGGGATGTCTTAGAGAGGCAGAGTCTCTCAGAAGTAAAGATGGGCAGAGGCTCTCCACTGTGTGAAACAGTGCGTAAAAAGATTGCAGAGTACTTTAAAAACAAAGTTCCTCAATGTCAAATTGCAAAGGCTTTGCAAATCTCATCATCTACACTGTAAAAAAATTCCGTAAAAATACAGTACAATGTACCGTAATAATTTGAAGGAATTTTCCGTATTTGGTTTTTACAGGTGTTTTTCCGTATTTTTTTAATTACGCTTTGCAATGTGGGAACAAGAAGCTCAGTCGATTATTGGCGCGAAAACAGTGCTTGAGCAGATGCCATTATTCACAGAGATAGTCTCGGTAAAAATTTCATTTTAAAGTCGGATTTCGGGTTTGAGGAACCGTTTTTACACTTCCGTGGTGAATTATATTTTGTTAAATGTAACAAACTGTAACGTTAACTTAGTTGCTGTCTTCCTTGTTTGCCAAATGAATGTCGGAGCCGTCGCATTTGACATTTTTAGCACACCGTCACATCTCACTCGACGTGGAGGCAAGTTATGTGTTACAGTGTTCTCACTTTCAGTTTTATAAACAAGTTTATTAACTTTTAATTGTTGTTGATGCGGTGTATTTGTTACTGCGCGTGCCGTGAAGCATCCGGCATGTTAACGTTACTGAGGTGATGTTAAGCAGCTGTGATAATGTTAAATCTGAAGTGTCGTACAACTGTGTTTAGAGCGCTGTGTGCCTTCAACAGAAGCTGGCAGAGGAATTGTCAAGAAAAGAAGATACCATTACGGCTTTTTATTTAATTCTTTAAAAGAGACGACTAGGTGAAGCTCTGACATCGTGGAATTCTTCAAGGATAACGCAACTTTTTTCCCAAAAGAGGTAGGTTTAGACATTTTACTGTCTTGTTTGACACACACACACACACACACGAGAAGTTTGTTCGGTAACGTTACTGGCACGCTGTCGGTGAACGCACACGCTTCAGACAGCGCGTCAGGAGCGCATCTAGTTCTTACACGGACAAAAGCACACAAAATTGTGTCAAAATGACCATTTTTGGCTAGTGACAGTTTTAAATAAGTTAAAATGTGTTGACTGACGTAAAGTTGGAATGTGCGTCGATGTGAGTCATGTTTTAAAGGGACTGCATTTCATGCCATTCATTGTTTCTTCTGTTTTCTTTTCTAATGACAGGTCGTAATTGCTGCTGTATTGTGCATCCCAAGTACCCCCTGCATTCTTATCAAGGGTTTGTATTCTGTTTTATTTATTAACACTACAGTTTTTATTTATGGAAGCATATGGCGAGCAAAATTCAGTTTGAAATGGCAATGCAATATATAAAATGCCAATGCATTTCTGTATTTAAATTGACATTTTCCCATACATATGTGCAATATTTAGTGCAAAATGAAAGTTCAATTATATAATTTATGTTTGCCATTTCCTACACTAGTTTTAATATGCAAAATAAAATCATATTTTAACGTTTTATAAGTTGCAAAATGAAAATGTATTACACAAATTGATTAGATATGTTTAATATGTCCAAGCCAAGACTGTAGTAAAATTATCATTTAATTGCTGTTTTTCCTAAATGCATTTAGACTTTAGGAAAAACAGCATTTGAATGATAATTTTGCTACAGTTTTTGCTTGGACATGTTAAACACATCTAATCAATTTAGGCAATAATTTTTGTTTTAATTAACTTAATATTGTGAATAATTAACTTATAAAGTGTTAAAATGTTTTTAATTTGCATATTAAAACTAGTGTAGAAAATGGCAAATGTAAATTATATAAAGGAATTTTCATTTTACACTAAAATTTGGACACGTGTGGCAAAATGTAAATAAAAATACAGAACTTGCAATTTTATGTATTGCAATGCATTGCCATTTTGCATATTTCAAATTGAATTTTACTACCCATATGCTTCCATTTTTATATACCTTTAGGGATGTTCAATACTGACAAAAATTAGTAATTGAGTCGTTAATTCAGTTGACTTTATTGAAGTTCTTTGTGTAGGAAAGATTTAATCAATGTTTGGAGTGGCTTTCTGAATTTACAATGTGTTGTTTATAATTTCTTTTTTTTTTATTATTGTTATTGGTGATTCCAGATTGCTGTCATTCAAGAACTTATCATTTCCTCCCCCATTGTGGCTGAGCTACACATTCTCTTCATTTTATTTTAAACATAAAACATCCAGAGGAGATGGCACCTACGTTGGAATTCATACAAATGTAAGGAACATATGTAATGAGACTGTGTATAAAGCATTTTGTTGTGTTGCTGTTTAGTTGAAAATAATAAAAGGGGTTAGTTCACCTAAAAATGAAAATTCTGTCATTAATTACTCACCCTCATGTCATTCTAAACCCGTAAGACCTTCGTTCATCTTTGCAACAAAAATTACGATATTTTTGATGATAACCCTTTAAGTATATCATAAAACATTGTTGACAAGATCACATGATGGATACAATTGGAGACCACTGGAAATGCAAGTTTAGCATTTTATAAAGAATGTTTGAACTGGAACTTGATAATTCAATCTCAACCTGTTCTGCACGTTACTCTATACTTCACTTTCATTCATTTCTTGTCATTTCCAGTCTTCCTGTGAAGAAATCCTGAACGAGGGTCGACGGTTCAGATGAAGGGAACCTATGCTTCCAAGACTCATGTATGAACAACTTCGAGAATCCATGGGCAATTTGAGCTTTTTTCAAATCTCAACATGGAACTTGGACTGAACATGCAGCAAAAGGAAAAAAGAAGTAGTTTCCTCAAGCTGGCACATGGCAAGAGATACTAAAAGCACACAAACACTTGGAGCCCCGCTCTTAATTTAGATTGTATAGTTCTCTTAGTTTCACATTGAAATGTTAGGCATGAGTGCATAAATCTTTGTTCTTTATTTTCAAATGATGTACAAGAGGTTTTTTTTTTGTTTTTGTTTTTTTTTGCAGTACCATGTCAATTGTAGATGACAGAATTCACATTTTTGATGTGAACTGTCCTTTTAAATAACATTTCACTTGACTATTGACTAGAAGTCTGTAGCAATTGTTATTAATGACAGCCCTGTCTTTGTATTAATTTTTTCCCATGTATCTGAAAATGTTTTGAATCTTGACTGTTTCACAGTGAAGTTTATCTTTGTGACCACTATTGGTGCAACACCAATATTGTACAAGTAGCTGCTTATGATTTCTTTTTTCTGCCTGGTGCTGTTTAAAACTAAAACACATTGTTAAATTAATTGATGTAATAATATTTTCTTCACCTGTTAAAGGCAAATAAAAGCTACTGAACGCACTTTTAAGAATGTTTACATGAGGTAAAAATAAATCATGTTCAATTTGTATATATTGTGCTGGATTTATTTGCTACTAAAGATAGGCCTATGCTATAATTTTTTTTTAATTTCTGCAAAACGGATTGTCCGTTTATGGTACAGAAGAAAATGTAAATCTACGGAATTTTCCTTTTTAATGTTGAAGGAAATGTCCGTAAATTTAACAGAAAATGTCCTGGTAATTTTCTGCCAGTACATTATCCGTTTTTTTACGGATTTTTTTTTTACAGTGTACAGTGCATAACATTAAAAGATTCAGAGAAACTGGAGAAATCTCTGTGCGTAAGGTGCAAGGCCGAAGACCTTTGTTGGATGCCCATGGTCTTCAGGCCCTCAGACGGTACTGCATCACTCATCGGCATGATTACTTCCAGAATACTTCCACAAACCACTGTCGGTAAACACAATCCGCCGTGCCATCTGCAGATGCCAACTAAAGCTCTATCATGCAAAAAGGAAGCCATATGTGTAGCATTTGGACCAATCAGACACACAATTTTGCATCTGATTTAACAAATCAATTAGTTATTAGATTAACAAATAGTCACACCCCTCACCCAATACACATAATCAGTGCCAGTAGGACTGTCAAGGACTTCAGGCCCCCGGTTCCATGGCAACCCATCAGATAACACTAGTTTTATTGCTCAAAGGAATGCAAATGCAGAGCATCTCACTACCTCTTTCCTATAGGAAAGACATTATGTCATAAAAATGGACTCTTCTCGAATTAATTAATAGAAAAACCTTTCTTTGAACGAACACACATATCATTCAGGTCACTGTGTATATTATTACTGTTCTTGTATATTGTATACTGTTTTATGCATGCTTATGATAGATCACTTGTTAATATCATTTTAACTCATACCATGTCTGGTCTCTATCAATTCGTCTTCGGATGATCTAATTGAGAGTGAATATTACGTTGATACCTATGCAACATATGAATGTCCTAAGAATCCTTAATAGTTTGTATATCAACTTCGAATCCAACCCCTTTGCAAATTACTATGCTCTCAGACAAAGTAATTCTCCCACTTGGAAATTCAGCCTTCTCATTGGTCAAGCCCATCCTGAGAGGTGTGACTCGTCGCAGACCTTAAAGGGCTCACACACAGTTCCGCCCTCTCTCTTCTGAAAAAGCTCTTCTGCTAAATCTCCGGATTGCTGCCCGTGTGGAGAGCCTGAGCCAGTACCGGCGTGCCCGGTGGGCTCCAACATATCTCAGTTTGCGGTTCTGTTAAGGATCTGAGCTGGAACTCTTCTGGACCTTTAAGTCTTGCGGCAGGCCTTGCAGCCTTGACTTTCCATTCAGCCAAAGATCCTTGGACCTCAGAGCCAGAATAACATCTTTGGAATTCATCACTCTTCAACCCGGAAGAACGTAATTGCGAGTCCAAAACCTTGAAACCATCAAGACTTTTCATCCGAGATTGCATTCCAGACACACGCCAACAGCCATGGAAGTGCAATTATGGTACATCTAACTAAACTAAACAAAGGTTTAGTATAAGTTATAGACCCCGTTATAAACGTTGTTCTTCGATGTTATAAACTGATGGTTTTACTCAGGTGGTTAACTGACTCTTTCCATAACTGCATTCTGTTTTCTCTAATGGCTTCATTCATCCACTTTAGCTCCCCTTTTTTATATACGCGTGAGTGCATGTATGTTTGTTTGTTTGTTTGTTTGTTTAGATTAGTTATGTGTGTTAGCTTTTAGTTAATAAAAGTTGTGTGCACAAATTACATGAGTTTCTGTTTTTGCCTTGCAAATTAATGTCCCTTTACGATTTTTGATCCTTACTACATGCTCTAAAGCATTAATACTTAGGAAAGTATTTTCTGTGGCCACGAAAATATCCTTTCTTAGAGTTGATATGAACTTACACTGAATGGTCGCAGGACGAACAGATCAGTTGATGGCAATTTAATTCTGCTACAGTTATTACTGTCAGCCGATATAAATAATTGTAATTAATCATAATTAATTGTAATTATTTATATACAATTCCCTTTTAAGCTAATTTGCTACATATGTGAACATGGTCCAGAAGCGCCGTCGTGTCCTGTGGGCCAAGACTCATTTAAAATTGATTGTTTCAAAGTGGAAAAGTGTTCTCTGGTCAGACGAGTCCAAATTTGACATTCTTGTTGGAAATCACGGTTGTTGTGGAGGGAGACCTTCCAGCATGTCATCAGTGTTCATTTCAAAAGCCAGCATCTCTGATGGTATGGGGGTGCATAAGTGCATATGGTATGGGCAGCTTGCATGTTTTAGAAGGCACTATGAATGCTGAAAGGTATATAAAGGTTTTAGAGCAACATATGCTCCCCTCCAGACGATGTCTATTTCAGTCTTCAAACTGTTTTGTAAAGAGGAGGAGATGCTACACCATGGTAAACATGCCCCCGTCCCAACTATTTGGAGACCTTGTAGCAGGTATCAAATTTGAAATGAGCTCATTTTGTGCATAAAATTGTAAAATTTCTCAGTTTAAACATTTGTTATGTTATCTGTGTTCTATTGTAAATAAAATATTGGCTCATGTGATTTGAAAGTCTTTTAGTTTTCATTTTATTCAAATTTAAAAAAACGTCCCAACATTTCCGGAATTCGGGTTGTACTAACACAGGTTAACTCTAACAGCATAGAGTAATTGTAATGGAAATTAAACAAACACTCTGCTAAGAGTTGATTTGGTTTAAAACATAGAAGGAAACTGACTATGTAGGCAGTGTGGCAGCTTACTAAGGCTGCATTCTAAGAAACACAGGAACTTGATTCTAGTAATTGATTCCAATAAAGTTCAGTGTTAGCATATTGTTTAGCTAACGAACCTGTCCAGCACAAAGTGCTGCATGTTTTCGCATTGGAGCAATGCTTAAATATACTTGTTAAAAAATGATAAAATTGTATGCCTATTTTGTTTTTAATTCACTTTTACAAATTTATATTGTATTATAGTTTTTCAGATTGAATGAACATGAAAAAAAAATCTCATTGCAGTGCATTCTGGGTATCTTTTTAAAATTTGGGCAAAAGAAGGTATCTAAGGAGTAGGTATAATTAAGTTACCTTTTGAAAGTGCTATTGCGTCGGGACCCACCTACAGATGCAGCTCACTAGATTTTGGAAAAGAAATATTGAGAACTATAATTTCAAACAAAAAAAAAAAGTGAGAGAGCATGGAACAGAGCAAAATAACAGGGGGCTGTCATTTCTACCTGGATCGACAAACAGTTGATCAGTACCAAAATACCATTTTTCCAAGTGACCTTAAAGGAAACGACAGCCACGCTGTGGGGCCCATCCGAGGCCAAAGGAAAATTGTCCTGTTTTCCAGCTCTCTCTATCCTACTGCTAGAGAAAATGAGCTTTATCTGTGGGACACTGCAGGCCACATGAATAATGCCCCCCTTCCCAACTGTGGCCCCTGTGAAGTCCATCAGGGTGTTTAATGGGAAGCAATCCATTTTTAATTACCACTTTTTGGAATGGGAAACACTTAGATAAGCTTTGGGAAGTTCCACAGATGTAACTTGGCTCAGGGCTGCACATGTACAGTTGACGAGAACATTTCCTGTTCCCCAAGGTGACATGAAAGAGATATCAGATAATTACCAATACAGAGAGGATATTAATCTGAAATTAATGCACACCCATTTGATTAACTTAGGAGGGCAATGCAGTACATGGTGAGAGATCAGTATGTTTGAGTTTAATTCCTGTGACATTAATCCTGTGCTCGCAAGGATATCTGTCTGCGACGTGGAAGACAACACGGAGATGAGAAGATAGAGAGGCTCTTTATAATGTAAGGAAAAATGAACAACTCTCTCAAGTGGTGCTATATTATCAGTACAGCTACAATAACGATCACCTTTGTTTTCCACACGTTATTTGGGCACAATACTGAAAAAAAAAAGATACTTCAACAGTAACAAATGAAAGAGACCTTTGAATGCACAGCAACAGGTGCATAAATAATCCTGTCAGAGACTGAAATCTTTGTGTATGTGTGTATATACTGTATGTATATATACATATGTGTGTGTGTGTGTGTGTGTGTGTGTGTGTGTGTGTGTGTGTGTGTGTGTGTGTGTGTGTGTGTGTGTGTGTATCCCATTAAAACAACACCTTTATGACCGGTTATGGAAAAAAAACAAAAAAACATTATCATTACAACATAAAAAGAAAAAAAGAAGAAATTAATGCAATATATAATTTCATGTGACAAAAATAAAATTAATAATATTACTAAAAAACTATAGTGTAACTGGCAAGATTTCGGCAAAACTCACATTTGTCATATGGTGAATTTCAGCCCCTAGGTGTGATACACATCCTGACAGACCTGCCAGGAAAAGTTGCACCAAGGGCACCTTTATTAGCCTGTATTTATTGGATAAGCTCCTGGTTTCTTCCATCAAATGCATGTCTGGGCGGAGCTGAACATGAACAAGTAACTCTAATTAAAGTTGAGTTAATCATGAATAGCTGGAAAGGGCCACAATCCAGGCATATGTTAAGAATAAATTACTAATTAGGCCTGGCGAGTAACAAAACAAGTCCCAGTCTGCTCGAGAAGTCTCGGCACGTTACTAATATATGAAAGGTATAAACAAACAGCAATCTGGTTGTTTAGCTTCTCCAGCCCACTTACAAGGATCCAATTATGGCAGATCCCTGGAGCCAGCAATACAATCAGCGCTGAGAGTGCAGGCGTTATGATTAACTGTGAAGGCCACATTCACAATGCTTTCTACAGCCTACCAGGCTGCCTTTTAGGGTGAATATGCAGCAGTTCAGCATCAGGAAGGAGAAGCATAAACATGGTGCATTTCACCATTTATCAATCAAAGAGGTGATTTCTTCATTTTTGGTGGCATTTGTTTCCTGCTCTGTTCTTATTCATGGGTAGCACTGGCCGAGTTGTTCAATATACATATGCTCTACTCTTGATTTTTCGCTGCATTTTCCTTTCTTCTAGCCCAGCTATGTACATACATACAGAGTTTGGCCCCAGAGACGCCCACAGTAGGGCTAAGCATGGCTGCTGAGCTGTGTGTTTTATCGAAGATTTGTTCTTGGAAACACCATCTTTGTTGCCAACGTCTGCAGTGAGGGTCTGTGATTTAAAATGTATCGAGATTCGTTCATATCAGTAAACCGCACATGCAAAAGCAGATGAAACGGCCAGTGTCAGAGTTATTCCAAGCTGCCCGTATGCTGGAGTCTCCAGTGGGCCCTTTCATGGCGTTTCAGACGGAATGAGAGCAAGCGGTGGAGAGGTTGAGGCCACGATGGATGAGAGGAGCTTCTTTTGCCATTCATCATTCAATGCTGGAGGTCATGTGCAGTTAGTCTGTGGGCTCTTTGGGATCTGTAAAACACTCTCCCTGATGGCTGGCTGTCAAGTGCGCTGAAGCCAGAGGAGGGAGAAAAACACATACCATGCGATATGATTCCTTCACAGCCCAGCCAATCAATCCTTTTGCCAAGCTCACACTCCTGTAAGCGGTGGTGGAGGGCAGGTCTCAAACGTCTGAAAGATGTTTCATTATTAAGTAAAAGCGATTCTAATGGAAGGCAGAAATCATTTGAGATATGAAATGTTATCAGTGACACATCACAGCAAAACCACTGATCATGGCTTTCATCATGCTTCACACATATTCGTCCACAAATCCCAAATTTCAGATTATCAGTGTCTGTTTCTGTTCATCCAAGCAGCCTGTGACGTACTGCCGGAGGCTAAACAACATGATAAAGCCAGCTGACAGACTGGAGACCATCTCACACAAACACAAACAGTGGTCTTCTCCTTGACCAAGCCTCAAATAAAGCCTTGTAGTTTAATTAGACACCCTCATCATCATCACCAGCCAACCACTCAACCTTCATTGCGAGCCAACATTTCATTTGTCATTCCAATTTGATATCAAGCCATTTCTGAGCAACACAACGACAACAAAACCGTTCACAGGGGGATAGGGGTTTGACCAGACAGCCTCTTCCTGACTCTCTGCTCCATGATTAATATGCAGGCCAATGGGCGAATTGAAAGGGGTATTTGTTTGTGGTTTCATTAGTGAGGTGTTGGCCGATTTTCAATCCGTAATCACATCTGCGAGTCTTACTGACCTTTCTGGATTTTTTGCTCGTTTGGCCATAATCAGATCATGTATTATTCAAGTACTTTGTTATGTGCAGTCTGCTCACCACTTTGCTCACTGGCATAAAAAACCCTCCCACTTTTGCATGTCTGAGCTCTCTGTCTGTGAAGTGCCAATAACGTGAAAAAACCCCAAAATGTTCTGATCTAAATGTCTAATTATTATTGAGTTCTTAAATTTCGTACTTTCAATACAGTAATCAGAAAATGTAAACTTTTGGATTAATAAAAAATTCAAAGTGATGTTGTAGTCTGGCCTTTAGCACACATGCTTTTATCCACTTGTACCTTTTCTACTACCCTTATCAATAAAAGTGGGAGAAAGAGGAAGGAAAAAGAATTTGAAAAGGTTGCAGAAATTCAAAAGAAAGAGAGAAAGAAAGAAAAAGAGCAATAGCCCTATGGGCAGTGTTCCGACATATTACACAGCAACGCGTTGGGAGAACTGCGTTCAACTCTTGGCTCAAGGTCCTTTCCCATCTCAATCTAACTGCTCTTTTCCCTTCCTGCCTCTTTTCAAAATTGCTCTGTCAAAATAAAAAGAAAAATTACCAAAAATATAATTTTAAAATAAATAAATGAATAAAAACTAATTTAGAAATTTGTCACATTTCTGTCAGTCCAATCCACATGTTTGCTGTAGAAAAATGTAAAGTTTCCAATAGAGTAGAAAGCGGGTGGGATTTACAGAATAACCTGACATATACAAAGAGGTTTGCACAGCAGCATGCTAACTAGGTTATTAAGGGATTAATTACAGGGTTAACAGTGGGTGTCAAAGCCCAGCCTGTGTGAAACGCCATGTCTCTCTCACACACACACACACACACACACACACACACACACACACACACACACACACACACCCCCACCGTGATCTGCTCTCCGGCTGGCCAGCCTTGCGAGCTCAGGAAGGCAGTCCGGTCCAGCAAAGGCAGAAGTGGGGGGATACTCCCGTTGCCAGGGCCCTGAGGCTGAAAGTGATATGTTCGTGTTTGTGGGTTGTTCTTTAACGAAATGCTTAAAATGGGCAAATGAGAGCGGTGCTTATCCAGCAAAATTGCTGCTAGATGGAGCAGAAAGTGCACAAATGTTCTATGACACTCCCGTAATGAGGTTTCATATTGATCCGACTGCACTGAGCAGAACTGCTGGCTCTTCTCTCTTTTCTATTTTAACCCACGCTGTTCGCTTTAGGCTGCCATTTATTTGGCTAGACTCGCTGGTCCTCGAGGGCCTCTCATGCACAGACAGGTGGCCCAGCTGAGCATATCACTCCAAAACATCATCAGCCATTCAGAAACTCCATTATTTAGCTGGTGTGAACAAGAGCAAGGAGATGGATGGACTATATTTGGAGAGCAAGAAGAATTCATGTCAAAAATGCATGCTGGGAGATCAGCCTCTGTACACTATGTGTAATGCAAGGATATATTATGGAAATGTGACTTTCTACAAGACCTCTATAAGCCCAGTCACTAACTGACATTTGGAAAGAATTCATAATGCAATAATACCTGACTGTTTTACATAAAATATGCCTGATAGCTACACCAGGTGCCTCCGCTAAAATATATTGCAGGGATCCTAAACCTCAGGCAAAGAGGCAAAGAGACTTTATTGGATAAACAGTAACTGATGGTTTATCCCAGGCTACATAAATAAAACACATTTTTCTACACGCATGTTAGTAAATCACGGATTCACATTGCTGCTGAACATTCTCAAAAACTACCTCAAAATAAAAGTTACCATAACTGGCAAAAGCCAAGTAAACTGAAACCAATTGTGACTGCAAAACAAACTAGTATTAAATTTAATTTGCGCAAAGCAAGACACATCATGTACCACAAAATAAACTTAATATTTATGTATCAAAAACATACAATCATACAATATTTACAAACCAACTAAATTACACATGATAATACCAAATACAATAGCGTTAAACCTTTGTAAATACCAGTTTGGTGCAAAGTAATATAACTAGGGCTGTTACATTCTCAATAAAACAAAAAGTTTTCATTGGTACGTTTTACTGTTTCTGTTGTCAGACAACAGAATGAATATGAAATAGTTACTGAAACGCGCCCCATTAAGACTAGGCTACATAACCAGCTCTCACTTCCAAGACTTTAATCTGCACAAAAATCAGGTCAAACAGAAAATGCCTGCTGCGTTAATAAAATTAGCGCCGTTAAAATGAATTTGCGTTAACGCGTTAACTTTGACAGTACTAAATGTAACTAAAACAAAAATAGAACAAGATGACTAAAAAGCAAAACTACTACCAAAGAGCAACATGCAGAAGAGTCTCTTAGTTAGCAAGTTAGTTAGTAACAACAACTAAACGCCTAAGCTGTGTAACGCCTGTAAGCATTTGGATATTCTTTCTGGTAAGATAATTGAGGGCCAACAAAAAATCAATGTAGTGCCACTGGGGAGGTACAACTAACACTGGCAACACTAATTACTTCATTTAATTTCCATCCAGATTAGAGATGCCTGAGCTGTGCACTGCTTATGCAGATAATCCCAGGCTTCTCCAACAAACAAACAAAAAACTGAATATAAAAAAATTGCCCCAAGAAACATTGACAAGAGTGTAACATTTATACTAAAATAATAATAATAACCAGAAAATGTCCAATGCCCTGATTAAACCTGGTGGTTGAACTAACCATTTCCTGAGATTCTTAGTATTGGAGCTTGTGTTTCTTTCACAGTGGGACAAGAAGGGCATCCAGCCGTTTCCTACAAGGTTTAAAAGGTCACAACGCCTTACCATTTATCATCTCTGCATTATTCAAGTGTGAATGTGGCACTCAAACGTGGCATCAGCGGGCTGAGTGAAGCAGAACAGCGATTCAGACGTCCTTCCAGCTTCCCTCCCTGCGATTAAGCGCTCACATATCTGTTCATGCTGAAAGGCAAACATGACCCATAAAGCCCATTTCTACTCAGCTGCGTTCTGCGTTTCGTGGTTTGAGGTATCCCAAACCATCCATCAATCCATAGGTCAATGTGACAACACTGTGCCATTTAGTAAGCAGCACAGAGTCTAAAAACCAGAAAAAGGAGAGTAAGTCATTTCTCATATGCTACAGGTGCAACATTACCCCTCCCACAAACCGAAGTCATATTAAAAGACAGCAATAAAGTAAACAGAAATTTGGTTCAATGGGGCTATCGAGGGAGGTAGTTCATCTAGTTTTTTGTTAAATGGGTAGAGACTCATAAATTGCATTACAAGCGTGGAACGACTGGAAACATGCACTCTGAAATACTTCAAGGACTCGTTTGTGCAGCATGGCAGCATTTAATTTGGCATATTAACACCAAAGGATCTGTTGAAAGCAAAAACAGGTTGTTCCAGGATTTACATTAGGGGTTCATGACAGAAATTAAGGTAGGAGTCTATCAAACAATATATTAATACGGCCTATTGTTTTCCAGTGGGCAAATGCATTTAAATGAAACTCGAAGACAGAAACGGTGACAAAGATGCTTCAATATAAAATGCATGATTCATTCAAAAAGCCATATATATTTGAGCTTATTAAATCAATGCTAGGCTGGGGATTCAGAGAGTAAAATAATGAAGCATTTAGAAAGTGATGTGTGCTTCACTGGGCCTTACCTGATCTGTGCCACCAGGGGAGCACCAATCTGCGGCATATTAGGAGAGCTGTATTAATCCTAGCCTGTCTCAAAGCTAGCTTCAAATCAGGAGGAGTCCTTTGTGACTCCTCCGTTTCTTTTTTTCCCTCCTTCGCAATGCATATCCTTTTTAATTTCATCTGAGAGGCGTCTGTGGCTGTCATTGATTTGGTGTGAAACTTCTCTGGCTGCGCTGTGCAGTGCGGCACAGTTCCTCTCCAGGCACTGTGAGCGGTTTTAATTAGAGCACTCTGGGTAAGCACCATGGGGCTCTCCACCTTCCACATAGCAGCCATGGCAACACTCTCTCCTAGCCCAAATGTGCTTTTAATTGAGTGACATCTAATCAGGCCTTGAAATACAACACCGAAGCTAACAAAGCGGGCCAGCGAGGGAAAAGGGCCTGCAAGCCAGCCAACGCTAGGACTGGCGGATGTGAACAGCCATGTGGTTCAAAGTAGTATGTCTGCTGATGGGCCCAAAAGAACAATACTGCTCAAATGTGATGCTGTGAAACTTCAGAGATGAACGTGAAGAGCGCATGCTTTCAAACAAAAGACACATTTTGATGTGTGGTGATTACAGTACCACCCATAAGAAAAAGCTTCATGCACAATTTATGAAAGAAGTGTCAATACAAATAGAAACTGGTCTCTTTGTCATATGCGAACACCAATGCTCCAACAAAAAAAAAAACAATGAATCACCACACTGACAGACATTAGGTCTCCTGTCGGGCGTCAATGAAGTACCATGCAGGGAATTGTTCGGCTTATCTGGCCCTGAGGCATGACCACAGGGTAACATCTCCCCTCACCCCGAATCTCCTCTTTCTGAGCATATTTGTATTCCGAGCCTCCTTGGACCAATCTGTGCTCCCATAACCCACTCCCTTTCTTCATCTTTGCTTTCTTCTACACTTGCATTGGTCCGGCCCCATCTCTCAAATAAATTCTGGGGATGTTCCCCCCTGAGCGTAAAAACAAAGCGGACGACCTTTGCGCAGGAGTGTCATCTGCACAGCAGAAATAAATGAGATTTTAAAAGCTGCTCTGCACGCACCAACTTGACGCACAGATACGGGGCAGATTGGATCTTATATAGGGCATTATTTTTAATACAGCCTCCAGTTTGGCTGCAGTTCATGTCCAATCCGAAGATGGCAGAGAAGGAGCTAATTGGTGCCATCTTACAAGGAAATGTGCTCGCATTCTGAGCTTCAGCTAGAGAGAGAAAATAGTTTTTAGTTGTATATTAGAGAAAAAGTTTAATAGTTTAATAGCACTTTAATAGCTATCTAATAGCTTTTTGTGATGAACAGACTAAAATAAGTCATTATTCACCATGAACCTCCACATATTCAAATTTAAATCCACGTGACTGGTTAAGAATAGCACAACAACAGTGAAGTTTGGCATCACAATGGGTCTGCATTTTTATCTACAAACAGAATATATCTTAGTCCTTTTATCACACAAAGCTATCGCGTGGCTTCAGAAGAACTGGAATATATTGTTATATGGATAAGTTTTGAACCTTTTTTTGTTTTGTTTTGTTTTGGTCTTGTTTTTGAGCTCAAAAAGCATCTATCCTCCTTCACTTACACTGATTCACAGAAAAAGCAGCTCAGATATTCTGCTAAATGTTTCCTTCATTTTTTTTTTCTTTGTGTGAAAGAAAGAAATAAAGCCTTACAAGTTTGGAATGATGTGGGTGAGTAAACGACAACAGAATTCAAATTGTTAGGTGATGTATCTCTTCAATAGTTTGCAGATTTCCAGAGTTTAATTGCTCATCCTACACAAAGTTCTACACAGTCCCTGGCCCTGGCAAATTAATTTAATATGCTGGATATTTGGTAAATATATTTAGTAAATATTAGGGGTGGGAGAAAAAAAATCGATTCACCTAACTATCGCCATTCTTTATAAAACGATTTAAAAATCGATTGGTTTACCTCAGAATTGTTTTTTATTTCATTATTTTAGTTTTTCTAAGAGATGGTGGAGAGAAGTTAGCACTTTGTAATTCCAACAAAGGGTGAAATGTATAGGTGTGTTCGACTTGCAGCAGCACCACGCAGACGATCAGCATATGACATCAAAGTACCGCAAGAGCGATTCGAAAGCATGTGGAGCCGTCTGTTTTCTGTAGCTCTCGCGGTACTTTGATGTCATACAACGATCATTCTGCATGCGCAGTGCTGCTGCATTAGATGACGTCATATACGTTTAAAGCCAGCGCGAGAAAGCAAAACCATGACGGAGGCAGAGGATCAAACCTCTTCCAGAATTCTTTCTGCACCTTCATGTTTTGAATCCCAACTGCAGGGAAAACATGACTAAAACAGTATGCAAAGTAACATAGCACTTTATTTTATGTCAGAAAGTGTTCTTTCTGCTCATTTTGTTGAACATTTGACTATATTCATGTGCAAGTTCAGGGTTTTGGTACTTAAAAGTTTTATGGTTCAAGGTACTTTAAATATACACTGTGTATGTGTATGCTCCTGAAATAAAAGTTTAGAAAGATGTGATGCATTGTTTTTGTTAATATGACTCATCATATACAGTTTCTTTTAAGGGTATAATCAACTATTTTCTATTGTCTAGTCTTTAATAAGCAAACAAAAATCACAATAAATTGTAATATCGAATCGCAATAGTACCTGCTAAGATGTGTGGGTTTTTTTTTAAATTGTGACAGTCTGTATATTAAATGTATCATTCAATTTTTTCCCATGGTCAAAATACAAAAATTGCAGCACATAGCAATATCGAATCGCAATACTTGCAGAATTGAAATTCTAAAGACAATCGCAATACATATCGTATCGGCACCCAAGTATCGTGATAGTATTGAATCGGGAGGTAAGTGTATCATCCCATCCCTAATAAATATAGTCTCCTTCATTGACCAGTCTGTAAGACAAACCTATGGAAGTTCATAAGAAGTAAAACTATCATTATATCTATTATTATAAAAGGGTTCTGGTAAACATACAGATCACGGCACTGCACGTGTGTGCAAGATATTTTTGAATGCGATGGAGAAGAAAGTCATATTCAAACATTTACATGCGTAGCTTTTCCGTATCGATTGGATTATTTCAGGTCTACACCACCTCTTTTAAGCCGATTGACATTTCATTCGGATCAAGCTCAATCAGATTGATTAAGGTGTTTATATGAAGACTTTTCAATCCAAAAGAGCCATCCATCAAATTCCAAACAGATTATTTGGGTGCATGTAAACACAGATTACACGTTGATGCTTATTGTGGTACTGCTACCTTTTCTGTGTTCCACCACAAGTTAAAGTATATCTAGAATCAATGGGTGACATCATTGCAATGCTGACATATTATGATGGGAATTGCCTGTCTGCTGAGAGCGACCTCATGCCCCGTCTCTACACTTCCTCTAACAGAACATTGGCTGACAAGCAAAGCAGACAGCACTCTGTATTCAGACAAACAAATGAGGGTCAAAAAGAGAAATCCCATCAACACAGGCCTGTTTCCTTGCACAGCATGTGTGTGTGTGTGACAGTTCAGCATGCTGTGAAGGTGAAGCTTCATACAGCAGGGGAGAGAGAAGCACTGATAAGGCAGAGCGAGGATACGCTTGACCCTGGACACACTTCACACGTCGGCTGCGGGAACGGGCGGCAGCCACTACATGCAAGAGGACCCAGCTCATCAAGGCAGGCAGACAGGCAGACAGAGATAGAGGAACACGCTCAGGGTCAGCTTGATGGGCACTTGTTAGTGCACCCTGGAGGGCATCTGTCGACACACTTGGACCACTGACTGCCGTACAGGACGGGGGAGGAGGTGATGTTTCTCTCTCGTTTTTTGAAAGAGGGCAGAAGAGATAAAAACAGGAATAAATAAAGCTTGCATGACAGTGCTTATAGTGTTGCCGTGCACGTCCCTGTCTGTTATCTATTACAGTGCGCAGACGAGAGGTGACGTTTTCTTTGCTTAGACAAGCAAGACTATAGCACAGGGTGGCAACCTTCAAACTGGCCTCTCACTCAGGCTGCCAACTTGCCTTATGTCTATACTGGGCCCTCACACACTCTCAAACTGTGTATATGCGATGCAAACATACAATCGAAGCCTCAGGGTTTGTCTGGAGGGAGTTACCATACATCAAATTTTAATTACAGAATTACTACAAGATAACCAGAACATGCTGGAGTTGTTGATATGAGCCATGTAACGGTGTAATTACTGGCTACTGATTGTGCTCAAGCAGCTATAAATGAATTATCCAGCCTTCTATTTACGTCAACTTATAGATTTAGGCACTGCCTGTTGTGGAAGACTGGAGAGTTAGAGAGAGACACAAGAAACAAACAGGCCAATATGCTGAATTCACACATCTCACAGCAGCACACATTATTCTTCCACCCATCTCTCTCTCCCTCTCTTTCTTTTTCTCTCCCTCACATAAACACACACACACACACACACACACACACACACACACACACACACACACACACATTGAGAGCTCAAAGAAACACACACAGGAAAAAAAAACTGAAGAGAAAGGATACAACATGGATCATTGTAAGGAAAGTATGTACATGAGCATGTGTCGTCAAACAATATGAATCCAATAAAAAAATGGAAAACATAATTGGCAATTTAGTAACAGAAAAAATAAGGTTTAAATAATATACAGGTACTCGGGTAATGCTGATTGTGCATACAGTACACTGGAAGCAAATGTGATGGTGGAAAACTAAATCAATTTCATCAATATAATGAAGATCTCTGCACTGGAAACATCAGTTGATGGACGTACTGATTATATATTTTTTAACAGCCAGCAAGTTTACAATGTAAACAAATTAGCCCATTTTATATGGATTCCCACAGAAAATCTGTAAAATTAAAAATTGTATTATCAAATTTTATTTCAATAATATTCATACAGTTCCATTCAAAAGTTTTGGGTGAGTAAGGTTTTTTTTAAGTGAGTAAGGAAAGAAATTAATAATGTTATTCAGCAAGAAAGCATTAATCAATGTGACTTTTACATTATTACTAAACAAAATCTATTTTAAGTAAATACTGCTCTTTTGAACTTTTTATTTATCAAAGAATCCTGAAAAAAGCTGTATCATAGTTTCCAGAAAAATATTAAGGTGTTCTCAACATTGACAATAATAATAAATCTTTCTTGAGCACCAAATTAGCACATTAGAATGATTTCTGAAGGATCATGTGACACTGAAGACTGGAGTTCAGCTGTGTCATCACAGGAATAAAGTACATTTTTACATTAAAACAGAAAACAGTTATTTTAAATTGAATAATATTTCACAATAATACTGTTTTTACTACTTTTTGATCTAATTAATGCAGCCTTCTTTCAAAAACATTCCAAATAAATTTTGCAGACCCCAAACTTTTGAACTGTAGTGTATATCACAGTTGATTTTAACAATTAAAATATTGCATCATATAGATATTTTTAAATTATGTGCTTTTTTCGTATTATTTTCTATAGGTCGATTATTGAACAAGGAGATAGCCTAAAAAGCGTACTGAAACTGAAAATCTGTGCAGTCAGACACTTCTATGAGGCGCCTAATGGACAACAGTGAAGCGAACCGCTGAAGAGATTGAAAGTGATACTGTAGAATCACTCTCTCTCTCCTTGACACGTCAAGTCTCTCTCTCACACGTTTGCCACAGTTTCAATCGTGATCCAATTATGATATCGCGACGCATTGCGATGTGTATCGTTTTGTGAGGTAGTTGGTGATACCCAGTGTAGCCTTGAGCTTTCACCTAGATTGGTCCGTGTTAAGTGAACATTCTGAGGTGAAGCTTCGATGATTCCAGTATAGACAGCATTTTGACAGACATTGTGGAGCAACACACCACTGGTTACTTCCAGTGTATGCACAGTATAAGTAGCATTACATGAGATCTATAAAGAGAAAAATGGAAAAATGGTGAAAGAAATATAAAGGTGCATTAAAATAAAAATGATATGGTTACCAAGAGTATGCAGGAGGTCAGGGGTCAAGGTCAACATAAACAGGAAAACCGGAAAACATGGCAGCGGCATAGATGTGTCTGTGGAAATAAATATAATAATAAATCAGTGAATGAACCAGAAAATAACTCAATAAAGCGATTCTACATGACCAAGTAATCCAAAGCTCCACTTTTGAAAACTCAAACAGCAGAATAAACCACACAGAATGTTTTCTGTTTACCACAGGATCAAGTGCACTTCTCTTATCCCTAAAGTGCACTGTGCATCCTGTTTTTATCCCTGAGGATAGTCTAAGAGAAGCTTCGGTAGGACAACAAACTCCTTGTCATTCTTTTTCATAGTTGCCTGTACTTTTAATAAAGGAAGACTCCCAGTAAAGAGAGCAGAAAATGTGAGTAAAGTATTCAAAAACTTAGACAGCATCTTTTTATCATTCTTCACTGAAGTGACGAGTCATAAATTACACTAGAAGATTAGGTGAATTAAACTGTATACGAGGGCTGTGCTATAACATCTTACAAACACACACTTAGTGTTCTGGCACAAATGAACCACTAAGATATCTCCGAGGTGACATTTCATGCTAGCAGTAATTAACAGAACATGCACCCACCACCTATTTCAGAGAAGTGCATACTGATATGAAAAGGATGGTACATGTTCCCTACAGAGAGGGCAAACACATACAATTTGTATTAAGAGTATCTCCAGGACACTGCAAGCAGAACACCTTAGAGCCCATTACAAAACTAGATTTTTACATTTTTGCAGTGTTCAAGTTACACTTGGCCTTGCAAAATACATCAAAGATGATGTGAGGGTGTTGTGGATGGTTACTTGAGCATTGCTATGCAAGGTTTTCTGGCTAGTTCTTACAAGGCTTCGGCAAAAAAACTAAATAAAATGCATCTTCATAATTCTCAGTCTTTAAATGATATTCAAAATATGCTCGTACCTTAATATTTAAAAGGTGAAGATTATAGGCCTAGTTCTTGATTGATTTTCAATCAAAGGAAGCATAATTTTAACCTTACAGTCATTATTGCTAATTACATTACATTTAATACATCAAGTAAAATACAATAAACATCTAATTAAAATGTTCAAGGCATGTTTCCCCTACTGCAAATAAGATTTATATTTAATTCTTCTTTTCATCCATATGCACCAAAAACTAATAAAAAAAATTAATTCATAAACAATAAACATTAAGTTATGTTGCAAACAAATTGTTAATTCAATCATTTTTTATTTAAATGGACATTTTCACAAAATCAACTGAACATCCTAACACTGTTTATGCTACTAAAGTTTGCATCAGAGACGATATTAAAACATCTCCTTAGATTTTCATACTCAAGCCACTAGAAAAGGGGTTTGTTTAACAGATGACACAGTTTTTGTTAAATGTAACCAATTAAAAACTGCATTATCTGTATGAATAAATGATATCTATATTACAGGGGAAAACATGAATATTCAATATATCATCCAGTTCTAGTTGCTAAGTGGTTTCATACTGGCCCAAATCAAAGTCTCTACAATATTCTGATCTCTAGATATGCCTCCCCAACAATCTGCAAAATTTAAAGCATTGTTTATTTTTGTAGTAAAAATTGCATGGGGCAAGGTACATGTAAAATTTCAAAAGTTACCCATTTTAAAAGTTAAAAATGGGTAAGACACACAAAAATCACTACTTGTAAATTTTAATGATGAGATGCCTTTGAAAAACCATGTGATTCAATGATAGAAGCATCACCTCTATCAAATTTATATTGACATGAAAAAATCATTTTCCCTCATCACCATCATCTCACTCTCATTGTCACTGTGTATTTGTTCTGATCCTCTCCTGATTGAATTATCAAACCCAAAAAAAATCCAAGCCATGCTAAAGCAAATAATCTATATTTCAGATGATAAACTGAACATTAAAAGTAAAATGTGAAACCTCAACCGAGGCCATAGCGGACTTTCATCAGCAAGGGAAATACAGTGAGTATGAGGTGAGCATGAATTTCAGTATCATGATGGGCATGGTGTAAAAGAAGAAAAGCTAAAAAGCATTAAAGCATTTCAGAAGTACTAGTTTGCCTCTAAAATTGTTTTCTCTAGAGTACATTACATCTATAAAAAAGAAAAAAAAATCTTCTCAATCTGAAGATTCAGCTTTATCAGCGTGGGTCAACTGAATCACAGACCTTTCCACTCTCTCTCGTCTATCACTGGTTGAAAGCGGGGTAAAAAAACTCAGTCTGAAGTCTTTTTTCCTTTACACTGCTTCATTTGGGTCAGGTTCACAGTACTGCTCTGTCATTGCTTCAACGGTCAAAGACTACAGACAGCTGAAATGTGATCCGGCCCAAAGAAACTGGAGCACAGGAGAGGATGTGAGTGTGCAGCAGAGACAAAGCAATTCCAGCCCCATTAAACATGAGCTAATCATCAAAGACAAATTACACTTCAGTGGGATATGTAAATTCCAAATGAGATGCAAGTCATCAAAAGATATGCACAATTATATTTGGTAACTTCAAATGGAAGGAGTCTACTTTCAAACCTAGTTTCCAGACAATGGCACAAGCCTCCCTGATTGTATTAATGGGCTTTCTGCACATCAGCCATGACACGTACCTTCGCCTGCAATCTATTTCTTCTTCGATGGATTATTCTCCCCATCAGATGAAATGCAGTTAGTTTAAAATGGAGAAGCACGCAGACACAATTACCCATTCTATAGGGACTCACTAAAGAGCTGATCGATACACATAGTATAGCAGGTTCAATTCCTTTCCTTTGCCCAAAATATTTATTCAGAGGATGTTCCGCAGGGATCAAAACTATTAGATTCAAACAAAGTGTGCCCACGAATATTGTCTTTAGAGAGTAAGAGAGAAAGAGAGCGAGAGCATGAAAGAGATGAAGCGACAAAGAGAAAGAAAAGAGAGAGATGCAATGAAATGCACATTCCTGCGTTCATTCCCAGTCTATCAATAACAGAAGTGACACTATATGTGCCGTGAGGAAAAGGATATTGCACAAAATTGCAAGTGCGGTGATAGGAGAACAAATTAGAGAGAATGAGAGTTTAGTGAAGGTCAGAACTCTAGGGGAAAACAGCAATGTTGGCACAGCACCTCGAGAGACGCAACTGATGGCTCACCTTCGACTCGGAGACACTCGCACCCCTACATCATTGTTCTTAAAAGCACCATTCAGTCTATAATATCAGTCAGACACCAGTATTCCACATGATATTTCATCCAGTTGGAGTTATTATATACCATTTGAGGTCAAGCTGATAGATTTAAGATTCCTTAAATGAAAACGTATAACCTAAAAGCTATTTGATGCCTCTCCCCCATCCACCACCATCATCATCACCACGCACAGCCTCAATCCCTTAAAAACATGATGGGGCTTATCAAGGGAGAACAGCATGCAGATATTGTCAGACCTGCTTTCAAGTAATCCTTATTAAGGGGCTGAGATTTTCACGCCAAAACGGTCCCTCCCCCTCTCCTTCCCACTGGGCCTCCCAAGGGTGCCCATGTGCCTTTGTGGGTTCTATCGATTTCTTTGGGTATTTGCTGCTATTAAATCAAAGGCCAGGTGTATCATATTACTACACTGCTTTAAATCACTCAATCTGGATGTTCCTGTGGAGATGACTAGAGGAGCTTCCATCCAGCCATGTTTGGAAAGGTCAGAGAGAGGTATCAAAGACGTCTGCATTCTGAAGCTCAGCTTTTGACACGCAAAGCCGTCTATCAAATAGAGGTATTTGGTACAAGATTTTCATTTCTATATGTCAAAAGAAGGCAGGTGAATTCAAATTCTCATTCAGCGGCTGAAACACCTGCATAACAACGTGCTCAGACACTTCTGTGGGTTCTGAAGAAAGCGAATGAGTGTCAACCTGAAGGCCGGAGGCTGATTATCACTTATTAAATATGTACAGACACAGTTCTTTATGCATAAAATCTATTTGGTGTTGGTGTCCTTGATTATTTAACATTCTTGATATTGAGTCTTTTGTCTGTACAAGCGCCAGAAAAACCTTGTGTTCTCCTCCTTTATAATCTGCATGATTTAAAGTTCCACATGCTTTCTATATTCAATGAGTTATACAAATATTAAAATTTGAAAGAGTGGTTCACCAGCTTATTGTAACAGATTACGAATGCTAAAATATTCCCATTAACACCCAGTATATTTTTGCACTTAATCTGTTCTCTTTAATTTTCAATGAAATATGCAAATGTAAAATAGGGAGCTAAAATACTAATAACAATTTATTTTTATTATTATATTCCTCTCTTTTATGTGATAAAAAAGGATGATGCAGATCCTAATAATCTGTTGCAAAATAAAAAAAAAAAAGTTACCATATTTTACAAGTGAGTTTCACTTTCTCATAGATGTTTTGATAGCCCAGTGCATCCTCAGGAACGGAGGGGACCCTAGTAAGGGCCCTGCATAGAGCATAGTTCCTAGCCTATATTGGAGCTGTCACATGTGTGTTTGGAGCTGGGAGGCAGACAGGCAATTTTAGCAATGTAGTGAGAATCAATACCCTATCACGGTCCTCGTGTGGAGCGCACCATCCTTCAGAGGCAGCGTAATTTATATTGTTTTTGCCCCCATGCAAACAGCCTAGAGTGGGAATACAAGCATAGAACAAGAAGATGAGCAATGTCTTCACAGAGGGTCTCATCACAGGACATGGATGAGAGTTAATGTGCAGTGTCTCTTACCAATGCAGGTCTTAAATACCCAGGATACATCACTTTATATGGAGCTAAATGCACCGCTCAGCGGGGAATGCTTTGCCAGTTGGTTTCAATGATATCGGTGTTGTTCACTAAAATGCCCAGGCTTGGCTTCAGTTGTTCCTTCATTGTTTTCTGCCTCTTTCACAAAACTGTAATTATTAGAGTTAGTCTCTTGTCAGGGCTTGTCTATCAGTAGACATGGATGCATTTCTATTAAGGGTTTAAAATAGACTATTGTTCCATCAAAAAGTTTGTGATGCCTCTATTATGTCTGTTCAAAGGAAGGCTGGAATTTCTTTCTGCGATTTGCATATCCATTGTGGGAGAACATCTGAGCAGGAATGAAAATAAATGAGATGCCGCAACGATTTAAATTGGCTTTATCTGGACATTAGCAAGGACAAAATTAAAGTGTTTTCTCATGAAAGCCTGCATCCACAGATGTCCAAATCTGACAGATACAACACCACATTCAAACTACTGATCATGCGTCTTAGAAAAAAAGAATAACAAAAAAACACATTTGTTATTGGTCCCAAACAAATTAAACTGCCCCCCCAAAAAACTCCAAGTGAACAAAATTGTATTCTGCTTGGTCATTTACAGCCGGCATTGCACAGTTCTTATAATTGCTTTGTGGTGTTAATGAACCATGTGATCTTGCATTAGCTTATATCAGACTACAATAGCCTCCCTGAAACCATCAAGCCAATAATTTAGTTGATTCCATCTCATCTACCAGGAACAATATTCAGACATCCAACACTAGAAATCAGCCAGACCTGAAAGCGAGTAAAAAGTTACCATGGTAGCATGAGAACCAAAATCTCTGCTTGTTGAGCCAGACAAGCAGGTGTCTCAGAATCAGATCAGGGCAAGAGATGAGGCTGTTACTGACCCAATCCCAGCATTAAGGCCAGGATCATAATAGAGGCGGTAATGACACAGCCATTCTGCCCCCAGACACAGGGTCTTCACACTTTTTTGCACTCACACAATTTTTGGACAACTTTGCACACTTATAAGGGGGACAAGGAACTCTCCAGGTGGTCCAAATATTTTAAACACACAATGCCAAGTCAGCGGACTTAATACAATGCTGGTCTCTCATCCTTTCATCACATGCTCTAAAACAAACCACAGCCTGATCTCCAGGGTGACCCAGTGGCTGTTCTAAAGACTTTATCTGATTCTATTTGGACACAAAAAAATGCAGCCTAGTAGGGCTGGACGGTATATAGAGTTTGCACGATATATCGATATATTTTTTATAGGGGTGTCAACGTTAACGCATTAACGCATGCGATTAATCTAAACATTTTAACGTGTTAATATTTTTTTAACCCAAATTAATCATTTGATAAGGTTTGACCCCTATAGATTATATAATATAATACACAGGATTACGATAGGATATGAATGTGTACATCTGAAATGCTAATTTGTGCAGCGATATAAAAGGCTATAAATAGCATATTTTAACAACAGTAAACGACCAAATTCCACATGTGATCGTAAAAGGAAGTTATTACAAACACTATATGGTGGTTTGATGTGAGTTCTGAGTAAAAGTGCACTATTAATCTCATAAATTGTCTTATGAAGCATGATGCTAATGTTAGCTCTAATGCACCTGCAGAACAGGTCCAATTCTTCTTCATAATGCATTTTTATCATAATACTTCATGTAAGTTCGCAAGAATGTTTTGTTGTATTTATTTAGAAATACTTTTGATAATAGTTGGGTAAATGTATACTGGGATTGAAGCGATGTGGTTTGGTAAACATTTTATTGCCAGTATAAAGGCTGATAATGGCTGAATAAAAACAATAGAATAATGATGATAGAATAATAAGGATTATGTCTCATACCTGGCGGAAGTGTGAAAGGTTCTGTTTCCTTAAAATAGTTTGTCATGCATTTCTTTATTTCAACACATTTACAGGTAAATCCTAGTATTTTAATTTTGTGATTAATCATGATTAATCACAGTCCATGACCGTGATTAACGCAATAAAAAATTTTAATCGATTGACAGCACTAATTTTTTATAAGCCATATGGTATGAAGCAATACCGTTAATATCGATATACAGTAGTTTGATACGCATCTGAAAAATATCTAGGGAGGACACAGACCGAACTGCTGCAGGGAAAGTGCATAATACAATTTGTTATAAACATGTGACAAGCTTTATATGAAGGGCTTTAAAAAAAAAACTTGTAAGATATAGTAGCTTATAGTTTATAGTTTCAGTTTAAAGCGGTTCTGACACAAAGGCTGCGTGTGAAGCTGACACAGACGCTACTTGCGCTGTTTAATGTGTTTGAGATGTGCTGTTTTCCTTAATGCATAACTTACATTTCACAGCCATGGAAATATTTCCATTTTGCTGTCAGAAATGCATGAGCTTTTGCTTTGCGATTCTCCGCTAAACTTCACGGACTTCATTTAGAACAAGTGCCACCACACGCATGCGCGCCAGATGGAATGAAATAGGAGCGCAATAATTCTGACTAAATATAGCCTACATTTTGCTGAAATATTTGTAGTTGGACGATAAATGTGACACATGTAGAATTTTAAACCTACAAGTAAGTGTATTTGTATGATAGCACTAACTGTAATGTGACTGTAATGGGGTAATCAAAATAGCCTTTTTACTCAGTTAGTCTGCTTTTTTATTATTTTCATTTTTAGTTTAATAAATTTAACTTCTGCTTTAAAAGCATTATTTTTGTTTTTAAATTGCAATATTACAGTGTTAGAATGTAATGTGATTTTAACCCTTTTTTGCCCATAATATATGCCTACATGCTTACATTCACTTTATTTGTTTAATCCAAATACAAAATACCGAGATATATACTGTATACCGCAAATCAGCCAAAAAATACAGAGATATGAATTTTTGCTCATATTGCCCACCCCTACAGCCTAGACAGAAAATACCATTTGGCTTATAATCTCATATGTCTCTGTAGTAAACAGTTTTATACAAATTATGCAACAGTGTCTGGTGTTGTGTCCAAATACACTCTTTTCTCATATAGCAATTTATGTAAAGTTTACAGTGTAGTGAATAATTGAGTTATTGAAGAAGTCAGCAGTTTTGAACACAGTATATGCATGAATGCATAAAACACCTCTCACAACGGCGGCAAGATGTCATGATAGACATGAGCACAGGCAAAATTTTCCATTTCCCATCCTCTCTTTCCACACTGACAGCTACTCTCAGTTGCTGTGTGAGAAAGTCTCCTGGCATCATGCTGACGCTTACATTACTTCTACAGATACATTGAATATTGACTATATTGTCTGAACAATTGGATCAGATTTCATCATTTTGCAAAATGACAGTGTGGAATAGTCAGTCCTAAAGACTGGATTTAAAAGCCAAATCTGATTTGTGTGCAGTATGAAGAAAGCCTATGATATTGTGGTCCCTAGATATAGCTTGTATGATAAAGATTAGTGATGTTTGCCAATGTTTCATGAGATGTCTGCACAGTCATGCGTTGTTACTATCTCTTAGGTGAAACACTGATCAAATTACAAGTGCACACTTTAACAATATACACAAAACCAGTCAGGCATTTGTTCAACACTTGAGCTGGAAAGAAAACATGCGCATTTACAATCCTTTCACATCCTCCAAATGCACCAATTTGCATCTGTCTTGAAACCACAACCTCAGAGTAAGAAACTGTCAACCTCCCTCTTACCACGCTAATGACTTGGAGACCAAAGTCAACTTGAAAGCCTCAAAATAATAATCATTATTCATCATGTCAAGGAAATAAATTAAATCTGTTGACTATAAGACGTGTCGAGATTTATAAAGGAAGCAAAAAGGAGTAAATAACCAAGAATTTTCTATGTCTTACCCTATGTATACCGTAAATTAAACACACCTTAACCTTCCATTTGCCTTTAGGGCACAGTTGATTGGCAAATCCTGCTCTCACTGAATCATATGTAACATTCAGAGAGAGGTATAAACAGCCAAGGACTAACTCTGATAAAACAGCACTTCCTCTATTCTCTCCCCTGACAATGTCTAAAACCTGCATTTAATTCAGCAACTTGCAAGTGCTTGCCTTGTCATGTGTAAAAAGGAAAAAAAGACTGTATCAGTGTACAGATGCCAAAATATAAGATGCTACAAGATGTATAAACACAAACCGATATTTCCTTTGCTGATACAAATATACATTCCACCATCCGGTGCGCTGTCTAATGTCAACAGACAGAACAACCACAAAACACACAGAACAATCAATGACATCTTGGCAATGACTCTGAAACATTCATCACACACAGAACTAGATAAGAGCCAAACAAATTTGTTTTAAAGGAACAGTTCAACCAAAAATGAAAACACTGCCATTTGCTCACCCTCATGCCATTTCAAATCTGTATGACTTTAGTAATTTATGTAATGGAACAGTGGTCCATGCATGTGAACAAAAAGCTTACTGTGTGGAAAAGATCAAAATTTGTCAATATTCTCAGAAAATTTACAAATCAAACAGTTTTGTGAACTGATTCAACCGGTTCATTGAAATAGGATGCAAAATAATGGTTTCTTGTTTAGGAACATTACCATTTCTCTCATGAATAGGTCAAGGAGAATTAGTGGTGATATCAAGATGTTATTTTGTGAAAATGACAACATTTTGGCAAGCTATCGTATGACTTGGCACAAAAGCTATATAGACCACTTGTAAGTTAGTTATGCCTTTTTGAAGCTTGAAAGCTTCCATCTACATTCACTGTAATTTAGTTGGGTAAACCTGTTTTGTGTGAAGATGTTGCGAGTGGGTTGCTCCTATTTATGTGTGTGGGGGTGGATATTTGCATGTGCATATGAATATGTGAGTAAGTGTTTGTGTGTGTGTTTGTGTACCGTCCAGATGGAGCAGGGCATCGCTGCACAGTATGAGTGCCCGTGGTACGAGCTGTCATAGATGGCGTGCACCTGCCCTGCACACATCAGGCATTCCCACTTTCTCTCATTCTGGAGCCACACTGTGAGCACTTCAGCACTGGAGAACAGTCTCAGAGAGCCAGTTTATCTATCAATGTAAAATTACACACAGCCTTGCACTGAACCCCCAAACACTGCTGGATTCCAAATATAGCCTCAATACATCACTTTAGTAGAATTAAATATATGCCACTATTAACAAAATTTAAATTTTAGATTTTTCTGTACCTTTCAAGCCAAGTAAACTTTTTCAAAGTAAAGAGGTCAAAGTAAGGTAAAACCTACTTTTCAGTTTTTCAGTCTGTGATGTTATTTTGAATTTGGGGTGGGCGGTAGGATCAAAACAGCCTACTTGGCAGAGGATATTTTATTATGGATTAATACATTTTAATAATTGGACACTGGTTATACATCAGTCAAAAACCATCCTATACAGTGGTTACATCATCGTGTTTTCCAAATGTGGAGAAAATGAGTCTGTTTCATAACCTAGTAAGCAGGCACTTTGGAACTTCCGAATCACCTAAAATGCCCAAGCATACTGTCTAGATAGGCAGCTCAATAGATTTTAAATCACAGCCACAGTACGTCACACTACATACTGGCTTGTTAATGAATGCACAAGAGCTCCAAAAGGTTACATGCTTCAACACCCTTCATAAATATCTACAGTATCTCAATCACATCAGATATAAGAATTACTCGTCCTCTTCTGGGCATTAATAATGTTAAGTATTCATATTAAAATATATTACCTAGCTTCTGAACCAAGACAAGATAAATGTGTATATATGTGTGTTTACATTCAAGAGCGGAAGTGGTGGTCTGAGGTGACCGGGTTTCAACGTAACTTTTCAATCTAGCCACCCCGTCTGTGTGCACGGTGTTGGGTCTATTGCACTTAAGTGTTCCATCACTAAATGCTATCCAGAAGGCACTGGAGGAAACCGGGCCATTACAGGTAAAAATGAAAGAAAAATCATTGTGCTATGATTGATGGGCCCATTCCCTCAGAGATAAGCCACTGCTTCACTCTCAAGAACTGCAACTGACACAATTCTTCTCACCGCCATATGGGTTATTATACGTAATTCTCTCAAAATTACACTTTTATATTCCAAAATATATAAATAAATAAAGTGGCATCAGCAAGCAGAGGACAAGGGCATGTAGTGTCTGGGAGAGGAGAGAGAGAGACACAAATTTACTTTTAATTCATTGTTTGTTTTTACCTTAATACCAAGCGATGTGACGAGAATAAGAAAAATCAGTGGCTTTAATAAGATGCCTGACTGACCTTGAGAAGTCTGAAGTTCTCTGTTTGTTGGAGTCAGGAGATGAACTGCCATAATAAAACTGCTACTAATTCATCTATAATCTCTTTTCCAAACACAAAGAAAGAAGACTAGAAAAAGCAAAAGAGCAATTCTAAACTTCATCTTGAAGAAGGACCTCCCGCTGTAGTGAACCACTACATTTACGTGGAGGGATTGCTGTCAGGCTTGGCATCATTAGAACAAACTACAGCTGCTTTGTGCATCACAAATACAGGGGACAAGATTCATTTACCTCACATTAGCCTCCTTTTTGTTACTAAAAGCAACGGCCTAAAACAACATCTAAAAGAGATGATACATACATGTTGTAGAACCACCATTATGATTTTTTTATGTGTTATTCACATGCCAGCAAGTGATCAAATTAAGACAAAGCAACAAACATCTTAATATAGGTTCCTATCTCTACTGACCAATGAATATCTATGATTTTTCCAGTCATTCCTGATTAGTAATTCATAGGTATAAATGATTACACTTTAATTGTACAAATGTCTGCAGTAGCCAAAAAACATCCTGAGATTTCAATGCAGCACAAGGTCCCTAACCCTAAACAGACAAATAATTTATAGCCCAGAAAAAAATTATATTCACTACAAAAATTCATGAATCGGTCATGATAGTTCCAGACCTGAAAATCCTTGACATTTCCACTTTTTCTATGGCCATGGGAATCCTGTAATACAGAAACTTCAATGTAGAAATCAATGTAGTCTTCAAAGTAATATTTTCAAACTGTCTATATTCAAAGCCTGACCACAATTTTTACTGAATAAAATATCTGAGCATATTATACTTTTATTATTTAATCAAAATAAAAAGTCAAGAACTTACTTAAAAAAATAAATAAGTCAAACTAGCACATCAATATTTCTTAAAATTTAAGCCCAGATAAGAACATACAGAGCAGTTTGTCTCTATTTGGGCTCCAGACTGGCAAAGCAGGTTTAATCAAATGTTACTTCAGAGGACTGTCACTGACAGTGAGTGACACATTTATCCCGTCTGTTATGCAAGCCAAGCTTCCTGTGCAAAGCCCAATTCCACCAAAGAATGAAAATAAAAATCTTTCTAGGTTTCTAGGTTTTTTTTTCTCCTCTGTTCAAAGTTCCAGGAAACTAATTTCCTTGACAGACAAGCGCTCCATAATAGATGGAACACTTCCCACACATTAAAAGAATGGAGTTCCAAAACAACAAAGACAGGAGCCGTTTTAAACATCCAATCTCACATTTCACATTGTCACACTGCAAAACACTCTCATCAAAGGCCATTGATTTTCCATTCCAGAGCAAATGATGATTAAGGCAAATCAGGCCTTTGTTTCATAGCTCAGAGTCTTCATTTCCGAATTTAGTGGCACTCTGGGTATTTCCTACAAAAAGGCTGCTGAGAGTATAAAAAGAGGTCTTGCAAGAAACATCTGATGCCTCTGTCACTACAGAAAGATCAGTTTTTCAACAGCTGACACTGATGCTAATACAAAATGTGGTCCATATAATGCAGATATATACACACAAATAATAATAGTAGTAATAATATATAGTAGAGTGTATAACATTTCTGTGTTGAGCTCTAATGCCTGGGAATTTCTGGATTGGTTTGTTACTGCCAGAGGAGGAACATTTAAACTACACTTGAACCTTTTGCTGCTCTGCCCTCCAGGCTGGGTGACCTTAAGAGCTAATGCTACAAGACCACAGGACAGCAGGTTGCACATACAACATCTTCTACAGACTTCAATTATTGCAGGTCTCCCCTTTAGCCCACCTTCCTTGGTGGCTAATTACACTTCCTTTAATAAAGCCGCCTACAGACCCTGGATTAGCCTCTGAGCGGCAAACCGCCTGCAGTCTCCTTGTCCTTCAGAGGAGCCCGGAAGCAAAGAAGCTCCACACGGACGAGCTCCATCCCAGCAGTTCACACAAGCTGCGTGGCCCTCATCATCATTCTAGTTCTCTGAACTATCTACTGAAATCAAGCCATCAGACATTGCTGTATAACCAAAATAAAAAATAAATTTGCTTCACAATTTAAATACGCAAGACCAATTGCTTTGATGAATGGGGGTCACCGTGTTACAGCTGCTTGTACTAATTGCACTGTTTTATGAGTTATTACTCTCTAATTCCTCTTCCAAAGTCACGTTAATGCCGCCCTGAGTATATCTCATATACGGCTGAGTAATGAGAGCAAGACTTTCATGCTCATTGTAATCATTTGTCTGCTGCAATCACTTCCTCCATTGCTTGCAACATGGGTATTTTATTCGTAGATCTGTCTTTTTTATGAGGAACAGGGTGATTTATACTTCAGCAAATAACAATTAGATAAACATATTATATTTGAACAGGTCACTTAAACCTTACGAACATTCTAGAAACAATAAGAATTGTATCAACATCAGATGATAATTATTAGTTATCAATTAAATCAGCACTAGTCGAATGTTATGATTAGACAATGTGACAACACTACATCAATCAACTTCATTGTGTTTAAACCAAGCTCAAAAAGAATCTGTATACTTCTCACACTTTTTTTTTTTTTGAGGAAAATCTGGAGAATTCTGTGGATTGAAAAAAAGTTTAAAAATTTTTTTTTTTAAAGTTAAAAAGATCTGACAGTATTACACTCTTATTGGTAGCTGAAAGCATTTTCATATTAAAAATATTTAATAAAAACACAAGCAGAGTGGAACCTTGTGAAGTTTTGCAGAGTTCTGCAAAATCAGATTAGGGGTGGGCCTGGTTTAAAACCAAATGTTTTAAAGTTTAGATGTATTTTTGCATTTCATATAACATCGGTTTGAGAAAAATCAGGGAAAAAAATCACTTCTGCGAACTCCAGTGAAAATGTCAACATTATTCCAAAGATACCAGGCTTTCAGGAATATGGCAGCTTTGTTATTTCTGTCATAGTGATTTAGTCAAAATCCAGTGCTGTAATGTTGCCGTCAAAACTCTATAGCATTTGTTGTTCTAATCTAGCCTAAAAAAAGGGGAAAATGGAGAAGCATAGCTGTGTGGCACAGCAAGGTTTCAGTTTTCAGAGAACAGAAGCACAACCTGTTTGGAGTACAAGTTCTCTCGATGGACAGATGGGAGGACAGCAAAGCAGCTTTCTAGTCTATGTCCTAAGGTTCTTTTAAAAATAAAATAAAGTAAAATAAAATAAGCAGCAAATAATAGTGTGAATTAATTTCAAACCAGTGTGGGAGAACAAAGTCACATGATCCAAAACTGACCATGAGTGCTGTGAAATATCACCAGGCCAGCTCGTTGTCATTCCTGTTTCGCTCCAAACACACGTCTCTTCTCTCAGACAGTGATTGTCTTTTCTATTAAGAGACTCCTGTAGATATTTTTTCCTTAATCCTATCAACTAATGTGAAGCTGCTGATCCATGACTGTCTTGAAGGTTATCTTGTGTGTGATTCACACCCAAGAATATCTATTATTTACATGGTAGTCCACCCTGTGAGGGAGGTGCACACAAACAGCCAAAATTTCCAGTCTATCGGTGAGCATCCATATCAGATAACATGCCTGACTGGCTCAGGGAGGACATGGAGCTGAAATTTGTATCCCCTCCCTATATAACAGATTATCATCCTTAACAGCCGAGAAAGGATATTTGCAGTTTAAATCAGAGGTTTGCAGCCGTAACGCCTGAGGGAGCCGTTTTTCGAGACCGCTGTTTGTCAACAAACAAGCAAATGCCTTTGAAAGCTATGTTTCAAGCAACAACATTTGTAACAGGAAACCCTAAGGACATTTTCTCTCTGAAGTGCAGCACTTGTATGTAAGTGGAGAGAAATTTCAAACAATAATGCAGGACTTATTTCCAGACATAATATCCTGTGGTTCGACAGCTCACCATTCATAATGGTGCGTTCTTTCAAAAAAAAAAAAAAAAACTAAAACTAAAGAACATTCACTTGTTGCATTAGCATCTTTTACCTTCCTCTAATTACGGACACATTAAGCTTATTTGCAGGATTAATAACAACGCACGCTTCACTGGAGTCAAAGGCCAGGTATTAAAAAGCACTAATATTTACGGAGAGACTCAGAGACCTCGCAGCAAATGTGTTGATAAGCACTTCCGACAATAACACCTCACTCCATCCACACAATCAAACATCAGTTCACACATCATTTGTGCCTATGTGTTACACAGACTAATTTACAGGCTTTGCCAGACCCTTTGGCCTTGATGGGAACGTGTGAAAAAAGCGTAGCAATTACGCTGGCTTTTAGCAGCACCGGGCCCATTTAATAGGAGTGTGATGGTGACATTTATAGAGGTATGGAGTTCTGCCTCTTCTGTGAGCTTGTTCTAATCTACACAGTATTGGCAGCTTGGCTCACTCATTCAAAAAGTCAGCATGTCAAACAGGCAGCGAGAAAACATGACGTGTTAACAGGTTGTGGAGAAACTAGAACATTGCGTTCTTCGTAGCTCACTTCACTGTGAAGTCCCCGCATACAATTACACAGGTCAACAAAATGAAAGCCTTTATAGAATAATTATTCACGACTGTCAATCAAATAACAGTACTGGTCACTCAAATAACAAATTACTGTGTAATGGACTTTTGTACAAAAAAAAAGTCTGTCTTGGTCATTTCCCAATCACACTCCCTTTCTCAACCTATTTTCCTGTCTGCTTTCTTCAGTCCTATAAAATAAAGGCAAAAAGCCCAATTCTAAAAAGGTCTATGTAAATAAAATTGTCTTTGAAAGAAACTTTTTCATATAGAAGTTGCTTCTGTCACTAAATATATTAATAAATAAATCCTTAAATGTTGAGTACTCATGGATCCAGAACAGACCACAAAGCGTATAACAAACTAGTGAGAAGAGACATCAAACAGCTTTAGATTAAAAGTCTTCTAAATGTACTAAATGCGGAGGCGGGCAAACAATAAATAAATTAATTAACGAACATAAATAAATGAATTAATAAACACCCTAGTCAGATGTTTATATAAAAATCTAAACAGCACTTAAGATACATTATGCATTACAATGTTCTTTTGTGCATGCTCATATTTCTGCAGATTTCCAGGTGTTCCTTTGGAGTTTGGAGATAGCCAGCTTTGATCAGAATATCAGAACAATTCTGTCTTTCATCTCAGGGAGCAGAGTTTAGTTGAGGCGGAATTTTGGCTCAAGGTTTAGCCCAGACCTTGGCACGTCCAAGCTGTGTATTTCTTATTCAAGCCCACTCAATCCTCTCATGTCAGGTATTTGGTATCTACTACATCAATCTCCTGTTAATTCCCCACTGCATATATCTTGCTTGAAGACGTATTGGCTGCTACCGTCGTGCTCAAGAAGTGATAATGAAAGAGACAAACAGGAATAAGGGACGTAACACTTGTAAAGAGCATCTCTGAATTTTCAGCTTAGGACTGCTCCCAAGCAAGTGCTGATTTAAAGTAGATGAGGGAAAACATTGGGGATTTTTTCCTAGGTATGTCAAGCACATCACGCCTTCCATAAATGTCTCATGTGAAGGCCACAGGCTCTTGTTTATTATTACAGTATACATACTCCAACAATAAATCAAGCCCTGTCAAAAATAAAAAAGAGAACAGAATCACTGTGGTATTTTTTACATTCAATTACTCCAATTTAAGAAGCAGAAGGAAGCCTTCAGGTGCTAGTTTTTACTCTAGGAGAGCCAGAACAAGAAAAAAAAAAATCCATAGTTTGCTGCAGTAAATGAAAGCAATTTCTTTTGCCGACTATGCATGCGCTGATCTCCTGTGTTGATTCAAGAGGTTATAACTCCAGGGCCCATGTCCACAGACAACAGCACAGGAAGAGCAAAATTACAGAGGTAAACACAAAGACAGCAATGTTTGTTTCCTCTCCAGATGAGATCTACGATTAGAAAAGAGTTTCTGATATTCATGCCACATCTGCAACTTCAATCCATCAAAATCAGCCAAAACTCATGGCCAGCTTTGATGAGGGGAACTCTGGGAATGAAGAGGAACAAAGAGAAAGTATGGGCTGAGCTGAAAAACTAAATTATTTAACCTCAGAGACAAACTGATAAATTGCTGCACCGCAGGTCAATATATTACAAGGACCTGTTGACCACACCGGTGGTAGGATTTATAATGTACTGGGCAAGATAAAGGCCATTGATTGCCTCTCGCAAGGTCACACACAGGCGGTTTTCATCTCCCAGTGTCTCTATCTGTGACAATTTTCTGGAAATGTTTGAGAAATTTCTGCAATTTGGTTAATCAAATTCACAAACTGCTGGAGCTGCAAACAGAGGGAGGAATATTTCCAGCCACTTGACAGGAAAATAAACTTGCAGCACAAACTGGTTCTGGGGCAGAAAATGGTCTGATTTTACATTATTCATGCGAGTCAGAGAAAACGTAACAAGCAATCAGCGGGACAAATGAAACACTGACCCTTATGCAAGAGCCACGGATACAGAGAGAATCAAGGATCTACAAATAGTGCAAATTACAGCCTTCTGTGATCTGAGTTGCATGCTGTTTATCAAATATAGCATTCATTACTCTCCATTTAAATCTCTCGTTTTTGGAAAGCTGATCATTACTACAATTTCAGAGAATACAAACTCAAGTAGCGACAGACATGCATATCTACATGCACACTACAGATCAAAGATCTGTCTGCGAATGCTGAAATGATGGGTAAAGACTAGACATAGAGCGGGCACAATAGTTCACCCAAAATTGAAAATTTCATCATTGACTTACACTCAAATCATTCCAAAGTCGTATTACATGCTTTTAAAATTTAAAGAATGTACTGGCCACGGCTTTTCTTATATTAAAAAATGTCTTCTAAATACAATTGATTTGTTTAACTAACAGGCTAAAACTAAAGGTAGTTATTTTAGTTAGTTGATGGTGGATTAAATCTAGATAGATTGATTGTAGATAGACTGATTGATTGTAATTAGTTAGTTACTCAGTCAGTCAGTCATTTGGGAGCTTGACGTTGTTCAGAATTTCAACTTCTGTTTCAATAAAGAAAGTAACAGGTTTGAAATGACATGAGGGTAAATAAACAATAGAATTTTCATTTTTAGCTCAACTCTTTAAGGTCCTGGAGCACAACTCTTCTGGAAAGATTTATTTTCAGTATTTAGCAAGAAAGAAACAAGTAACACTAAAGTATGAGTAGCCTATTTAAAAACTGTACATATATCCCTTACAGTCTCACTTTCATCTGTGTTAAATTAAATATGGTGTCTATCTTGACTAAGGTTTGTGGTCTTTCATTTCAAACTCAGAATGTGAGTGGACCAAAAAAAAAAAAAACAGAAAAAAATAGTGAAAGGATGGATTAATGGTTTATCAACCACATCTAATGAAGATTTGTGTGTGGATGCCGGCGTGCTTTAGCTGATTCATCTCTCAAGACAACACCAAAGGAGAGGGAGAGAGATTTACAGCCCTCATCACATTTGTAATTAAAGTGTTTTTTTTCTGTCTGTGGTGAGAAAGCTCAGGCAAAAGCTGAACTCTGATAAAAATGAACATTTTTATTGTAACTTGCACTGTACAAATTAAAATTTGTCAAAAGTTCAAAATGAAAAAGTCATTCACTCCAGCATATAACTAGGCTAATATAACAGTGTCACACTTCTGAAGTTGGTTACATAATTAGATTCAGTGATATGGTCAAAGAGGGGGCAAAGTGAGACTCAACAACATCACACTGTCCATTGCCAATCTGGGCTGTACTAAAATGATTAATCATGTAGTGTCTCTACATAGCCATGAGACAAAAATAACTTTAATACACACATCTCTGTCGTGAACAACAGCGTGGGCCCTCATAAATGAATGGCCACTAATTATGTTTCTTCACCGATTTGAAACATCTAATTACTGTAAGAGAAGCCGTAAATGAAACAATAGCATTTCACAGGCTGATAGCAGCACAGAGGAATGCTGGACAGGCTTGATAAGTAAAAAATCAATTTACAATAATTAACAGTATGCCTCAGTCATTTATTTTAGGAAAAACACTGCAAGCTCATTATGTAAGTTACAAGCTCATGCATACAAAAATACAAAATACTTAATCCCACAGCATAGGGCACAGCACGTTAATGACAATAAAATGTACGTGAAAAATATGCAAGCAAAGAGAAAAGAGCTGGTTTTTGTGTGTTACCGTGCTTTTTGAATGTATGCATATCAGTGTATCTTCAGCACAATGGTCTTGGAGAGGGAGACACACCGAGTGGACTACTAACTAGCTCCTTTCATTTTTTAAAAATTGCCAAGGCTCTCTGAGAGCTCGCTAATTATGTAAACATGACTTAGAGAAATGTTCAGCAGCAGAGGGAGCAGAGAGCTATCGCAGCCCTGCATTACCTCATCAACAGATATTTCAAAAGAGGAAAGCTCGGCGGAATTTCAATGGAACCTCAAGGTTTCGCTAAAGGACAGGCTGCAAGGAGAAAAGGGGTTAGGAGAGGGCACATTTTAATGAACTACCCGAACACACCCCGTCGACACCTCAACCTTTCTGGCTTCGGAGGCAGAGCATGTGCTTGTGAATCTTGCCAATGATACAGAGTGTCCCTGAGTCCCAGCAACGCCGGATTACCAAACCTATTCCACAGTCCGCTGTACCGTCTCTTATTTTCTCAGACAGACAAGAGACAGGACAGAAATGCAATTTTTGTAGCCTTTCTCTCTGAGATACACATCTATCACATGGTCTGAGGTAGAAGTGAAACACAAACAGAGGTCTGAGGCCTCAAACTCACAGCTAAGCATTTACAAATCAGAGCTATTTCCTGGTTGAGTGGGTCACTTCTGGATTCATTTAAATGTGAAGAAGGTCCTGTGTTCAGGACTGCTACACACAATAACTTATACATGCTGCAACTGTGTACTTCTGGCTACGGGGGCTATGTGTTCGCATCCAAAATTCAGCTCATTCAAACGGAAGAAGCATTCATAGTCTAATTAGATTTCAGCAAGAAAATCTGTATGTAAGGTGATTAAGAAGCATGGAGGCATGCTTCCCCATCTGAATAATTACTTCATTCATCAAAACAGATTTCAGGTTTAAAAAATTGTGAATAAGGTCACGTGCTGGAATAAACCAAAAGAAACACTGGTGATTTTAACTGGTGATTTAATTCCCTTCATCAGTTCTTATGAGAGTAAGTAATGTCTTAAAGGATTAGCTCATCCAAATATGAAGAATTTGTCATCATTTACTCACCCTCATGTCATTCCAAACTTGAATTTGTATGAATTTCTTTCTTCTGAGTAACACATTATGAAAAATTAACAACGGACTGGTTGCTCCTTTCCATGCAATTACAATGCATGTTATGGTACTACTGATGTGCTAAATTTCAAGTCTTCTGAAACCATACGGAAGATTTGAGTGACAATAATTTCATTCAACAATAATCATCAACTCCACCAACAGAGACCTGTAAAACATTGTGACTGGATCACTGCGTAAGTTGAATCTGAACCTGTCAAAAAAACTCTCTGTGGAACATAAAAGATGATATTTTGAGAAATATCCCAATCTGTGTGTGTGTGTGTGTGTGTGTGTGTGTGTGTGTGTGTGTGTGTGTGTGTGTGTGTGTGTGTGTGTGTGTGTGCATGCTTCATAACATGGAATGGTCACCAATACTGTTTGGTTACACAACATTCTTTTATGCTCTGTAGAAGAAATAAACAAAGGTTTAGAACAACATGAAGGTGAGTAAATGATGACAGACCTTTAAGTTGTGGGTGAATTAAAATCTACCTAAATTCTACAAATCTATAGTATAATGGCTTGGAATATAATGATCCACTTTTATGATACTTTTACAGTGCTTTTTCATAATGACAGTTTCATTCCTCTTTAATTATATTAAAAGAGTGTCCAGAATATTGTTCAATAACTCACAGAAGAAACAAAGTGAGTTTGTAACAACCTGAAGAGGACTAAAAATGTTTCATTTTGACTTTCATTTTTGGGTGAAATGTACCTTTAAGTGTGCAATGACCCCCTCCTGGGTATGTGAAGATGTCTGGCACCTTCGATCATCTGCAATCAGACTACAATTAGAGCAGGGACATACTGTGAGAGTAAGTAGCAATCACTATGCTCTTTCATCCCATATAGCATGAGTAGCAACTGGTGGTATTAACGATTATGGCCATGTCAGCCTGGCATTTACTGACATATGGATCTATGGTGGACACTGGCCAACATCTAGCAGTGTAGGACAAAAACTCAAGTGCCGACCTTCATGAAGGACACCTGTCACGGGACTTCAACACTCTGACCAATGTGGCAGAAGTAACATTTAAGAGCATAAAAACGATGAAGAGCGACCTTTCATATTGTGATTTAATGGAAAGCTGGAAGCAGTAAAGGCCAGGCAGTGTCATCCATTGCTGTCCGCAGACAGCTCTACAAGTAACATGAGGTCTAATGATATATGAATCCATAGATCAAAGGCTTCCTTACCCCAATAATCTCAGTAACTTGCTGAAGAGCAGATGAATTTCTGCAGGCATAAGTTGCTAAGTTGTAATGTGAAGATTCTGAAAGATCTCAAGTGTTTTGCGAGAGAACATGTGTTAGGAGATCCTAAACCTGAAGTGTGAAGAGTGGACAGAGCCATAGCACTCACAGCAGGAGAAATATCTTTGTTTTGCAATCCACCTATTTTAATACAAAACAGGGATAATGTGATCTGGCAAATATCATGTTACCTTGGCAAAACCCCTGCAGATTTTGACACCAGTACAGTGTTTAACTTAGACTTTAATGACAGTCCAGTTAGCAGCGAGTCCAGGGAGTCCTGCTGTGCTGCCAAGACTCAAGTTCTTGGTCGACAAACCCTGTGTAATGCTTCACACTTATGCAATGAATGCTTGCGACCTGTTGTCACGACTCTAGGAGAGGGATTTTGCCAACAGGGGAGAAGAGCATTTGTCAGCGCTTAGTGCCGCTTTGAATTTGTAAAAATGATTACCTGCGACGACACAAAAAGGATAGATAAATGCAAATGCATATATCATGGTTCAAAACAAATGAGTGCATAGGAAGAAAGGAAATCAGGATAATGATGGGCCGAAGCGAGTGTGAGCAGAGAGAGTGCAGAAAAAGAGTGGAAAAGGGAGAGCGAGAAAGACAAGAAGGCCTGCTGTGTCCAGGGATGTCCGTTAGATGGAGCTGCAGATGGGCAGGAATCCAAAGGAAGAGAGTCCCAGCCTGCTGGCTCTTCGTTCTCAAGGACCTTTAAAGATCAAAGCCCAGCACATAACAAGAAAAAGAAAAAGAGGAGGGATCCTGTGAAGCAGAAGAGCTCGCGTGCCCTTCTACTGATTAAGCTAGAACTTCCCACCCACTGATCTGAACGAAAAGCACCAGGATGTGGGAGTCTCTGTGAATCACCTCTGCAGTTGGCATCCTCTTTCTCCATACTGATGGAGCACAGTTCCTCTCATGGTACTGCGTCCAATGTGCTTTCTGTGAAACAACTAAATAAAGACAGGCCTATCCCTACTGAGATAGGCAGATGGGGTAATTTCCATTGGTTTAAAAAAAAAAAAGGATTGTACTACCTGACACATAGCAGCTGACCAGAATGAAATACAAAATAATGCACGTGACCAAACCTGAGGGACATAAGAACCAGGACACTAAGAAAGCTGAGTTAGCCTTGATACACTGCAGCTCTACGAGGTCAAGAGAGAAAAGAAAGAAAAAAACAACAACAATAATGGTCAATGTCCTTCACCAACAAACTCACAAGAGCATTAAGTATAGAATAAAGAATAAAGTACACACATTTGTATTAATCTTGATACGTTCAGAAGTAAATAAGCACAAACAAATTACATCATACATTAAATTTTAAACAATACGTTATTAGGCTCTCCCAGTGATATTGTATTCATAAATGAAGGGCGGTTTTATGTGTACGCCATCTTCCAGGCAGCTCTTGGCAGTGTTGTATAGTCTTGTCTGTGAGAGGAAACCGCTAGCTTCAATAATTAATCCTGTACAAGATCCATCAATCACTGCATCTCTGAGAGTCAGGGAGACAGATACCAATCCTATTTATTTCAAGTGGGGGCGAGCGGCAGGGGTATGGATTACCGGGGTATGCGTGCTAGGCTGGCAGACTCTATGAAATGGAATAATACATCAGGCTTCAGTGTGTGCACCTCAGTTCCCCTGCCATTTGATCCAGAGAGCTGAGAACACAATGGCATTTACTTTCAAACTCTTGTAAATATTAGCTGCACAACAATGCACTGAGACAAGCATGCAAATAAGCTCAATATAACAGTGCTCTTGTTCCTTTTGCCTTGTAAAAAAATAAAAAAAATAAAAATACTAAGTCCTTCACAATGCAAAAAGCCAGGCCTAGCAGTTCAAAACTAAAGGTAGAAATCCATTTCTCCACCCCTGAATAACTTTGCACCTCACTGAACATGAGGGAGAGGGAAGAAAGATGGAAGATAAGAGGAATGGGAGGGGAGCAGAGGAGAGAAAAGAAAGGAGGAATGGTGGTGTGCAATAAAAAATGAAAGCGCAAGCTGGGTTCAATTTAGAAGTTCCCATAGGAGGTGAAGTGACCTGTATGTGCAACAATAGAGGTCAGGCAATTTTGAGCAGGCACCCCTGTCAACGGAGTGTACTGGAGACCCCTGCCTCAGAGCCAGGAGAAAACTGCAAAGTCCTTGTAGCATTCAAGACCCCAGAATGACCCACAGGTAGGTTCTCATTACAGGCAAAGGCAGCTCGGCCCAGGGTACACAACTGTCCTCCTACTGCATGCCACGGCGGTTACACAAACAGAATGATGGCAAACCAAATGTCCAGCCACACTTGGCAATCATAAATTCAACTTCACTAATAAATGCAATTGGATTTTTCTAAATGTAACAACTAACAAGTCTTCAGGGCTTGACATTAAGCATTCTCATGTGGTTGTCCTTCGGACAAGTAAATTTGTCATTTACTTGTCCGAATATAAAAGTTACTTGCCCGGAGAGAAAAAATTAAGTTAAATTGAGTTATAAATATAATTATTTATTGTAGTTATAGAAAATCTAAAGTTTATTTAGATTTTCCTTTTTAAATAAAATAATGAACAAAATAATAAAGTGTGATCATACTATTATATTTTAAAATAAAAAGTTAGAATTAAATACAAATACAATTATTTTATAGTAAACTTAAAAATAAAATGCTAATATTTATATTATATATATAATTTTCATTATTTTCAAACTTAAATTAAAAATTTTTTAATTTGTTAAATTTAATCTGTCAATTAGTATAATAAGACATTTGGGCTGTTACCAAACAAATGAAATCAGTTTCAACAAAATTAATCTTTACCATGCAGAGGAAACTTATTCTGCAATTACAGATGAATAAATAATGTTTTGATACATATAACGTTGAATACTGATATTTGAAATTAAATAATAATAAATTTAAAAAAATACTGTAAATGTGAAATTAAAACCACCAGTAGGTGGCATCACGTCACTGTTAATAAGGGAGTCATTGCGACTGAACCGAATCATGTAAACGGTTGATTCATTCAGGCACGAAACACCGTCATGTTCCTCAGACACGCAAAACAGCGCTGTGGCTATGTTTGGAGTTATTTTTGTTGGTGAAATAGAGCAAAAACAGGCAATATGGTGTCTAAAACGTAAGTCTCTTAAATGTTAACTACTTGTTTATTGAACTGTTATCATTTGTAATCATGATGATTTTTGAAGCAAAAAAAAAAAAAAAAAAAAAAACGGCGTTCTATCTTCGTGTGGTATTAACTATATGAAATGATATAAAGGCATACATTTTCCTCCCCCATATCTTGAATTTTCTGATCATTCTTCATGCATTGTAATTGTAATACTGAATCATGCAGTGAAAGAATGCACGTGAGCTAGTCTAACCTAGATGACTTTATGTAATTATGCGTGCAGTCTTTGTTTGATTCTTGCAATGTACTCGTTAAAACAACAATTACGAAATTATCGCAAACGATATATAATCGCACACCCCTATAACAAAGGCTGTATCACAAATAAAGGCAGTTATTATTGTTTTTGGTATTGACTTTTTTAAGTTACTTGTCCGATTGGGCAAGTAAATTTCTCTTTCACTTGCCCGTCCAAAACATTCACTTGTTCCGGACAAGCGGACAAGCATTAATGTCGAGCCCTGAGTCTTGATATGGAAACATGAGACAATATATCAGTTTTACAAAAGTTAAAGATGCACTCAATCAGCATAATGCAAATTCAATAGTTTTTTTGGTTATTGATGAAGGGTATATTAACTACAGGGGAAATTCAAGGTGTAGAGCTGATGTTCAATAAACTGTTAATGATATATTATAACAGGCAATAAATTAATTGATAATTGTAAAAAGTTCTAGATAGACTAACAGTGAACAAAAATGATTATGTAAAAGTGTGACAAGTGGCACATTAATACAGAATTTAAGATGATACAAATGAGCATATGTGACCCTGGACCACAAAACCAGTCTTAAGTGTCGATTTTTTCGAAATTGAGATTTATACATCATCTGAAAGCAGAATAAATAAGCTTTCCATTGATGTATGGTTTGTTAGGATCGGACAATATTTGGCTGAGATACAACTATTTGAAAATCTGGAATCTGAGGGTGCAAAAAAATCTAAATTTAAAGTTGTCCAAATGAATTCTTAGCAATGTGTATTACTAATCAAAAATGACGTTTTGATATATTTACAGTAGTGAATTTACAAAATATCTTCATGGAATATGATCTTTACTTAATATACTAATGATTTTTGGCATAAAAGAAAAATCTATCATTTTGACCCATACAGTGTATTTTTGGCTATTGCTACAAATATACCCCAGCGACTTAAAGGTGCTATATGTAGGATTGACACCCAGCGGTTGAACTAGGTATTGCAGTCCAAATTCAAAATATTGGAGACGTTTTTTTTCACCCGGCCCCTCCTCCTCAGACGCACACGCAGGTTGCCAGATTAACGACACCAAAAGAAACGAGCGCACATGCCGACGAATGAAATTAAATACGCTGTGTTTTCCGCCAACTGGCAACCCTCGGTGCCGAAATACAATTGAGTAAACTGGCAGTGGGCGGGTTTCACAAACCATAACAAACACAGTCATTCCAGGCCGGAATGCTCATTTTCAAAGGAGAATAACTGACTGTAGCATTGTTTTTCAGATAAACAAGTATGTTAAATTAGCATGTTTCTTAAATATCTACAAACATATTATGGTATTTTTATGCTTTAGTATAGTCAAAATCCTACATACAGCACCTTTAAGACTGATTTTGTGGTCCAGGGTCATATATTATTATTATTATAGTGCTGGGTGGTATACCGGTTCATACCGAATACCGGTGTTTATTTTTCTTACCGCAATAGGCCTTTATCACACTTCCGTGTTCGAAAAGCGGAAGATTCAAATAGTAGCATAAAAGAACTTCTGCTGCAGCCTCTATCAATGGCTGTGCCCATAGCTGTCACGCTCCTCTCGGGATCCAGGGAGACGAGGAGACGAAGGATAACAAAACTTAGATTTTTATTTTTAACTAAAGAGACACGGAACATTCAAACAGACAAGTTGACATTTAACAGCTGACATAGAGACAGGGAAACACAGGGCTTAAGAACACGAGGAAATCAAGGGAGGAAAACTGAAACAGGTGGGGAGCAAATCAAACACGGATGGCGACTAATAAACTCATAATGACAGGAACAGGAACAAACCAAATATGGGCACGAGAGGAGGGGAAACACAAGACAGGACTGACATTACTCCCCCCTCCCGGAAGGCGCGTCCCGCGCCTAGCAACATCCAATGGGGAGGGGGGGGTGGGCGCTCTGGAGGCCTCTAGGGAACAGGAGACACAGACGGCCTCCAGGGCGGCGCCCGTTCCGGGAGCCATGGCGGATCAGAGGAGTCGGGCGGCCATGGCGGGTCAGGGGAGTCGGGCGGCCATGGCGGGTCAGGGGAGTCGGGCGGCCATGGCGGGTCAGGGGAGTCGGGATGCCATGGCGGATCCGGGGAGTCCGGCGGCCATGGCGGATCAGGGGACTCGGGATGCCATGGCGGATCCGGGGAGTCCGGCGGCCATGGCGGATCAGGGGACTCGGGATGCCATGGCGGATCCGGGGAGTCCGGCGGCCATGGCGGATCAGGGGACTTAGGATGCCATGGCGGGTCTGCCTCCGAGACCTCGGCCCCAGCCCCCACCTCGGCCTCTCTGGCAGGAGCCCTACTACCCCCCCCCAAAATTTTCCTGGGGAAATTAGAGGTGGTCCTGGGCTGGGGTTCAGGGGAAGCGGACTCTAGGGAGCGCCTTCGTGGTGCAGGCACTGGGGGGCGCTCTGGCAGCGCGGTGCTGGACGGGACCAGCGGAAACTCTAGGAAGCGCCTTCGTGGCGCAGGCACAGGGGGGCGCTCTGGCAGCGCAGGCTCTGGGCGGCGCTCTTGCAGCGCGGATTCAAGGGGGCGCTCTTGCAGCGCGGAGACAGGGAAGCGCTTTCGTGGCGCAGGCTCTGGGCGGTGCTCTTGCAGCGCGGATTCAAGGGGGCGCTCTTGCAGCGCGAAGACAGGGAGGCGCTCTTGCAGCGCGGGCTCAAGGGGGCGCTCTTGCAGCGCGGATTCAAGGGGGCGCTCTTGCAGCGCGGTGCTGGACGGGACCAGCGGAGAGGGGCTCTTGCGAGGGGCCGGCTCTGGCGGGCACTTGCGAGGGGCCGGCTCTGGCGGGCACTTGCGAGGGGCCGGCTCTGGCGGGCACTTGCGAGGGGCCGGCTCTGGCGGGCACTTGCGAGGGGCCGGCTCTGGCGGGCACTTGCGAGGGGCCGGCTCTGGCGGGCACTTGCGAGGGGCAGGCTCTGGCGGGCACTTGCGAGGGGCAGGCTCTGGCGGGCACTTGCGAGGGGCAGGCTCTGGCGGGCACTTGCGAAGGGCAGGCTCTGGCGGGCACTTGCGAAGGGCAGGCTCTGGCGGGCACTTGCGAAGGGCAGGCTCTGGCGGGCACTTGCGAGGGGCAGGCTCTGGCGGGCACTTGCGAGGGGCAGGCTCTGGCGGGCACAACATCCCCTCATACTCCACCAATAGTCCTAGGGGTACCTGTGGCCGGCTTGCGTGAGCCGCGATCGGCGGCTGGTGAGAGGGGCCCGCGGACGGCGGCGGACTTGCGTGGGCCGCAAACGGCGGCTGGCTTTCGTGAGCCGCGATCGGCGGCTGGTGAGAGGGGGCCGCGGACGGCGGCGGGCTTGCGTGGGCCGCAAACGGCGGCTGGGGACAGTGAGCCGCGGACGGCGGCGGGCTTCCGTGAGCTGCGGCTGGCGGCTGGTGAGGGGGGGCCGCGGATGGCGGGCTAGTTCCGGCTCGGGCCCGGACGCTTCCCAGACACCGGTAAATAGCCTCTCTCCAACACAGTCCCGTGGTGTCTGGGAGCTCCATGGGATGGTGGAGGTTGGCTCCGAGCCGGAAAAGATGGAGAATGCCCGCGTCTTCCAGCGGCATTCCCCTCGCGAGCTTACAGAACTCGGCCGCATACTCGTAGAAGGGGAGATTCCGTCGGGCAAGGGCGAAGACCTGCGCGGCGATTTCCATCGCCGCGGGTACCAAAAAACAGGAACAAAAAAAACTTATAAAAAGGGAAAAACAAACCGGGGTAAACTGGCGCGGCCACTGTTGAATTTTGGTCAGCTGTTCTGTCACGCTCCTCTCGGGATCCAGGGAGACGAGGAGACGAAGGATAACAAAACTTAGATTTTTATTTTTAACTAAAGAGACACGGAACATTCAAACAGACAAGTTGACATTTAACAGCTGACATAGAGACAGGGAAACACAGGGCTTAAGAACACGAGGAAATCAAGGGAGGAAAACTGAAACAGGTGGGGAGCAAATCAAACACGGATGGCGACTAATAAACTCATAATGACAGGAACAGGAACAAACCAAATATGGGCACGAGAGGAGGGGAAACACAAGACAGGACTGACAATAGCATGGTTTTGTTGTGGATTATTTATGTAGAATTCAGCACAGATACATCTTCTAAAGATGTTTACAACAATTAATTGAGTATTATGAAACGAAGGAATATGTTGTCACAATATCCCGATGCGTATTTCGTGACTTAAACAGGAGTGCGCGAGGCATACTGTATGTGTAAAGGCAATTCTTCACAGTCTGATCACCTTATTTCAACACACAACAGCGAGAAAACTATATAAACAACATATCACATTAATAAGCATTAGAATTAGCCAAAGCTTAAAACATTACTATAGGCTGTAAATAACAATTTTGGGTAAAATGTGCAGTTTGTCCTGTAAACTATATAAAAAGAAAAACAGCTGTTAAATTCAAATCTGCGTTCGCTGGCTGGCACAAAGCAAGAGACACACACATTTTTAAAGTACTGCGTATTATAACCAATCACATACGATTCTATTGAGCTTATGAATGCAAGAACCAATCAGAAGCGTTCAGATGAGTCATCGCCAAGGCGCCGCTATTTTGTCACCACGCGTGCTCGCTGACTGAATTCTCTGGTGAATTCTGTACGAATGTACGAAGACGTACGAATGTAAGTAAGATATTAATTCAACAGTGTAAACAGCTTTAGAGATTATTATGGGAGTTTTTGAGAGTGCTTGAATCCGCTGGACTGAAGTGAAAATGTTTTTTGATAATGTAAATATTCTTTGCTCTTTTTTTGTACAATGAAAGTGTTATAGGCTAATTAGTAACTTACAATGTTTTAATTAAATCCACATAAAATACAAAGTCAGTCGTATTATATGTTTATGGTATGACACTCATTTTATGGTATGACAACTGGTACTTAAGTAAAAAGCAAAGTTTATGCAAAGTTAATATCACACTATTAGGCTACTTTGCCTATCGCCCATTATAGATCAACTAACATAATCTATAAAAGGTGCAAAATGCATTTACTTACACATATTTGAGAATCGAGATATTTCATGATATAATTTGGGAATATTTCGAATAAAAAAATAACAATACATAAGCCTATATCAGTTATACAGTGGTATTGTGGCTGCTGTATATCACATGACAAGCATGAGAGTCCCCCCCCCCCCCCCTTCACTCGTGCCCCCTCAAAAATGATGCCCCTGACATACAAAATTATTTGTCAAAATAAATGAAACATGAAGCAATATTCATTTTAGTTGAAATTGTTATAGATTACTTCTAGAGATTGCAATGATACATAACATGGTGAAAAATGACTGAATTAATAATACTTAAAGTAGGTTAGGATGAATTTTAAAATTGTGCCCCCTAAAAGCACAAGTGGCCCCTATCTGCCCCCCCCCCCCCAGTTATATTATGCACTTTTTTGTTTGTTGTTTTTTTTTTAGTTTGTTACTCAGACGCAGGCAGTACGCTGCATGAAACAAAAAAGTAATATAGCCAAAACCACCGCATAGCCGCTCTTTAGTGTAACGTTAGGTGCATGTTGATTTTATCAGATGATGTCACGATTATAAATGAGAGTGACTCCTGGTTAACATGTATTAATGGGTCGTGTTTAGTCACTATTTAGTGTGGAATTTTTTGACAATATTCGCTCATCATGACAGTAAAATAGGGTCAATCTACTGCAGTTTTTCCTCTCTCAATCGGTAGAAAATGTGGTTAACACCCGGTCAAACATGACAAAAATAAATACCGTCATATACTGTGAAACCGGTATAATTTTGAAAAATACAGTGATATAAATTTTTGGTCATACCGCCCAGCTCTATATTATTATTTAAGCAGCAAATGTATAAACGTATACTCTTTATAAATTTTACACATCAACAATAAAAATCTGTTTTTTGCAATTATCTGAGTTCAGTAATGAAATCTGTCTTCACACATTACTCAAATGACACAACCATTACCATGATTATGTGGGAGAATTTATCAACAGTCACATTCAAGAGGAAAGTAGTTTTCAAACCATAATGGTCTAAATGAGATACTGGCAGCAATCCTAACATAACAAAATATTCAACAGGAAATAAAGAGAAATAAATGAATATCTATCCATATCAATAAACAAATAACAGGAAATTGTTTTGGTGTGCAAATGAAAGGCAGCTAGTTATGCAAATACAGCTCCCCAAAAGAAGGAGGTGGCATTTGAACCTTAATCTCAAATCCAACATTTGAGGAGACATCAGCAGCTCAACCGAAGAAGCCCCTGAGCACTGCATTTCAAATTCTAGTCATGCTTTGGACACCTGTTCGTAAAAATGTTAAAGCATTTCTCTCACCGAAAACAAACAAGCAAACATGACCTTTAATTTCCACTGATTGCCCCAGAGAGGCTAATGAACTTCTCAGTAAACACTTGCAATTCATACGGGGTAATTTTAATTAGTCACAGTTGAGAGGAACGTCCCATTTACAACATCAAAAGAAGACAAACATTCAATCACAGGTAGAGTGAGGTTCGATTAGACAAGATGGATCAAACGGTAACAACTAATATGAAAATAAAAAAGTGCCGACGGCTTCCAAAATCATCAAACTGCGGTAATCAGCCAAACGAGTCGTTAAAAGTTAAATACCTGTCTCTGTGACAAGAACTGCTCAAACATCTTAACTGTTGTAATCCATAAAGGAAGACTTTAATCCAGGGAAATGTTCTAATGAGCTCAGGCTTGTCTGGGTGGGGGATAGGGAGGCCCTCAGGAATAGAGGCACTGAAAGGAGCAGGCGGAGAAGAAGTGGAGGTTACCAGTCTAAATAACAAGCAGTCTGGGCTCTGAAACGCACAGACACGCCAATACATCAGCATGCTAGCCATCTAGTGCTGGAACAGGTCTCTGCCAAACTAGATTTTAGTCTGGGATCAGACACTTTGGCATCCATAATAAGAACAATATGAAGCAGCCTCTACTGACATAAAGAAAATATTTACTTTCTGCAAGAAAAACAAGAAGAGCAAGAAAAAAATGAGTGTTTGCATTTGATGACACTGGAAGTCAATATGACTGCCACATAAAAGATGCAGTACCCCCCACCTTCCCTCACTGTGATACTGACAAAATGTGTTACTCTGTGATAGTGCTAAACACAAACAAACAACTGTCTACTTGGAGCCCTACATGGATATGAACTTTGAAATGTACTTTAATTATAGAAATGCACAAGATTTATGGACAGTATCAGTGATCAAATTTCACTGTATCTGTAAATGCTGAATATTTAGAAAGCCTATGTTGGATAATTGTGGGCTCTTGTTCAAGAAAAAAAATATAGATTTTATTTATAATATTGGCCATTTATTTGCTATCATACATAACATGCAAATAATCATTGGCTTTTCGGTCAGAATTTCAATATCGGTGCAAAGCCAAATTAATTATATATCAGCAAACAAGGCAATTTCACTAAAACAAGCTTGTAGCAAGTAAGTGAACCACAGCCTAATATTACAAATTACTACTACAAACGAGTAACACAAAGGTTACGCAGAGGTTTCTCTTTGTTCATACGCAGCTCTTTTATTATTTGTTCAGTCTTTGCTCACAAAACAGTCATTATAGTTTCAAAGGTGCACCAGAGTGATGTGGATATAATTGAAGCCATGACCTGAAACTGTTATTGAATAGATGTGACGCAGATTCCACAGGAGGGACAGCAAGTGGGGGGTCGGGAAAGATTCAGATGGGAGGCAGAGATAAAAGAAAGGACGTTCTCTTTAGTGTTGGACCCAAGCAGAGAAGCTAATCTAATCAAAAATAGGTAACGTAAAGTGTGGGGCTGACTTCTTAAAAGTGACATCAGCTACTTTTCTTAAAGAAGAGGAGGGAAAAAAAACAGGTCAGACAGTCACGTAACACAAAGGTAAACACTCAGCTCTACAAAAGCAAGGCAAATCAACATTCCCATCACAAAGACATGATGATATTCCCTATTTCAAATGAGGGATGCTGAGACTAATGTGCCTAACAAGCATTTGGTGTGAATTTAACCTCTCTATTGTAATCTTCAGGACAACTGTGCACCGGGAGGCTCTCGATGTATTGTAATCAAAAATAGAAGATTGCTCTGATCAGTATTTAATCTGTAAATGGCTTTCTTCAGCAGGTGCATCGACTCTCACGAGGGGTATCATATTGTCTCTGATTTGGTGGGGGAAATGCAGTCATTCCTGGCCCAGTGAGCCAAACCTCTCTTTTTTCCAGCCCCTCCACATCCTGCGTAATCAGAACCCTCTCCCTGGACGTTGCTGCCGGACGTGACTGTAACCGGAAGATTCCGTTCTCTCTGCCCACGACTCTCCCTGGGCTGCTCCAGTGCCATGTGTGTCCACGATGGCACCCCAGCAGGAGCAGAGGCATATTGCACGTGGGCACCGTGCCACGGCAGTGCTGGGCAGAGAGGATTAGTCCTGATGACAGGGCATTAAATGTGTAGAAGTCCTTAGAGCGACTGAGCTGATGCGCTCTCATCCCGCAGTTGGGCTTCGGTTCAGAGGCGAGAGAAGGTTCACAGGTCTTAAGTGGCTGCCACTCATTAGAGGCTGAGTGTCACACTAGCTTAGCTCCTCTTTCCTGCCTGTCTCCCTTTCCCCGAGGGTCCCTTCCAGAGGCCAGCACTTTTTCGGGCTTCTGATAGTGCCGCTGACACTTTCCACATGCTAGATGCCCTTTTTTGATGAGAAACATCTTACAAGTTTGACAGAAGTCATCATTCCTTGCTTGAACCTCACTGGTTCTCAAGTCAAGTAAACATGCATACCATTCCACCATGAGAAGGACTACGCCAAGCAGGGTGGAGCGTGTGGTCTTAAATTTAGCTATGGTGAGGGAAATCATTCTGAAAACTAGAGTTTGGAAATCACAGGTTACTATCCTCAATATACGGTGTGCTTCATTTAAAAATAAGCCTGAAAGACTAGAAATCATGTACCGAAAGGAAGATAAAACCAAATGAAAAGAACCTGAGGAAGCGGTTTCTATAGAATTGTTGCCTCAAAAACCACTGTACACCATTCACATTAAAAAATAACACAATATTGCTATTATGCGGAGCAATGTATGTCGGCTTATGTCAGAAAGGTAAAATGTGACTAACAGAGTTCTTCAGGTACTAACTTTTCACATATCTCTCTGTCTACACAGCAGCATCTCACCTGAATCAACCTGTTCTTTTGATTTCTGTTCATGGAAGGCATTGTCAGATCTCATAGATCCCCTTTCTAATTAGTTTTCGTGTTTGCCTCAAACTCCGTTATCTGTTGTGCCTTTATTGTTAAGCCTATTTTCTTTGTTATAAAGATTGCGGTGCTGTGGTTGCTACAGTTAAATAAATTGTCAGTCCTTTGCCCATATTTTCTTCAAATCTCATTCTGACAGTTTAAAAGCCGAGCGGTGCCTTTGTGCACATCACCTCTTTTAAACCACCTACATCCTTACCTCCTCCTCTTGCCATCTACCTCATTTTGAGCAGATTGGTTTATCTAACTTTCCAGCAAATGCTTGAAATTGAATCCAACTCACATTCTCCATATAAATGCACACAAGGAAAGATGACAGATTTAAATATGGCCCAGAGCGCTGAACATCCAGTAAAGAAAAGATGGGCTCCCACACATGACCGCTGCACTCCAGCTAGCCTGATTTGTCTGGACTGCGTTAGAAGTTATGCTGTCATCTGACTGCACTTCAACATGGAGAACTGCATGTTACATGAGGGAAACTCAAACAACAACAGACTTGGTGAGAGAATAGAAAAAACGCAACGTATAACATGATGTGGTGAGACAAATTTGGTTTGATTTGAGGTTGATCCAGTATATTTCCTGCCCACATAAACTCCAAATGAACCCTCATCGTTAAGAAGACATTATTTCGAGAAAAAAAAAACACTACTAAGTGGGAAGAGCAGCAGGAGGGATATAGAGGAAATACAGGAGGTGTCACTTTCAGTAAGAGTCACACAATCAGCAGCAATGAGACTGCTTAATACCTCTCAGTCTGCCATCAGTGACTCACTCTAGCCTCAGTGTCTGCCTGGCACACATGACACACAAATGCCCTTGCTTTTTGGGGAAGGTTGTCTTCCCTCCAACCAATGGTGCACGCAACATGAAAACACCATCACAATGGCCTTTTCTTCAACTATGGCCATTTTTAACCCTGTGAACTCTTAAAGACACCTTACACACTTACTTATTACGTCAAGTCTATATGCATAAATCATGCAAGGAGAAGATTTAGATGATCAATTTAACCTTTAAAATATAACAATTATGGATTTTCACAAACTGAAAGTCTGGGACAAGGATAAATTATTAAAATATGTACATACATATTTAAAAGTAGCAAAAAGTAAAGGCATTTTTAAAAAGTTTCAAAAGTAGCCTTCATACAAAATAAAAAAAAATAATCCACTAGGCCATAAATGATAAAAAAAATTGCCTGTAGTTGAAGAAATACCATAACATCATTACAATGATTCACTTTGGTGAAAAAGACTAAGGCAATAAAATGTGGGTAATGTTATATTATTTCATTATTGCAGATTTGTATTGAGTTTAGAGTTTGCATTTTCCAAGAATTTTCATGCAGATTGAGGTATATAGAATCTAGGTTTGTTATTTTATAACTGAATTTACTTTTATTCAGTATGTGTAATGGGATAAAAATAAGACAAAGCGCTATATTATGGTGAAGAGAGAAGTGCAAGTGGCAAATAAGAGCACTGCTGCAAAAATGTACTTCTGTCTGATGTCTTCATAGGCTATATGTGAAGATATAGCTCATTATGAATTGCTTCTGCACAAATGAACCCAACTTGCATAATATTTTGTTTCCTTAAAGAATTGGGGAATAAACATGAAATAACTTCCTGAAGTTCCTGATTTCTTCCTTTCATAACATACTAGGACAAAGATGACATCATTCCACAAAAAGTGCTGACATTTTTAAATCAATTCCAAAAAACACATTAATTAATTTTGACTGCAAGCGCAACACCGCAGGTCAAACGCGTTAAACCATCAGCTTCAATTAGAAAGGCAGCCGCTGATCTGAAGCAATATTCTAGTTCACTTGTATCATTTCAAACCAGACCACAAATATGTACAAACACACAGAATGCCTGATGTAAGCTGACAGCCTTTGAATGACAAGTGCACATACATAGTTCAGAAATCTCAATTTTTACTCTGGATATTGCATCATGTTACATGGAAATAAAGCCAAACAATCAACAATATCCCACAATGCCATATTTGCACTTCAAAGACAAACTATTCAACAAAACGAAGTCTCTGGTTACCAGAACCGCAGAGGGAAAACATTCAGAGCTAAATCTGACAAGACACAAACATTCAATGGCTTGGTGCTTTCAATGTCTATTTCAGCATTGTCATTCACATCCACACCTCTTTCCCTTCAAAAAAGCCACTTGTCACTCCATAAAGAATACACGGAGGGATAAAGCAGTGTATTCAATTCATAAATATCCCTTTAAGAGGGCCGCGTCAGTGATTTGTCACTGGGGACTTTTGGCAGAGCTGAAATTGATGTAAAGGTGACATGTGAGTTATGTATGTGGCTATGGAAGACGTTTTGATATTACTGAGGGAGGCAGGCAGGCTCACTACCCCACCAAAGTGCTCCTCATCCCTCTCTTTACCAGCCTGCACAAGAGGATGTCATTAATTTGAGGGGGAGAGTTTTAAAAAAGAAAGAAAGAAAAAAAAAAAAAGCTTGACATGCACACACAAGGTTCCTTTGTCTCCTGCTCTCTGATGACGCCTGTCACTTAATGTGTGAAAGCCATGCGTGCTTCAGTGGGATCAATTGTAATAAAACGGCACCGCCTTCACTGAGCTATGAGTTTATGAATCTCCTTAGAGAAACTCAGTCATTTAAAATCCCTCTAGCTTACGGCAGTGAAACAATGTTTAGTTTCAATCTCCCCGCAGCCTCCGCATGGAGGGAGCCACGCCACACAACAGACTGAACACGAACAACAAATAAAATGTGAAAATCAAGCAAGTCACCGTCTCATTTCCATTAAATGATAAAGTAGCTGCACTGAAAAGAAATGAACTAATTTAAAATGGCTGGCCTATAGGTCAAGGACAGCTGGAGCAAACAGTCTCTGATTTTTCCTCCCACAGTCATACAAATAAAAACATTTTACATTTTCATTTTCAATACCAAAATCTAAGAGGCTTGTTATCTTTTCTTATTTGTTTGATGCATTGTGTCTGAAATGCCTTCAGGCTGTGATAAACGTACTTAAAACACATTTTCATATGTAGATTATTAGGTATATGGTTTTGTTAGATAGCAAGGCTTCTATGCAGTGGCACAGAGGGGTCTGAAATAGCATGTCAGCATCTACTGAAAGTCAATAAACAACTGAGCCGAGCTAAACGACTTGCACTATTCTAATCCAAAAATATTTTTGTTTCCTTGAATTGTTAATATAAGATCACACAGTGCTCTGACCCCTGGGAAAAATTTCAAGGAGTATTGAAAATGTTACAAATGTCACCAAAAAGCAGAAATGAAGACTGATATGAAGAGATGGTCGAAGAAAAAAAAAACAGAGCATTCATTTTCTTCTCTGATTTAGTAATGTAATGACTATGGGCAGTATTACTTTCATCAAACAAGTAAATAAATAAATAAGTAATCACATCCTGTCTATATTTCCAGGGAATTAAAACATCTGTGAATAAAAGTGATGCTGGAACAGATGGCCAAAAATGATATACATTGGAGTTTTAACTTACAAACTGCTGTGCAATTCACCACCAAAAAAGCAACAGAATATGAGCTAAAATATTGAACACCAGAACCTAAATGTTTTACGAGCAGATCATAAACTATTGCAAATTTATATTTGCATAAATGTAAAAATTAGATCTTTGTATATACAGAAAGCTTTATGAACCTGCTGTTTCCTAAAACACTCGATCTATGTCCAGTGAGTGAAAATCCTTTGCAAGCACAGCACGGAAAATAGGCAACTTCCTCCTGCCACAAAAATAAGGCAATCACACAGTTGCTGTTAATATCTGAACTGACTGCAGAATCCCTAGAGAGGTTTCTATTAACACATTGTGTCCGTTTCACTGCTTAAAATAAACGAGGTTTTATCTCTATAAAGTCAGCAGGAGTTAAAAAAAGACAGCAGCAGATGGCGAAGAGAGGTGACCTTACCTCATTGGTGTTCCACCTGTGTCTCTCTTTTGGCAACGTGGAGCATTTTGGTAGACATTCAAGCAGCTTTTTGGGCAGGTATATTTTCAAATGTCCATGTTCATCTGCAAAATAAACAAAAAAAAAAACAAGCTTGCATTAAAGAATAAAAGTAAGAGGTAGTAAAACATTTGTGTCATTAATCAATACCCATGATGGATTGATGCAATCATGCTAATAAAAAGGGCTCAGTGTATGAATACAATAACCAGTATGTGATTTAATATTAGATTATCCTTTGCAGTTCTTCTACATTTTTCATACACAGCACATAACAAGGATCATTAATTAATGGCCGCCAATTATTCTGACTGCAAAGAGCGACTAATGAGCAACTTGCAGAATGAAGGTAAAAAATGTTAGATGAATGAAAATGTGAACTAATTGGCCAAGCATGCTATGAGAAAAAAAAGTAAAAGAAATAGTGACATATTGTGATGAGAATTATCAGACTTCAGGTGTTTCAGTAGTGGAAGTCCACTCTCAAGGGCTTAAGGGGAACTGATGCTAAGCTTTATTAAGACTTTAACTACCCAATAAAGTACACAGCCACCCTGATCCTGACTGCTCAAAAGAACAGTAAAAAGCACAAATGCTGGCTAAAGATAAAAGAAAAAGGGAATACAATTTGTTCAGGGGCAATTAAGGCAGGGCTATATATCAGGCTTTCTTCCATTCTTACCCTGTCTGTCTCTCGTTCCCATTCCTAAGGGCTTGGCAGGCCAGTCAAATCACTGCCATTTAACTTTCATTGTTAAATGAAAGTTCACTTTCAGGGCAGAATTTCTAAATTACAATGAAATTGTCTACAACTGTAAATTGAGTCCAATTATAATCACCTTGTTACAACCAACTGCTGATTATACATTCGTCTGTCACCTACACCCACATGACATTCACATTCCATTCCACTAAAACCCCTGCAGGAGTAAGGATGAATGGATGAAAGGGGGAAAAAGCTTTGACCAGCTTGAATAAAGTAATCTTTAAAAGGCCTTTTTGGGTAAAAGCTAATGTGTTGTGTGTGTGTGTGTGTGTGTGTGTGTGTGTGTGTGTGTGTGTGTGTGTGTGTGCGTGTGTGTGTATATATATATATACATATATATATATATATATATATACATATATATATATATATATATATATATACATATATATATATATATATATATATATATACATATATATATATATATATATATATATATATACATATATACATATATATATGTATATATACATACATATATATATATATTAGGGGTGTATCGGTACATGCGTTCGTACTGAAAATTTTCGGTATGGGTTTTTAGTTTTGGTACGCATGTGTACTGAACAAATCATTCCATTTTTTAAGGAAATTCAGACAATAAATGCAGTTTTTGCACTCTTTGATGTGGCGCAACAGATTGCTGTATAGAAGCCTCAATTCTAACAGAAGCGTGGAGCGCAATCATCCCTTCATCTTTATTACTAGTTTTGACGCGAAATATACATGAATGAACACCTCAGGTAATCGCTCAATCAGTGTTTCAATTGCGGAAAGACGCCAATAAAACAGCTTGTAAACAAAATGTCATGTAGCATTTCATTTACCTCAGGCAATTCATCAGTGTCTATAGCTAGTTATTTGCTAGAGAAATTAAGTCTAGAGAAGAGCATTTTGAGAAATATTAGCCTATATACTTCACTATATTTTACTTTACCTGTTAATGATGTCTTAATTATTTAATGTTGGCCTATGTTTAAATAAATATTTTATGAAACAAGTTATGACAGCCACTGTGTAAATGATTGTATTTCAACAACAAATAGAAATTGTATAATTTAAAAGTAAATTTTAAAACTGCATTATGTGCAACAATAATAATTTGAGTGTTGATTATTATAGTTAAAAATAAATAGTAATTGAATTTAGGTTTGGGCTCTGTTGTTAACTGTAAACTGGGCTGCCTATAGTTTAGAGCAGAAGCTGAGGTAGATTTTATCCCTAGCAAAATTTAAATTGTAATTGCATTTATTTAAAGAAAAAGCAATTTGTTCAGTAAACCATTGTTTAATTTAAAAAAAAGTTTAGTTTTTTCCTCCTGCTGTACCGAAACCATACCAAACCGTGACGTCAAAATGGAGGTACGTACTGAACCGTTACGTTTGTGTACCGTTACACCCCTAATAAATATATATATATATATATATATATATATATATTAGGGCTGTCAATAGATTAAAATTTATTGCAAGCTTTTCGATATAGCCTCAAAATTATATCACAATATTTCAAGAATATTTGCGATAATGATATTTATGACGATATGCAAAAAAAAAAAAAAAACTATGCATTTATTAGTGCAAACACAATGAAGGGCATTTTCCATCCTTTTCCAATGAGCTACTGTCATTGATGACAGACTACCTAATTCAAAGTGTAAATCTGTTGTCATAAGCTGGTAGAAGCAGCATTATAGTGCAATAGTAGTGATCAGTGTTGGGAAAGTTACTTTAAAAAAGATTTTATATATATATATTTTATATATATATATATAACACATCTCTATATAACACATTTGCATATGGTAAGATGTGTTCTTTAAGTTTTCCTCATTCATGGTTAGATCGTTTCATGATCGTGCTGTGTAAATGTGTTTAAATTCTGCATATTGTTCAATCTTTTAATCTTCGCACTGACTCTCTCACAAGAAGTGAATCACAGTTTTAAGGCATGTGATTGGCTGCTCATTACTGATGTCACACTTTCATGTGCACGTGCTCCATTAACTCAGGATCAAGCCTGAGTTGACAGAGAAAATTGATGATCAGCTTCATGGTACCAACAAAGCAGGAGTGGACTGGTTTGGTTTTGTCAACTCAAAACTAATCCTGTAACCCTGGGTTTGTTTAGCTACCATCATAGTACAGGCCCCAGGTGTAAATGCCCTCCGAAATGCTTTCGAGGCGGATTAAAATCCGATCATTCAAACCACAGGTGTCTGGGGCACACTCCAGACGAAGCTGGACAGGTGTAAATGCATCTGCTTGTTGAAACCACATAGCCTATGTGAAATTTACTCCTCCCAAAATGTTAAAAAACAAGTGTGAGAGCATGTTATAGGCTATATGACATGTTATAGTCAGATGTGACAGCGCTAATAGACGCATCGCCGCGGATACAGCCAGCAAGACAACGCTCAAAATGCAGTAAATGAAACAAAGTCGCAGACGCTCAACACACAATCATCTTCATTAAATGTAGTGAAACTAACTTATCTTTCCAGTACTGATGCCGCTCTCTCTCCTGTTGCAAACTTCGATTTTGTAATTAGCTGATGATGAATAAATGCAGCGCATATCTGTTGATTTCATTGATGTGAACTCCGTTAATTTTGCATATAGCGCAAGAATTCAAGATCGGATTTATGTTTTGTGGAGACAAATTTATGTGGCCAAGTGTAGGCCTAAATGGAAACAAATCAGATGAATATCTAATAAGAGAAAATGCATAAAGTGACCAGGTGTAAGGCTCTCTGTCCAACTGTCTTTACTCTCCATCCCTCAAAATTTTTGAGACAGTTAGAGTCAAAATCAACTGGCATGAAGCGTTCCGCACATGCAACTAACATGAACACTTTCAATAAAAGAAAAAAAAATCCTATGCAGTGATTAAGTGTTTTCCGTGTTGACACAAATCTTTTGCGATGTCCTAGCAACCGGGATTAGCACACAATGCATCCATGTCCGCTAATGTCCGATTCGCAACTTTATGGCTCATTTGAACCGATTCATTTTCATGAATGAAACAACTGATGATCTGTCCAACACTCAACTCACAAGACGTCACTGGCTGAATTGGTGTATATCAATTACAAATAGGCCTAATTTACTCAGATTACCTCAGATATGAGATCATACTGTAAGTATGATTTAGCCTTAATAATATTTAACCATAAAAATAATAAAAGATTTAGCCTTAATCCACAGAAATTTCAGGTTCTGACAATTTGTAGTAAAATAATTTAGTTTAGACTGAAGTGAGGTGAAACCAGAACAAAGCAATTTGTTAGCTAGCTGTATGGTAGAAAAATAGACTATTAGTTAAAATAAACTTTTTAATGTAATTTTTAATTCTTTTCGATATTGATATGATTAGGCTATACCAAAATAATTGTCAGGTCTAGCAAAGAAGGATCCTACCTTACAAAAATATGAAAGCCAGTTTTAATATATGCCCTGACAGTGACTGTTTTTTCTTTCATGAATAAGTAGCCTATGATAAGCAAAAATCACAAACTGTTTCTTTGCATTTATTTTAGTTATGGTCAATATTGGGCTCGCAGATCACGTGGGGAGGGTACTTTTTTACTGTGTGAGTGGATGACCGTCAGCCACCACCGAAGACCCAGGAAAAACCCTGAGTATCGCCAAACAAAATATCGCGATACTCCCGTGTATCGATATTTTCTTACACCCTGAGCATTAACGTTGACAGCCCTAATATATATATATATATATATATATATATATACTGTATATATATATTAAAATGTTTAATCGTGATTAATCTCGTAATTAATTTCAATAATTAATTCAAAAGTAGTGTATTGTGCACTTTTTTCATTTAAAAGTACTGCTATATGAACAAAAGTGCAATAACATTTGGTTTGCAAACACTTTAAACAAATAAGGTGCTTTTTTTACAGCAGTATTCCTTTTACATAGTAGCAGTTTAAATATTTCTTTTAAATCTCAACTTATAACATTAATGTAATCAAATTAAATATAAAACCAAAGCTATTTGCCACTGCCAGGGCATTCATGTTTTTATAGAAAATATTTTATATTTTGTTATAGATAAACAAGTTATGCTCAGAGTACAGACTCGATCATAACATTATAACAGGTACCTTCTGAGTAGAGGCCTGCACTATTGCGGGATCCGCAGGACCCAACGCAACAGAATGCTGCTGTCTCAGGCCCACCCCAAAAGCTTGCATTGGTTGAGACGCGTGATGACACCCATCCCAAGCCAGTACATCCCATGCCTCCTCTGATCCATGGTTGGTCCGTATGTGTATTTAGAGCAAGTGAGCAACGGACTTTCATAATAATAAAAAACTGTGTTAATGCTTGATAAAATAATTGTAGGAATTAATCATTTAATGCGTTAACACGATAATAACATGTGTTAACTTGCCCAGCCTTAGTGTATATATATATATATATATATATATATATATATATATATATATATATATATATATTGTGACAGATCGGTGGCCCTCCCCCTCATTATCATCACCACCCCTTCCCTTATTCGCCGCCCTTCACCAGGCTCCCGACGGGAGTGGGTGGATGAGAGGAGGGGCGTGGGATCAACGTGGGCTGGCGGCGTGTGATGAGGCACAGCTGGACTGAATGAAGCCTCATCACCGCCGCCGTTAAATGCCGAGCGCGCCTCTCCTCGAGAGACCGGTCTCTTCCCCCGTGCATGCACGCTGGTGTCCTCGTGGGTCCAGGAAGGGAGCGTAGAGGGACTTCCGCGCCACCAAGACGTGAGCTGCCGAACCCGTAGTCTGGAAGAAGCCGCGCCCGTGGACGGTCGTCGGGCCAGGATGCCGGGCCGTAGAAATCCCGCCGGACACCGCGCCAGAAGAGGAAGAGCCGCCGCTATAATGAAGCCGCCGCCCCTCGCACCCCGGACCGCGGCCACCGCACTCCACCCCTTCCCTGGACCCTTCCTCCCAGAACACTGCCCTCCTTCACGAGCCCCGCAGCACAACGAAGACACCAGATCCCCCGTTTCGTTTGGACACTTCTTCCCCCTGGACACTTTATTTTATTGACTTTTTGTTTAATAAAAGCCTCTCCGAGGCCTGACGCCACACCCACTGTGTCTGTCGTTGGCTCCTCCCGTCACAATATATATATATATATATATATTTATATACACCACTACGATGTGGCAATGTGGACAACTGTATACTGTGAAGCAAACAAATGTGCTTAAGACATCTATTTTTAATTTTCTCAGATGTTTTGACGTTATGATAAAAAAAACAGAAATATATTCAATGGGACTCAATTTTATGTTCATGTCTAAGTCATTACTTTATGAGCTCAACCTACATTTCAGCACCAGCACAATGACGGGATGTCTAATCCATAACAAACATCCTAACAGGGAGTCAAAAATATGACATAATATGCCTGAGTCACTGTCAAAAGCACCCCCGCCATTTTCCTAAGGCTGTAATTGTGACAAACAATCGTCTATCATTTGCGAATGAGATGCTATACCAAATCCTGTAAATGTGGTTATGAGCATGCTTGCAAATCAGTTCGATTTCCTCTGTCTCTAAGCTAATGCACTTACACATCACCATGTGTTCTGCCGCCACTCGCGTCACTGATGACAAATCAAGACACATATGCTACAGCCAATTACGCATCTCCAGGTCTGACGGTTTGTGTTACACTGTCGGACAATTATGCAAAATTTAAATAACCCTCATATGAGGGCCTCTTTCTCCACATCAGCGAGAAAGATATTTGCTTCTCTCAAATGACAGTGGCATCAGCTAAACTGGTCCAGTTGTGAATCTTTCATTGTTTCCCAGTTGTCAGACAATCAACTCTGATATTGCAGACATCTGTTTATGTCAAGCAATAGGATTTTGTCATCTGTTTGGACGGGAAAATATGGCCTTAAATGACATTATCATGTTACAGATCTCTAGTATTCTTTCTTTTTGTCTTCTGCACCCAAAATAATATTTTCATTCAATGAAAAATGTACAAAAACATCACTTATCATTGTCTACAAAGCCAGAACAGATTTGCTTTACTTGCCATAATTCTCATTATAATCGTACAGTTGTGTGATGGGAAGAGGTTAAATATGAGAGTCATCCCTTTACTGAGTGAGGGATAACATCCAGTCAGCCGGTCATTATCGCAACGCAAACTCTGACAGGGTGATCAAGCCTCTGACACAAAGTAGAGGTCTCTTGTATCATCCTGAATGGATAATGACCGACTGACTATTTCCCACTCATTACACAGCTACTAGCCAATTAAATAAATATACAGACATAAAACATTGCTTTGAGAAATTATTTTATTATCTTAGAACTGTTAATTGGTGGCAATTAGTTATACTAATTTGTGTATGTAATAGTTTACCCATTATTTTATGACAATTTGATCGCTTAATATCTATTTTCATATATTTTATTTTTTTTTATAAATACAAGCCTTCTCAAGAATTTCGCAAAATAATGTGTTTCAATTTAGAGGGACTGACTTTTAGTTGTCCTTCCTGTCTAGCTATGCCACCTTTGAAAATGTCTTACAGTGACTGTGCTCAACAAAGTCTTATACTTTATTCAAGGAATGTGATTCTCAAGTGTGCGCTTCTTGTTACCTGAACCCTTTTCAATTTGTCTGAGAACCCCACGAAAGCTCAGGCTTCTGTTTGTGAATATAAAACAAAGACCTGTGTCTCAAGCACAAGCTGACCAGAAATCAAAGATGTACACTTCAAATAGCAAACCCCCATGTCCCCAGTGCTTCTTAAAGGCAAAGTCACCCTGCCTGTCCGTTCTATTACACCTCTATTTTTAATTTGCTCAGATGTTTGGATGTCTAAAGTTATAAAAGACAATATTGGAGAATATGGACTTAAAGGATGACTGTGAAATCTTTAAAGAATGAGAAAAGGTGGAAGAGAGAGAGGGGAAAAACAGCTCACTGAGAAGTAATCCCAGCCTGGAGCAAGGTCCTAACAAAGAGTTTACAGCTACCTCATAAGGCCGTGAAACAACAGTGTGACTCTCTGTGCTCTTTCGTTTGGGGCATGGAGATAATTCTGGAGATTGGAGTATGTGCTGAATGTGGCATACACTGATGGGAGAGATTGTACAAGGGTAAATGAGTTTTACAGTAGAGAGCTGATACTGGTATCTGGAATCATTTGACTCACTCAATTAACATTAGCATAGAGCACCTGCTCACGAATGACAACGAGCCGCCTTCCCACACACAGAAAAAACGATTTATCTGTGTTGCAACCAGTGTCAAAAGTGAAAACAAAGGTAAAATCAAAAACATAATGGCCCAATCATTTTAAAATAAAGCCGTAGGCATTTAAACTGGCAAATGGCTATTCTGTAAAATACAAATATGTGAATTTAATCATGAAGAACAGTTTAAAGTCAACAAGAAATGGCATTCACTACCCATTTTATGTCTGTAATGTAACATTTTTAAGCCTAACAGAATACAGAATTAAAAAAAAAAAAAAAAAAGTACAAAAGCTGCCACTGGGGCAGTACCCTTTCAAAAGGTATATTAGAACTTTAAAAAGGCATATTAGTACCTAAAGTGTACACAAATGGTGCCTATTAGTACCTTCTAAAAGGTACCGCCCCAATGATAGCTTTTCTACCATTTTTTCTGAGAGTGAATGGTGACACTTGATTTTATCCATCAGGAATTGCTTGGGTTGTGAAAAGTAGGCGTTTCAAAGCAGAATAGAGCCAGACCTGAATGCTTATTACATTTTGATGAAAGATTACAAAGACGAGCGGGTGGTGACAGGCCTTGGTCATCTCCAGACAACCTCAGATACAGATCAGACAGTGTGGGTGGAGCCCTTTCAGACTGGCCAAGACTCTTAATACCTGCCCTTCTGTGATCATTTCAGACCACACACACACACACACACACACACACACATTCAGCACATACCCAAGGCCTACCACCCATCAAAGCCAACATTCACATTCCCTTTGACACACCCACTGATGACATCATTTACTCCAGGGCAAGGAGGTCTATAAACCCTGCATAAAGTTTAGCATTCTTATTCATCTTAATGGTGGTTGCTCAACTGGCACAGGACCCCAGAAGTATGTAATCTGAAGTCTACAGTCCATACTAACCAGCCAAACCTGAAGCCCCTGTTCCAGAGCCATTATTGCACACTCATATGAGTATCCACATAGGACAGTTAGTTCAGTGAGTTACTATCTGTTTTGAGAATAATGAAATGGAACATTATGATTATAAAACAGTGTGAGGGGTGATAATTAAATGGTAAAACAGCTCAAATAAGCCGTCCACCATATTCGCTGTGAATTAAAAGCAGACGTTTATCAGTGTAAAATGCTATTAGGGACTTGAAGACAGGTATGAAACTGACTTGTGCTGAATATAAGCACACATCCAGGAGAGTGAAAAACATTCACTGCTCCGATTAGATGACTGGTTGTTAATTAAAAACCCCTCATACTAATAAAATTCCTTCTAACTCCTCCCAGAGCACAACTTGAAAGACCTCTTGAGATGTTTGGGCTATGCTCCTTTTTCACCAAATAAAATGAATGGCATTGAAATGAGGGCTCATTGCTCCGCAGTTAAAAGCAGACAGAGAACAGAGCAGAATGCTAATTCACTAAAGTTCTAACGCTGGCTGCTTTAATAAAGAGCAGTCTATCAGTGTCAACACACACCCTTATCTGACATTACTGCGGCTCGGGGACTGGGAATGAGCTCTGGCGTCATAAAAAATAAAAATAAAATTGTAGAGCGCCAGAGAACAAACGACAAAATAACATTCAGAGTAAAAGGGCTGTTATGACTGTGAGCAGACACATTGGCAAAGCAGAAGGCTGACGAAAGCTTAGCCGTTATGTGTGCATATATGAATTTAGACATTAAATTGAAGACAACTTAGAGATAACATTACCCATGACTTAATTGATAAGCTGAATCTAGACTGGTGACTGCAGCCAACTTTATGCAATATCATTTTCTGCTTGTATGAACACAGAAAAATGTCTTAATTTGTAAAATAAACACACAAAGTGCTTTAATTTGTGGATTAAAAAGTATACTGAACATATTAAATTATGGGAGCATTCCAGCGAAATGAAACTAATTTAGGGCTGCCACTAACGACTATTTTTATTTCGATTAAGCTGTCGACTAATTTATTGATTAATCGATTATTCTAAACGATTAATTTCCCACAAAAAATCAACAATTTTACTTAATGTTATTTATCAGAATTTATTTAGGTGAAAAATGTGAAGTATTTCTTAAAAAAAGAAAGAAAAATATACTTTTTTCAATATAAAATCAATTAATTGGAGATGCTTTTGATTATTAAAAGAAAGAGTATAGAAAAATGAAAATGGAAAAAAAAAATTATTTGGAAATAAAATGGATTTCATAGGGCCCTATAGCCTAATTATATATATATATATATATATATTGTTTTTTTTGCTTTTGTTTTTTTGTGGTAATAAAAATAGATTTAAGTGAACAATAGCTTTTAAAATGACTTAAAATACATACAGTATATAATAGCAATGATGCAATAATAATTAGTTCAAATAAAGTATCAAAAGCAAAAAATCATATGGTTTTATTGAAACAACAGGGGGCGCCGACGGCCTGATGATTATTTTTACACATTACTGCACGATATAATCCTTGTTTAATATTTACCAAGAACCAATTAATTTAAATGTCCACTTAATCTTTAATATTTGGCCATTTCTTTAGGACAGAAATGCTATAGCCACTGTAATTAAATGAATATGTGGACATCAAAACCTGTAAACTCAGAGTAAGGGTTTGAGCATTTATTTTGAAATCGCGATGTATTCTCCTGTGTTTGTGTAGATTTATAAATGATTTACCTTACAAATCTGATGAAATGGCGCACATTGCGTTCTCAGATGAACATTATAATAAACCCAAACTCACAACAACATGAAGAGATGAGTTTGAGATGCTCCACACATGTAAATGATAACAGGTTCTGTGGAGCTACTGTGAATGGAGCCGCTGTGTGACGTACGTACGTAATCTACACGCATGTAAATAATTAAAATGCATATACTGTAGTAGAACTACAACGCATATAATTGTTTTATTAAATCATAGCATTTGTGAATTCACAATTATGCTTAATTATGATTTTTAAATGGGTTTAATATATCATGCAGCCTTGGAAAATAGTCTAAAAATGTGTTTTATGGATTCTCGTCCATGAAATGCACCACTTCCGGAATTTTTCCGGTCAAACCGGGCTCACACTACAGGATTTTTTGCCCGATTTAGCCCCAATTTCCCCCTCCCGAGAATCGGAGGGAAAATCTTGTCGAGCACCTCGATCGGTCCCGATTTTCGGCGCGAATTATCTGGTAATAGATAGAACTTTGCACCTCCAGATCTTCTGACACACAAATCGGGGCCACCCCGATCATATCAAACATGATTGATATTAGGATTTAAATTGGGATGATGACAGCTATATGATTATGTCAGCACTTGTAACAGCCAATGCAGACCGCAAAACAGCTGCTCTACAGCTCCGTTGAATAGTGGAGACGGAGGAAACTGCTTCTTGAAGTTTTGTAGTAACACGATTGTCTGTATAATATGTCGAACACATATCCCAACTGATAAGGAGAAAGAGAAGCGCTGGGGTGAAATTGCCTCAGTTTTGAACGTACTGGGTGAGTGAAAGCTGCTAGCATGCTAGCTATTATGTAAACATTGCTGACCAGCTGCTGCCTGAGATCACGTGAGGCGCTCCCTCTGGCATGAAAATCTTAATAACATCTTGTAGTGTGTGATGCGCCACGAATTTCAAATTTTGTAGTGTGTGCATGTTTAAGATTTGAGGGAAGATAATCTCCAAAGATTCTCCTTATGTGTGTGCTGCAACCAGATTTCATAATCGGTTAGGATTTTAAAACTCCTGTAGTGTGAGCCCGGCTTTAGTCGACGCGAGCAAAAAGTCGATGATTTTTAAAAATTGACTAGTCAACTAAAATCAACGAATCGCGACAGCCCTAAACTAATTCTTTATTTTTAAAATACAACCATATTCATATTTATACCCCTAAAATTCATATTTAAAACAGCCTGTGCTGAAATGACTTTGGTGTAAATAGAGTCACCAGACAAAGCACTTGAGCTTGTAAAGACTGAACTCAACTAGATTTTCTAAATGGCAGCTAAAAACTGTCAAGATATTACTGCATTTAATTATGGTGTGTGGCCTCACTATCAAGCATACGATTTTGCCATAATAGTTAGCTAACTTTATATGGCTAATATTTATTATTCAATATACCTGTTAAACAAAACAAAAACAACCAAAAAAAAGGTACAGAAGGTGACAAACCTCCACTTAGGCTAGATTTACCCTGCAGCTGGATCACCCTAGCATTGACTGTCTTGCAAACCAACAAGACAGCGTCAGAGGATGTAGTCTGGTTTAACAACCCAGCTCCAGCCATGACTATGTCTGCTTGGCCTCAGCCATAACGACTCTTCTCCTCGCTTTGATCCCAGGGATGAAAACAGCACATCCTGCTGTGCAACTCCAGCCTCTAATGCCATATTGTTTCCTTTATTTTCCAGCCTAAACAGCGGTGACAATGTGGACATTAACATAATTCTGTCTCCCTACCCGTGAACAACAATTTAGTTGTCAGATCCTAAAGTGCAAGGCAGGCTGAAACCATAGCCTGTTATATTGGAAGATGTGCTGTGCTGAGCCGAGCTGAGGGGGCAGCCAATTACTACAGCAGCCCTGATCAGGAGAAAGCAACTCTCCAGTCAGGTGCATGAGGGGAAAAAAGTACAGAATAGATAGAGGACCAAGAGAGTATAATAGATAGCCTATAGAAAGAGCTCCCACAAACAGAGAGAGAGTTAGAGAGAAATGAGGAAGTAGTGGAGGGACAGAAAAGGTTTTTCTGCTTCTGCTTGCCACCCACTCAGAAGGGAATTCTCTCATTAGAAGGGCAGGTAGGATGGAAAAAATATCACACCAGCAGGTCTTGACACAGCTGTGCCTACAGACACGGCTTGTTTCCAACTCACAACTTCTTACTGTTGGATTGTGGGAGTTAGGGGGTTTGAAGTGGGATGGGCCCCAGTCCAACATTTACTAACTGCAAACACAGAATTTCCCAAAAGACATGTTGGTGCTTTTTGCTTTTACAGATGCCTGTGGTGATCTCTTCAAACGGGGCTGTTTATTATTTCAGGGAGGACAACTACCTTCTCCACAAGTCTGTCCACTTCATGTCAGCTGCAAAATACTGACGCCTTGCGTGTTATGTTAGTGAAATTGTCTACTCAAGTGCTCAACTGAAAAATCAACTAAATACTTTGGGGGTCCATGTTCATTATCATTTCTATGTATGTATCAGATATCTGTGAAGTCTTCAAATAACAGCCAAGTAAAAAGGAAAAAAATGTCTCTGAAATAGGTTTGGGTCATATACTGGTAGATATAATAAACTGACAGAAATTTATAAATTGAAATTTTGGATTTTCATCTCTGACACAGTTATGCTCACAAGATGTTACAAAATTAGATGTTACTCCCTGTCTCTCAGATACTGCAAGTGCGCATTATGCAGTGTGAACAGTGGGAACCGACCGGCAGAAACATAAATCTGCACCTATGGCATGGAGGATGAAACAAAACCTTGTCAGAACCACAATGCGGCGCAGAAGTGAGTGTGCAACAGACGCGATGTGACAGTGAACAAAATCAAATCAAAGATGGCGACATCCATAAAACTGAAAGTATTATCAATTTCTGACACAACAAGAACCCAATCGAGCCTTGAGTTCTTTCATCAAATCTTCATTAACCGACAGCAGCTTTTAAATTTGGGGGGAGAGCGGAGTATTTGAGTCACGTGCAGAACACAAAACTGACGGAAGAGTGGCTCCTGTGGAAAACTGATGGGATCTAAAACTTTCAGATGACACGCAGCTCATTTCTCCATCACATTTCTCCGGAAGTTATCCAAAAACACACAAGAAAACACGCACCACACAGTAGACGCATGTTTGTGCGGCAGAGAGGCTCTCTCGCATTGTATGACGTAACAGACAAGTAGTTGTCCAGTCCTGGTCCGTTCACACAGCGTGTGTGTTCCGAGAATGCGGTTGTGAGTCTTGAAAATTTACAGGTGTGAGTTCGGTTACAGAATGCGGTTGTCACGCCCGTAAATAACCGTACTGTGTGTGAACATAACTGTATTAAGGACTCAAACACAGGATTGACAACCGTATTCTGCTGCTGTGAACGTGGTCTTAGTTTTACAATATGGAATGATATGAATCAATCCTTCAGCTTATTAAAGCAGCAATTAACTTACATTTTAACCAAATAAAAAGGTACTCATCTTTCTTATTAATTTAAATGACGTTTTCTTCATTTAAAATAAATAAACAGCTCACAGTTGATCAGTTAAATGTTGATTTTTCGCTGATGAAATCAAGTTATTATGCGCGCTGTACGGAACACCATTATAAGTCTGTAGAACACCATTATAAGCCTGTACGGAACACCGTTAAGCCTTATCATTTTCCGTACACTGGCAGAGGAGGTACTTTTCCCCACTTTTCACAAAAACTGTTGGTCCTAAATAGGGATGCATCGATCCGATATTCAGGATCAGTATCTGGGAGAAAATATACCTGCTGCTGTCTATATCCTTAATGTTAATCAAACAACAAAAGACAGAGAACAAATCATTCACTGCTTCTAACTGAATTGATGAGAATCAATGTATATTTCATTCAGTGTTTTTTTTTTGTTTTTTTTATTTGATTACTTTATTCAATTTCCTTAGTATTTTTTTATTTACGATAGATAGATCTACCTGGAAAACTTTAAGCATGGTTTGTTTTATTTGTAACTGTCACGGTCTGTGTCATTCATTGTCCCTGTTTGACCTAGGCCCCGTCCACCCAGAGACGCATTTAGCTGTATGCAAAAATGTTGTATCGCATTGGCGTTTTGTCCAGACGGATCCGGCATTTTGGGAGCATGAAACAACTATTTTTTTTTAAACCGGGTCCCAGAGAGGATAAATCTGAAAACGCTACCCTTGCATTTTCGAGGGGTGGCACAAGTAACTTAATAAAGCATTTGAAGACGCGTCACTCCGAAGAACACGATGTAGACTAACCATGTTCCATACAATTTTCGCTATTCGCCACACGCCAGCGACCACTCCTCCGTTGTTGAGAGACAGACAAGCATGTTTGTGTGATAATTCCCTGGGGGAATACCCATTATACAGTCCACACTTTGACTGATGTCTTTAGGACCAATAGTTTTTGAGAAAAGTGAGGAAAAATACCTCCTTCGCCAGTGTACGGAAAATGATAAGGCTAAATGGTGTTCCGTACAGACTTATAATGGCGCTCCAAAGTCCGGCAAGCCAATAATTGTGATTGTGTGTGTGTGATGTTATTACTTCACATAATCTGCAAAAGTCGTTCACAGCCATCTTCACTCCGGTATTTCGCTCGATGGTTTTGTTTTCGCCGCATACCTATGTTTACAGTGGAAGTTCGAGGCGGCACATAACATATGTCATAACCAACCGTTATGTGATTGACTTACGGGTACACCAATGATTTTAAACTTTAGACAAGCGCCCGCCCACGAGAAAGAAAACGCTTGTCAATTATGCCCTTCCAGACTCTCTCTACGAAGCAAAGCGAAGTAGCAGAGTTTGGTATTACCAGGCTATTGATTCATATCATTCCATATTGTAAAACTAAAATAACCTTTTTCAGTTTACAGTGTTAGATTTGTGGCTGCATTAGAAGTTCTTTTTCAATTAAGAAAAATAATATTACTATCAAATGCATGTCAGATAATAAAAATACTTCAGTTCACTGTATGTATTTGTTCATGTTTTATTAAGGGATAAATCTGAAGCACACAAATAAAATAATTATATCAATTCATACAGGGCTAGTAGTACATACAGCTGTATATACAGATACACACCCAGGTATCGCCCGATACTCTGAGCCTAGGTATCGGAATCGGTATCGGGAAGGGAAAAAGGGTAACGGAACATCTCTAGTAACAACTTTATTTCAAGAAAAAAAAAAAAAAAAAACTATATTGTGATATATTTAGTGTGACTCATAAATTACTCATATCCTGATGCAAGATTTTGGTCATATTGCCCACATCTACTTTGAAATACATATTTTTTAAAAAAAATTTTTTTAAAAGATCCCAGCATTTAGGAAAGGAAAGTCACTTTAAAGAGTGATGATGCAAACTGAAGTTATTAACGTAATTTGGGGAGGAGTACGCCCATCTAATCTTACAATTAATATCCGAGTATAAAAACAGTCTCTTACCACTTCCGTTGTTAGTTCTTTCAGCATCCCTCCACCTCCCCATCTCCTCCTTCATGCATATTTATTTCATTTATCCTTCTGTCTATAGGGGGGCTATCGGAGCTTGAGTAGAATAGTCTCTCTGAGCCCTCCTTTGCAGACATCAAGCCAAATCTGTTTACCACTAATGCTAAGATTATATGGGCACAAGAACTTGTGAACTGCTATTTGATGAAATGGCTAAAAGTGGCAATAACCAACACAAAAAATACAAATAAGGTACATTTTTGAGACATATTTCTGCATTTCAGTTGGTGTGAAATGTTGAGCCATTGCTGTTATGTCCAATTACTCAAGTATTCGGGTACTTGTATGTCATATAGAAGTGCAAGTGTGTCGTATAAAAGTGGACATATATTTCTATGGGGAGAAGGTGACTGATCCTGAGATTATCTGAGATGCCACTCCTGAAGGAGACGGTTTAGGAGCTTTAACAATATCAGTCACGCCAGCTTGAGCTAGTCTCACCCTGGAGAAGTGTGGGTCATGAAACTTGAGAGGTCTGAAAAAAACAAATCTAAAATCAATATCATCCACAATGCAAAAGTCTCTGCTCTCTCTCTCTCTCTCTCTCTCTCTCTCTCTGTGTACTTCTGCAGTGAGTGACACTTGCTTTTAATTGTTGCTTCCCTCGGCAAGATCCAATGGACAGTTTATTCAACCTTCAATCTAAAAGTTATCATCAATCACAGTTTAAAATATCAATAGCACATTACATCAATTCAGGCACTTTCAAAGGCGATTACGATTATGCGGTCCCTTTTTCAGAGCTCGGGTCTAGTTGTCAAAATTCACAAATACATTATTGACATTTGCTTCAATATGCATCCCCCCGTAACATGCTGTAGGCAATTGGCAGTGTCACCCTGAACGTAATGAAAACATAAGAGACTATAGCATTTCCCCCCTGTAGTCCACCCATAAAATCACTAAACATTAGAACAGACACTATTTGCAAAGCCACTCTCAACTGCTGTATCGATCCATTCAATAGTGATCTAATAAGGTTCTTGTGACCAAAGAGCAAGAGAATTGACTTCAAATAATAATCAGATTGCTATTATGATGAAATATTCCACAGCTTTTATATAGCAGACATAAAATATACGGCAATAGCACAACCAATGTGATGAGAAGACTGGGCTTCCCTTTTTTTGGAATGATCTGGTAAAACCCAATCTTTTTCTCCGTCATTGAATTTCTGGCCGCTCTTATTGAAGAGCCGTAGCCATTGGGCTATTTGTTAGAAGTCTGCCATTGCACAGAACCTCTGATCCTGCTATCACAGCTCAACTGATGAACTCAATTTAAACTAAGGCCTGGTGGGGCCACAGACTTCTCAGGCAAGCTTGTGCTGTCCAGAGATTGGGCTGTCATCTAAATTTAACTCCCTGAGAAAAAAGATGGTGCTGCTTTCAGAAGAATCAGAATAGCTTGTTGTTCAAGAATAGAGGCCTCTGTCTAATCTCTATGTGTTGTTCACAAGGCTTTCTTTTGATTTTGTTACAAAAATAATTCACCAAAATAATGTAAATGCTATCATCATTAGGGATGCTCCGATCAGGATTTTTGCAGCCGATACTGAGTACCAATTTGGTGATTGGCCGATACCGATTCTGATGCTTCAAGCTTTATATAACATATGTAATAATGTTATATAAATAATCACAAGAATGATTCCTTATACAGTGAACATTTTAATATTCGATTAAAATTGTGTTTATGCATAACATATGCTATATCCTCTAGTATTCTTATCTAAAGCCAAATGCGCTTTATTCAACCATGCCCTTTCTCTCTCTCTCTCCGGACGCGAACCGGCGCCAAGTTTAAGAGCTGCAATGATGCGGTTATTCTAACAACAACAGAAACATGGTGAGTATTCAAACCAAAAGTGACGTTTCTGATCTACATTTAGCGTTATTAATCTCTAGGCTAAGAATATTTAAATATATAAATAAATATATATATAATTGTTGTTAGATGGCTAGGCTGAAATTTAAACTTTGAAACTGTTATCTTTCTTTTCTGCTCAAGATGAGAACGTTTTGATTCTCTTGGTTAGAGAAAGGACAAAATAAATAGAAACATTTAAACTCTAACATGGAGAAGTGTAACTCATAAGGTTTAATACTGTCCAATAAGACTGAAGAAGAAAAAGAACTAAAAACATTTAAACTAATGAAAGAACAAAACGGAGTAGTTCTATCACGGTTTATCCACGGGCGTAGCGGATAATCCGCGGGTCAGATAATAAAAAAATGCATTCTGATTATTTGCGGGTGGATCGCGGGTGGATAAAATAAATCATAAATGATGCCAATATTAACAAATTTTTTAAAATACATTTTTCATCAGGCAGACGATTTAATTTGTGTGTGTTTTCGCCTGATCGGGAAGTTGCAGTGACAGAAACGGTGACATTTCAGATAAATTTATGAATAAATGTTCATTTAAAAGCAGCCCACGATCAACGTATTATGATACCGTTACCCCTTACGGCTCCGACGAGGTTTTGTTCCGTCCTCCACGCTGTGACAACTCACAAAAGACTATTTTTAGCCAAGCAGTGCGGAGAGCTGCTTCAGAAACGTGCCGCACCGCTGGTATAAACACAAGCACTGACTGCGGCCGCGATCAGCTCCGGTTCCCGTGGAACACGTGCAGTGATGCGCAGATCAGCTCTAACATCACTAAATCTGCTGTTAAAAACTGAAATATCCATTCAATCATCATGCAGAACATACACAACAAATAACTCATTTTTCATTGTTTCTCAAAACATTTTCACACCGGCAATGACATGACTGCGGCGCCAAATCATTTATGTCCCCAAGCATCATGTACGTCCTCACGCATTGACGTCATCAAATTGCGATCGGTATGTGAGATCGGCCAAATGTATGAGTACCGATCGAGTCATAAAATGTGAGTATCGGCCGATGACCGGAGCATCCCCTATCATCATTTATAAACCCTCATGTTGACTTTCTTCCACACAAAAAAAAAACAATGAATAGTGGTTCCACACATTGAAAATGGGTTTTCTAAAGATTAAATGAAATTGTAAACTGATAAAAAATAAATAAATTCATAAATCATGTCTAGCAAAAACCAGTGCATATAATATATATTGTAAAGCACAAAGACAAAAAAACTAAAGAAATGAAAGCAAGAAAAGACTCTAAATTAACTCTTCTAAATCCCAACTTAACAAAACATTACACAGATAAAAACAAGTGCCTCCCTTTTCTCATATTGCTAAAAAACACATAAAATAGCACTTAATTTCAACAATAATTCTCCCTATTCAGTTCCTTGCAAAGCATGCTAGGAGATATAAATCCCTGGCTTAGTTTTAGCAAGCTATGCTAAGTAGCTGTGGGAATGCTAAGAAAAAAGATCCCAAATCGATTAACTAAACTTCTGTTTTACAAATGTAAATGGATTGTACACAATTCAATTTCCTAAAATTTCATAAAAGCTCATTTTAATCAAGTACACTGAGAAAGCTGATGTTAATGGATGCTAATGACAGGCGTAAAGTGGCTCAAATGACATGAGGGTGAGTAGAGTCCTATGAAATCTTTTATTTTTTACCCAAATTACATTTAAATTTTTCTGTATTCTATGTTTCTGGAATCTATTTGGTTTCATTTAATTTTATAATAAAACAAGTGTCTAATTTAACAACATGCCACTGAACAGTGTTAGCATTACTTTTTAGGGTTGACTGATATATCAGTACCAGTCATATTGTATATTTAATTGTGCATGATAATTAATGCATACCTAAATTTAGCTGTAGCATTTACATTTATTTTTTTCTTGGTGTTTTACTTTTAATTTATTTAGACAAAATAGCATAGAATTTTAATATTGGTCATTTGTTTGTTACAGACATTTAGAATTTTCCCTGCATTCAATTTTTATTTAATATAATTTAATCATAACTTTTACTATACCATATCATGTCTGAATATGATTAATGTGCAGCCCAAATTGGGATTCATTGGCCCTGTCCCTAAGCCCTCACGGTCTTCCTCTGAGTCCGCACTTTCGTGACGTAATGCCGCATTGACTGTCGGGTAGAAGTCTGCTGCGGAGCTCGCCCCAGTGCGGGCTCGGCAGAAGTGTGGATCGAGGGCGCATAACGGCCGCAGAGGGGGCGTTCGCGAGCACCCTTTTGAATGCTAAAATGAGGAATGGGACACCCTACGGTCTCGTGGACTTAACGGACATGCGCACGCGGCAGCCATTGTAAGTCCGTAAAACCGCAAGTGCACATGAAGTATTCCACTTGGGACAAGGCCATTTAATTCAAAACGTGTCTGTGAAATTCTTATTCTACTATTTTTCTGTCTGTGTGTTTCACAGAAATCACAGGCCCCAAAGGGACTAAATTTTGAGAGAAGCATGGGTTTTGGGAAAATCCTGTACGTGTGTGTTATTGAACATTCTAAAGGAATGAGAACAATGAGAACAAATGTTGAGAGCTCTGCTGGGCAACTTATTCAGATGTAGCTTCTGAGACATTATGGATTAAGAAGAGACACGCATACAAGGCTTACAGTACAAGCGACAGGCATGTGTGCACAAGGCCCACAAGCAAATACTAGACAGCTGCTAGAAAAGCCAAGCTGAATTACCACAGACATACAATGAATTAATATGGATAAAAACAGTTTCACAGACTTCTCATTTCCTCCATTTACATATGACTGATATTTCACTCGCTAACTCTCCAGTGAATTAGTTTATCTAATCTAAGAGACAGATTCACCACATAAAAATCAGAAACATCTTTGAAACCACCACATCAATAAATCAATGACTCAAAATAAACCATCAATTTTCTTAAACGGATGTCAAACTAGGAACAAATGGTTACCTGGAACAAGGCCCAACGCTAAGTCACAATTACCACTTCACTGAGAGTACTTCTACATTGTAAGAAGCCAGACCTTGCTATTATCTTGAAAAGAAAAAAAGCATGGATTGAGGAAAAATAACAAAAGCCCTCTGAACCAGCATAATGTTGACTAAATCATATGCTACTATTCAGTGGCAATCAGTTACACTTAAGCATGATAGTTGTGAGAAGAAGTAAGAAAATGATTCTTGGCACGACTGACTGTGAGTGACTGAACATCTCTTGAGGGCATAATAAAGAGAACCACATCTTAAACCTTTTAGACCTGGTGTCCATTACTATGAATATGCATGTGACTCTGCTTTAGATCTTGTCGATGAAAGGTTGTATGTTTAACAGCTAATCAAATAGCAATATCGACCTTCATATTTTTATTTTAGAAAAATAAAGCACACTGACGACAGACATAATGGCACTCTAGCCAAAGTGCAAAAGTAATGGACCTTTAAAACTTTTTTATATTAACGGGCATCTCATAATAGTTTGATAGATTTATTGTAAGATTAAACTGTTTTGTATGTATAAGTCCTATTTCAACTGTAGCTTTACAACTTTGGCCATTAAGTATTCTTTTTTTTTTTTGACAGACCATTTTTTTCTGTCCTAGTCTAAAAGAAACAATCCACAATCCTGTCCACAGTTTACTGCATACAATCGTTTGTGGTCTTTTACTGTGTTGTTGTGAATGGGCAATTAATCAGTGCCATCTCTTTAAATCTACATTACATACTTTCTTTTCCATGCTTTGCTCTTTGAAAAATCAATGCTTGATTAATTGCAAAAACCTGGTCTTTGCTGAGCAAAAGGATGATGGTGTCTAAATTAAGCAGCACAAACAATATCATATCAGCATCTCTCTTTCACCTGATTATGTTCTTGTTCAACTTTTTGATGTATTAGAAAGCAGTAATATTGTCTGTAAAAGGACAGACAACAAAGTGAGCTCATATTAGAAGCATAATGTGTTATAAAGAATATATTAATAATGTGAACCAGCCATGTATGGAGAAACTGTCTGCCTTCACTGCCTTTGAATGCTGCTAGTATATGGCCATAAGAAATACTGAGACACTTTCTATTTTTCAATATTTGCCCTGAATCCTCAGACTAGACACACTACGCAGCAGTGTTCAGCTGTGTCTGTCCATAGTGCTGTTTGTCAGGCTGGCTATAGCTACTGTGACAAATCACCAGCAGGCAGCCTTGTTAAAACACTGATGTGGTTTAATGGGTGATGTTCCGAGACTTGGGTACATCTGATGAGCTCTCAGCAGACATTAGTGACCAGCCATATCCACTAGAGCGATCACAATTCTGGCAGAAGTTTGCCTGTTTTGTATTTCTTTTTCACATAGTGAAAGTAATTTCTAAACTAAATCTAGACTACGCGGCCTTTTTGGTTCTACGCTGACTAAATCGTTATGAACATCTCATCTAAAAGTTGTCGGTATTCAGATACAGTAGGGAGGCTGGCCTGAATCCACAAAGCCCAAAACAGCGACTTAATTCAGCTACCAAAGTGCCTGCAACAAACTGAAGAGAAAAACGAGCCTTCTTATGTATTTTCAGCCTCAGCCAAGCTCACCCATCCATGAAAATCCCATCTCAGGGAGAGAGGAGGTGAAGACCTGTGAGCACACACACACATTCGCTCGCACACAGCAGACAGTAAAGGACACGCCACCAGATCCTCACTAAAGCCCTTTATCCTTATCATAACTACTCCCACAATTACTCACATGAGTGGTTTACCTGTTTCCGCCAAGCCATGCTGCATTTTTACTGTCCTAGTGATACGAAAACCTCTAGGCACCAAACATTAACTGGGCCGCTACAGACAGGCACACACAGCAGTTACATCACGCTGGAGTATGAGAGTGTGAGATGCAATACTTAAAGCCTAGACAGATACACAGGGCAGCATGCTCACATATATATATATATATATATATATATATATATATACATACACACCATCTGAAATAATATCAACATGACTGCAAACAGCCGCTTCTGCCATTTACTTTACATATCTGGGCATGTTCATTAAAATCTTTGAGCTTTGAAATGGCAAGGACTCACTCAATGGCATAATGAGCAGACAGCATAACAAGAAGATGAGGCTGATTTAACTCCACTTACAAATTTACACAAAAAATGAACAGGCTTAATTACACAGATCAACTAAGTGTTCAGAGGTGCCAAGAGAGAAGATATACTGCCTATTAAACATGAGAACAGAGCCTCTTCTAGGGTAACCAGAGCTCCATATAACACACAAAACCGTATTAATATGCACATGATCCCACAACAAATGCTTTATGCTTAAAGTCCAACATAAAATATGCATGTTTTATACTCTAAGGGGAAATGTGTCTAGTAATGTTGACAAATCATTTCAACAAATAGTAGAGCTCAGTCTTACTGCGCTACTGGATGGATGTTTTTCAAAGGTCGACGCTAGGATTTGAAGCACAGGAGCTACATACACACTGCAGCTAAATTTGGTTGTCAGCTCACCTTTTAGTGCTTAAATCTGTTCTGTACACTCAGAGTTCAGTAATTTATGGGAGTGACAACCACATTCTACAACAGAATTAAGTCCCAAAAAATTCAGGTAGTGACAACCACATTTACAAAAATCCAATGCAGTGCGTACAGAATTGAACTAAACAACTAGTTATTAATGACGTATTTAAAAATGTATCACAGTTGTGTCTCTCTACTGTATGTGCCATGCAAGAAATCACTGGAAAAGAGGTGTCTTGATTCATTCTTGTTGCCAGATCTTGCCAAAAAAAGACAGCAAACAAGAACAAGCCCAAATAAATCCAAATAGTTTATCTTGGAAAGAAGACCAAAATGTTTACGACCTGAACCTGCCTACTTACTTTATTATTTCCATAAATTGGATGGCCTTATGAGCCCAACAACAACAAGCCCTAAGACACTTATAATAAGTAGACATGGCAAGACTTCAAGAGTGAGCTCTGTGTAACAGCTTTCCCATCTTAAACAAAACATGACAGTTCTGTCGACAGCGGTTTAGTTAAAATCACCAAACATAGCAATTCTTTGGTCACTGTAATATTACTTTGGTCAAAAATAGCGGATATCAAAAGTGTGAGATGCCAAGATGTTTACCACGGTGTCAATCATGAAAATTTCAGAGACAGTTCTGTTCCATACACACACGATAACGATAATTTGAGGGATTCAGTCCCATTTAAATGTGGTTGTCACTCCTGAAGCTTTACAGTGTGTACATAACCAAGGTGTGCCAGATCTTACCCACCCACTGTCACTTTCAGTTACTAACAACACATCTGATATCGACAGCATACCCCCGTCAAAGCACTGACTCGTCAATCATCACAGAAAGCCCCAACATGAAGTCCCAAGGGAGGAGAGGACGACAAATGAAATCAAGAGGTAAATAAATGAATCGATGGATGAATAATAGATTAGGCAGCAAGTGGCCCCTTCGAGCAATGCCACGAATGCAATATTAATAAGCAGCTCTTACTGTTCGTCTCTGTGTCATCACTGACACTCTTAGGAGGAGCATGGGCCGAATAACACACAGCTGATCTGTACATTCGATCCGGATTACGGATTTTCTTCAGTCCTTCAGGAAGCAAAGAGAGAGTGAAGAAGAAAAAAAAAGAATTCTGGGAAAAGTACACATTCCCGGATGTACAACTTTGTTTTAGTCTTTATTTCCCCCATGCACATAGCAGGAATGTTTACCAGGGTCAGCAGTGTCTGCTGAACCCCAGTCTCCCTCCCATCAGCAAGCCCATGCATCCCAAATGTGTCCATCTCCATGCTGAAGAACACCTCTCCCAAACAATATGCACCGTTCGGCCTCAGAGTTCAGCGTGCCTATTTGCTTCTTCCCCTTTTTTTATCAAGCACATTCAGGGGTGCATTTAAAAGGATTACTTTGGCCTAAGGTGCTGCCTTGTGGGGAGAAAATGCAGTTTCATTTGCAGGCAGGGGTATGGACAAGGAATGTAAAAGCACTCGGTTCCCTTGTAACTTCAGACCACATGCACATTTTCATTAACTATAACAAAGTGTCATAGATGGCTCCAGCTGTTAATGGCTAGAAGTGTTACACTGCCAAGAGAGAAAACAATCTAGACCACTGTATATACAGTAGTAACTCCAGTGCTAACTGGTTTGTTCAAAATCACCTGACTTTTTGTGCGTGCTTGCCTGTGTTTCTTGTATTTTTTCACTTTTCACCTCAGTCTTGCTGATAAATCTGTAGGTGCTGAAATAAACAGTCAAGAAACAGCCCCTAACAGGTAGCAATGAGGGCAGCAATCAAATTCATTGTGGTCCCAGGGCTGTTTGGTGAGGCTCAATTTTAGTAAGCTACACCAATCGATGAACTTAATGTGTGTTTCTGTGTGAGGCAGGTAGGGAAGGATCGAGACAAGTCGAAAGGATCTGTTATGACTCCCCAGGAAGAAGTGGCATCTCCATCTATCCCTGCCATTCACTAATTCAATTAAAAAAATTAAAAAATATGCAATATGCTTAAAGCATATTTGGAAAATGACTATGCAGAGATCTTTAAAAGTTAATTTTCTACATACTGGCCCAATGTCACAAATCCCTCTTTGGAGAGCTTGTATCCTTCCTGCTTCTACTAACCGTCAGTTGTTGTGATAAACAGCACCCTAGAATGAACCACCAAATTCAAATAGATGTGTATAGAAATATGGAGCACCAACATCATCAAAAATTAAAATAATCTTGTTATCATTTACATATTTTTGGTGTTTCACAGAAGAAAGAAAGACAGGTTTGGATTGGAACTTGATGACAGTGAGATTTTTTTTGTTGTTGTTGTTGTTTTTGGGTGAACTTTCCCTTTAAATGTACAGTTCCTTCGCACATCTCAATCCACCTTCGCCACCTTCCATAGGTACAGTCCCAGTTCATGGCAATCTAAAAAGTGAGCTAGGTCATATCAGGAGACAGAAGAACTCCATGGGGCGCGTGAGACATTAACCATGTTTTCATAGCAGCCTCCAGCTAAGAACAGCCTGTCCTTATGTGCGAAAAACCCTGCCAAATAATAAGGCCCTGGAGAACCGTGCTCTATGCAAACATTTTAAATGCTTCAAGGACAAAAGGTTAAAATACAGGCAACAATCAGTGCTAAAATGAATGGCATGCAACATGTATAAGGGTAAACTACATGCTGAAAGTGAATAGGCCTAGAAATTAAATATAACACACTGCTGGCTATATGGGATTCTGAATTTAGTTGTAGCCATACGGTGCAGAGCACTCTATATTACTATGGAGGTGTGGAACACTAGCTCCTCCCCCATACATTGACCTGACAAGCATGACAAAAATAACCAAGCCCGTTCTGCAATGGGAGTCACAAGTCGGGGTTTCTAAAAAGCTCTTGGCTACTGAGATGCATTTGGCAGGAAGCAGGCCAGTCTAACACACGTTTTAAGGCTGGTTGTGTTTGTTTGCATCCGAAATGCACACACAGACATGCAGAGATTGACAAACACATGCACACACCCACAATCACACACATACACACACAAAGAAAGAGCTAGTTTAGGTAGTTAGCCTCAGTGCTGTTTTGAAAACAAACATAGATTTATATTTATGGCAATGCTTGTATTCTTAGCTGACACAGTGTTAAAAATATAACAGTGAACATTTAGGAAGCTCAATACCACCCCCTTGTGGATTTCTATATGTTCGGATCCCTGTGTTTGTCTGGAGTCATGTTTTAATGTCAGTTTATATTAGGATAATTTATTCTATCTATAGTTTATAAATATGCATAATTTACTACACAAAAGTCAAGTTTTATGATCAAACTTATCTTTCACCTTCTATTAGGCTATTCACCATCATGAAAATAGGCAATTCATCATCACACCATGATTTATCAACTCGTTTTGCTGTCTTTAAAGGTTCCCTAGAGTCTTGTTAACTATCAAAAACGATTTATAGACTGATTTTTAGTTTTAGCCAAACGTATTTTTTTTTCGAAATACGTTATCACGATTTCTCCAAATAAACTTTCTTTTAACTCAATGTCGCCACCTTGTGGTTAATGAACCATTATTTGCTTTGATCTCACACTGAAGGTGAATTACAAACAAAAAATCCTCGCAACTAATGACGACTTGCTAAAACCTCGTTGTTTATACGTTTTATATTCAAGGAAATCTGTCATATGAGCTGGTGGCAGCTTGACACAACTGTTCAAAATGTAATTCTGGTCAAAGAGCTTCAACAATACCTAAAACAGTACTGCTGACTACGTCTGACAATAATAATCAAAAATCGTATTTCAGCCAAATTTAGCAGCGACATACTGTGGACATGCATTATATACAACTGTATTAGAGTGTCTCTTGAATGAAACCAACTCGTTGCCTTATTCATTCAAGAGACAAATCTGAAAAGTATTCGAAACAGTGTTAAAGAGAAATGTTATGTATAATCTTCAGTAACACCTCTTCTTTCTTCCTGCATTTTGCGTTATGGTCGCCACATTCCATTCTTGGTTATACAAGAATCTAGTTCAGAGGTTTAAACTGCTGTTTATGTGTATCTGACGTAAAGGGGGCAAACTGGTATAGAAGAATGTGTCCTTGAAGCAAATTTCAAAGTGAAATAGCTTTGACCACATATTACAAAACCGCAAAAAAGAAGGTCAGTTGGAGTCTATGGACGCGTGAAAGTGACCGAGAGGGAAAAATCTACTATTAAACAAGCTTACCAGCAGTATTTTTATGACTCCTCGCTGTAAGGTAGTTTTAGGGCAAACTACGGTCTCCAGAACTCTATCCCCGCCAACTCAGAAACAATTTACGCAACCGAGGAAGCTTGGTAAATCGAAAAAAGAAGTTAGAAATCGACAGTCGTTGCGGCTCACAAGTTTTGCTTTGAGCGCGACCGTTAGGCTGAAGGAAACGGAGCGCGAGACGGATTTTTGAATTCTCAGAGGCGCTCGCGCTTTTGCTCCGGATTGTTTTTAAATATGTGTGATGCACACTGCTGGCTAGCTACCGATGCTGGCTAGGGTGATGTGATGTGATGTCTCCGTGCTGGAATAACGAGTGTGTGAGGATAAACACAGAGGCTTTACAATCCCAAAAGCTCCTCGGTTCTCAACTGACGGCTCTTCCCTGCCTGCCTCTAAATTTTTCCCCTCGCACACTCTTGTCGTACAAGTAAAAAATATCCCCGATGTTTCTGACTTACCTTCCGGCTTGTTTTCGGCAGCCATTTCCCCTCCGCGCGCCACATCCTCCTCCTCCTCTTCACGAGCGTTGGGTACCACGCGCGTTCACGCCGAGGACAGCAGCACGAGAAGGGACTGGCGAGGCAGAGGCGAGTCCAACCGGAGCGCACTCACGATTGGCTGTCGAACTATGACTGACCATGTTGTTCTAAAATGGCTTGCGAGAGCAAAGCAAATATCCTCCCCTTCAAAGTGTCTCTGAGAACCATTGGGTAAAACGTGATGTGTAGATACACCTTAAGAAGAACCGAACCAATCCAAAGTGAGCGCTCTTGAGACGTTCGCGTGCAAACGAAAAAACGATGCAAATGTTTCAAGTTGCTAAATTCAAAGGCAGAAAACGTATTTTTCTTAGCCTTTTGCGCTGACGCTTCACTCGTGAGCAATTCGGGACAGGTTATTTGTAAGTTAATGACCTTTATCCATTTTATATTATAGCTCTGCTACCAATACACTGTAATATTTTTTACTTTTTTAAAACTTTCGACCACGTTGAATTGAATTTGTAATCAAAACTCATAAAATCACGTTAAAAAATCATTGTGACAAGTTCAATGGATATTGTATGACAATTATGGAAACATTATTTTTACAAATTGCTTATTGTTATAAAGTCACCTGCGTTAAAACACAAAAACTGTTTTTTATGTTGCTAAAGCAATGCATGCTATTAGAGATAGATACATAGCAATCCATAGATTAACCTTGAAGATGGAGCAACGTTTGGGCTGAATGCGCTGAAGTGCTGCGCCATGGTGCTGAACGGACAGCTCCAGGTGGCAGCAGCGGTCTACTGTCACAGTGCGCTTTCACGAAATAACGTAGCACCCCAGACCTCCAAAATGTCTTGTGGTTCACTGAAAGTATCCGGAAAGTATCCTACACTGCTGAGCTTGCGAGAGAAATAGTTTCTGACAGCCTTTTCCAATAGTGTATGAATAATGCTGTGGTCTGGGTCCCATCTGAATTGCTTAGAAAACCTCAAAACTGCGTTTAGGAATATGGAAGTCGTATTATACCCGAGCTGATTAATTATTCGTTAGATTAAGCATTCGTTAATTGCACTGAGCATATAGATAATAGCTTAAATGCCTTTCTGCCCGCAGCGAATACCCGCCATGAAATGTTATCATTAAAGCGTCATCTTTATTGCTTGCAGTTGCTTGATAACACGAGTGCTTTCCAAATCCTTATCTGTTCCTTTTCGAAGAGAAAAATCTTGGATTGTTGAATAAAATATTCTAAATGACCCGTGGAGAAAACATTCGGGCCAGTCTATCAGACGAAACATCTGGTAATGGAATAAACATAACATTGTGACTGATAAACAACATATTTGTGGAATTAATACATCAAGTTCAATGTATATATAGCAAAGGTTCAATTTAGGATTAGAAACGTGTTCAGAAGGCTAATAATAATGCATGAAGCTCTTGAAAAATGTTGGTTTACAACAGCTTTTGAGGCACTTGAATTCTCTAAGGGACTGAAAATTATACTACAGCACAGTTCCTTATGGAACATCTGCAATCTATTCTTGCCGAGGATCACATAAGGATCACACAGAGGTCTTCACAGGCTATCTACTCCTTACTTAATTACCATTACGTCCCAACAACATCTTTGTTTCCATCCATTTAACTTATCACAATCATTTCTACTCGATTTTATGACTTTTCGAAGTTGGTTTTATTCGTCGGTAATTAAAATCGAAGTGGACTTATTTAATGGTTGCACACATACTGACATGACACTGATTTATTATTGGCATTTTTCTTTTTCTTTTTTTCAAACACTAATGGAACTCAGCTTGGGTCTGACGTCAACTACAGCCCATTAACTAACTGAATGTTAATTAAGGCCAAAAGAGGGCGCCGGTTGACTTTTTAACTGAATAAATTAAATTAAACTAGAATGTTGGATGAATAAAATCTCTTTAATGAATAAAAGGCTGTTAGAAACATCTTTTAAGTTTTCAGTTCGAATGTATTTATTATTTTTATTATTTAATTTTTTATTTATTATTATTCTTTGTGGATCCTCTTGACTCTCCTGTTAAAGTCTATATTGCGTTTGCATCACGTAAAATTGTTTAAATTAGATTAAATGTAGGCTACTACATCCCATCAGTAGGCTAATAAAAACACGCTTGGACATTTATAAACTTGAAACTAAAACACGAAAACGCGCAATGTCGAGGAAAATGTTAAATTAGCCTATAAGCTATATATTACATAGCATATAACGGGGTTATAAAATATAAAATGTTGCATATTTTATTGGTACAGAGATGAGTATGTGGACTTTCCTAACCGAAAAAAATGACCATAAACCATAAAAACTACTGAACAAGCATTTAGAAGTTTGTTGTAAAGTGCGAAATGCGAAAATAAGGCTCTGTGAAACTTTAATTTTAACAACATGTTTGTGTCCCCAAAGTTCTACCAACACTTGCGGTCTTCACGCACACTTGAAGGCTTGAATTAAATACAGAAAGGACCGCAAGTGTGGGTATTGGGTCCGTATACATATCTATTGGGACAGGCCCAAAGAACTCTCCCTTACATCCTTTTGGTCAGTGTTTCCTCCCATCCTGAGGGTGGCGCTGAAGCCCTTCATTCGCTCCCACTCTGCACACCAAAAATCAGCGTAGTTTGATCCTGGGGCGGGGATGAAAGGTGGTAAATATGGCGGCGGCCTTGGAGGAAGATGAAATCGACAATGATGATTATTATTCTCTGTTAAACGTCCGCAGAGAGGTATGACATATTGTTATTAGCAGAGAAGTTTAAGATGAGAGAGCCGAAAGTGAAGAGTAAGTGCAGGCGCTTCAGGTTTCGCGCTTTTAAACGGGATCCAACAGCATGTCGTTAAGCTGTGGCTCAGTCAGCACACCGTGACCCTTACTTATCATTGTCCTCAAGCAGGAGTTTGACTGCATGGCCATTAATATATCTGATGCATATAATATGTAAACGCCTTCTGTTCTCTTTAACCTTAAACGAGAAGCACTGAGTGAAAACACTATGTAGGTGATACTTTTTGGCGCTTCTCAACTGTAAAAGTGAAACTGCTTCCAAAGTGTTGACTTCATTCAAGAAAACTCTGCAAATAATATTTAACACATCTATTAAACGAGATTGTTTTGTCTTTGCCAGCTGTTAAGATTATGAAAAAAGAATAATTTACCTAAAAGTGGGAAAAAAAACTTTTACCATTTACTCACCCTCATGTTGCACCAAATCTGAATAACTTTCTTCTGTTGAGATGTTATGCGGAATGTTATGGACTGACAGCCATCTTTTGCCATGCAGTGTAATCAAATGGTGACTTTGACGTTTCATTTTATCTAATTTAGTGGAACAGAACAGAAAGTTAAACATTTGACACTTTTCAAAAAGTTTTCACAGGAGTCTTGAAAGGATTTTAATTGGTCTTGATTACAACTTTGGAACTTGTTTTTGGACTTGCTTTTGCACCTTTTTATGTTATGTTCTCCCTAGAGCAATGTTGTAATTTAGGTTTATGATGAATGATTTCTGTTTAACTATATTCAGGCCACACAGGATGAGCTCAAGGCTTCATATCGCCGTCTATGCATGCTCTACCACCCAGACAAACACAGAGATCCAGAGCTTAAAAGGCAGGCAGAGCAGCTTTTTAACTTGGTTCACAAGGCATATGAAGGTACGTTGTTTTTGCACACTCAGCCTTTTAAAACCTTTGACAAAGCAAGTCACTTTTGTTGCATTGTTGTCTTTGTTTTTACTGTCAAGGAAGCATTTGGTTTTAAAGGGATAGTCCACTCAAAAATGAATATTCTGTCATCATTTAATCACTCTCATGTTGTTCCAAACTTGTATGCATTTCTTTAATCTACTGAACTAAAAAAAAAAAAAAAAAAAAAAAAAGGACATTTTGAATGTTTATAACCAAACCAGTTCCCCTTTGACTTCCACTGTTTTGGAAGTCAACGAAAACTGAAACGGTTTAGTTGCCAACATAATTCAAAATGTCGTCTTCTGTGTTCCACAGAAGAAAGTAAGTCATACAGGTTTGGAACATCATAGGGGTGAGTAAAGCCTGGAATTCACTACGCGATTTTTGCCCCAATTTTCCCCCGATTTTACAGTCTGGACAAGTTGATGCTAGTTGAGGAAAGTCAGAGCCAGTCTGCAGATTACAGCTGACAGATTCCACAGAAAATCGCGTAGTGTATGATGGTCACAGACTCTGATTTTTTAGCTTCAGACTTTGATTCTATCCAGTCGGAGGATATCAAACATGTTTGATATTTTCAGCCGATTTTATAACACGTATGTTTTCATTTGTCATGCATCTCCTAGCAACAAGGCTCACGTTTCTGCGTGAGTTTGTTGTGATCAGAACAACTTTAAAGTCTGGTAGTGTATGATCTTCAGTCGGGTAGTGTATGATGCCCAGTTTTCCTTTGTCACTATTTACAAAGTCGGTAAGTGTATGATGCCTAGTGTTTTAAAAATCTGTTCAGATTTTAAAAGTCATGTAGTGTATTCCAGGCTTAAATGATGACAAAATTTTGGGGTGAACTATCCCTTTAACAGACCCTTTCTCTGTAGTAAAACAAGTTTTTAACACCTAGTCATGAATATTTCATGATTGTGATTTATGTTCTTTTGCAGTACTAAGTGACCCACAAACTAGAGCAATCTATGACGTATATGGGAAGAGAGGGCTAGAAGTGGAAGGATGGGAGGTAAGTTGGAGATTCAGAAGACTAAAAAATGCTTCAGCATTCGTTTCATACTTCCATAACATTTCAAGCAAATCATTTTCCCAGGGGGCTTTTGTGTCATCTTTTTTGTGCTCACTACAATAATGATTTCTAGGTAGTGGAGAGGAAAAGAACACCAGCAGAGATCCGTGAAGAGTATGAGCGACTTCAAAGAGAGAGAGAGGAGAGAAGACTACAGCAAAGGACCAACCCTAAGGTTTGACCTAATGCCTTCAAAGCAGCAGTCACTGTCATCAATAATACAGGTCTCGCTGATTGTGCTCTGTCTCACTCAGGGGACAATAAGTGTGGGTATTGATGCGACAGACCTCTTTGATCACTATGAGGAGGATTATGAAGAGATCTCTGGTAGTGGTGGTGGCGGTGGCGGCCTACCGCACATTGAGATCAACAGGATGCACATATCACAGTCAATAGAGGTATAGTCTTTACGTCATGTTTTTTCTGATGTATATTCTCATAGATACATTACTGTTCAGAAGTATGGGTCAGTAAGATTTTTAAGTTTCTTTTGAAAGACATCAGAAAGGATGCATTGAATTAAAAATAAAAAAGATGTGTAATGTTACAAAAGATTTCTATTTCAAATAAATGTTGTTCTTTTGAGCTTCCTGTTTTTCAAAGAATACTTAAAAAATGAATCATGTTTCCGCAAAAAATATTAAGCAATATACAGCTGTTTTCTGGTGTGATCAGAACTGTTTATTAGTTTTTTTTTAACAACAAATCAGCATATTAGAATGATTTCTGAAGGATCCTGTGACACTGGAGTAATGGCTGCTGAAAATTCAGATTTCACAGATTATCACAGAAATAAATTATATTTTACAATATATAAAAATAAAAAATTCTAATAATGTTTCACAGTATTAACTGGTTTTACTGTATTTAAAAAAATAAAGAAATTCAGCCTGGGTGAGCATGAGTAACCTCTTTCAAAAACTTAAGAAAACGTACCAACTCCAGTTTTTTATGAAGTTATGATAGGGCACAATGCAAGTGTTTACACATAAATATGCTTCTTGTGTATGGGTCAGTGACGTGAGGCTCTTTTTTTGACCTGTTGTATTAAAATGCATTAATTATAGTGACTTGGTATTTCATGTATACAATTCTCTGTATTTGTTTGAAACACTTTTTACTGTGTCTGTTAAATGTATAGAATTATAAAAATATATTTATATTTAATTCATTAAATTCAAACTTTAAAAGATTTTTGGGATAAAAAGCATGAAACAAATTTTAAAAAATACTTTCTAAGAGATTTGTGATTTTAAACTAGATATTTCCTTTCTTTTAAAAGATTTTTACTTTTATTTATTGTGGAAGCACACTTATATTGGCCCTGATCTTAATACACTCGTAAGGCTTATATACTGTCCATCTCTGCTCTCATAGGCCCCTTTGACAACATCAGACACAGCCATTCTTTCCGGCTCTCTCTCCACACACAATGGGAATGGGGGAGGAAACATAAACTTGGCTTTGCGACGAGTTACCTCTGCTAAGGGCTGGGGAGAAGTAAGTGCATTCAGTTAATGCTTTTCACAATAATGGACTAGATGATCATTTTTGCTGAGCTTCTAACCGAACATGATTTATTCATGTTTAATACAGGTTGAGTTTGGGGCTGGAGACACACATGGCCCTCTCTTTGGGTTAAAAATTTTCCGTAATTTGACTTCACGTTGGTGAGTACAGCACATCTCTGTGTTTGAGTAATTTATTTTCATTATTATCCCTTTTTTTTTTTTTTTGTAAAAAATGTGACTGTTGACTGTTTGAGTGTATTGTATATTGAGATGTATTTGTGTTTTTTAGCTTCACAACGGCTCATTGTGGCATGCAGTTTTCATCCCGTGGCATACGGCCGGGGCTCACTACTATGCTTGCACGTCACCTGGACAAAAACACTATGGGTTATTTACAGTGGCGCTGGGGAACTCAGTCTTCCATGAACACCAGCATCGTCAGGGACACCAAAAGCAGCCATTTCACCTTCGCTGTGCAGGTCAGTTGCTGTTCCATTGTTTTCCATTGTTCCATTGTTTGTTTGTTTTTCTAAACCACTGTTCATGATCTTTTTTTATTGCCATAGTTGGGAATTCCTCATACATTTGTCATGATGAGCTACCAGTACAAATTCCAGGATGATGACCAGACCAAGATCAAGGGCTCTGTCAAGTATGTATCTTTCGATGCTGCCTTTGTCTTTTTGTGTTTTGCATATAAAAGGCTTGCAGTTGTATTTTTATCTGGCTGCATTTGCACTTTTAACCAAAAAGATGGTTAGTTTAAACAAATACTGGTAGAATTTGTCAGCCAATATTAGATTTGGTTTATTATTATGCACAATTTTTTAAAATAATTATTTATTGATAAAGTTATTACTATTTATTTTTTTTATTCATTCCATTATTTTTGCTATGTTTGAAGAGTTTATCAAATTCTTTATCATTGTTATACTTTATTATTGTGCTTTAAATGGTTTTTCTTATCACACACCCTATTTGGCACAGATTTTATCTTGACTTTTTGCATGTGTAAACAACAAATCCGATTAAATCAGATATGTACCCTGTCTGAGCTCTAAATGCTTGTATCTTGAAACCCATATATATACATTGAAATTTACCTTTCCCCATATTCGCCCTATTTTAATCAATTGCAGTGATTAAATTATTAAATTACAATTAGCTCTGTATTTTTGTTTGCTTATTTCATATTTGATATTAAAATATTTGGACTTCCTAGGGGTCACAGATCTGCTGTTAAAGACAGCCGGTCTATTGAATGTAAATAAACAAGAAATCTGTGCATTTGTCCTTGCAGTATAAATGCAGCATCTGAATACATCCTAGATTCTGTGTTCATGATGTGACCTGCAGTTTATTTGTGGCCGATCACTACCGAGTGTCTTAATGATTCCCATTTTTGGTTTCTAGCTTGTTAAAATATTAACACTTGTGTGGCAGGTCAGGGTTTTTCGGTACAGTGGTGGAATATGGTGCTGAAACTAAGATCAGTCGACACAGTGTCCTGGGCGCTACTGTCAGTGTCGGAGTACCTCAAGGCGTCTCTCTGAAGATCAAGTAAAATGCTTTTGATCATTTTGAAGCTATATTCCAATAGCAGTTTTTCAGTAGCTCTGAAATCGTGGTGTTTTTTATCTATCCCAGGTTGAACCGAGCGAGCCAGACGTACTTCTTCCCCATTCACTTAACAGACCAGCTTCTACCCAGCGCAGTTTTTTATGCCACTGTCGGACCCCTTGTGTTCTACTTGGCCATCCAGCGGCTAGTTATCAGACCTTACCTTCGTTCTCAGCAGGAACAGTAAGCCTTTTTTAGCTGATTAAATGTGCAGAGTCACAGTAACAAGTTTCATTTTGTTGTTTTATTAGCCAGTTGACTTCCCAACACTCTTCTCCAACCTTTATCCCCTGTTGGTCTGGAAAATAATAGACTGAAATCCATTTAAATGGCTTTGAAACTGTGAGTAAAAGAGCAAAAGAGTAAATTAAAATTGAACCTTTCGTCTTTTGTTTAGGGAGCTTGAGAAGCAGCGGGAGAGCTCAGCATCAGACATTGCCAAGAAGAAGCAAGAGGCAGAAGCAGCTGTGAGTTCATAACGTCTAAATACACTGCAAATAATTTATAATGCATGACCATTTAAAGTGGTCATAACTTTCACAGAAGGCTCTTTGTGTTCGGAGAAACAATGAGTTAGCATCAGGCTATCGTTCCTATCTGCACATCAGTCGCTGTGTCAGGGTGATAAATGTGTGCCTTCACTATGTGCATATACAAGCAGTCTTATTTGAAATCACTCTTTTCTCTAGGTTCTGCTGATGCAAGAGTCTGTGCGTAGAATTATCGAAGCAGAAGAGTCCAGAATGGGTATGACCGCATAACTCCCGATAGCATTGGACGTGATCAAACTATGATTTGAACCTTCTGCCAAGTGAGGATTGGTGACTTAATCTTCTTTTGTACCAGGTCTGATCATCCTCAATGCCTGGTATGGCAAGTTTGTGACAGACAACAGCCGGAAGCACGAAAGGGCAAGGGTCATTGATGTGACGGTGCCTCTACAGTGCCTAGTGAAAGACTCCAAGCTCATTCTCACAGAAGCCTCTAAGGTAAAGCACAGTTATGCTTGCTTTGTAATAGGTTTTGGGCCAGAAGACAAATAAGGGATGAGAGGAGAGTGTTATTGGAATAGCAATGAATTCTCAGAAGGTTTTATCTAGTTTTCTGAAACGTTTTGTATGTGCTTTCTAAAGCTTGATTTTGCTTCTGAAATATTAAATGTATTTTTTGCATTGCTGTACTGAATATAAGGGAAAAGAAGCTGCAAGTGAGTGAAAAATTTAAACAGTTATATTATAAATAAAGACAAAGGCATACAGAAGAGTTCAAACGTTTGAGGTCAGTGTAATTTTTATATTTTTAAAGAATATACTTTCACAAAAGATGCATTAAATTCGTTTAAAATGACAGTTGTGTCACAAAAACTACAATTTCATATAAATGCTGTTCTTTTGAATTTTCTGTTCATTAAAGAATTTCCACAAATATATTAACCTGAACAACTGTTTTCAACATTATGGACATAAGACCTAAGAATTGTTTTGAATGGTAGTGTAAGTTTTCTTAATATTCCAATAAATGTTGAAATTTAAAAAACAATTTGTAGTTTTGAAATGTAGCTTAATGTATAAAAAAAGAATTGAAAAAAAATGTCAGTCTCTACATACAGTGGTGTGAAAAAGTGTTGGCCCCCTTCCTGATTTTTCATTTTTTTTGCACGTTTGTCACACTTTAATGTTTCAGATCACACAAGTAAATACAACATGCATTTTTTAAATGAAGTTTTTTATTATGAAGGGAAAACAAAATCCAAACCCACATGGCCCTGTGTGAAAAAGTGCTTGCCCCTAAACCTAATAACTGGTTGTGCCACCCTTTGCAGCAACAAGTGCAATCAAGCGTTTGCGATAACTGGAAATGAGTCTGTCACATCGTTGTGGAGGAATTTTGGCCCACTCTTCTTTGCAGAATTGTTTTAATTCAACCACATTGGAGGGTTTTTCGAGCATGACTGGACTGTTTATGGTCAGCATTTCAATTGGATTTAAGTCCAGACTTTGATTTGGCCACTCCAAAACCTTAATTATGTTTCTCTTGAGCCATTCAGAGGTGGACTTGCTGCTGTGTTTGAGATCATTGTCCTGCTGTATAACCCAAGTGCACTTGAGCTTGAGGTCACAAACTGACGGCCGGACATTCTCCTTCAGGATTTTCTGATAGAGAGCAGAATTCATGGTTCCATCAATTATGGCAAGTCATCCAGGTTCTGAAGCTGCAAAGCAGCCTCAGACCATCACACTACCACCATGTTTGACTGTTGGTATGATGTTCTTTTTATGAAATGCTGTGTTGGTTTTACGCCAGATGTAACGGGACACACACCTTCCAAAAAGTTCAACTTTTTTCGCATCAGTCCACAGAATATTTGCCCAAAAGTCTTGGGGATAAAGATATTTTTTGGCAAATGTGAGAGGAGCCTTTGTGTTCTTTTTGGTCAGCAATGGCTTTTGCCTTGGAACTCTCCCATGAATGCTGTTTTTGACCAATCTCTTTCTTATTGTTGAACCATGAACACTGACCTTAATTGAGGCAAGTGAGGCCTGCAGTTCTTTTAGATGTTGTTCTGGGTTCTTTTATGACCTCCAGGATGTCGTCTTTGTGCTCTTGGAGTAATTTTGGTAGGCCGGCCACTCCTGGGAAGGTTCACCACTGTTCCAAGTTTTCTCCATTTGTGGATAATGACTCTGACCATGGTTTGCTGGAGTCCCAAAGCCTTAGAAAAATGGCTTTATAACCCTTTCCAGACTGATACATGTAAACTATTTTGTTTCTCATCTGTTTATGAATTTCTTAAGATCACGGAATGATGTGTTGCTCTTTAAACATGCTTCACTTTGTCAGACAGGTTCTGTTTAAGTGATTTCTTGATTCAACAGGTCTGGCAGTAATCAGGCCTGGGTTTGGCTAGTGAAATTTAACTCAACTTTCTAAAATAATGTGGTTAATCACAGTTCTTTCATGATTTAATAGGAGGGGGCAAGCACTTTTTCACACAGGTCCATGTGGGTTTGGATTTTGTTTTCCCTTCATAATAAAAAACTTCATTTAAAAACTGCATTTTGTGTTTACTTGTGTTATCTTTGATTAATATTTAAATTTGTTTGATGATCTGAAACATTAAAGTGTGACAAACATGCAAAAAATTAAAAAATCAGGAAGGGGGCCAACATTTTTTCACACCACTGTATAAGCCTCAAATCTCCTAATATTGCACTCGTATACGGTTGCATGAGATGTTTAACAAGCAAAAATATAGAAAAAAACCAAACCTTGAGAAATCCGAACTGTTTCACCCCTAATGTTAAATGCTGTAGCAGGTATTAATCGATTGTTTTTGCATGCATGTCCTCAGGCTGGGTTACCGGGCTTCTACGACCCCTGTGTAGGTGAGGAGAAGGGTCTGAAGGTGCTGTATCAGTTCAGAGGTGTGATGCACCAAGTTCTGTGTGGTGACACAGAAGCACTCAGGATACCAAAACAATGTTAGTATGCAAACCAGACAAAACAATCTACAGTTGTTTTAGAGCATTTATTTTAATTCTTAATATCCTGACTTTATGATGACAAATGCTTAATTGTGTTTACCAGCAGTAAAGATGAATGATATTCCCAATTGTAATTTAAAATCTCATGTTCTTTTGTCTTTCCTCTCCCTTGTAGCCCACAGGATTGATAATGACAGTTAGGAACATGTATCTCTTGAGCTGAAAGGGACAGTTTGGACTGGTATAGACTGATGAGACACAGATGTTCTGGAGTAGTGCCCTGGAAACACTCTGTACCCTTAAAAGTCTTCATATACCTATTTATCCTTTATTTTGTTGCTGTTTTAAAGATTATTCTACATGATGTCTGTTTGCAAATTAGAACATTTAATTGGAACATTTAATTTGCTGGATTTCCATGAATAAAAATGTCCTTTCCCAGAAAAAAAAGCTAGACAACAGATATATATTTTTGTGTTGGTAGGCCTTAAAAACCATTTTTAAACAAAGGCCCCCCTCCTCAAATATGGAGCCACAACACGGTGCCTGTAATCAGCACTCAGCAGAGAGAGCTATTTTACCCTCATTACATCACACAGAAACATTGCTGCTTGATCCGACTCACTGAATCCCACAGGAGCTGGTGTACCCCAGCTGCCAGCCTTCTTTCTATATCTGACTTTTTGTACCACCAGCTTCCAAATAAATGATCTTGCAAGTGTTTAGGAGGCAAAGCATGTTCTTAGTGAAACCCTGGCTGCTTAATCATTTGCATTATTTTTCTCATTCATCCCTTCCCTTGAGTCTAATATTTGGAGGCCCATCTCTCATACTTCACGTCTGCCAGAAGTGTCATAGGAATTGAAGGGGCCAATGCACACAATATGCCGGTATTGTCTATTGCATGCTGGTTGAGGAAACAGAATGTGAACTGTGTAAATCTCATGTAGGGATAGTCTCCCACCTTGTGTCCAAAGACTTGAACAGCAGTGGATGAAGGGATAATAGTGAAACGTCCTCTGTTTGTATTTTAGACTCAATCTCCCTTAATCCCTGCATTTTAGTGCCATAATTCATACAGGGAAGATCTAAACCCCCATTACAGTCTTTGGTTGATTTAAACTTTTTGTTGCCTTTTGGTATTTGGGATCTTTATGCAAGAAAATTCATTTGTCTTGATAAATGACTAATCTTTAATTTGAAAGACTGGCTGTATGGAATATCTTTTCCTGTTTCCTTTTTGAGTAGTATAATTTATATGAAATGTGTCCATTCTGCACACTTGCCATTTGAATGATGTTAAAAAAGACAATCTATAATTGTTGGCTGGAGTTCAAAGGTGTTTGTTATACTTTACCTAATGGCCTACCACTTGCAGCAAGTATAGACTGTCATTTTTTTAAATAAATCTTCAAGGAACAATGGAAATGTATATTGTGTTTGAATGGTGTACGATTTTTATTTAAAAAATAGAGCAAACTTACATCATGTTTCCTCAAATGTTTTCAGCATGTTGACATTTGATGGAATTTAATCAATTACACTTTACAATAAGGTTCTGTTTAACAGCACTAAACTAGTTTTTATCTGTTAATATGTGATGGACCTGAGCTAGCATGTACTAGCAATTAACTTTTATATTTTTTATTAACTAATGTTAACAAAAATTAATGAAAGGGACCTTACTGTAAAATGTTACCATTTATTATATAAATGTTCTCCTAAAAATTCTTTGGGCATAAAATCTTCCACACAAGTCAAAACCAAAGCACAGTAAATTTAAGTTTTAATTGGACGTATCTGTCCAATTAAAGAAAAAACTTGTCACTTTTGCTGCTTTTCAACAAATATATTTGTTGAACACATTTCAGGCTTCTTTAAAGTTCAAAGATGTTTGTGCAACCTGAGGTCTCCATTACTGCTTGACTAGGTCTTGAAGCCACTTCCCCATTATATTGGGAGCTGTGAATGTCTATATCTGAGCTGTCGACGTAAAGTCAGAAGTTCTCTTTGAGCATCTTGCAGTTTGACTTTCATTCTTTTTATCAATCTGCATTTGGTCTGCAATCTTTTCTGTAGCCAGCTGTTGGCATCTAAAACATTAAACAAACGGGCTTTAGTCGTGCATGGGTCCAAAAGAGCATAGGTGTGGTCTGTGACGGTTAAATCCTGTTTAAAAAAGAAAAAAAGATTTAATCCATAACTATTATTATATATACACAGGAATATAAGAGTAGGCTGTAAGATAAAAGATTCACTTTTGTGGTTTGACAGTAAGCCTCTTCACTGCCGTGAGAGTATTGAGCATCCTCACGCATCTCCTCAGTTTGAGTGTCCTCAGTGAAAGGAGGCATCCTGTCAGGTGCAGTGTCGTCCCATTTATCAGCAGCACATTTTAAAGCTCTCTTCAGCCTCTTCCTACAATTATTTTGCTGACGGCACAAAGATGACAATGAGACTAAGATGAAAAACACATTTAGTAATAAATTTCTCTATATTGTGTCCTTATTTACCTTTGTATCCTGAGGTGGGACTGCAAAGAGAGTTGGCACTGCGTTCCACAGGAGATTTTTACGGTTGCCCAAACCACTGAAACAATCTGGGGTGAAATGAAGTGAACAGATAACCATATGCTTCCTTGGCTGAAAGTCGTCACGTCCAATGTTCTCTAACCATTGTTTGAGAACCGATGGTTTACTGAAAGGGAATCTGACCAGGGATAAAGATGAAATGTCTTGCAAAATATATTTAGGATGTCTTTAATCATCTTAACATTAAGCTGTCCGTTATTACCTACCTGTGGAACGTGATTTCGGGATTTTTGTTATTGTACCTATTTGTGCAATTATATGCAGAACAACTTTTCGGCATCGTTGCCCCGAACAAAGATGGCGCTTATCAAAAGCCCCGCAGTGTCTCAAAATTATTAAAACCTATAACATGAACATGATCTTTGCTGTATTATTTGATATAGTCATTATATTACAATCAATAAAAATGAAATAACTCCGAAATAATATTTTCTTATTCACAAAAAAACAATCCTTAAAACGATTTCAGTTATGTTTTCCGGTGATTCGCCCCCAAGCTTTTCAAAGTAAAAGTCCTAGGGTTGTATATGAAGGTGCACCTCAGTCAAACACTAGAAATTTATAAAAGTCCTTAAGAGGGACTTTGTTTGGTAACTCATTTAAGCAAGATGTCTTTACCCGTTTAAAACTTCTGGTAATGTATCTATTTATGATGTGACAACTATAAATAAAAGAGTGGACTTAATGTGAACATTTTACATTACTGGTTAAGTGACACACGGTTTTTAAGTCCCACCCAAAAGATGATTCTATGTCAAAACTCCATAAAAGGAAGTATGTAAAACATGTCAATACAGCTACTATTTAATTACAAACTATTGTTAAAACTGGTTAATATCAATTTCGTCTACGGAACCACGACGTATTGTAATTTTATTTGCATGTAAGAATATTTTACTTGCAGCGTTTCTTTGCTGTCTTTACATAATGCTTTGATAAGTGTGCGATTGTTTTTTTTTGTGTTTTTTTGCAGTAAAATTCCCAAGATAAACTTTACAAAGCACAAAAACAATAATTCTAGTATTTTATGTATGTGTCGTGCTGCCAGATATGAATCACGTTTGATCTCGCCGCACATAACAATGGGCGTGGCCTCATCCCGTCAGATGCGTCAGATGCGCCGCGGCTGTAGGAGCGACTGAAGAAGAGGGGGATGGGGAGAATTGTTTTTGTGTTGCATTCCTGCAGTGTGTTTGACCTTTGACCTCATTGTTGTGTTCTCCTCGTCTTGCATTCCAAACCGAGGATTTCCTGCAGTATGCCAAAGGCTTCTGGGGCTCGCTTGTTCTTCGCCCTGTCTCTGTTTACCTCCGTTTAACCCGCGAGACGTTACAAAAAACTCTCTGGAACGCCGTTTCTGCAACAACTGACAGCTTTTTTTGGCAAGCCGTTCTACAGAAACGCGTGCGTGTTTGAACAGAGCGACTACGCAAGTACTTGGGGCGAAAGGGAATCAAAGACCCGTTTGGTGTTGCAGCTAGCCTAGCACGCTAGCGGGCTTGCCGTATATCACGCACACGTTTCATATCCGCTGCAGAAATCCGCACCCGCGCGACAACGCTGAGGAAATGAAGGACAAACAGAAGAGAAAGAAGGAGCGCACGTGGGCCGAGGCAGCTCGTATGGTAATATATTAATCGTTTTAAGTAAATTGTAGCGGTTTAATCCCTGTGCGTGGGGTTAGGGGTGTTGTACGAGAGCCGCGAACAAAGCTGTGTCGCGCTGGGCTCGAGCTGTTGTCGGGTTGGACACATGCAGGCGCCGCCGTCGCTGCTGCTGTTTGTATATCTGTAGGCAGTATGAGATGTTTCATAACCCGGCTTTTGCCTTTTTGCTTACATGGCTTTTAATCCACGGGCCGTGTACTTACCCTGTCAACATAAGCGTTAAATTTCTTGTTTGTGTCCCATTTGAATGAAAGAGCCCTTGCTGGTAGCCTAGCGTATTAGCTGCTATGCCTGTTTGACCCTTTGTTTGCAGGGCTTCTTTTAGCGAGCTGAGTAAAATGCTGAAAATACCCATTGTGGGATCCTTGTCTGTCATTAAAGACAATTTTTTTTTTTACCAAATACGTGTCTTAAATGCTCATTTGTACTTATTGTATGTTTTAAGCAGTGACTGTTAAAATATAGTAGGCCATATTTGTATGTTTCTCTCCAGCTCGTATGCCATTGATCTTTGTCAGTTTTGGATACTGAATAAATAAAATTACTATTAGGGGCAATAAGCATTTTAATAATTCACGTCTGGATCAAAACATGCATTGTGGCTAATAATATGTGAAGACCAAACAGGTTTGCTATTATGATAGTAGGGTTTCTCCTTTATTCTCCACTGTGGTGGTCCAAGGGTGTGTAAAATTGGTCTGTCATGCATATTAAATGTAATTTATACATCCTGTGGTTTATATTCTTCGGACGATGCTTTTCTTAGATCATCTACATCATCCTAGTTTCTTTGTTGCATTTTGTGTAGATTAAATGGAAAGTGTTGTTTCACACAATAACTAGCCTCTTCATATGGCTAACCTCTAGACTTTAATCTCAGTGTTGTTATAAAAAGCTTTAGTAGAAACATACCTGTATAATGTCAGAATGTGCCAGATACAGTGTCTCAGACAAAATGAGCCTGTGCAGTTGAATTTATCAACCTGTTTTTGCTTTGTCTATAAAAAATCTTTGGTGGTTATAGTCATTTATGTTTGTCAGGTCTTTGTCTGCTTTTCTAGGTGATCTTGTCAGTTCTCACTCTTGAATTTGATCCACCCAAACAGCCCAGACTGTCTTTGAATTTAGTCATTTCTGCAGTTTAACTCATGGCTAGTTTGAGATTAAGCTACAGATCGTGCTATCTGGTAAAAGTACATCTTGAAACTCAAGGGGGGTGCCTTTTTGGGTGGGGATCTCCTGTGCTAGTGGACCACCACTCGTATAATTTATTACAATGCTGTGTTATGTATGTCACAGTTTAGAAGCTATAATTCATAAAAAATATGATGCCAAGTCTAAGTCACGTCACTTCTGATATCATATGAATGTTTACTTAATGTATTGTCTGTGGTCTAAATCCTATAAGATTATCAACCCAACTCATACCAGCCAAACACATTAAAGACTGTGCTCTTTTGCAGGTATCATACACAGTGATTGAGCTTTGGGAAGCAGGCATGGGCATGTCTGTATACCAGGAAGGATAGTCACCTACCGGCTCCTCTTCTGTAGTATAGGACAGGCTCTTGGGAGATGCGGGCAAAAGGGAACACGCACAAGCAAATAGACTGAATACTTTAAATGTGAAAGCAAAATTTTATTAATTGAAGGATGATCAGGTATTTTAGATGATTCAGTTGTTTGAATGATCATGGAGCTTCAAGGAGGATTGCAGCATTATATAATGATTTTGAAACAAAAGCAGCGGTGTGAAATGGCAGCTTTGGGAGTAAGATGCAACCAGATGCTTGGGCTCAAGGCCAATGTATATCAGATCATCTTGGCGATACACTTGGAAGTAATAGGAAATGTGAAGCAAACCACGTATTTTAGCGTTTCTGGTCCTTCTCGATGGTTCCTTGCTTAAGGTGATTGTAATGGTGTATAGCCATTCTTGGTGTGTAAAAAAAAAAAAAAAAACTCTTTGTGAGAGAATTTGGTTTTCATTAGTCCTGATTCTGGATGTGGGTGAAGCTGCGGTTTGTTTTTTGTGGTTGTTTTAATATTGCGTCCTCTACAAAAGGTTTGGATGTTTGTGGGAACAAGGGAAATGTCACAGACTTAAATGAGGATCAGAGCCTTTTTGTCCAGCATGAGTTTTGTTTGTAAATTTAACCTCTTGCCAAGTCTGTTGGATATTTATTCATGAAATCCTTATGATGATGAATTGTTCTGAATGAATGTAAGCTCTTTATAAAGATGAGTTAACCCTTGGTTCAGGTTTTTTTTTTTTTTTTTTACCTAATATTGTTAGTCTTAGTTCTCAGAAAATATTTGCCTACTGCTTAAAGGAATAGTTTGCCCAAAAATGAAAATTGTCAATTAGTCACCCTTAAGTTGTTCCAAACCTGTATGAATTTCTTCTGCTGAACAGAACTTTGGATATTTTCCATACTATTGAAGTGAATTGGGATCAACAACTGTTTGGTTACCTGCATTATTCAAAATATTCTCTTTAGTGTTTAACAGAAGAAAGAAACTCATACGGGTTTGGAACAACATGACGGTGAGCAAATAATGACAGATGTTTTATTTTTGGGTCCTTTTTATCCCTTTAATACATTGTTTCAAAGTTGGAATTAAATTGAAATTCAATTTTCTAAACGCATGTTATTGATTTTATTGTGAACCTCTCTCTGTTGACTAGATGTTAGATTTTATTTTGTGTGCATACACCTCACTCTTCTCATAAACTGCAAGTTCGCATTCAGATCTACCTGCATCCGATCAACAAGTGAAATCCCACCCTAAATTTTTTTTCATTTTGGATAATCTGTTTCACTCAGATGCACGTCCCAAATATGGAAGCAATGAAGATGCTACTTCAATTTTATCATGGCTTTAAGAATACCAAACCACACATTTAAATGCAGAAATGTTTGCAGTGTTGTCTGTTCTCTGAATTATGATGGTGTATAATATCGCTCCATTTTTTTTATTCCCTATGATACCTATGAACCAAATGGCTGGGGTGAGGAGAATAAAGACCAGGCTGGCCCAATGCATGACTCTCCAGAAGCAATGCTTAAATGTGCCGCTCCTTTCAATACCATTTTGTGCCTTGTCAGGACTGTTATAAATAACTAGAAAGTTTGTCTTGTCATTTGGCCTAGTAGTTTGGTTGAAGTTCTCACAGCTTGACATTTTTCATGCCTGCTTCCTTGCAGGAAGTGCACCTGGTATTTTATAATTTAGTGCACATTTCTTTTGTAGCTTGTGCTGTTCCATTTCCTGTTCCAGTGTCCTTGGTTCTAGACTTAGCTGAGCACAGCGGGAGCAGTGCTTCCCATTTTAACCACCATACAGGCAGGAGGTTACATGCTCTTGTGCACCAGGACCAGGATTATTTGCTCTGTATAAATGGAGAGAGAAGTGTTTGGTATTATAATCCGTCTCCCATTCCACAACTCTTTTCCTATTTTTTTGCTAGTCATATAGGCTAAAAGCCTGTCACATATGCCTGGATCTACTCAGCTGTGTGTGACGGCTGCAGGTTGGTGTTATGCTTTGTACATTGTGCAGAACCTGTGTAATATGGATATAACAGAAGAAAGCTGAGTGTTTCTGTTAAAACTGACATGGTCTTAAAATGAATTGCTGTGGCATTGTAATTGGCAAGCTGAGAGTGTGCTGTGCTTTAACTGTTAAGCGGTTTTCACAGTAAAACCCTCACAGATTGTCTTTTTTTTTTAATTCATTCTCTTTAAATGCCACAGCTATGTTCAAATAGATATAGTTGGACATGTAACTGTTTTTGAGTCTCTCATGCCATTACAATTGCTTTTTAAATAACTAATTGTTCATGCAACCCACCAACCAGCCAAATTTGAAAACATGTAGTGTTCCTGTCCCTAATATGAATGAGTTAAAAGTGGGTTGCACACTAAATTGGATGGTTGTTAATTTGATGTGATTTGTTTGACCTCTTGCAGGTTCTGGAGAACTTTTCTGATGCCCCGATGACACCAAAACAGATTCTGCATGTCATCCAAACAAAGGGGCTCAAAGAAATGAGGTCTAGTATAAACTATTCATGAATATAAATGTACTGTGTTTCTGTTTGAGAAGGATTTTTTTTATGTTTGAGATTTGTTTGTTTATGAGTACATTTTTGCTGCCTCTTGACTGGCTTTGAGTATCTTTATAAAATGCCATTTTTTGTTTCTCTTTTTCTCAAACCTTCTTCACCCCAAAATAGAAGGTAAGATGAATTTAATTATCTGTATATTGTATTTTACCTATTAAACGGTTTAATTTTACTTCTTGAGCAGCACTTAGACATTTCTTCCCTACTTTCCATCCTTCCTCAGTGGCACAGCTCCACTGGCCTGCCTGGTCACCATGCTTCACTCTCAGGTCAGAGGAGACAGAGTGAAGAACAGTATTTTCTTCAAGCTTCCTGGAAGGATGAGTTTGTTTACCCTAAAGGTAGAGAGTTTATCAATCCCTCTAGCTTCCTTTCAGTGCTTTACACATTTCACTCTGGTGTTGCAACTGGATTATGATGCCAAAACCCGCATAGAAAGAGCTACATATCCTGTGTCTGTATGTGCCCACTGATGCCTACAGAAAAATGCACTTCAGTGGACAAAGAGCCCAACTGCAAACGAGTCTGGAGATGGGACTGGCACTCCAACAGCATCCACCACATCGACAGTTGAAGGAGCAGAGCAGGAGAGTTGTGACTCCACAGAGACGGCTGCTGCTAGTGGTGAAAATGATGGTGTGTGGACTATTCATTCTTCTCATTTTTTTTCTCCCAGAATTGATTCATTCAGCCTCTTTTCCAGTAAGTGGAACAGGCTTATAAATTAAAGAAGCGTATAAAAGAGCTGAAAAGTAGAGGCCCCATCTTTTCATTTTAAGAAAAGCTTTGATTCCAAATGGTGATGAGCATTAAATACCCTGAGCTTAAGAAGCATGTAGTGCCTGAGAGACATTGATTTCTTTTTTGCTTTGGATGTGTGTGTTGCCATGGATACTGCGGCACATGACACATCCAGCAGTGACCTAGATGAGAGTGGTTTAGAACATGTATTTGTGTTGCGTGAAGGAGAATACGTGCAAAATTATGCCTGGAAATGACAATGTATTTCAGATTTGCTCTATTTTCTGAATTTGAGTGAAAATCTGATTCCTTTTGTTCTTGACAGATGTGGAAGGATGGTATTTGAAAGGCTGATGTTTCTAGACATCAGCAGTATCTATTCTTTTCTTTTAAAAATATATTCACCATAACTAAAAGTGCAAAAGATTACTAGATGTCATAAGCATTATAAGGCAATAACAAGTATTAAATACTTGCATATGTTTTCTACCCCTGAATTGGGTGCTGGAACCCAGGATTTATCTTGATTTGTCTTTTCCCCTCTGGTTTAGAAAGTTTATGGAATGGAATACATGCATATTTACCACCTATTGAAAAGTATAGATTACATACTACCTATCATTATTAAATATAAATGGTATGTGGGGGGAACAAAAGTATACAATGATAAATATTGTCTTTTCAGAATCTTATCAGTCAGGGCTGCTATTCTATTGGGTTCCTGCAGGTTCTTAAAATGTTTTAAAATTAGTTTGATCAAAATCATGTATTTTGAATGGTATAATTCTTAATGATCTTTTTGAAAAGGTGTTAAATTTGAGGACAGATAGACAGGAATTGTGATACAGCCTAATGTGATGACTAAACTTTAAAAGGCTGTGATTTTACTAAATATGATATTTGCGTGTTTTACTGGCTCATGGGTTTAGAGCAGTTCATAATCAATGAATATCGCATGTTTATGACAAGTGATTGCTTATCATTAGCAACACCCAGTAGCTACTGAGAGGCTAGATAGTGGGAGAACTCATTAACAAGCACTCATACTTGCAATCAAAAGCAATAATAATGCCTTTTTTGTGCATTTTATTGTGGTGAAGCATATGAGGGCAAATGGAACACGCAGTCAGCAGAAGGTTGCCTTTCTCTCTACTTGTCCCCTCCCCAATACCAAACCATCAACCTACAATACATAAAGAAAACATAAATGTTCACCTATGACCACATGTTAGTAAATAACATGTAAGAAATGACTTACTGCTCCTACACTTGATGAATTGATTTTGTTTACTCTATGGTATTTATATTGTAATGTGCTGTAGGTAGTTGTAAAGGTGTATTTAATCTCATCTTTTTAACAAGGAGCTGAAATGAGAAACACTAATATTTTACAAAAATTATAAAGTGAAGAAATAATTTGTCAGCATCATATTTTTTCCCTTTTCTCTCTGTTTATCAAATTAACACAGGAGCAGGATTAAAATGTGATTTTCTGCAGTAATATTGTTGATGGATGTTCTACTTGTTTCCTCTTTGTTCCAGCTTCTGTGGATGAGACTTCCTCCAGTGCCTCTTGCTCCACAGAACCACAGACAAGACTCAGTCGCTCCTCACAGGTACCAGCAGTGCCTACCTTCACCTTTGCACTGAACCATCACCTTCATAACTAATTTTTACATGCAGGACCCTCCAAGAATGGATTTCCATCTCATCATCATTCTTATGCACAGCACTCAACTCCTCCTCAGATCACCAGTTTTGCTAGAAGACAGTTGAATGCATGACGTCACTATGTAAAAATGAGTCATTAGTGAAGTGCCGAAAGTTGACGTTGTGAGTCAAATCAAGAAAACCCCACAGATAATGCTGACAACATTAGTCGTGACTAAGACCTTTTGCTCTTTGCGTTGTCATTTCAATTTCAGGTCAGGGATTTCTTGATTTGAATATATCATCAGGTTCTAAACAGATCATTTGCTTTTTTGATCATTTACAGTAAATGCAGTAATATATTTCGTGATTTAAGCATTGAATCCACAAGAAACTCTGACACCAATCAGCAGATTTTGAAAGTTAAAGCTGCCTTCATGCTCTTCTCCTCTCATTTGCTTAATGTCACACTGTCTGACAGTCTCGCAATCCTCTGCCAGCCACTCAGCTCCCATAGCGTATGAACTGAAAACTGTCATCTCCAGGACACTTACACCTTGTCCTTTCCCTTTATATTCTTCGTAACTGCATTAATCTTAATATTTTATTGGTAAAATTCTAACATTCTCAACTTTTACCAGGCATATACATTTCCATTTAAATTCTCCTCTGAGCATGCTGTTATTTTCCATGTCTGTGGAGGACCTGTGTGTATGTGCTCATGATTATTTCTCCCATCTCTCTTACAGTCAGGGAGACAGAGGAAGAAAGCTGTGATGATGCCCCGTGTAGTGCTCACTCCTCTCAAGGTCAACGGTGAACACGTCCCATCAGGTTACAATAGCTCTTTTTCTTGTTCACTTTTTTCTCCCCCTTCTTTCTGTTTTCCCCCCACTCTGCAGTGGTTTTGTATACCTGCTCCCTCTGACTGTGGATGCTCTTTATCTGAGTGGCCTGACAGTGTTTGTAATTTTACGCACTGACACTCTCTAATCATTTATAGTGCAGTCTCCTCAAGGACAGTTTTCCCACAGTTCCCTCCTGTTGACAGCCGCCTCCTCTATTTCTTGGTTAACTTTGCACTAAAAGCAGCATCTTTTCTAGAAGCCACTGCCGTGTTTGTCACTTGAACGTCAATACCCCTCAGTGTAAAAGCAGTGTTTCTGGTTTGTCCTGTCAGCCCTGCTCTGTTCCCCTTGGATATCTGCTTTGCATTTGCGCCTTAGAGATATCCATTCACCCCTCTTCCTCTTTGTCTCTGTGCCTTGGGATATCCGTCCCTTTGACTTTTCGTGTTTCACGTACATGCCAAATCTTTGCCTGTCACTTTGGCCTCTTTAGTGCCACTAGCCTTCATGCCTCAGCTGCCCTACCCACACTCACTCGTTCTCAGAGAGTCTCACCAGCCTCCATCCTCCCCCACCTTTACCCTCAGGAGCAGCGGGGAGGCGCAGGGAAGGCTCTAGGGGGGGTCCAGGCCCCACTCTCCGTACCCGCTCCGAGCTGGGCTGGAAACGCACCCAGCACTTCAAGAGCATACGTGGTCTTCGTTCAGGTACAGAGGATGAAAACCAAGGACCCCCATGTATTAATTACTACCCCTAAGCCCCTTGCTTACCACTTTCCATAGAACATTAGTAATTCAATAACTCCTTTCCAGGTATTACACAGAGGGAGTGAATAGCTAACAAGTTTGAGCCAATCTAATGACAAACTATGTCCCAATCTTCATTATTTCTAACCAGCAATTAAGGCATTTGGATGGAGTAGGGAAAATAAACAAATAACCAATTATTTAGTTAGTTTTAGTTTTATCAGTTATTATTTGCAGTGGATGGTTGCATGCAAAAAAGGGTTTATGTGTATTTTTTGCCTTGATCCTATTAAATGAAGGACATGGGTTGCTATGTGTATCTTGTCATGGTGGTTTCTCAAAGTGTGAAAATGTGTTTTGACATCTAACACCTCAAACACTGGTCAAGACTTTAGTCTATTGCAGAGTACCAACCATGGTTTGTCTTTGTCAGTTTTTTTTTTTTTTTTTTCAGTGTCAATGTACTTCGTTTCATTCTGTCAAATCTAGATAAGACCAGCTTAGTGGAAAACTGTCATGTCTATTTTCATTGAAGATATGTTTTGTAGTGTGCATTATGCTTTGGTTTATTAATTGCAGCACTGGCTGATGTAATGTACAGTTGACAAATAATGTAAAAGCTGTGTGGTTTAATCAATAGCTCAGGTGGAGTTAAAGGAATAGTTGACCCAAAAATGAAAATTAGCCAAAGATTTACTCACCTTCCGGTCATCCTATTGCATGTCTGACATTCCTCTTTCAGATGAGCACATTCAGAGTTATAATCAACATTGTCCTGTCTGTTCCAATCTGTATAATTGCAGTGAATGGTGGCCTGTTTCTGAATCTGACAAAAAAGTATCCATCCATCGCAAAACTACTCCATACGGCTCCGGGTTGTTAATAAAGGACTTCTGAAGCGAAACGATGCGTTAGTATAAGAAACACGCCTGCTTGAGAGACCGGAAGCTAGACTATAAACGGTTTACAAAGTTTTGAGAATTTTTCAACATTTTTCTTATACTAATGCATCGTTTCGCTTCAGAAGTCCTTTATTAACACCCCGGAGCCGTGTGGAGTAGTTTTGCGATGGATACTTTTTTCCGGAATCAGAAACAGGGGCACCATTCACTGCAATTATACAGATTGGAACAGACAGGACAATGTTGAATATAAGTCTGAATGTGTTCATCTGAAAGAGGAATGTCAGACACGCCTAGGATGACCTGAAGGTGAGTAAATTTTTGGTTAATTTTCATTTTTGGGTCAACTATCCTTTTAAACTACTATTATTATTGCTTTACTAGTTCTGCCATAACACCCTCTGATTATTTAGATTTACTAGTGCTTTGAATTCATATTATCGTACGCTCACAGTTTTGTGAATGTAGACCAGAGTCTGCTCTAAAGATATTACATAAATATGTCCCTGCCTTGAAAGGTTTCATTAAGCAATGATCTTATGTACACTCAGTGTAAGACTATATTTTGCAGGTCCCATGAAAAGGAATCGAGGGGGAGTGGAGGTGGATTTTGAGACTCCAGGCTCCATCCTAGTCAACACCAACATTCGTGCTCTCATCAACACGCGCACCTTTGCTGCTTTTCCTCCTCACTCCCAGCAGCAACTACTCCAGCTTTTACCAGAGGTGGACAGACAGGTATATTTCTTAACGGCTTTTTAATTTTCACTTGTTACAATTATATCCTCTCCCCCCCACTAAGTTTTTCAATTCTTTTTATGTGTAGGTTGGCCCTGATGGCCTTGCTCGACTAAGCAGCTCGGCCCTCAATAATGAATTTTTCACTCATGCATCCCAGAGCTGGAAAGAGCGTCTAGCTGAGGGTAAGTCTCTTAGTGACGGAAACTGACCAAGACAGTTTGCTCTAGATAGTTTACTGTAATGGTGGATAAAGTGGGAATATTTTTACTCTCTTAAAGGTGAGTTCACGCATGAGATGCAGGTTCGTTTCAGGCAAGAGATGGAAAAGGAGAAGAAAGTAGAAGCATGGAAGGAGAAATTCTTTGAGGAGTACCATGGCCAAAGGTTCGATAGCCTTTTTAAAATATTGTTACAACAGCTTAATTCCTAGAATTGATGTTGATTTTAAAAAAAAATTTTTCCCATTTATTTCTTTAGGTCTGGGTTGACGAGAGAAGAGGCATTAAAGCTCACAATGAGTGATGCTGGAGATGTTGCCAGTGCAGTTCTTGACTCTGATTCTGCTACAGTGGCTACACCCAAGAGGCGAAGTGTTGGAAGAAGACGGAGGGAAGGCCGTATCAGACGGCGTTCACGGGCTGACCTCAGACGCAGAGCTCGGCGAACACTTTGCAAAACTACAACGGTAGCTGTACCTTCAGCAGAGACAACAGAAAGCACTGCAACTCCAGACGTTGAACCATCAGTTGCATCACCAGTCCCAGAAGCGACAGCAGTTCAGGGAGAGGTGGTCCTTCAAACAGACATCGGACTGGAAGCTCCAGAAGAAAACCTTTCTGCAGAGGCAGTCCCCTCTCCTGCTCCTGTACCCACACCTCCTCCAGCTTCTACAAGCTCAACCTGCGATGAACCAGAAGCCTCCACACATCTGTTGCCTGAAGTACCCGAACCAGCTGTTGCATCCACTTCCTCTCCTTCCTCATCTTCCTCTTCAACATCATCATCATCATCGCCCTCTTCCTCTCCCTCCTCTGCCTCAGAAAGACAGACTTTTGCTGCAAGCTCAGATTCCTCTTCTTCCTCTTCCTCCTCCACTGCTGCTGTTGCCACCGACCCGCTGGATGATGGGGCTTCGGTCATTACCACTGGTACAGCGGGCACTGGCGCAAGCAGCCGAGAGAGCAGCCCCGCTGCCAGTCCTGCCACAGCAAGTCCAGCAATTCAGCTCAAGGAGCAGAAGAGAAGGCCAGACGAGTCCCAGGCCTTCACCAGCTTTCCCGAGAAAAGGGCGCGGCTGGATGAGCGTCAGTCCTTTCGTAACACAGTTGACTGTGTGCACTCAGAAAAGCCCCAACCTACAACCGAGGAGCCCAAGGTCCCGCCAATCCGGGTATGTTGGACATGTTATTTTTTCCAGATTAGTCTCTTGTGCACCTCGTTGTAGTTAAAAACAGTCTTCATGTAAACCACAACTCATATGAGTATTTCTCTTCTGCCCATTCCACTAGATACAGCTCTCCCGGATCAAACCGCCCTGGGTCAAGGGGCCGCCAACGTACCAAATCTGTCCCCGCATCGTCCCCCCCAATGAAGGGTCGCGGCGCTCTGGGACAGGGGCGCGCACCCTTGCGGACATCAAGGCCCGTGCACAGCAAGCCCGTGCCCAGCGGGAAGCCGCTGCTGCTGTTGCAGCCTCTGGGGATGGGGGAGGGCCTGGGGGGAGCGGCCCGGGGGGTGGTATTGGGATACCGGATCGCTCCAGCGGGAGGCGTTCGAGAGAGCACCCAGGTCCCGTTGAACCTGGAGGAGGAGGAGGAGGAAGACGAGGAGGAAGAGTTGATTTGGAGGAGCAGGAATCGCCTGCGAGCTCTCATTCGTCTGGAGCACAACTACAGCTGTCCAGTGTAGACTCAACAGACAGGCCTCAAACCTCCACCCCACTTACCGAACCATCTCCTTCCTCTGTGTCTTCAAACCCATCTCTACCACCATCAGAGTCTCCGAAAACACTCACGCTATCGCCACCTGCAACTGACAGCCCTGCTTCCCAGGATCAGGTGGAGGAGATTTGTGGAGTGGAAGAGGTGACTGCCTGCCCAAGTGATAAAGCCTCAGAGCAGACCTTAGACACCCCAGTGCCTACGCCAAGCGAACCAGAGTCTTTTTGCAGTCACCAAGAGGGGAGAGGTGAGGAGGCAGAGTCCAGTGAGAGCAGAACAACTACCCCTGTTTGCACCTCAGCATCCAATGATGCCATTTCTTTAGTGCCCACCTCTATACCAGACTCCCTGCCAAGATTTGGTGCCCAGGGTGTGGATGTCATCAGGACCTTGGCAGCTTCTTCTCAACCCTGGGAAGGTGAAAAGAATGGTGGTGAGCATCACCCAGGGACAACTGGAGTTATCCAGCATGGCTCAGACTTGAAAATGCCCAAAGAGACACTTGTTACAGCCCGAAATGGATGGGTAGAAAGTAGTGAAGAGCATTCCATGAGAGAGGAGATGCTACAAGAGCATAGGAATGGAGGAAGTGATGCTGATGGCAAATATGAATCAGCCTCTCTGCCTTGTCTACCAAGTAATGCAGGCGAGGAAGACACTGGAGCACACAGTGATTCTACGGAGACAGCATCTGACTTTGAAAATGAAACTCAAGAGGATGAAACACTGGACTGGCATGGAACCCAGATGGATAGTAACGGCATGCAAGCTCAGAATACAAAGTCGCAGAATCAACCTGTCATTCAGACCTCAAGTCGACTCACTTCAATGTTGAATCCTCCTCAGCACCAGCAACCAGTCATACAAGCCCATATATCTAACCCCAACCATACTCAAACTGTCATTCAGGCTCGCTTCCCTAATGGTGTGCCAAACCAGCCCGTCATTCATCCCCACAAGCAGCATCCAATTCATAGCCATGCTATAAACCATGCTCAGGACCAGATTGTCACTGCGCCCTCACAAGCCCAAGTGCAAGCTTACCTGACACAGGCAGAGAGGGACCAAAGTAGAAATCTACGACTGAATGATAATGGCAATGGAGTAAAGATGTTTGTCTCAACAGAGGATGACATCAAACCTCTTGGCAGAGGGCCTGGAGAAGATTTTGCTTTAAAGAATTCTGCAGTTCCTCCACTTGGCAGAAGAATCCAAGGTTCATCTCGACCAGTTTCCTCTGTAGAGGCCAACAACCCTCTTGTCACCCAACTTCTTCAAGGCAGCCTACCCTTAGAGAAGGTCTTACCCCAGCCTCACTCAGTCAGCAAGCTGGAAATTAATCGACTTCCAGGTGCCCCTGCCAGTAACTCAACCAGTCGCCAACCTCCGAGAAATCTGGGACCACGTTTTAGAGGCCCGTCTGAGTCAGGAGGACCTATAGAAACTGGTGGATCTGACTTCCAGCACAAAACCCCATCCGCCAGAGTGTCTCCTGGACCTGGTCGGAACTTTGGTTCTTCACCACCAGGTTCTACTCCATCTCGAATGGCATGCTTGTTTGAGGAAGCTAGCCCAAGATCCACAAATGTTCAGTTCACTTCTCAACAACCTGTAGGTGCAGTGCCCCCCGGAGCAGTACCTGTCATAACATCCCTCCCTTCAAACTCCTCCGCTAGAACCTCAATGGATGTGAATTCTCAGAATGCTCCAGTTTATGAATCAGCTGTCATTAAAGAGCACCCTGGACCTCTTCCTCCAAGGGGTGAAACTCCGGAGAGGCCAGCTGGCTTTCAACAACATCCTAACAATCTCTCCCAGTCTGTCTGCAGAACCACACCTGATGCTCCCTCACCTCCACATGGCGACCTTTGTCCATCGGAAGTTGTCCCTACTGTTAAGATTAACTGGCGCCCAAGCAAACCCCAACCACCTCAGCACCAGACATATCAGCAACAGCTGTCTCCTGTAGCTACAGTAAAGAATGAAGTCTCCTCACGCCCTTCGTGCCAACAAGCTCTGACCAAAAACTCGCCTGCTCCAAACAGTGGCAATACTTCTGTTGTAATAACCAAAAAGGAGCCTCTGGACAATTTTCATGGAGGTGGTGGAGCTATGGAAGGACTGCTAAATATGGAAATGTCTCTTGTTAGAATGGCCAAGAAGGAACAAGTCAAAAATCCATATGCCCGCCAAGCAGACACCTCCGCTTCTCCTGTCTCTTCCTCCCCTTCCTCATCGGCCTCCAGTCTCCCTTACCAGCTATATGGCAAGCTACCAAAACTACAGCAGAGTGGGGGCAATGTAGGGTCCTCATCCAGCTTCAGTTACACAGCTAATGTGTCTGTGGTGGACGGTAGCGGGTTCTCCCACAGTTTAGCCGATGGTGTGTTGCAGCTAAGGCCACGTGTGAGCGTCAGCAACAGTGGAGGCCAGAACGCTACACTTAGCATTCAGGCTTTCGCGGACAGTGCTGCAGAAGAAGTAGCTCTCAAGTGTTCCTGCCGACTTAAAGCTATGATCATGTGCCAGGGCTGTGGCGCTTTCTGCCATGACGATTGCATTGGCCCCTCGAAACTGTGTGTGTCATGTCTGGTTGTCAGATAGTTTGTTGCAGCTCCTCCAAACTGAGCCGGTTGGTCAGAGCAAATGCTTTGACCACTCCAGACAATTCTAGCCCTTTGCCTGTGGTTGGATACCACTGGAAGTCTTGGACTCTTTTGAGCAAAGAATGAGGCAGGACACTGCATTGTTTAAATGGGACTGTTTTGTTTTGTTTTGTTTTTTGTTTCTTTTTTTGATGGGCCAGGCAATACAATAGGGCTGGAAGATTACTTGTAAGATAAAAAATTCAGTCTGTATTTTTGTTGCATATTTTTTCTATTGCTGTTATGGTGTTATTATTATTATTATTATTATTATTAATATTATTATGATTACAATAATAATGATATTGTTGTTATTATTGGTATTATTACATGAATTTACATGGCACGGTTGATTGTAAATTGTGCCTTTTTTTCCCCCAACAAAACATTTACCTCATCTTCTTGACACCAGTCATCAGTTCAGTGTGAAAATGGTGGCGTTCCTGTTTGTTTTCTTCTCTTGAATTCCTCTCAGTGAAGAGAGCTTTAGGAGAATTTTGTGTGTAATGTCTTGCAAAGATTATTTTTTTAATCATTAAATAAGAAAATACATTTTAGTTATTTTGTAAGTGCTTTCACTCTTCTTTTTGTTTCCATTTTTATTTTCTTATCCAAAGTGAAGTCCAGTCTGTACTTGGCGGTTAAGCACAGTATTCAAATCTAATAAAGCTGAAAGTGAGCGTATTTTCTTTATTTGATCTTTTTTAACTGAGGGTAAAGTGGGCCAAAGTTGTGTTTGGGGAAAAAAGGTATCATTGTATCACAGTGATGCATTGGTATCATTGTATTTGTTTCCACAGCATGTGCAGATATTTCTTTTAATGTCACCCATTTAGGGAGTATTTATTGTCTTCAGCCCTCATAATAATGCATAAAGTATGGTCCACACTTTCAGAAATCTAAATTATGCATTTAATCATTTAATCTGTCTCACATATGAGCCCAATGTTTATCAGTGTTTAGACTTTATTTAATTTTACATTAAATGGTTGCAGAGACAACGGTCTGATTTTTTTCAAAATACATAATACTTTGGTTTGTGTGCTCCAAAAACTGTAAATTGATTTACAAATCAATTTAAACCCTCTAGTCTTTGCTACATTTGGCACCTCATTCTTAATTGTATGCCACATGCACGCTTTCTTGCATAATGAAAATAATATCATTTTAAAGGTGAAGGATTTTGGTCATGAAATAGTTCAGGGGTGGTGGACGTCGGTTCTGGAGAGCCGCAGCCCCACATTGTTTTGCTTCAACCCTAATCAAACACACCTGTTCAAGCTAATCAAGGTCTGAAGAGTTACTAGGAAGCTACAAGCAGGTGAGTTTTAATTAGGGCTGGAACTGAACTCTGCAGGGCTGCGGCTCTCCAGGACCGGAGTTCGCCACCCCTGATATAAATGTATAATTCAAAACTGGGTTTTTTTGTTGTTTTTTTTCAGTTAGTGCATTCTACTTCACTGGACAAAGTGCACATCAGAGCATTACCACAATTCAGAGCACCATTTTATAGCTTGTTACACAACTATAGACTATACCTTTTATACTTCTATATAGCAAAAAGCAAATGCAAAGGCCCTGAAAACAGTACAAACCCAAGACTATTTCAAATTGGCAAAACACCTCAGATAATCGGTCCTTCATCTTGAAATCCCTGAAATTGTACGACACGGATTATGTTGAACAATCACATTTTTAAACGTGCCATTGTATTTTCACACAATATAATTGCAATTCAGCACACAATTAGACATCTCTTTTACAAATCCATACACCAGAATAATATTTTGATTTTCACTTTTCATAGTAAATCTATGAGCTGAAACTAGATGTTACATAACTCACAAAACAAGTGAGAATACACTGCATTTATGATTTAGTAAACTGTTAGCCACTAATGTCTGTTTGAAAATGTCACTGCACAAATAACATGAAACGTAGATTAATAAATCAGTTTTCACTGTTTCTTGATTCCATGATTAATGGTTAGCCTTCTAGACCATGAATCCAGGTCCAGCATTAAACCAAATGAGAATTTTCCTTTATAGATAAATAAAATTAGGTATCTCTGCCACCTGACTTGGCAAAACAAAGAGTGGTGAAATTCAATGAGAAAGGTTATCAGGATAATGCAAAAATGGATCCTTGATGTGACAGTGCTAGGTAGATGCGAGTAGTTTAGAATAGACTATTCACTGGAAGGAGAAGTCTACTTCTCTCTGTAGTAAAGAAGATACATCTTGAGAGGCTCTGGCAAAGGCAGGCTAAGGATCCTCTCTCTTAAGAGATTTATTGGAGTCTCTATCACCAAAACGCTTCCCTCATTCCTTCTCTCATTCTCTTCTGTCTCTTCTAGTTGTTCACAAACCCTTCTGCAGTCTTCATCTTCATCCTCATTGTCTGTGGATGACTGGTTGTTGTTGTTGTCCATGGGTCCGGGAATCAAGCGACTCATGAACAAATAACTATTGGTCAGAAGATGGGTGTCACGGTGCTCTCGTCTCTGTTTAAGGTGATTTCTTCGCTTCAATCCAGTTCTCCGTGGTAACGGCAAGGATCCAGACCCGGATTTCTTTAAAATGTAACGGATGGAGATGCGGGCCAGATCCTGAAGACTCCGCACCTCGAACATGGCAGCTGGACAGCATGAAAACGGGGTTTTTGACTGCATTTATGTATATACACCAATCCTATTATCATTATACACTACAGTTCAGAAGTTGGGTTGGTAAGATTTTTTTTATCTAGTATTTTTTTTTTAATTATTATTATTATTTTTATTTCTGTATTTTTTATCTCACCAAGGCTGCATTTATTTGATTAAAATGCTGTAAAAACAGTAATACTGTAAAATATTATTACAATTTAAAATAGCTGTTTTCTGTTTTAAAATATTTTAAAATGTAATTCATTCCTGTGATGGCAAAGATAAATTTTCAGCAGCTAAGACTCCAGTTTTCAGTGTCAGGACAACATGATCCTTCTGAAATCATGTTGAAAACATTTGAAACCATATGAATTTCATCAGCATTCTAACGTATATGAATTATAACAATGTAAACTTTTTTGTAACAATGCAAGTTTTTACTGACGCTTTTTATCCTTGCTAAATTACATTTTTTAAATACTTTTGAACCGTAGTGTGCAGTGCTGTTCAAATGTCCAATAGAACTGAAATTGCTTCTATTTTGTATTTTTCTAATTTAATATACTAAAATAAAGAAAAGGCCACAATAATCTCATTTAATAAAACAATTTAAAATACAGCAGATGACTTACGTAGAGACACTGCTCTCGGTTTGCCATTTTCTCTGTGTTTAGGGAGCACAAGTGGTGCGAAGGACACAGCAATTATCTTTCTCGTCTCCCATGTGTTATATCCTGTCCGAGTAATTTTGGTGAGCTAGAACAAATTAGAAATGCATAGACATATATAAATTTCACACACAATCTCTCCTGGATTACCTGAAACCAGATGTACTGTAAAATTGCTTTGCCTTTCAATTATTCACCTTTTCTTCCAGAGGCAGTACTAAAATGCCTCCAACCTTCAACAGCTTCTTCATGTAGTCTTCATGTTCCCTCTGGACCCCTGCACCACAGTAAACCCTGTCATACTGCCTGCTTTCCGGGGCAATCTCCAGACAGTTGCCCACCACAAAGGAAGGCTCACAGAACTCAAACCTACACCAAAAATATTAACAATATCAGTCACTTCATTTTGCACTTTACACAAGGGAATGAGTTTATTTTAATATAAAAGTAATCACCAAAAAGTTACTACACCTGTCAAAACTATCATTTGTCTTGATGAAGAAGTCCAGCTTCTGATAAGCATATTCTATAACATCTTCATGTAATTCCACACCATGATTCACACCAAATGGTCCTGGAAATATGACAGAAAAAGTCAGTGATCACATATTATGGCATGTGAAGAAAATGCACTGAGAGAAAATATGGTTCAATGTTAATAACTCAAACTCGATTAAAAAAAAATGTCATTCCAAAGCTGTATAATTTTTTTTTCTTTTCTTGAACACAAAAGAAGATATTTTGAAGAATAATGGTAACAAAACAAGAAAGAAAAAAAACACAGTGGAAGTCAATGAGTATGGAATCTGTTTAGTTACCATTCTTCAAAATAACTTTGTGTTCCCCAGAAGAAAGAAAGTCATACAGGTTTCGAACGACATAGGGGGAATAAATGACGGCAAAGCAAAATGAAAGCCTTCATATTCTCTATGAACTCACCCAGTATAAGTCCCACCATGGTGCTGAGGTAGCCTGTGCCACTGCCCAGGTTAAGAAAGGACAAGCCAGGCTGCAGGTCTAGAGCCTCCATCACCTCAGAGTAGATACAGGGCGCAGAGAGGTGTATGTTGCCGTGTCTCCAGGCCAGATCCTTGTAGGCACTGTCACGGAATTCTTCCAGATAATAGTCAGCACGATCAATGGCCCTGAAGGCATGTTCAACCAGATCTGAGCGAATGTACTGGGCCTCCTTCAGGTTGTCAATTAACTCGTCATTGTCCTCCCCAGCGCTGACTGCACCCCCCATTTTAGCTCTTTGTTAGGGGCAAAACAGAAGAGAAGAAGAAAGCAAAAGACGCAAGTATGCATGTAAACAAAGATGAAAAACTGGAAACATACTTCATGTTGATTCGGGCCTTTAAAAAATTTGAACTGATAAACAACTACTTTCATTAGTTTCTTGCTATAACAGTGGATCTGAACTGATTTTGCTTCAGAAAAGTGGCACCCCAACACAGTACCAGGACTGAGTAACATATAAAACTGAAATTTATTAAAATTACCATGAAATGAATACACCAAATAATATGCTAAATTATCGTTCAAAAGTGGGGTTGGTAATAGTTTTTTAATATTCTTAACAGTCTTTTATGCTCACCAAGGCTAAATTCTTTTGATAAAAGATACAGTAAAACAGTAGTGAAATATTATTACAATTTAACAGAACTTTTATTATTATTATCAATGTTGAAAACAAACTACACTATTTATTTTTTATTATTTGTTAAATAATTTTTGTTTTTATTTATTTTTACTTTTTTTTTTTTACTTTTTGATGAATAGACATTTCAAAATAATAACCACTATGTCAAATAGAAATCTTTCGTAATAGAAATGTTTTTTCATTTATCAATTTAATGCATCTTTTTTTAATAAAAGTATTTTTTTTTTTTTAAATATATATATATATATACTGCCCCCAAATGTTTTGTAAAATTTACTTACATTTCTCTTATATTTTGGTGGTTCCTTGCTCTTGGCAGCCAGTAATTAAACATACAAATCAAACTGAAGTTGACAAATCGCGCGGTAAGCCTGTTTATTTCACTATCCTAACTGTGCATATTAGTTTTGTATAAAATGCTTAATGCATTATGCATTGCTGTCCCTGACAACAATTTAGATTGTGGCCCACCTGTTGAGAACCACTTCTCTGAAAGATGAAGGAATGCATATCTGCTTATAGGCCTACATCCGGGCATTTAACTATTGTCAAGCAGAATTTGTCCAAATATTGATTTTGGAATCAATCTGAAAACTCAGTTCATAAGTTCATAAAACTTATTTTTGCTTAAGAAGTGTGTTAGTGGTATATTTCCTTAAATGTCACTGTATTTAATATTTTCCTAATGCAATGGCATACGTATGTCTTTAAGTGTCCAAATAATTCTGGGGCTACTGCACATGCTTTGGGCCTTACAAAACAGCATTTTTGTCCAGTTAACGGATGGTGGCGCTGGGCTGCGCTGCTGGAAAGTTAAAGCTTCCCCAGAGACGCTGTGTAGAAACTGCAGATGTGAGGAATGTTCCCACCAATCACCGCGCGCTCAAATGCAGCTGCGCCATTCGCTAACAAACGCATATTGTGCAGTGTTTTGTTGAACATCCGGGTAGTTACTCAAATACAGTTAAATATGAAATAACATACATCAGCCCTTTATTTTTAATCATCACGACCTGCCGTTCATTCTGCACGCTAAACTACTGGTTAGGCTCAGAGAAAATGCACTAACCAAGAGTTTGTCATTCTATTACCACGCCAGAATTACACTACATGACAGCGAGCACGACTCATATAATGCGCTTACCTGCAAAAAGTAGACGCAAATGAAGACAAAGACAGGAAAAATCGGGATGGAGGTGTTTTGGGTAGAAACTGGTCACGGGAAACACCCCGACGACTTCACAGTCGACCGAGCAGAATCGTCTGACACTCTGAGACACCCTGATTATGGTTTGTTGAGGCTGTCCATTCGACTAACTGCCTCCTGTTGTTTCTATCGCTCGGTTTCTTCCCATAAACGTTCACGGCGAGCAGCGCTGGATGTAAACATTGGCCAGCTGACTCCGTGACGTCACGCACACAAACACAAAATATGGGCCATGGAGCACATGGGTCCTGCACTACATTATTTTATGACATGTTCATAAACACAGCAGTCTCTGGTGTTGATAAGGATTGGAAAAAAATCGGAGACAGTCAACACATTTTTACGGTGAATAATTCTCAGGGTGGTTATTTCTTTTTAATTATTATATGGGCACATAGATATAATTTAGATATACAGGGCCTAGATTGAACATTTCCACCGATGTTGCACAAAAGAAAAGATTGTTGGCCAGTAGCAGGGCATGATGTCACAGCATATGGGGTAAGTTGTCACAAAGGAGCCTAGCATTAAATAGCCTATTAATGTTTTTTCAGCGACATGTAGACAGTAAAATAAATTACGATATTTAAAAAATAATATTTGGGGTTTATTATCAATCATTTTAACAATATTGGTCTTAATATTAACCTTGACAAAATACATATATACATCCCTTATGTTTTTATGTACTAGACTTAATCAACTGAACAGAAATCGTGACTGGATAATTTTGTATCCAGCAGATGTCAGCCAAGTATCCTACTGAGAGAGTGTTTGGTTCGTATTTTATCTTTGCTCTAATAAATGTCAGAGAATCCAAAATTATTGGGACTGACCAATGTCTCACAAAATATCACTGTTGGATCAAGGGCAAATTCGAGCTTGTAAATATGCAGTTTATAATAACTCAATAAAAACTATCAGCATTAAATATGACATACTCTCTGTTGTAGGTGATAGAATTCCCATTTATTTTATCAACAACATGGGCAAAGACTATCCATATGCAGCAACCACTAACACAGAGACATTTACAAAATAAATATGCAACAAGATCTCCATTCAATTTGTTCTTAAATACTAAATAAATAACAATAAATACATCATATCTGTTCAACCCACTTCACTCTGGAGGGTGTCAAAATACTTTTATGGAAAACAGAACTCATTAAATAAAGAAGAATATTAAAAAAAAACAATATAAAAATTGTTAGGTAGAAAATATTTGCACTTAAAAAAAGAGATTATAAATCTCTGTCTTTAAAATAAATAGGAAGGTTTATAAAACAATTTGCTGTCGATATTCTTAAAATATTGCCTCTTTCACAACGCAGAGGGCAATGTCTCTCCTCTTAATAACTGTTTAAAAGCTGTGTATAGAATTTTGCTTTGTGAAATAAATTAAGTCCATAAATAGACACTGATTAATAAATAAACAAAATAACCCTTAACATGAATAAATAATAAATTAAACTTACATTTCAAGGACCCAATTTAAATAGCCATAATAATAATAATAATAATTACAATAATAACATGACAATGGAACTACAAACTATTCATGGAAGTGCAATATCTATGTTCTCAAATACGATAAATATTACTGAATGGAACAGGAGAGCATTTACACCAAATATGAGACAACATTATCATACAGGGATCAAATGTAGCAGTGCTGCATACTAATCATATTTTGTCAAGGGAGGTCATTAATTGTGAATTCACCTTCGGACATTACACATAAAACACTCTGTTACGCATACACACATAGACTCTCCTCCACAGACACACGACAATCTCACAACTTATTGTTCACGGCAACCTCCATGCACTGAGGGAAGTAAAAAGGCAGATCAGTGTCGGTGAGAGTTGCTCTAGAAAACAGTAACAAATGGTTTGCTCCAAAAGATACCTCAAAACAAGAAGAGCCAGCTTGGTTTAAGAGGCAAAGGATCTTGTATCTCATCAAAATTGCTAAGCAGCATAATTTGGAATTGGAATTTGGTCCTTTTCTCTGACTTCCACGGGTCTCGCAACGTTCCGCGTATACGGAGGGTGCCACATACAAAACCTGAATGTCCTTAAACAGTATTTTTATGTTGTCAGTCTGGTTATTTAACCCACAGTGTCTTGCAGCTGCCGCTCCTCTGCTCACACCTCAATGCCTTTGACGGCCTGATTGATCGACTCGAGTAGGGCTCGGTTCTCTGGGTTCTGATAGCACTCCTTATCGGTGAACATGTGGGTCAGGGTGTCCACGTAGGCGTCAAAATTCTGCTCAGTGATGGGCTCTTGCTGTGGTAAACAACAGATTACAGTTTGTTAAAAGTAAGCTACATAAAAGTATAATGTACAATGCTTGTTGGGCGTAGTCATAAAAGGTAAATAGCAAGCGGACTGACCATCTGTGGTAGACGGATGTTGGCAAGGCTGCGGATAAGAGCCTGGCTCAGGCCTGACAGTTCCATGAACAGAGCCTCATTCTTCTCCTCTATGAGTTTATTCTCTTCCTCCATGCTCTTGAGGTTATTCTCCATGGATGAGATCTATTAAGGAATATAACTGCATGAATAAACAGCAGCTGCGAGGTCAAGCTGTGTATTCTATCTTTGTGATGAAAAAATACTGTAATTTATAATATTGTATTTGAAGTACTGTAAATATTATCATTATCATTACATTTCTCATGGAGAGAAGTCACCAAAAATCCTATTCTCAATTACGGAATTTTCACTGATGAACAATGAGAGCCTCAAAAAGCTTGTGAAAACCACTTGTTAAGTGCCTAATGCTATATGCTCAGATCACATTCAAACTTTTGAATAGTAATGTATGCATTTAATAAAAGCAGACCTGTGTATGGAGGTTGGCCATGTCTGCTTCCATTTCAGAGTTCGACTCATTCAGCTCATTGATCTCTTTGTTCAGCTGTTTTATGTCTTCATCATTGTCAAGAACTGAGGGGATAGAAAAACAATGCATATGTTAATGAAGAGCACAAAATGAACATAATGGGGACGAAAGAAGAAAAGCAAATTATATTTGATCTTACCATCACTTGCCCTGAATTTCTTGCTGATGTAATCATCTCCTGGGAACCTGGCTCTCTTCTTGTTAGCTGAAGCTCTAGGGCAACCTGATAGACTGTAGAAACATTTCCAAGACAATTAGTTTTATTATATATCTAGCATATATAGCTGTTTTAATTCACTCACAGCTTGCCATTTATCAGAACTATTTAATACCATAATACTAATATTTATCTGTAAATTTTACTAGGTCCCGTCTGTACCTGCGATGAGTGAGGAAGCTGCCGTTGGCATGTCCTGATCCATCACATCCTGGCGTAGGGCAGGTTGGGCCCTCAGACTTGAAGGCCTTCCAGGAGAATGGTGTGCCATTTAACATGCCCTCCTTCTGCCGGCGTGCTGCCAGCGGGCACCCATAGGCACTGCGGTGGGTGGCATATTTCCCACTGATATGCCCCAGACTGTCACAACCTGGCACCGGGCACCTATAGAGAGGTAAGTGATGAACTGACTGTCAGGTTTGGCATTCTCTAAAGATACAGGCTGTGCTCAATAAATCCACTGTTTTCGTACAGCAAAAGTTGAGATTGTTTTGTAAAAAAAAAAAAAAAAAAAAAAAAAGTACTTTAGGAGCTCAGAATCTTCCTTGTCATCCTTGGTCGGGGTGGTTTTGATTCCTCCCTTCTTGGCACGTGGACATCCAGACAGACTGCAATAGAGAAATGTGAATGTTTTTTTGTTTTTTTTTTTACATTCGCCATTTAATATTTTTGACTAGTTGCAAAGCTTGACACTGAATCCAAAAGTGCATCTTGAAAGTAGGTACAGTAAATGTAATATCTCTTAAAGCTGCAGTCTGTAAGTTTTGCCTCTTTGTCGCCATCTATGTTTAAAAACCTGGAATTGCAGCTGTGTGGAGTTATCTTGCTTACGCTGCAAGCGTGCGGTCTGTGCTCCTGCGTGGCTTCAGCGCGGATTAATCTAATGTTTTGAGGTGAATGTGTGGCTGTCAGTTACCACACAGGTGTGGATGTTTACTGTACTTCTCAATCACAGGTTCTAGCCTATGTCTTGGAATATATGACCCAAATAAGAATTTTCACCATATACTGCCATCTGAACAAGTAAGTAACAAGTCTGCCACATTTGTTCTGACCAACTGAGGAAAAAAGCATTACCATAAATCGTGCTACCAATGGTGATTTAATCTAAAGATTGGTTAGCTCATATCACATTTTTATTATTATTGTTATACTTTAATCTCAAATTATTAATGTTAACAACATCAGCATTGCATGAGTATGAGTATTGTGTGTATTAGCGTGCAGATTTAAATTTTTGTACAGTCTAATATCTAGTTGCCATACCATTCGAATTTCATATAAAGAAATTCTTTTAACCCAAAAAGCAAACTATGCTCCCTTCGAACTGGTTTTCTTTAAAATACAAATCTTGCGTAATCCCAGGCTATCTGTAATCAGAAGCACATTTAAAACTGGAACAGTGTTGGGTGTAACGCGTTACTAAGTAACTAAGTTACTGTAATTAAATTACTTATCCACTGAAAAAGTAAAGTAAGGGATTACTGTTCGTTTTTAGGTAATTCAATTACAGTTACTTATAAAGTACTTGCGTTACATACAGTAAATAATTTCAACAGTTCTAAAATCAATATTGAATTTGAAATCTAAATTTACCGTCTAAAGATAAAATTGAATGCAGTGTTTTTAACCCTCTGCGCCAGCGTGTTCACTTTCAGTGTTTCCTGGTTCACAGAGAAACCTTAAATACTCAGATAAGACTAAAATCAATCGAATCTAAAAAGGGCCTGCTTTTATTTGTGTACACTGACAATAACAACAAAACATTGTGCTTTTGCAAAATAATCAAAACAAACAGGGTGCACTTTCTGCCGTCTAGGTCTCCGTGAGGTCTCTCTTTCTAGCGTCAAAAATTCAGCGAATATTTGACACAGAGACATGAGAAATATAGAAAGCTTGTGTGTCTACTTTTAAATGAATGAATTCAAATCGAAAACGAATATTCTCTGATTATGTAATCTGTATGAAACTAAAGCAAGGTACAGTCTTTCCCGTATCTGAAAGTGTCTACTTTTAAATGAACGCATTCAAATCAAAAACGAATATTCTCTGATTATGTAATCCGTATGAAACTAAAGCGAGGTAGTCTTTCCCGTATCTGAACGCTTGAAGTGTCTACTTTTAAATGAACAAATTCAAATCGAAAGAATATTCCTGATTATGTAATCCTTATGAAACTAAAGCGAGGTACAGTCTTTCCCGTATCTGAGCTCATTATATGAAGTTACCTGTGTGCAAACACCCTCATCTAGATACAAAAAATAGATTTAATTTTTTTTTTTAAATCAAGATTTGTCTAATTTTCATCGTTTTTGAAAGAAGACCTGCTATGAGGAATTTATACCTCAGAAGAACAGCATGATCTGACACGGCTTTATTCAGCAGAGAAGACCATTTCTGTAATTTATTCTTACCTAACATGTTATTTTTACATAAACCTGTATGGATTTTACCTTCAGGCTTTTCCTGAACATCTTGCCAAACTGAAATGTATTGTTGAACTGTTCTTAAAGTCGGCATGAAACAGAAGTTGCGACTGTCTTTTCTTCCTTGAGAGGGCGGGACTTGATTTCGTCCTTCGAAAATTGATTGGATCGATGGAAGGTGGGGTGTTACTAACAAAATGGAGGCAGATCTGAAATGCCAGTTTGCAGATAGTGGTGGGGGATTTCTCGCCACTGGATTCACCGCCGACACCCAAGCATGAATAAATGTTTTATTTATTAGGGATGACGACCACGATCAACAGCACAAAACATGCTTAAATAGCGCGCGCGAGAAAGAGAGACTGCCTGAATGACTGAGCGAGTCCTCCATTAGGTTAAGTCATATTCATGAAACAAATTAGTTTGCAATGTCATAAGAGTAATGTTGTCATAATATCCTAATATCTTTTCAGTGTTTAAAGGTAACATACTCCCTCATGACTGGTGTCAGTGCTATAAAGTGAAGCATCAGCATCAGCTTCAGCTGTTCCCCTGTCGTTTCCCCAGCGTTTACCCCTCACGTCACTAGCTCCGCCCTTGCGCCATCACTCGTGACCGGAAGAGTAGATGAGTCGTTTTGAGGGGGAGGGGAGGCTAACATTTTTGATTAAAGATTACGAGGGCACATGAATTTTAAAAAAATAATGAAGTGCACGGATAAATTCTTTATAATAAACACTACAGTATTCCATCAAAAAATAAGAATAGTCAATTTTGATTTCATGCCGACTTTAAGCTTTTTTTGTTTTCCAGATATTTTGTTATTCAGAGTATTTCTATTTGTTAACCAAAGAAGGTTACATTTTTTTTATAAAAATGTTTAAGTATTACAGTTGTAAAGCTGAAAGGTTAAACTATTCTATGTTTGACTCAAATTGAAAGAATAAAGAGTTTAATTTCTATTAAGGTTTATAGGGATTTTAAGATGTAGCCTAATTAGCAATTTAAATAATTAAGTTACTTATTGAGTAACTAAGTTACTTTTCAGACAGAGTAATTAGTAAAGTAATTTAAATACAATATTGATGATGTAATTAGTAATAGTAATTAATTACTTTTTGAAAGGAACTTACCCAACACTGAACTGGAATATAATTTAATTTCATTCACACGTGTTTCATAAACACAATCCTTTCTGGATTACAATCCGCTATCAAAATGATACATTTAATTATTCTAGTTGCTGTGAGAAAAGGCTATAAACGATCCGCCTCCTGCAGGATCCTCACATGCGATAGCCTAGTAGCTGGGACAACTTCTTTATGTTTACAGACGTGATGTAATGACGCAGTGCCATGCACGAATTTCCGGTGAAAACCTACCCGTACCACTCAGATTAGAAAACATTATTATAAGATAACCGTTGTGAATCGGGCTAAAGTAAGGCAATAGTTTTGAACACTAGCTGGTTATGTACTTGCTCAAATATTGATTTCAGATCATTTTAAACCATAAAAAGTTACGGACTGCAGCTTTAATTAACATACCTTCTATGGGAAGCATAGTTTCCAGTGATGTGTCCTGATCCATCACAACCTGGGGTAGGGCATCTGGAGGTCACAAAGAGAAAGACAGGTTAGCACGAACATAGCATTGCTTTAGAAAGATACAATTCAAATATCACATATACAATCATACTGGAAATCTAAATAAACATTTGGGCTTCAGCCTGGATGCTTAATGTGTCTCAACTGGTTTGATGCATCTCTAGGACACAGTCCAAGAAAATTATATTTTTGGCCACTGAAAATATAAAGCGATTACTGAATCAAGAGTATAAGAATAGCCAGCAAAAGGGACAGTAAACAGTGTTTTGCAGTAACAGCGGTATTCAGCAGAGTCAAGTAAAAGCAGTAATCGGTAAAGGATTCATTAGAGGAAAAATTAGAACACAGACATACTTGAGTTCAGCAGTGTGGGCAGCCATGAGGGTCCGAAGACTTTTATCAGCAAGGGGACAACCAGAGAGACTGAAGAACAGTAGAAAAACACCAGGAAGAAAGAATAGAGGGAGGAAGATTTAACTGAAGATGGAAGAGACATATATTTTGGAGTATGTCACTGATTTGTCATTTCTATGTATGTATTTTAGCAAATATATACATACAAAGAGACATGAGTAAAAGAGTTGCCCAAATGCATTAAAGAGACATATAGCATTTGTCTGCTGTCAATATATAGGTTTATGCTATTGAGACCTGAAGCTGTTAGGGTTAAACAGAGAGGAAAACAGATGAAGAAAAAAAAGAAAACACAAGTAGGGCTTGTGTTCAGAGTTGAAATACTGTGTCAACTTCTTGCATACCTGCGGTGTGATGCATAGTTCCCAGTTATATGTCCACTACCATCACAACCTGGGGTGGGACATCTGGAGGGAGATAAAGAGAGTATTAAATCCCTGTGGAATCATTCTGGTAATTTATTAAACTTTGCAAGACACTAAATTTACAGACTACTTTTATTGGCTTAGCAGATGTGTTTTGTATTTAAATAAGGCTGTTGTTGCAGCAGACACTTACAGCAAGACCTCTTTCTTGCTGTCCTTGGGCTGGAATTTGACTTTGAAGCTGGAGGTTGTGACCTCACCAGGGTACTTCCTGTCCTCCATGCTCTCCTGAGTGGCATCATCATCGTCTCCATCAGAGGAGGCATATGAGTGTGTGGTGTATTCAACCTGGACACAACAAACAAACAACAGTCAAACATGTGAAAAACTTGTTTTTTCATTAACCATGAAGGGAGACTACGTGAATATATCTAAAATTGATATACATTTACCTCCTCTGGCTCCTCCTCTTTCTGTCGGTTTGACTTGGTGTAGTCCAGAGGCCCCTCCCACTCCTCTTGTTTGTAGGTGTGGCTGGAGTGGGGTGAGGTGACACCATGGTGTTGAGAAGATGATGACGAGGATGAAGATGGGTCTGGTGACCTGACTCCTTCGCTCTTGGGTTTCTTCATGCTGAGGTCCAGCGTGCCATTCTCATCCACCTCAATGTCCATGTCCTAGATTGTAGAAAACATTAATTATAATCTAGCATATGTAATGTGGATGTTATGGAACTCAACTTTCCAGATACAGACAGAGAGGAACTCACTTTGCCGGCCTGATCTGGCTGTCTGGTGCTGAGGTTTTCAGGCCTCTCCCAGCAGCGGGTGGACAGGTTGAGAATGGCAGTGGCAGCCATGTGTGCGGCTTCGGCATCATGGGTATAATCGTACCCACTTGAGGTGGAAGAGGAGCTGCTTTTGGTGTAGCCTCCTGACAGGCTGTGGCTGGGGGACGAGGCTTTGGGGAATGGTTTGACAGTTCATTATAATAGCAATAATAATAATAATAATAATAATATGTGTTTCAGTATACTATCAATAATTCATTATCTATTAATGTATGTTGTATTTTTAACTGTTATTTTAAAGGGAATGAGGAGGTGCTTACATTTGAAGGCTTTAGGTGAGGTTTCGCTGGTGGGCATCTTGGGTGCAAGCATGCGCTTGCCGAACACCTGTACATCGAAGCTTGCATAGTCAAAGGACACCTTAGAATACTTCTCCAGCTCCTTAGCCAGGTTGGCGCGAGGAGTGGCTGGCATGGCATTGGGCCTGTAGCTACCGTACTGAGGGATGTCCAGCTGTTTCACAAAACACATCGGCCTGTAGAGGAAAGAGTATTTAGTCACAATGTTTACCTATTGGGCTCTTTTGTCTGTTAAAGATCTAGCTGGGATGTTGAGAAGAGGAGGAAAACATTCACCTGAGAACTCTGTCAGAGTTTGAGCCTCCACTGATAGGATCACTGACAGAGGTCTGTGGCTGTGACTGCTTTTCATGGCTTTTGTGTTTCCCTGCAGCAGCAATAGGGCAGCCAGAAAGACTAAAAGTATAAAATGAGAAAATAAGAAAAACACAAGGTATTAGGTAAACCTGATGAGAACAGAAACTGATGCCTGAAATGTTTAAAATAGTTAAGGAGCAGTACCTGCGATGTGTGTTGCGGTTGCTGTTCACATGTCCCTGTCCAGTGCATCCAGGTGTTGGACACTTTAGTACGTTCTCGTGCATTGCCAGGACTAGTGCCAAAAAAACATATTAGCTTATAGAATATTTATACTACTGTTCAATGTTGTTGTGTCTTTAAAAAAATTAATACTTATATTCAGCAAGGAAGGATGCATTAAAATGGCCAATAGTGACAGTAAAGACATTTATAATATTAAAAAAAAAATTGAACTTTCTATTATTCAAAGAATCTTGAAAAAAAATCATCAATCCTTCAGAAATCATTCTAATATGCTAATTTATAATTAATGTTGGAAAAAGTTGTGCTGCTTAATATTTTTTGGGACCTGTGATATTTTTCAGCATTCTTTGAGAAAAACAAAAGTTTATTCAAAATAGAAATTTTGTGTTACAATATACAAACTACAAAAGTTTGAGGTCAGTAAACTGTTTCTTATTTATTTATTTTTTAATTAATACTTTTATTCAGCAAGGATGTGTTAAATGAATAAAAAGTGATAGTAAAGACTTATATTGTTAGAAAATATTTATATTTTTAATTAATGCTGTTCTTTTTAACTTTTTATTAGCCTAATCAAAGAATCAAAGAAAAAAGGTTCCAAAAAATATTAAGCAGCAAACGGTTTCAACACTGATAATAAACCAAAATATTAGAATGATTTCTGAAGGATCATGTGACACTGAAGAGTGGAGTAATGATGCTGAAAATTCAGCTTTGCTTTACAGGAATACACTATATTTTTAAAATATATTAAAATAGAAAACCAGTATTAGAAATTGCAATAGCCTAAGAGTTCACAATATTACTGTTTTTTTTCTGAATTTTGATCAAAAATACAGCCTTGATAAGCATAAGTGACTCCATTAAAAAACAAGGTCAATTATTTATTAGGTTTATAATATAGGCCTAACATAATATAGCCTAATATAATATCAAAACAACTGCATAATATCAAAATCAGCATTTAAACTGATAGAAGAGAATAGAAAACAAACTGAAGCATTTAAACTGAGATCTGTAAGTTAAATATAAAAAAAAAACGTAAACATGTGAATTCTTATATAGCTATCTAAACATCCCTGTGAAGTACAGTTTGCATAATACACCTGTGTGTGACTCTAAATGTAAATATAGAATATAGAAAATATAGAAAAATAGAAAACTAAAAATAAATGTATATAAATGTAAATGTGTTTTAAATTTGTATTAATATATATTATGTGTGTGTCTGTGTATCACATATTATAATAATAGTGCAACACAATGCTTACTCTCTGGAGGGATTCTGTCCTTGTGTGGGCACCCAGAAAGGCTGCGGTGGTGTGGGTATAATCCAGTCACATGACCTGTCCCATCACATCCTGGAGTAGGGCACTTTACTTCCTTCTTCTCTGATCTAGAACCTTCTGTGCCCGAGAGTGAGGAGGCAAAAACAAATTAAACTCCACACACACACTGTACCTGCATGATAATGTTATCTAAATTTAACTGGGGTCATAAGAGGTAGGCAGCAATTTCATGTCACCTTTGCCATAGTATGCTCTACGAGCTGTGATGTCCATGGTCTTACTCATCCTCTCGTCTGAGCTGTGGTAGCATTGCTGCTCAGGAGAGCAGCTGTCTTCAGAACTGCGGCTGGTTTGTTTGGCTTTCAGTGCAATGGCCTGTTCCAGAAGTCCCAGATTCCCCCGTGTCATGTCATACGTCTCTGAGTCATCTGTGACCTCTGACCTCTGTGACATGCTGTCCAACTCGTCATCGTCCGCTTCATCTGCCTCCTCTTCTTCTCCATCATCTTCCTCTTCTTCCTCTTCCTCTCCCTCTGAACCCAGCTCAATGACTACAGTGGGCGAGTCTTTATCCGAAGCATCATCTCTTTCTTCTTCATCCTCCTCCTCCTCATCTTCACCAAGAGGGTGGTTTAGATTGATGTTGCTGTGCGTCATCACGTCTAATTCCTGAGCTGAAGCAGTGTGGACAGGGGAATTTAGAGAGGAAGGCTCTACCTGGGATTGGATCTCCTCCTCATCTTCTTCCTCATCATCATCATCTTCACTGTCCTTCTCTATCTCCCCAGTCTCTTTGGTCTGGATTTTGCCAAAGTCTCCACTGAAGTATTGGTGGTCCGAGTTGTTCTTCTGGCTCAAACATTGTGTCTCCTCTTCCCCCTCTTCCTCTTCCTCATCCTCCTCCTCTTCTTCCTCAACTGTTGTCACAGGCTCGTCGGTCTCTTTCAGCTGCTGGGTCACTCGCTCTTCCTCTGTAATCTCTTCTGCTTCTTCCTCTACCTCTTCCTCTCGAGCCTGAATCTCTTCGGCGACCTGTAGCCCCTCCTCTGCCTCAGCATCCATGGTGATTTGTTGGATGGATGTAGCCTCGATATTGACTTCTTCCTTCTCAATTTCGCTCTCTGGCACTGGAGTTGATGTTTCTCTGACAGGTGTCTTTTTCTCTTCTGAATCCACTTGTGAAATTTCCTCTAAGGGAATGACAAAGGGCAAACATAAAGTAAATGATTTTTGATGTTTCTTGAAGTTTGAGTGATATAATAAAGACCATAGTATGTGCACTGCATGTTACATAACATTAAAAATAATAAACCTTTTTGTAGTTAATAGGTTATTAACCCACCTGTCATTGCTTCTGATGTAGGTGTTTTTTCTTTCGCTTCAATCTCTTTATCAGCAGTGTCCTCTTCAGACTCCACTCCCTCATCTTTTGTTTCTGTTTCACTGTTTGTGTCACTGTCTGCATTGAACCCATCATCCATGGCCAGCTTTAGGGGGTTGGGCTTCTTTTTGGGGGCTGGCTGATTCTCCTCGGCCTCCTGGAGTTTTCTTTTCTTAGCCAATGGGCAGCCCAATGCACTGGAACGGATGAAAAGATTTGACAAAAAACTCAGTTGCTCCCTTTTTGTCTTTTTTTATTGGCAGCTATAAGATGCTGAATTCTTACAACCTACCTTCTGTGTCGTGCATACTTTCCACTGACATGGCCTAAGCCGTCACATCCCGGTGTAGGGCAGCTGCAAAACAGGGGTTTTGATTAGCTATATTCATTAACCTACTAAACTCTGGTCTTTACATGATGAGTAATATGATGAGTAACACTACAAAAGCATAAAAGCTCTCACCTGTACTCTTGTCCGACAAGCTCAAGAGGAACTGACATAAGGAGTGAGATAAAAGCTCTGTCAGTCATTAAATTCACTGAAATGGACAAAACATCTTTTTTGAGTTTTAAGAGGTTCTTACCTCTGATTCCTTTTGAGCGTGTCCTTGTCCGCTTCTCATCTGCGTCTTGGCTCATCTGGAACACAAACACATGAGTGGTTATGAGATTATAATAAGTATTTATTAATGTCATTAGATATTTACACTCTCTGTTTCTCTAATGTGTCTCTAAAATCATATTAAAAAGTACATTATCACTGTTCTCTGGTTCTTATACTGTCAGACTGTGGTCTGATTTCACAGACACCAGAGTAGCCTCCAATCCCCTTAAATGCTTGTAAAGAGCTCAATCAATAATACACATCCAATAAGTTCTTTCAAATGCACATCCCTCCCAATCCTTAGTGGAAGCGAAGTGAAATATAAGAAAGAAATGAGGCCCTCCCAGACTGAGAAAGATGTCAGAGCTTCGGAAAGGGAAATGTACTTTTAGCTTCTTTGGTTTTGTGGTACAGCATAATCCAAGAGAGAATCAAAATGATTAAAAAAAATTAAATGAAGCTACTCTGAAACACGCAAATACACATGATGTCTCACTTTTAGTCTCCTACTCCTCTTGTTCTCACAGCTGCTGACTCTGTCCCCTCGTGTCCACCTCTGGCTCAGCAGCTGCCCTCTGAACTCATTCTCTGTTGGACAGAAAGGACAAGACAACAATTTCAGTTCGACATGTTCAAATATTAAAAGGTGCATACTTATGTGTTGCACAATGAAATGAGCAAAAAACATCAACTTATTAAAAGACACTGAAGCAGGTCTTTACAGTGGATTCCCATTTTTGATGTTTGGGTAATTAGTTGAACTATTTATTCTATATATTATATATTTATTATATTTGTATGAGCAATATTAGTTTGAAATATGCAATAAAACTAAAATACCAAGAAAACACACATATTCTTTGCGAACAATTGAGCCTCTAAAATCAGAAAGTAAGCAAATCTATGCCAGTAATGCTGATTCATATGCACCTATTGTGATGTCATTTTCCACAGGATGATTATAAAAGCTGAACACCCGTAATCCAGAAACAAAAATGAAAAAGCCCCCAGAGGACCCATGCACTGTGGTCCCTGAATGGACTTTCAGCAGTCCATCATGGTCTGCGTGCCTTCATGGCTCTGGTGTTGATTATTCTTCCTGGGTGACGAGAGATCCGGCCGTGACCCAGCTGTTTTTATCAGGGCGTCATTACATGTGGTCTGATTACGTTTTAAGCAGCACCTGGTGCTCAGTCACGTCACACACGTAACAGGGGAGGGAATTCCCTTGAGAACCGCAACAATTGCGGCACTTGCCGCATATGATGCAATATGCAATGCAAACCTTTTTTAGAACTCAGTGTCCCGTGTCTGTTCGTATGAAAACCAATTAAACTGATTTTGTTGCATTTGCTGAAAACTTTCTATAAAAGTAAGATGAATACAAAAGGGAGGAACATAATATTTTTGAAAATAATGTTTCCTATTTTCCAACACATTAGGAGTCAAGTAATATAAATACACATAAATTCTTCAGAATATTGCTTTCAAAGACACTTCCAAAGACAATGGCATGTAAAACATAAGGAACATTTGCATTCTAGATGAAAATGGTGAGTTGATGACAGATTTATTTTATACCAAGTCACTTGACCTAAATAGTTTCAGTCATCCCTTTTTAAAGTTTTTCTAAAAAAAAAGAAAAGAAAAAAAAAGGGCCCATTCTCTTAAATGACTGTATCTCCCAGCATACAAAAACTCCTATATAGGAGGCCCATGCATGAAATGGACCAATGAGAGTGCATGTTAGCCACAAATTGCTATTACGTTTTAGTATAGACTAATATTAGTATTTCTTTTGTCGCATCAGGCCCTTGACTTCGAAAAAGCACCACGATGCTGCTGCGCATAACCTCTTATAGCACACCACGCCTTTCAATTACTTTCAGCCAAACCCTCCGCCTTTAAAACACTGTCACTTTCCTGAAGGAGAAACAATATCTAGCAGAATATGTTTACAAGACTTGCCGCGACTGTATTATTAGAGCAATAACGTTAAAGTCCAACCTACAGAGGTCCTAAAACAAGAATAAGCGATGAATAAAGCGCAATTAAAATGTAAAGCTGAAAGAAAGGCGATAATCTAATAAATGAATAGTGTATTATGTAGGCCTAGCCTGAAGTAAACAGATGGTTCGTTCGCATTGTTTTGCTTCTCGTAAATAACGCACGCACACAAGACGAAACATATGCTGCTTTTGCGTTGCTTAAGGGTTTCTAATGACTATTTGTCCACTCCCATAAAATACATTGTATTTGTAAATGTATCTCTGAGTTAGTGTGAATCGACAAACTTCCAATGAATATTCCGTTTGGCTTTAAACTTACACATTTCCGATTCGACTGTATAAATATTGTTTTAAAACAAGCTCAACACTACAAATGTAATACGAGAGCCTGGATATTGTGTTATAGATGCAATAGAGGCCCTTTTAAGTTCTTGGGTTTCTTGAAAATAAAGCAGCGACGTAACTGCAAATAGGCTACAATTATCCAAAACCCATTGTAGAATCGTTCTTTTTACACAACGTTATTGTGGCGTATAGTACGCAAGCGAAAATAAGACAAAATGTGCAAGAAATGTAAACACGGTGGAATGGCACTTCTTCTTTAAGAGATTACAAGTCCGGCGTCCATTTGGCTTCAATAGTAACGTAAATCCAAACCAGCAAACCTTCCAAACATTGAATTTTTATGCACATCAGCATCTGAATTAGTAAATAAATAAAAAAAATACCACAAGCAAACGACGTTTTTTCAAGGAGATGCGAGCGGCCTCTTGCTCTTTGTAGGCTCGGTGTGTTAACTTCAGTGTTGTACACCTCCCCTTCAGAATGAGTCTCGTGCCGCTACCGCTAAAAACCGCTAATAATTCGCTCAGGACCGGTCCAAAACCTCTTCATGTTGCAAGCAAGACGCACATATCCATTAATCGACAGGTAACGTGAGCACAAATGCTGCCAAAATCATTTCTCCACACGCTTTGTCGAACGATTCTGACTTACCTTTCGCTCACAGGCCCATTGTCCACCCCTCCTCTACCCTGCGCCGTGACATCATCATCATCATAGTAAACCATGTACAACACAAGATGGAGAGTGGGCCGCTACTGACCCCCACCCACCCGATATCAAATACTCATACGCAAGTTTGACATTTAACTTACAATCTAAACGAATTTATTCGGTTATTTTGGAAAATATCTCTAGGTTTAGAAGCAGGAGCTCAGCTGAAGATCAGCACCCAGAACAGCGCTGTTTCAGTACCATGGACAAGAGCGCTTTCCGTGGCAGGTGTCTAGTAAGAAAAACATAATTTCTTTAATATGGATCTATTTTTTTCTTGCGCAATGACACATTCGCCTTGCTTCAGAAGCGTTGAACTACTTTTCTTTTACGTTCTTCTAGAAGCCTACCAACGTGACCTAGTTTTGTGGAAAATTATCGAATTAAGTTCATCTGTCTAAGTACACGGTTGAATTACTGTGATTTCCTCCGAGGTTGCCAGACTGTAAAATGTCGAAGAAAAGTTATTTTAATTGTTAAAAAATATCATTTTTCTACCCGAGTAATGAACATCAAACAATTTGAACTTTTCGTAAATAAACTCTTAAAAAGTTAATATTATTACTGAAATAATTTTACAGTGTAGTAAACCAAACAAACACAGTGCAGTTGCAAAGTTCGATTAATGGTAAAATATCAAAATGAATCTATAAATAATAATAGCCTATATTATAATAAGTTATTCTAGGTTACATGGAAAGAGATGTAACTTAAAACGGAAAATGCATTTTCTCTATAATAAAGGGGGAGGGGAACTCTTTACTGAACTTCAGAAAAGTTTCTTATCATATATGAAGCTTGTAAAAGCCTTTGAGAGTTTTGCATATTTAATGACACCGAAGTTCTTCGGTTACCAGCTGGAACTTTGCTCACCCATGATCCTAAAGTTTCGTATACAGATGGATAGCCCAGCATACAATTAAAGCCACAGTCTGTTCCCACTGGCCAGACACTGTGTATAAATATTACATAGGATGCCAGCTGAGCGAATGAGAAGCACAACACCCGGAATCCCCCACAGCCAGATGGACTGATCCCTCCCGAACACAAAAGTTTTAATACGCCAGAAGTCCGACGGCCTCTGAGTTTAAAGCACAACTCCCTCTGGGAGACAAAAGTTTCCTTTGTTTAAAAACTGCCTGGATAGGGATTTCGTTGCGCAACTTTTAAAAGATACAATAATAATAATAATAATAAAAAAATCAGGGATCTGGGTCGCTACTATGCGTTCGGCAATAGAATTAGATGTTAAAACGTAATCCAAGTCTATTCAGTCAACATTTTATATTAATACTTAAAATGAAAGTAAACAAAGAAGGAAACAACAACGGTGTCTGTCGGTAGGCTATAGGTTTATAATCAGTCCGTATAATTATATCACTGGTGTTTTAATTACAATAATAAACGTATTGTGAATAGTTATTGTTAATAAAACATCAACCAAACCCAAAAACAAAACCACAGCGCGCAAGACTAAATCTAAGTTTGACGCGAGCAAAAGACTACAGTAAGATAAAAGTAAGAAGTCCAGCACTCACCGAGAAAAGTTTTACACAACTTCATCTTTGCGGTGATTTCCTCGCCTTTGACACCGCAAAACTACTCAACTTCATTACAGAGAAAGTTACTTTAAAGAAAACTTACAGACAGAGGTGGGCGGTCTTATTTAGTAGAAATTTGCATCCGCCAATCAGCGGCGGCGGGGGTAGTTTTTGTTCATCTCAACAAGCCAATGAGGGCGCGCCTCGCTGCCTGTGTTCCCTACACAATGACCTCTAAAAATGAAAACAAAAGCTTGTCTTGTACGCCTCGAGTCATGTGTCAGGACTTCTGAAAAGTCTCTCTGTAAAACTTTTTACTGAGTGATTTTTTTTTTTTTTGCATTACCTCAAAAAATACATATTTTAAACACTTTTAAACAAGGTAAGAGAGCACAACCTGAAACTATTGTTCCATGTTTAGAGACAAATTTTCTAAAAAGACAAAAGAGACAAAGAGTTAGGAGAATTTTTGGCTCATTGTTTGCCACTACTTTTATGCTGTGTGTCTCAAACTGGTCGGCTATGACATTGATAGTATTTTAGACATGCAGATGCAAAGTTTATGTGGATGTTCAAAATAAATATCATTAACATGATCCTAAATTATAAAGTGGACAGGAAATTTTATATTATATTGTTTATATTATTTTATATTTCATCCCTGTGATTTCTGTTTGGTTTAACTGATGTTTACCCCAATAATAGCAACAACAACAACATCACACACACTCACACTATATACACACACTATATACACAATATATATTTTGAAATATATATATTTCAGGTCACTTTACAAAGAAAAAAGGGAAACACATTTAAAAATTGACTTTTAGTCTCTACAAACTCTATAAATCAGTTAATCAATCAATCAATCAATGAAAACTCATGCCCTCAGATTCTTTCCCAAACTCAATCTGTGCACTCTGGTGTACGTCTCTTCCCTCTCTTCTCCCCCACCTTTCCCCTGTCAGGCCAGTGAGAAGGCATATGTGCTGGGTTGCTGCTGGAGCCTACGTAGGCCTCTTTACATGATCTGAAGTCTTACCCCCCCCCATGACAGATGGGCCTGCTGATAATGATGCTGAGAACAAACCCCCCCCCCCATCAACCAACTTGCTGTTGCCATGGTGAGTAAGGAGGGAGATGTGGGACGTGTAGAGGGGGCCAGGGGGCGCTTATTAAGGCATTTACACTTATTGGACACCAGGCTTGCAGAAAGTGTGAAAAGCTTTTAGAGGTTTATTTGAAAGGAATCATATGAACATATGTCAGCAGTGGGTTTTATTTGTTTAGATTATATCATGTTAGTGAATATTGATGATAAAGGATTTTATGGTGTCTGTTTTGGTTCTGTTTCTTTGATTTCTTTGAGAGAGTGTCGATTAATAATTTACACTCTTGCCTCATACATAATGGTTGATGATGACTGTTTATTATTATTTGACATGTTGAAGAGGTTTTTGTAATCATCTTCAACTTGAATGAAAACTCAGTAGGAAACTTCTGTAGTTCCTATATGGAATATGTCTATGGGGAGGGAAGAAGTCTAAACCCGCTCACTTCTTCATACACATGCACACGGCCTCATTACAATAACAATGGGTACCCACACTTTAGGGCGGAGCTTAGAGTGTGATTTCCAGGCCACTGAGCCAGGCTCCCTAAATGAGCTTTGTGTGTGTGTGTGTGTGTGTGTGTGTGTGTGGTGAAGGGCTTTTTGGCACAGCTGTCACCCTGGAGGGTGATATCAGGCAAGCCCAGCTAGTTTGCTTTTTTTCAAGAATCTTGTGAGAAAAAAATGGGGGAAGGGACTGAGAAGGGAAACAGCTAAAGTTTAAACGAGATAACAGCAACCAAATTATGACTGAACAATGAGTGACATTAGACACTGCACAACATAAATCTACAGAACAAATGGCAAATTAAGCATTTTACTGTCTTTATTTTTATGAGTGTATGTTTGAAAAACTTTTGCAACTTTCCTTGTAGTGTAAATTAAATATCCTATCTCTCTATTTTTATCTACCAATCCAAATAAAAACCTACACACACACACACACACACACACACATACAGCAGAAAGTAATTTTAAAACGTTTGCATGGCCAGACAAAATATTAAACCTATACATTACTGCAAAATGTAAGCTTTTATTGTAAGTCTGTTTTGTCTGGCTGTGCAATATTGTTATATTGTGAAAATACAAAGGCCTCGATTGCCTGTGAACTAAAACCTCAAAAGTTCAATAAGAACTTTCAGGTTTTGGGAAACTTTGCTGACTACTAACACCTCAGAGACAATGGCCTGCGTTATGTGTTCAGTTCTTTGACAACAGATATGCAGCTAATCTCTGGGAAAATCAGCTTAGCAGCTGTCCTAAAGTATAGGTTTTCATGTCTTAGTGAGAGAATAAGACAAAAGTAGCTGAAAGAACAGGAGACAAGCTCTTTTCACACCATCCCTCCTGCTCTCTCTCTTTCTCTCGTTCTCTCTCACTACTGAGACAATCTCCCCTCATCCAGAGTCTCTGCTCCACCTGTTCCCATGCCCCACAATTCCCCTCACTAATTATTCACATTCTGGACACAAAAGTCTAGATTGGTGATCTTGACTCATATATGATGGATACCCTCATATCTGAGAGCAGAAGTCCCCTAAAAGTTGCTCTATTTAAATGATGGCTAAGTCATTATGTAATTCTGTGTCATCAGGCCCTTAAATTTAATGATCCAAGTGGTGCTAATGGTATTTTGAGAGGGTCTGCTCAATTAGTGATCCAATACAAATGGCCCTCACCCTTTCTCACAAAAATATCCATGGTAATTAAGATGCCACCTGTGCCCAGTGATCGAAACACAGTAGCCATGGTGCTATAAAGTATGCTTGGAAATTATGGGCTAGTCAGCAACTCTTGCCTTGTTGCCAGGACTGCAGCCCTCCCTCCCTTTCAGGCTCAAAGTGGGGCTGACTAGACATCTGTATGCAAATAAACTAAATAGTATAGAAAGTACGTACATCATCAGAAGGGGGGTTAGACTGCTTTCCCCAGCACTACAAAGACTAAATTGGTGGATATTGTGAGCATGCACAGCTGACTGGCTGGCTTGGAAATTCCTATTCAAATATCCATACTCAGTCACCATCTGCAACTTTTCAGATAATAGTGATTCAAAGTAATCACTGGGTAGGCTAATCACAAAAGGTTAAGAGGCAATTATACATTTATATTTTTCAATCTTATGTAAAATATTGGGGGTATTTACATGGGTTCTCTTAGTCTTTCTCCTCTTTTTAAGTTTATTTATATTATTTATATTTTATTTTATATATTTTGATTTGTTTGATTTTAGTTCTATATTTCCCTTTTCTAAGTTCCATATTTATTTTAATGTAACTGTTAAATGTGAGTGCAACGTTTTATAGTGGATCTCCTTTAAGACTCATTTTCTCTATACATGTTCAAATCAAGTCAAGTCAAGTCAAGTCAAATAAATCAAAGTTTATTTCTATAGCACGTTTAAAAGCAACAGAGTTGCGCCAAAGTGCTGTACAACAGAAACAAATATAATACAGCAAATACAGTATATTAAAAAAATAAATAAATAATAAAAAAAAACATCATATGAAGATTAAAAACATAAAACAGAATCTAAGCCAAATTGGCAACAGAGCCTTAAGCAGGCATTATTAAGTCACCTTTATTTATATAGCGCTTTTAACAATACAGATTGTGTCAAAGCACTTAACAGTATCAAATTGGAGGATAGAGTGTCAATAAGATTAAACATTAAATTTTCAGTTAAAGGCATTTCATTATTGAATGAACGAATAACACATTCAGAGATGTCATTGTCTAGCTCAGTTTAGTTTAAATAGTACATGTGCAATCAAATCGATGATAATTGCTAGAAATTAAGTGTCTCTATTAACATTTTCACTACATGTACCTTCCAAAAGTTAAAAAAGTGACTCTTTTCTATTTGAATACATTTTCAAATGTAATTTATTCCTGTGATAGCAAAGCCATTACTCCAGTCTTCTGTGTGTAATACAGTGCTTAACATTTTTTTGTGAAAAATACAAAACTGTTACATTTTTTCATAGTTCTTTGATGGATAGAGTTTAAAAGAACAGAATTTATTTGAAATAGACATCCTTTGCAACAATATAATGTGTTTACCATCACTTCTGATCAATTTAATGCATCCTTGCTGAATGAAATAATTAATTTCAATAATTAATAAATTAAAAAAAAAAACATACACAAAAACAAACAAAAAAAACCTCAAAATGACCAATTCAAAATAATAATAATAATGGTAGTGTACATGTACTAAGTTTCCTCCACAAATTAATTTCTATGATGACTTGACAAGACCTTTATTTTTTATTTTTTTATTGAATTTTTTCCAGAACTTTATCAGAAACACACTTTAATAGCTAAAGTCCCAAACTAATTACCAGAACCTCTGACATGTCCTGTCAGCCCACCAGGGAACTGAATGCTTCCGGGTCGCGTTACGACTGGACGCAGTGAATCGGAGTCACTTTGGGACAGCCACACCGGTCAATGCTTGACCTCTGACCCACAGAGGAGTTTTATACACAAGGGTCGTGACCTTTGTTGATCTCTTTATTTCTGAGAGCAGGTGCTGTAGGAGAGATGACCCTAGAGAATGCCAGGACAGGGTCACTGAAGGTCACTTCTTATTTACTAGTTGTGACATAGCACACGTGCCACTTTCCCAAGAGAACGAGAAATCAAGTCGGCACTGTTGACAATTCTCCTCACGCTCACATTTTTGTGTGCTCTGTAAAGTGCTGCACTGTCAAAACAATCAGGTTGAGCTTGTATAAAGCTCATATTCCTGAGATAAAGCGCTTCCCTGTGTCCCTGCGCAGGACACACACACAGATACACACATTTAAACACCCTGAATTGAAGAGATAAGAGGCCCTGATGGCTGAAATCTGGCTCTGCTCACTCTGGGCACAGAATGAGAGGTGCAGATTTGCAGAGGAGACCACCCGAGGTAAACTCATTAAGAGTCCAATAAAAACCTTCTGTCGGGACGGCAGGACTCCCACAGATACTCCAGTGACAATACCATCAACAACAAGAGCAGAGAAAAGAGAAACCCACAGACAAAAGAGCCCTCTAATTAGCAGAGCACTTCCAAGTGACATATGCTCCTATAATCGGGAGTGAGGGATAAGGGAAAAGTAGGAAAAGAAGAGAGTGATGAGGAACTGCCTCAGGCGTATAGACAGCAGGGCCTGTGAATGACTCCTGTGCCATTAAAAGGACCTGAAAGCCTATCAACTGTACCGCCGAACTGAGATAAGCAATGCATCGATCTGTGGTCATCCTTTCTTTCGTCTGCACAATGGATTGCCGGGATGACAGTCATAACCGACTCCATAGGGAGGAGCAGAGATAATATGAGCTTTGTTTTACGTTGACATTCCTCACAGATTAAATGAAAGAAGATTAAATATTGAAAACTGAATAAAGCTTGATGTATTTGAGAGAAATTCTCTGTCCTTTAGTGCGCTTTGTGACATCAGATAACCTCTCTTGATGTGTGGATGACATTTCATCACAACATGCATTGACAGAAACGCAGAGCCAGGCATAATTCACTGTGCTTCACGCATCTACACACATATAATGATCAAATAAACATTTTACAATTCACTATAACCAAAGTAGGACCAAATATAATGAGAGAAGTTTTTATATTGTGTTAACTACTGTTTTGATTTTTTTCCTAATGTGTTAGATAGTTTTTAGTTTTTATTTATTTTTAAGCAATTAAAAGTTAAACTAAATGAAAATGAAAATGTTGCCTTGGGAAATAACTGAAATAAAATAAGTTTAACCTTTTTTATATTTGATTTTATTTTAGATAAAGCTCAAGTAGAAAAAGTTTATTTTAGTTGTTGGTTTAGTTAACTGTAATAACCCTGATTATATATATTAAAGGAGACAACACACTATTTTTTTTTTATCTGAAGACTTTGAACTCATTTATGTGGCATGTGACCTCTCGATGTAAGATTCCTCTTTGACCTGACATTCCTTTAACCTTACAGACACAGTTTGCGGAGGTCGTGTGTATCAGCTCAATAAAAGCTGTGAGCTCTGTCCCTTTCCCACAAGGTTAATGAGTGTTTGGTCCAGCTGAGTAATGCTTCAAAGACATCATTGAATCACATTATCTAGGCTGCAAGTCATTTGGTTCTACTGTACAGTTTGTGCTTTCTAATTTGCATCTTTTTATAGATATTTTTTATATTTGTATCACTTTTTAATGTAAATCTTATTGTAATTTAATAAAATGGCTTATGATGATACAAGCAATGTAGTGCATCTTAGTTAGTGTATGAACATTTCCATTTATTTTGCTAGAGTGTCAGCTGTTCTAGCGCCTTTTTGAATGATTATGTCAAATGAACAAACCGAGAGACAGAAAGAGGCTCCTTTCACTGTTCCAAATTTGTGCATTTTGCGGCTCTCTACAAAGTGTGTTCAAAAGCTTACTGGAACATTACTTCAGGGTTTGTTTACTAACACTAACCCCATTAAAAATAATGGTAACACTCTGGTATAGGGACCAATTCTCTGCTTATAAGCATGCCCATTATTAACATATTGGCTGATTATTAGTACTTATAAAGCACATATTCTGCATGACCATTCCACATCCCTATTTCTACCCAATACCTAAACTTAACAACTACCTTACCAACTATTAATAAGCAGCAAATTAGGAGTTTACTGAGGCAAAACTCATAGTTGATGGTGTGTTAATAGCAAGAATTGGGCCTTAAAATAAAGTGTGACCAAAATAATCATTTTCATTACTTAAAATAAAAATAAATGTTAACTGAAATAAAACGAGATATATATATGTAGTTTCCAAGGCAAGACTTTACATCTTCTTTTCATAAAAAAAAAAAAAAGAAAGAAATAAAAGCTAATAAAAACTAAATTAGAGAGACAAAAACAGAACTAAATTACTAAAACTAAATAACTTTAACTAAAATAAAAATGAAAACTGAAAATCTAAAAATAAAGACTAAGTCAAACTATTAATAAAAACTATAATAGTATATTACTTGCTTTATAGATTTAATTATAGACATGTACAGTGGGATCTTAAATCGAAAACGTGTAAATAAATTAAATTCAAAGTTAAAAAAAAAAAACGTTATGAAGTAAAATGAATAAAATATTCACGTTTAAATAATGCAAATTGCTTTTAACGGAGTGTTTAGAACCTTAGTTTAAACAGAGCGAAGCTGAACATGGCTCTCTAGCGCCACCTCTTGATACACCGAGACTCCGCTGTATTAATATTCTGCCCCCTGCTGGAGAAATGAGAACGTCAGTAAAAGTCTGTCAAAGGGCTTGCAAATCAGGTTTCATCTTGAGTATGTAAATATGTGTTTGTTTGAATTTCTTTCATGTTTTGACATGCACTTTGGTGAAAGCCAGTCTCTTCTATGTATTGACCTGAGCTACCTCAGTTTCGCATCAGCGTCTCATCTTTTAAATCCTTTCAATATTGAGAGGGGGAAAAACACTCTGTCCTCATTAGATTGAACTTTTATTCTCCTCACTCACTCATATTTATTTCCTCTTCCGTGTGATGCCTTTCATCTTATCGGCGGTCTGAAATTCTGTGACAGACTGTGTGTCTGCGTTATTTGTCCAATGGTTCGTCTGGTGTCATCCTCGGTCATTGTTCACATTCTGTTTAGAGGTATCTCTGCTTCCTTTGTTCCCTGAATGCTGGCAGACCGGTCTATTGCCTCTGCCAGCCTGAAAAATACAACAACAGAAAACAAACAACAAGGCAGAACAACGGTTTTGATCCTTGTGAACAGAACTCTTCTACATTTAGCTGAGAAAAGACTAACCGCACAAGCAATAACATCAGGGATTAGGAAGGATGAAGCATCTCTATTAGTTCTCAGTCTTTGTTATTGGTCATCAATAAGAATGTTGTGAGCTGAGCTTGTTCCCCAGGCAACAGACTGAATGGCAATATTTTTCTTCATTAGTTCAGAGGCCAAGAACTTTTCAAGATCACATTCATTATGCAAAGAACATGCTAAAGACTTTCATCTGGGAAAATTAATGGCTACAATTGTGTTCATTTGGTTGTGAATTCCAGGGCAGAGCAGGACCCTGTGACCACAACCACTCCGAATGTGCTTTCGGAGGCTTCATGCTACAGAGATGATTAACATCTTCATTCATGCATACAAACATCAGAAGCAACTTTAAATTCAATACAGAGATCTTATTGCTATATCGCTCTCAATTGTGAACATTATCCTACTTCAGAAAATTGTTCATCATTCTGCTAGTGTGAAAGCATTTGCATTCAGCCATGTTCATTTGTTACATTGTCATTTAGCTTGTATCATTTAGGACTTTCTAGCCCACTGACAAATCATGTGATACATCTGGAGAGGATCTTTACAAAGAAAAGCATATGCAATTACATGTTACAACATAAGAGAACATTTGGCAAATTGCTCAATTAATCTAATCTCCCTTTTTTTCCATTTTATATTTGATCTATATTTAGATAAAGAATCATGTTAAAATATTACAGTATACAGACAACAGAAAGCAAAGCATATAAATGAAAAGACCCATTAGGAAATGAAACGCAAAGCTAAAATAAATTAGAAATAAATGGTTTGATTTGAATATAAGGATTAATTATACTAAATAAACTTTTGATTCTCATTACTATTATTTTCTTTTTTTCAAAGTTACATTAATTTCTCTTACCCCTTTTCCACTTTCATCATATCAAAACTATCTAAAGTATATTCATATTTAGGATTATCACATATGTAGTTACACATTTTTGAGTCAATTTTTTTGTCTTTGAGTGCTAGATTTAAGAATAAAAGGAGGGAGAAAGTAATCAGATGAGTTGCTTTCAAATAATGCACTGCATATGAAGTTCTTTCTGTGAGTTCATGCTTTTTTTTTTTTTTAATGATCTTTTTTATGTCATGCAGAGACTGAGAATATATTTTTAGCTAATTAAAGCTATAATATCAGCAGTTATGATTTGATTGTTTTTGAACAATGGTGTTTCTTTCTAAAATATTACGAATGCAATCGTGGCTATTTATGATTATGGTACCTATAATCAGAAAATGTTTGGTTTATTGTTATTTTTAGACTTCAGCCAGTACATTTTGCACTGCAGGGAGTCCATTAAAGGAAAATAAGCTGTTTGCAAACATTATTAAATGCATAAATCAGCAAGGGCTGTTAATCAGGAAGATTTTATGAATAGGGGGCCTTATGATTTGAGATTGGTTAGCAGTATCTTTTGGACAGTGAGAGAACCCCTAAACCAAATGCATTTTATGTGTCCTGAAAGGCACGTTCTGGCCCGGTGCACTCTGTAATAACACTCAAAATGTGAAAATTCCTCCATCTTCACTCTGTAATGTCCTAAACTGCAAACACACAGGCACCCAAGTGTAAAACTAACATGTCCACATAATGCGCGGACACTCTCAATACATCAGTGAACCCTACAGCCTGCTGGAAAACATCTGCGCATAATAAATGTGCTAATTGAGGTACCAATGTTGTTAATCCATGGGGCCTGTTTATAGAGCGAGAGTACAGACTGCCGCTGTTAAAGAAATAAGGAGAAAATAAGAGAGAGAACATTTTAATGCATTCACTTCCTGCCATTACTGAAAATTGGCTCAGCACCACTCATTTATGCATTAGCAAAGAGGTGCTAGCACGCTGTTTTTTGTTGGCTTGAAATGATTTCAAAGCCCACGGGGTGGAAAGATGAGTTTACCAAAAAATGAAAATCGAAGAAAAAAGCCTTAAAGAGGCTTATTTGATAAATCATCCCTGAAATAAGAGAAGGAATCTTGAATAAAGATTTGCAAAAAAGCTTGGGCCATCAAGGGCCAGTGAACAGGACTGGAAAAGAAAGCATCAAAAATTAAAAGCTGCTTGAGTCCCAGGGTTTCAGTTATATAGTTATTAAATTATGCCGAAAAAAGCAGATATTCTATTTATTTTTTTTTTAATGAAAACATACAAAACACAATGTGCACAATGTAGCTAAAAAATAATGTTCCATTTCATATCTAAGGATTATAGTAAACATTTTATTTATTTATTTATTTTTCCCTTTGCCAGTGCTTGCTGTTTTTGAGTGACCAAATTGGTTTAAATCTGCATTATAATCTTGCTAATGCATATCAATAGTGCAGAGAGATGTCTCTTTTAGTCTGAATCTAGTAAATGTACATGTATCATCTGAACATCTTAATATTGAAAATAGGTATAAATATTATGCCAAAAAAACAAACAAACGAAAACTCGTGGTATTGATACACTCTCTCAAGAAATAAAGGTACAAAAGCTGTAACTGGGGTGGTACCTTTTCAAATATGTACACTTTAAGTACTAATATGCACCTTTAAGGTACCAAAATGGACCCTTTAGGTACAAACGTACAAAGGTACTGCCCCAGTGACAGCTTTAGTAGCCTACCTTTATTTCTGAGAGTGTACGCAAAAATGGACTTTGGCGTTTATATGTTACACGCAGTTTTCGCGTACATATGATACGCATCTACACCACAACCCTAATCCTACACCACAACCTTATCCTACACCACAACCCTAATCCTACACCACAACCCTAATCCTACCCCGCGTAGCATAGACACGCCAAAGTCCATTTTTGCGTATCAGTACGACGAGTTTTTGTTTTTATTTGGCGTACTATTTATACGCACTTTCATGAGATCGGGTTGTAATATTTGTATGTTCAATGCCTATTTTCATATTTTTTGCTTTATTATAAGACCAATAGAGGCTGATAAAACATGGTTTTTGCTAAATTCATTTAATACGTTTTAGCTGTGGTTATAAATACACAGATCCTCACTCATAAGGATTGGTGTGGGAATTCAGCATGTGATGAGACACACTTCAACCTGGTGTTTTCAAATTCCAGCATGGAGCATATGGTGGAGCTGTCTGGCCCTGCATCACTCAGCCTACATTTCTTTTGTGCTATGGTTTTCCTCTGTCTTTGAAAAAGACACTGTGTCCTATTTTGCAAGTACATCTGAAGAAATGTGCTTTTACCACTCTGCAGGTTTTGCCACTTTTTTATACACTCTTAAAAATCAAGGTTGCAAAAGGGTGTTTTTGCAGTGAAGAACCATTTTTGGTTCCCAAAAGTACCTTTCAGTGAACAGTTCCTAAAAAAAGAACCATTTTGAAGAACATTTAAACAAATCTAAAGAACCTTTCTTAACTATAAAGGACATTTTCTGCATTTGAAAGGTTCCATGGATATTCAAGGTTCTTCATAGAACCTTTGATCCCAATAAAGAACCTTTATTTTTAAGCATGTAGATGCACAGTCACAGAATAATACATGTGCATAAATTAAATCATTACAGGCACTTTGGTCATCCTGCTGGGCCACAGGAGATGAGAACAGAAAAAGGACATTTTGATTACTTACTTACAAGTTTTTACTCTTTTTGCTGTATAAATAAAAATATTCCGACTTTAACACAGATCTTTAAAGGAATAAAAATGAGAATTGAATGAAAATGTCATGTACTCACTCTCTTGTTGTTTCTCTTTTCTTCTGCAGGAAAAAAAAATTATAAATAAAGATGGAAGTTTGGAATGACATGAAGTTGAGTAAATGATAACAGAATTTTCCTTTTTTTAGATAAATGATCCTTTTGCATTTAACTTGTGGGCCTTGACTGAAAAAAAATGGATTCCTGACAGAACAAATAGAAACAGCTATAAACATAAAGGTGATGAGATGATGAGATGATAAACCACACTGTCTGTAATTCAATAGGTCATAAGAAGCATTCAAATCAGACACCATATAGAAATGTGCAGGAGGAGTGTAGATGAATGAGGGAATATTTAACACAGATCAAAGCCCTTCTGACTGACACCACAGAGAATATCACATCTATAAAGAGCACAGTCATTACAAGCGTTTCTGTTTACCTGACTGAGGAGAGATGGTGAGAAAAAGAGAGAAGGTGACGTGGGTGACGAGGTGTTTTGTTCTGTTACACAGTGTTCCTGATGCTCCGTTTGTACTTTGCTTTTGTTTAATGTAAATGAAAACCCTTGAGGCAGGACATATTAAAGCACAACTGCTGTCAAAACTATACAAATCAAGCAAATTCAATGTTTTGACATTTGTCTACACAGGGCCTTTTAGTGCTGTTGGTGCCCTTGTTGCCACTTTTCAAAACAGTCGTTTTAAAATGGTTTTGGTACACAAAATGTAAGTAAATTTGCAGGGTCTGTGCCACTTCAACAAAAGGCTGCAGAATTTAATTGGCTAATCAATGCATGCATGCATGCAAGGCAGAGTATAACATGGGCTCACTGTAATGTTTTTAAATGTGATGGATCAGTTTGCACACATGGGATTTAATTGATTGAAACGGGCCATGAAAATGAGCCAAAGGTACTCATTTGATTTTGCATTTTGAGAAGTGATTATTTTGGTGTTGCAAATAGGTAATTAGTGTCAGATGATAACAGAAATAAACTGTCTTGCATAAGCAATTAATATTTGATTAGTTTTATGCAGCTGCTAACACTGCATGACACTAAATAACCTGCAGTGTTGAATAAATGTTTGTTATGTCTTGATTACTGCATCAGGATACTTGGTTTTGATTATTAGATTCAGAATCTAGAGAAAGAGGAAATTTCCTCCACTTATCTATCAAGATTTTTCAGTGATTTCTTTCCCTTAATTGCACATTGGAACAAACTTGTGTCACAGTTTATTTGTTTTATTGTAAAATAATGTTCTGTTACACACAACAACCTACACCTAATGTACAAACTCTAACTAAAAAACAGCTGTGGTTTCCATAGTTTGAATAAGAGAACTTAATAACTTAAGCTTTAAAATGGTGATCAATTACCCTTCCCCCATGCACCTCTGAAACTTCACCAACACCCACTTCCAGTCAAATCAGTCTTCAAGTCGTGAGTCATGACAATCTGTTTTCCGCACTGGTTACATTTCCCTGTCTATCGATCATCCCAGACTCCATTTCCTTCTTTTGGCCTTATCATAAAAGTTCAAAGTGCTCACTGTGTTCGGCATCTATTTTACTCCTATTTACTCCTACTAATTTACATTCTTTTTTTCCTTTTTTTTTTTTTTTTAGACATTTAAGGTAGAAACTGAGTCTTTCTCAGGCATGTGTTGCTATCACATTACTAATGCCGCTTTTCTTTTTTTTATGTGTTACCTTGATTGATAATTTGTCAGAACATATAAGCATCCACTCAGGGAGAACATTATGGCCTCTGATTTACGGTGTGAAAGCTACTTTAAATCACACATCTTAAGTGCTTTTACTTAATTTTATAGAATGAACTTGAAAAGTATACTATACATAAAACATAAGTGATTTCTCAAGGCCCCGTATGTGAATATGTGTATTATTTTCACCTACAGACATATTGCCACAGTTAATTTCTCTGCTTCTTATCTTACTAAAAATAGACTGTTGTATGCCTCCAGTTTCATTCAATATTCAGAAAACCTAAATTCAGAAATTGAGAGTAATGCATTATCTCAAAGTAAAAATAGCATTGCAAAAAAATTATTAAATTATGAAAAATTAAATTATGTCCATATACATCATATCAGCAGGTGTCTGCATACATAATATCCTGACAATTAAAGCTCCAGCAGAGTAACATGCCGATGTTAGAGAACAATATTTAAATGAATTCCTGAAGTGTATAGTCATCTGCATAAGAAAAAAAGTTGACTTGTAAATCACTATGGCAACAACTATGTTAAAAATAGCCTTAAAATAAGGCTTGACGTTTCAGCCCCTACAGGAAAAAGGATGCAGGCATCCTGGCTTTAGGAGTACCCATTTACATCCCTATACTTCTCTTAACTTATGCACTTATATATATCAAAATTGCAAAGGTATTTATTTATTTTTTAATTAAGATTAAATCCACTTTGACCACTTTTAAGTATTGATTTGTTAATTTAGCCTATTTTTGTGTATTATGTCATTTCAATTATATTTCTATTTTCATTTATTTTATTATATTTATTTGCTTATCTTTAAGCTCTGAGTCTTTTTTGACTCCTAAGAAGAACAATGTTCATTCTGCTACAATACAGTCATTTATTTCATAAGACTAAGTGGGTAAATTGCACTTTATGAGACTTACTGTGTTTCCTGTTGGACAATACAAGATGAAAATGATATAAGAGACCGGTGGAGGGTCTGTCTTACACCATACGTGCGTGAAATCGAGCGCGTAAAAGCGCTGCGCTCTGCCAATTTACCACAGTGTCCATTGAATACCAATAGAGCAGATCAGCAGAACATCCTGTATGTCTGGAGCTGTCAGGTAAGATGACTAATTCTCAACCTCTTTACTTTTATCAATGAATTTTAAACTTCGTGAAATGAAACACACTATTACATGTGTTTTAAAGATTTAAATGCATAACTAACATTTTTTTATTTAATAAAAAGTAAACTAGAATAACTGTACGAATATATGCAAAACATATTTTACTTCAAATGTATTTAGTAAACAATCACTGAAACAATATCAATATTTGACATCTCAGCAGAAAACAATGCAACAATTGCATGTAGTTTTTCTTCTGTAGTAAATTTTTACCTTCTCTACTTTTAAAAGGTTCTGCTTTTAATAGAATTCAAAGGCACAATGGATAATAAAACAATGCAATCTTCATGCAACCTGACCAGTCCGGATTACAACCAAACCAACTGCACGTCTCCAGCGTGGATGCTCTACCCTGACTTCTACATTTGGCTACCGGTTATTTACTCAGTCATCTGCGCTGTGGGACTTACGGGCAACACCGCTGTTATTTACGTGATTTTGAAGGCGCCTAAAATGAAAACTGTCACCAACTTATTCATTTTGAATTTGGCCATCGCCGACGACCTTTTCACGTTGGTGTTGCCCATCAACATAGCCGAGCACCTGTTAAACTACTGGCCGTTTGGAGAGATTTTATGCAAAGTGATTCTGTCCATAGACCACTACAACATCTTCTCCAGCATCTTCTTCTTGACTGTGATGAGTGTGGACCGCTATCTGGTCGTGGTGTCCACGCTGCGCTCCAAAAGGATGCCCCACCGGACCTACAGGTTAGCCAAAACGGTCAGCCTGAGCGTTTGGGCTCTGGTCATTCTCATCGTGATGCCCTTCACCGTTTTCGCCGGTGTCTATGTGAGTCCCGACGACGCGGAGAGCCGGAAGAGCTGCGTTTTGAGTTTCCCTAGCCCTGAGAGTTTCTGGTTTAAAGCTAGTCGGATCTACACGCTGGTCCTCGGTTTTGTCATACCAGTTTCAACCATATGCATCCTCTATAGCGTGATGCTCTACAAGCTGAGACGCACGCGTCTCAACTCAAATGGAAAGGCTCTGGACAAAGCCAAGAAACGAGTCACAATGATGGTCTTCGTCGTGCTTGCCGTTTGCTTGTTTTGTTGGACACCCTTCCACCTGAGTACGGTGGTCGCCCTCACCTCAGACTTGCCCACCACTCCTCTGGTTATAGGTATTTCTTATTTTATCACGGGTCTGAGTTATGCCAACTCGTGTCTCAATCCGTTCCTTTACGCGTTCTTAGACGATAGTTTCAGGAAGGCGTTTAAGAAAATGCTGGAGTGCTGAACCGTCTTGTACCCTCACAAATCAACCAATAAGGTTCAAGTTGCCATTCAGCAACATCAAACCACAAAAGTGTTGTTTTCAACTCAAAAGTCAAAACGCACTTTAAAGTCACTTTAAAGCAATCAACTTGACTCATCAAGCAGCTCATTTTCTGAACTGTATTGTCAAGTTTCAACACAGTTTTCCTCATCAGAATTTAAATTTGAAGTGGTGCAGAAGAGTAATGAATGTATCACTGTTAGGTGTGACTTTAGTAATTAGTAGTTTAGTAGTTTTTTTTATAGTATGCTACGAATTTCATTAACACTCATTCATTAACAAATGTATAAATCTTGGGTAACACTTGATTTTAAGATGTCCTTGTTGCACATGTTACATGTACTTACTATTATAATAACAATAAATTATGCATAATTACATGCAAGTAACCCTAATGCTAACCCTAACCATATAATAAGTACAAGTAGTCAATTATTATTACTCACTTAAATGTATAGCCTAATGAAACTGTAAAAAGGACATTTTAAAATAAAGCGAAAACAAATCTTGTTTTAAAGTGTAAATTTATGTACAATATATGAATATTAATATGTGTAAATATATGACTATATTTATCTGTTATGCTATGTAGTTTGGGACTGCTTTGCATAAAAGCTTAAAGGCTTGAAAGTGAAACTCTGTCGCCTCCTGCAGCATAAAATGCTGTTGTTGTGTTGTGTTCAATGTTGATAATTAATAAATGTGCAAGGAGTTTTTTTCCTCCACCATGAGCACCTATGTTTTTCGCGCGAATGAATTTGAAATGAAAATGCTTCAAACTTAATGTAAGAAAGTAATTAGGTATTTATGCCCTTTCCCTTAAATTAACAAGTGGACCAGTGACGGCCGTTCCGTAATTCCTAATACCACCAGAAGAGGGCAGGATGATGTCATGTTGTAATTTAAACTTTTTCATGGCGTTAACATATTCTCTTAATTGGAAAGATACTGGTGTAATTTTAAAAGCTCTACAAATATATTAAATTACTCGCAATATTTATTCATTAATCATATTAATTTATTTTATGGTAAAAAAACAAACAAAAAAAACAAGGCCATTATACTGATGACAGTATAGCATATTTTTTATTTACAAATAAATAAATAAATATATATATATATATATATATATATATATATAGTAGAAGTCTGTTAACTTCGGCTAAAATGATCTAGCAGCCATAAAAAAAGTAAAATCAATTAATAAACATTAAAATAATAAAAATAAAATCTGCATTGACAGGATTACCAACTAACTAGCTAGAAGCTCATTGATCTCATTCAGGTTTACTTCAGTAGCATAAAAAAGTAGATTAAAACCTAATTTCAGTGATTTTAAAGACACTTGTGTGGAATAGCCATTCTTTCTCTGACAGATAGGGAGGGTGCCTTAATGGGCATGACATGCTGATTAAGTTTAATCATTACTCCTCATTGGAGTTATTGAGCGTGATACAATTTCGCTCTGGTCTCCTCTTCTTAAATCTATGATGATTGCAACATTCCATGCGGAACTCTTAAGAACATGGTTTTATTGAGCATTCAGGTCACTGGCATGGTGAATTTCATTATCTTAGACTTTCTAAGTGTTTCTATTAGCCATTACTCCTCATTGAATTGCACAGGAGGGCATTTAATTGTGATGTAATGGTGATTCTCATACACCGGGGTAATTTTGTGTTTGTCTAATCGTATATAAAAAGTCTCTTTTGAGAGGGAAAGAAATTTATCCAGCATGCTTAAACACACATGCTTTGAGGCACATATAGCCTATATAAACTGGCTTGGTGAGGAAGAGCATTTCAAATGAACAATCCACACTGTCCATTTCATATTACTTGTTTTTATACCTTTTGTTTCTCCCCCACCTGTCACCGTATTGTCTCTTGCCTGTCACCGCTATCATCTCCGGTTCCTCTCCAGCTCATTGGCTCATTTTCTCCCTGGCACCGCTCTGAGTTTTCCAACCTCTGCTTTTCAGAGCTGCTGTTTTGTGAGTGCAGGTCGAAAATTGATTGCCTCACATTTCAGTGAGTGTTCTCCACTGGGATACAAAATATCCCCTCATTTATCTCCACCACGAACTGCAGTAGTGCTAGCCCTGTGTGCTGCCTTATAAACACTCTGTAGCCCACAGCACATCACTATAAATATTCTCCAGCTTCACTTCTCTCTCTCTCTCTCTCTCTCTCTCTCTCTCTCTCTCTCTGTCATACTGCATCACCAACAGCCATGAGTAAAGGCTTTCACTGTAAATAAGATGGCACTGGCAAAGGCATTGTAAATTTTCCTCTCAAGGTTAAATGTGAGTATTTTATCTAGCTCTGTGCATTATATACTGAGCAGCATGTAGGGTAAGGAAAACATTTTAAAGTGTAAAGCTACCATATCATGCATTGTGATTTCGAAAGCATTATGATTTTCAAATCCTCATTATATTTCTGTGCATTTTAATAGTTTAAATAACTAGTCTCATCGGAAGACACTTGGTTAGCCTAATGGCCTTTAACTGCATTATGTTCCACATAATTTTCATTAGAATATCTCTGTCTCAGTCAGTGATGCATCCAAATCTCTCCGTTTCAACACTATTATCCACCTATTGTTTTTGTTCAAAATTCATTGTTCTGAAACAGTCATACAATATATTTCACTTGTGATTTGGAGGGCAGCATGGTGAATTCCACAGCAAAAAAAAAAAAGGAAAAAAAAGTAGCAGCTTCACATCTTGTGCGATGCCCTTCAGCAGAGGGCAGTTTCCCTCGGTATAAAGCAATAAATACTGTTTGTAATGTTCCTTTAGCCAGGATTAGTAGCCTTTAGCTTTCATTGTTATGCAGAAGACATACAGCTATATATTTCTTCTAGACCAGTTGAAATTTGATGGTTTTCCAAGATGGCGGATTACATCAAGGGCATTAAAGGCTACAAGTCAGATCATTTTCTTTTGCTAAATTTATATGGGAATTTTCTACCTATTCCAGACTCTGAAAAGTTAGGTCACCCTTTCATAACTTTAAGACTCAATTATAGTAATGCACTATTAGCTGGATGCCTCAGTGTCTCCATAGATAGGCTAAAGCTTATTTAAAACACTGCACACATAACTGTCCAATATTGACATTGGTATATTAAATTTAAAATAACTTTCTACTTTGCTCCTACATTGTTACCACCATATATTGAGGAGCAAAATAACATCTTAAGTCTTTCTAGTGGTAATTTAAATATATTTTTTATAAATATTTATTATTATTGTTATTATTTATCATTTTCAATTTTTTCTTTTTTTTTTTTTTCTTTTTTAAAGATTTTGAATATAGTTCAGAAAATCATATAGGCCTAAATCAAATATTTATGGCATTACATTTGCTTGTTTTTTCCCCAAGGACCAAGATTTTTTTTGTACCTGGCTAGGTTATGTCAATGTTTGTTCCACCAGAGATATTCAAAAAGGAATGAGAAGTGTAGCAACCAACCCTGGAGCTAAACTTGTACACACGCGCGCGCGAGCACACACACATTTACGCGCACGCGCAATGTTTGATTACTGTAACGATGTGCGCGAAGTGAACGTCGGAATCTACGGTGAGGAGATTCGTCTCGCTGAACATGAAATCTTAAGCGGTAAAGAGTCTCTTTTTTCTTGGTTTAAGATGGATACATCTCTCTTTAGTTTCACCGGAGAGCGTCACACACTTCAAGCTTGATCTGCACTTTAGTGATGTAAGTACTTCACAATACTACTCCCTCAGAGAGGGTAGCCTACAAAGATATTAAAGGGTCTAGGCGTCGTTTAAACCCTACTCACTTATTCTGTTCCCTTGTTTGTTGTGAGACATACATAAGTTGTTGTTAGTTTCTTATCTTCTCCTCAACAGTTGTGGGTGCTTTCTTCACGATGGAGTTGCTCGAGTTGTTCGACGTCCAACAGATGTTCAACGACTCGCGTTTTCAGGGGAATTTGAGTGAGCTAGATGATGTAGACGAGCCCTTACCTAAGAGCGCAAAGATCACTGTCGTTGTGGTCTACTTGATAGTGTGCGTGGTGGGGCTCGTGGGGAACTGCCTGGTCATGTATGTCATTATAAGGTGAGAATAAGTGTTCGGGGTCATCATTATAAGTGAGTGTGCTAGACTAAAGAAAGAGCTCAATATACTGATGTATAGAGGAGGACAATCAGTTCAATGCATGTGAGGTGTGTACAGTTACAAAGTTAACCCTGTAGCCCGATATATATAGAAAAATATATATTTTTTGAAAAGGAACATATTTGATACATCAGGCCTCTATGGCCCATATATTATAGCAAGAATAAGGAACTCACACTCTAAGAGGAGAAAAATACCTGCATTTTATTTAGACAACCAAACAATTTCTGCATTGCTGATGTTATTTATATGGCCTAATAGTAAGATGAAATTCTTATCGCTTGTAATGTAAATCAGTCAGATTTTTATATAGCAGGCTACCTACATAAATGCATATTTAAATGTCAGTTGTTATTTTATCTTCCAATAATACGTCTTAGCAAGATGACATTTAAATTCTTAGTTCATGATCAAAACTTATAATGCAATCTAAAACGGTGATTATTGAGAGATGATTGAGAAGCTTGTTGTATTATTTTTTGATACTTACATTTTAACATGATTTTCTAGTGATGCATGGATAATGAAGTAAACCCAAGTTGCTTCAATCCAGCAAATTCATCTTGGATATTTTTTTTTTAGGTTTACTTTACAAAAATCATTCAAGATTTCACAGCAAAAAAAGACATGTACCATGAAGTTGGAAATGATAATAAAAGCCTTTTACATGGTAAAAAGAATGAACTATTAAACAGAGATCATATAAGGCATATAGAAGATTCTGCACAATAGGTTTTTCAGTAAAGGTGCAATCATTTAGAGGCCTTAGTAATTCGTCTATTGAATACAAGACAGGCTTTGTAGGGTTAAAAAAGAGCATCATTATAGAGTATGTTCATCTTGCTGCACTCTCAGAAATAAAGGTACAAAAGCTGTCACTGGGGCGGTACCTTTTCAAAAGGTACATGTTTGTACCTAAAGGTTCCATTTTGGTACCTTAAATGTACATATTAGTACTTAAAGTGTACATATTTGAACCTAATAGGTACAAAAGTGTGCCTTTTGAAAAGGTACCACCCCAGTGACAGCTTTTGTACCTTTATTTCTGAGAGCGTGCAACATTGTTTCATCATCATGTTTTTATTAATTGGGGTCGTTATTTGAAAATGCTTCTTATGATTTACATTTTTTTTTTTTTTTTACAAGAGCAGAACATTTCCCTAATGTTAATTTAGGGGTTCCTATTTGGTTATTTTCAGGAGAACCAATTCAGTCCTTGGAATGTTCATTGGTTTTATTGTATGTTGCATAGTTCTCAGCTGGTTTTGTTTCAGAGTAGATTTCATGCTCACACAGAACAAATTTGGTTATCATAAACAAAAATGCACTTAAAACAAACAATGTATAAATATTTGAATTTGTGTCCTTCAACCTGTCTATGTTGGCATTTGCCTAATTTAAAATCTAAAATACAAAACAGCTTAATTGGACACGTCAAAATAAATGAGAAGTGTTTTCTCCTAAATAGTTTTCTTTTGTTAAATATTTCCTTTGATATTTGAACTATGCATGATTACATGGCTATGTTATCACCAGAACAGACCTACAATTCATGTTTGGGTTGTTACCCACCAGTTAAAGCACTTGACATGTTTTTGCCCTGTAGTTGAAACTGTACATTAACACAGTGAAATATTAGCTTGAAGCGACACCATTTTCTCTTTTCTGGTGCTAGCTAATCCATCGTAGCACTTGTTCTGCCAGCGTCGTGTCACAAGCCTGCTTGTTCATTACATTGCTAAATAAACATTTGGTTCTTGTCCAAACCTCCATGTCGTGAAACAGCTGTAGACGGGGGCCAAGACACAGCTTTTCGATCAACACAGCAAGAGTTCGTATTAGCAGAATACACAATGAGTTTTATAATCATTAAACATTGTTTCAGCCATTCCTGAGGTTTAATTCAGAGAAAGATTAATTCATGTTGGTTCAATTGCGAAGAGACGATGCTAAATGTCCCTCTGATTTACCAACACTCTTCGCCTGGTCGTTTGCTTTAACATGACAAGCATGGCAATGTAGTAATTTTGTCTCGCCCTCTCATGCTTGTATTTTGTTGAAGGTATAATTATGAAGGAATTCCATGCTGATCTAATGTACAAGGAAAACTGCCTCGTAATTAGGATTCAGAAAATAGATTTGCTCCATCATCTCATGATTTTTAAGGGAAAACCTCCTTAAAGGTAGTTGTACATGCTTGTGGTTTGTGTATACAGGGAAAGGCAATGAGTCTTTGTCTTTAGTGTTATAATGTGTGTGTTCATGCATTCACTTATATGGTCATTACTCAGACGTTCTGATATATAGTCCTATGGGCCTATTTTAAAACCTGTTGCTAGGCTGGTTACCAAGCACCGCCTGCAATTTCTTTACCTTCGAAGATCACCGCCTGTCTCTGAGCTGGAATGAAAAGTGTCAGTCTACCTCTTGAGGATTTTTAACAAGGTTTTTACATCATCACTGGCATAGTCTTTCTTTTATATCCAGAAAGAAACCGTCTGTACCTAAATTTGATAATATTTGAAGATAAGCATGGCTGCTTATAATTCAGATTTAATTTTCATCAAAGGTGTAGTTCACCCAAAAATTAAAATGTGCTGAAAATTTACCCTCACTTTTCATTTGAGATGTAGATGAGTTTGTTTCTTCATCAGAACAGATTTGAAGAATCTGTCCCCTGTTGTCCTCTTATATCAAAACCCTCCAACATATTTGCTTCGAACTGTTTTAGACTGTTTTCGCTTGTAAACGGTGCTTAATCTGTGCATATTTCTCTCCTGATCCAAACAAGATTAATTTCCCCCAGGACTTCTATTTTAGTTAGAAGCAATGATTTAAGGTTAAAAATGTCTTGATGGATGCAGCTTTTCACTTCACAAGACAATAATTAATAGACTGGAGTTGTGTGGATTACTTGTGGATTATTGTGATGTTTTTATCAGCTGTTTGAACTCTGTTTGACGGCACCCATTCACTGCAGAGGATCCATTGGTAAACAAGTGATGTAAATTGATCTAAATTTCTCCAAATCTTTTCCGATGAAAAACCTCATCTATATCTTGGATGGCATTTAGGTGAACTATGGCTTTAACCCTAATCCTAATATACTGAAGATCCAGCTGTAGTTACTGTCATTTGCTTTTTGAATGATGCTCTTGCTTGTCCTTGTCTTTGTCAATAGGTCATGTCATCTAGCAGGGCATTGCAAACAATGGCAAACAATCAATATATGATAATACTGTCATATATGAAAATACTGTGTGTTTTGCATGCATGCATCTCCTCCAAGAATTACTAAGACTATACAAACATACAAAGCTAAAACTATTTCCTATTAAATATAATGGGAAGTTGTGAACAGAAATTCACTTGAAATTTAGTTTCTACAGAATGTTTTGATTCCTGATGATTTTTTAAATTCATAATATCTCAAATATTCTAAAATGTACTTTAAATATCAACCCCTTTACTTATAAAATGTATAAATAACATTCCTGTAGCACAAATAGTTGAGCATGACACTAACAATGCCAAGGTCATGAGAGATGTAATAATAATAATTATAAAAGCAAAGTTTTTAATTAGTAATTTAAACTGGAGTGTGTAATATATATAATTTTTTTGTTGTTGTTAAAAGACTTTATACTAGAGTATTATGCAATATTCATTAATATAAATTACTGTAAATTAATAATTATATAAATTTCATTAAATAAAATGTGTTAATAAAAGTTATTTGAACAGTGATATTTGTACCTGCTTCAGGTACACAAAGATGAAAACTGCCACCAACATTTACATCTTTAACCTGGCCTTGGCTGATGCACTAGTGCTGGCGACTCTTCCTTTCCAAGGCACGGATGTCATCCTTGGTTTCTGGCCCTTCGGTCTGGCTCTGTGCAAAGCTGTGGTGGCCATTGACTATTACAACATGTTCACAAGTGTTTTCACCCTGACCATAATGAGTGTGGATCGCTACGTAGCCGTCTGCCACCCTGTGCGCTCCCTGACAGTTCGTACCCCGTTCCGGGCCAAGCTGATCAACGTGGCTGTGTGGGTGCTGGCGTCAGCCGTAGGACTGCCTGTTATGATCATGGGTCAGGTGGAGGAGGAGAAGGATGTTCACGGTAGTCTTTTTTCTCATTATCCTCTGTCAACCTGTCACTCCGAAGCATGTTTGTTCATTATGTCACGAAAATGTGAATCTGTCTTTGTCATTTTGATATTGTCATGTTGGTGTTCCATTGTTTACTTTGTCAGTGTGATTGCCAAAATGATTATATTTGTGTTTTTACTGTGCATTAAAGGTGCACTAATTAAGTTTGTGTTGCATTGACCAGCTTGCAAGGGGGATGCCAATTTTTGTTTGTTATTTGTTGGATAATTTTTATATAGAAAAGTAAAACAAACGAACACCTTTTTGAGGTTCAAGTTAAAGGAGGAAGTTTAATGAAGAAAAATTATAACTAATAAATAAATAATAATAAATCATGCTTATAAGAGAGTGTGCAGTTATAATTTTTCTTCATGGTAATTTTTATATAAAATAAAATCACACATTAAAAAAAAATGCAATATTAAATTAATATCAACCAAATTGGCATTTGAGTTAAAATTCAAATTTATATGACTTTGTGTACATGAACAATGATTACAGCAACAGGAAGTACCACCATTGTAGAATAAAATAGCTTTTTCCTTTGAAACATACACTACAGTTCAAAAGTCTGGGGCCAGTAAAATTAAACACACACACAATTTAATGTTTTATTCAGTAAGGATGCATTAAATTACTAAAGATTACTATTTCAAATAAAATTTTCTGTTGATCCAGAAAAATAAAAAAATCCACAAAATGTTTCCACAAAAATATTAAGCAACACAACTAACAGTATTTAAAAACAGGTAACAATACTGTTTTACTGTATCTTTGATCAAATAAATGCAGCCTTGGTGAGCATAAGATACCTATTTCAAAAACATTGTACAGACCCCAAACTTTTGAATGGCAGTGTATTTGTAAATACACTCTTCAGAAGAACTTTTTAAGGAAAAAATACTCTATTTGTTTTTTTAAATGATTTGTGCACTTTTAAATAGCAAGATAAATAGGCATCTATTTCATCCCTATTCTCTCTTTTGATAGATTTTGCTTTCCACTCATGATTCATTGTAAATCATGGCACTACTTTAAATCAGCTTTATCAATTCATTCCCTTACTTTATTTCTGTGCAGGTGCCGAGTGCATACTGAACTTGCCTAAACCAAGAGAACACTGGTGGCCTGTGTTTGTGATTTGTGTGTTCCTCTTCTCTTTCTTGATTCCTGTGGTGATCATAAGTGTCTGCTATGGGTTGATGGTACGACGTCTGCGCAGTGTCCGTCTCCTATCTGGTTCTAGAGAGAAGGACCGGAATCTGAGGAGAATCACCTATATGGTACTGTCTGTGGTCGCTGCTTTTGTGTTGTGCTGGATGCCAGTGCAGGTCTTGGCTTTGATCCAGGCCTTGGGCCATGTGGATCTTGGAACCAGCCAGTCCTCGATGGCAGCCATGCATTTCTGCATTGCTCTGGGCTATGCTAACAGTTGCTTAAACCCTGTCCTTTATGCCTTCTTGGATGAAAACTTCAAAAGGTGTTTCCGTGAGTTCTGTATCCCGACCAACTCCAGTTTGTTCCTAGAAGAGCAGCGCAAGAGGTCACTGAGGCAGGAGAGAGAATGTGCTGAGGAGGAAGAAAAAGAGGTGGTTATTGATGAAGGTGCCATTCCAGTGTGTGCGGAGTAGAGCTTTTCTAAGTGACCGTATTCTTGGATGGCTAGAAACTTAACTAACAGTTCAGTAAAGTTATGCGAACATTGCTACTTTTGTCTGGTTTAAAGTTTTTTTTATTTATCTTTAGCTTAGATTATTTGTGATGATTCAGAATTATAAATATGGATATACAAGACCATTGTTTCACATGGGACAAAAGGGCTTTTTTTTTTTATAGTGTATAGTGTACAATCTTCACATTGTTTGTTGTAGTCCTTATATAATTAAATGACTAATTTAATATTATAATATTTATATATTATATTATATTATTAATACATGATTATATTAATTCAACTGCATTTTTGTAAATGTACTGCAAATGTTATAAAATAATATATTGGAATTGCATATGCTAAATATTAATTTATATTTTAAATGCTGTACAAAATGTTTGTGTGTGTATATATATATATATATATATATATATATATATATACTGTATACAGTATATATGTATACAAATATATATATAGGTGCATCTCAATAAATTAGAATGGAAAAGTGGAAAAAAGTTCATTTATTTCAGTAATTCAACTCAAATTGTTAAACTCGTGTGTTAATAAATTCAGTGCACACAGACTGAAGTAGTTTAAGTCTTTGGTTCTTTTAATTGTGATGATTTTGGCTCACATTTAACAAAAATCCACCAATTCACTATCTCAACAAATTAGAATACTTCATAAGACAAATAAAAAAAACATTTTTAGTGAATTGTTGCCTTCTGGAAAGTATGTTCATTTACTGTATATGTACTCAATACTTGGTAGGTGCTCCTCAGTTCGGTGTGGCATGGAGGTGATCAGTCTGTGGCACTGCTGAGGTGGTATGGAAGCCCAGGTTTCTTTGACAGTGGCCTTCAGATCATCTGCATTTTTTGGTCTCTTGTTTTCTCATTTTCCTCTTGAAAACACCCCATAGATCCTCTATGGGGTTCAGGTCTGATGAGTTTGCTGGCCAGTCAAGCACACCAACACCATGGTCATTTAACCAACTTTTGGTGCTTTTGACAGTGTGGGCAGGTGCCAAATCCTGCTGGACAATGAAATCAGCATCTTCAAAAAGCTGGTGAGCAGAAGGAAGCATGAAGTGCTCTAAAATTTCTTGGTAAACGGGTGCAGTGACTTTGGTTTTCAAAAAACACAATGGACAATGAATCATCACAGACTGTGGAAACTTAACATTGGACTTCAAGCAACTTGGGCTATGAGCTTCTCCACCCTTCCTCCAGACTCTAGGACCTTGGTTTCCAAATGAAATACAAAACTTGCTCTCATCTGAAAAGAGGACTTTGGACCACTGGGCAACAGTCCAGTTCTTCTTTTCCTTAGCCCAGGTAAGACGCCTCTGACGTTGTCTGTGGTTCAGGAGTGGCTTAACAAGAGGAATACGACAACTGTAGCCAAATTCCTTGACACGTCTGTGTATGGTGGCTCCTGATGTCTTGACCCCAGCCTCAGTCCATTCCTTGTGAAGTTCACTCAAATTCTTGAATCGATTTTGCTTGACAATCCTCATAAGGCTGCGGTTCTCTCGGTTGGTTGTGCATCTTTTTCTTCCACACTTTTTCCTTCCACTCAACTTTCTGTTAACATGCTTGGATACAGCACTCTGTGAACAGCCAGCTTCTTTGGCAATGAATGTTTGTGGCTTACCCTCCTTGTGAAGGGTGTCAATGATTGTCTTCTGGACAACTGTCAGATCAGCAGTCTTCCCAATGATTGTGTAGCCTAGTGAAACTGAGAGACCATTTTGAAGGCTCAGGAAACATTTGCAGGTGTTTTGAGTTGATTAGCTGATTGGCATGTCACCATATTCTAATTTTTTGAATTTGTGGGTTTTTGTTAAATGTGAGCCAAAATCATTACAATTAAAAGAATTAAAGACTTAAACTACTTAAGTCTGTGTGCATTGAATTTGTTTCACAATTTGAGTTGAATTACTGAAATAAATTAACTTTTCCACGACATTCTAATTTTTTTAGATGCACCTGAGTATATATATATATATATATATATATATATATATATATATATCTATATAAATATGTGTGTGTGTGTGTGTGTGTATATATGTATATATAGAATACTTTTATTCTGCAAGGATGCAATAAATTGATCAAAATAAGCACTGTTCTTTTGAACGTTCTATTATCAGAGTATGAATCACAGCACGATAAGATTCAGCTTTGCCATCATAGGAATAAATGGCATTTTAAAATATATTCAAATAGAAAAGACTTGTTTTAATTTGCAATAGCATTTCACAATTTTAGTGGTTTACTGAATTTTATAGATGCAGCCTTGGTGAACATAAGACACTTATTAAAAAAAAAATGACACCAAACTTTTGTTTGTGGTTTATATTACAGATACTTAAAAGAATGCAGTATTTAAAAAATATTGATATTTAATGACTGAGAAATCACAGTACTGATATTGAAGTGCTTATGTGTGCCTGTATCTAATAATAAGCTTGAAAGTATTTATTATCAAATGAAGACTATTTTCTATTTTCTAATGAAGACAAGACTCTTCCCAAAAATCACATCTGTTTGACATCTGTAAAAAGTTGTACAGACAGGTGGGAAGAGGAGGGAATTTGAAGACTGTTGATTTATGGGTTTCATCAGTTTGTTTTGTGATGGTATTGAAAGCATGTATCCTTGATTTTGGCCAGCTTACAAAGAACACGCTGGAGTGAAGGATCTTAGAAACATCTGTTTTTGTCTATGTGGTGTGAAGTGCCAGATGGTGTTCTAATGCTCAATATATGCTCCTTATGCCATGCGTCATCCCGTCCCACTTCGGCTTTTAAACTATGTGTTAATTAAACTCTTGACTGAAGGGATGCAAATAATATAAAGAATGCATAACTTAACTTCTTGTTCTTCTGTACAGGTAGCTTAGGTGGGAAAATAAGAGACATTAAGGTGGATTAATGTACGTAACATTTTAAAATGTATACAGAACAATGCATTATCTTATTATTTCTGTGCCGTGGGTTTGATTCCCAGGGACTGCATGAACAGATTCAAAATGTTTACTTTGAATGCAACTTAAGTGTGTTTGGATAAAAGTGTCTGCTAAATGCATAAATGTAAATGTATCATAAATAATGAAGTGGTCTATATATTAGGTATTATAAAAAATATGACTGAATAAAAAATGATTACAATTTTTGTTATTTAAAATAATTTGATATTGTAGCCTACAAATAATTTGTCTTTTTTTTAAACCCCTCATTAACCATGTTGTTATTGATCAGTTTTGACTAGCTAGTTAAACAAGGCCACCAGAAGACCCTGAAGATGTGTTCTGTCCATGGTTTACTCAAGATTTAACAATCAAAATCATGTTACTATACACCCAGACCGTGTTTTCAGTACCTAAGCATTCAGCTTTGTTACTGTAATTGTCAGAAGGTTCTTAGATTTTGAAATTATGTTCATAAACCTTATGTTGTTCAACCAGCATTAAAAAATAATGGCCATCATTGGGAAACTATTGATTTGGGGGGATTTTAAACATTAAAATCTGTAAATAATTGAAAGCAACCTGTGCTTTCTAAGAGGTTGTTTGTCAAAATATGGATAAAATATTTATGAACAATAATAAACCACATATTTGTAACCATCTGGCCCTTGGTATTTTCTGACAACATAACCACAGTATTTTTTTTTAAAATGGTCATATATTTCTACAAATCCACTGTTCAGTGATAATGGTTGGTTTTAGTATGATGACTGCAACTGTGTTTGGCTAATTGGCTCAAATGTAAACAGTTTCTTTTCACTGTTAAAGATTAGGCTATTCATAGTGTACATTTTTAAAGGTTTTCTGTAATATTTTGCTCTTGATCAAAGGCTAAATGAAACTACCTTACTGCCCCTCTGTGGTTGGTTAAGGACTTGGTTTTGTTAATGTAGATTTGCTTAGTTTAGAAACATTTAGCCTAATATGTACTCTCAGAATATTATTGACAAAAAAAACAAACAAACCAAAAAAAAAACATGAACATAAACACCCTACTATGAATCATCATGCAAGTTTTATCTTGGGCCATTCATTAGCAACCTACTGTACTGCGGGATGATTTTGTAAAAGCTTTTGATTTGGATGTACAAGTTATGTTTTTCAACTACTACAACTACAAACTGCATTGAAAAAGTTTGATATGCCAACATTTCAACCTTCTCATGATATTGCTGGTCAGATAGCTGTCTGGCTAAAGACACCAGCTCATCTCACTTTTAAAACCTGGCAGAACAGGTTTGATGCAGTTGTCTTCGTTTGCAGTGAAGTGACCATTAATGTGATTTTCATTTTTTAAAGCCTGTCAATCACATCCCTGCCAAACAGCTGTCAGAGCTCTGCTTCACCTCATGCGCGTATTATTAGCAGCAGGTGGCAGCACTAGCACAGAAACGCTTTTGTATCTGTGAGTGTCAGTCTGTCACTGAAACTCTCCAGGCTCACTCAGAAAAAGTCTTCGGCCTCAGGAGATAAGAGAGGAGCGCTGTAACGTTTATAACTTAATTTAGGTGTAGTGAAAAGTTAATATAACCACAAAAGATAATCACAAAATCACAGAATGAATTTGAGTTTAAAACGTTTGAAATCTGATTAGTGTGGTTTTATTTTCTTACTAAAATACAGCATTTGGCGAACGTTATCATTATCTACAAAGATCAAATATCTATAAAGACTTGATATTACATTTTTGGTGTTTATTTGCATTCTTATCAACACCACTTTGTATGTTAATATGTACTGACTGTGGTGGTGGTGGGAGCTGTTTTAAATGAGTGCATTTGCACTTCAAGGGGAGATTATGACTTCATTTAGATACTATACCCATGAGGCGCCGCTGTTTACAAGGCAATGAGACTCTGAAGAGTCAGAAGCACTTTTAAACGCTATAGCTTTGTATCTTATGTACAGTTAGGCTACATGTGTTTATATAGTAAAATGCAAAAAAGATAATACTATATATTATATCATATTTAATAGGACTACACACACACACACACACACACACACACACACACACACACACACACAAAAACAAGTGAATTTACATTGATTTTGCAATTTTATTAAAGAACTATTGGAATAATTCACTTCAATAACTAACATTAACTTACATGATGTTACTGAGGTGATTTGTTTTAATAAGAGTAGGGATAGAGCATGGCCATTTTTTTGTGTCTGTAACAATTTGGGTCTGAACAGATTAATACAACTTTATGATATTTACATAAACTGATCTAGCTTGAGACAACGGAAATGCAGGCGCTAAATTGAATCTGAATCAGGACTGCAGAGGCACCGTTCCTCTCAGGCCATGAGATTGGATATCCTCTACCTATCGCTGTATTATTAATTCTATATCACATTATAGGCTTTTGGATAAAAACTACACGCATGCCTGCACATCTACGGTCGGCGACTTCCGTGATAAATTGCTTTCAGGTGGAAAATCAGTAGTTAGATGTTCAAGCAGGAATAACGAGAAGCGTTTTTTGTCCCAGCCCTCTTTTCTCCCTCCCACACAGACACACGACCCCCTCCCTCCCACCCTCCTGTCTCTCTTTTCCATCTACTCTCTTTTCTACAACAAACATGGCCGCGAAATCAGACGGTACAGCCGTTTCTTTGCAGAATGACATTCCGCCGGCGTGCCTCCCTGGGCTGGAGAAGCGCTCTCCCCAGTGGCGTCCCGTTGGGAAGGAGTATTCGCTCCTGGACTGCTGCTGGACCCTCTGCGCCCTCTTGGTCTTTTTCTCGGACGGGGCTTCAGACCTGTGGCTGGCTGCCGACTACTATCTCAGGCGGAACTACTGGTGGTTCGCTCTGACCCTCGTTTTTATCATCGTTCCGTCTGTGGTGGTGCAGGTGCTCAGCTTCCGATGGTTCGCGTACGATTACTCCGACGCCAACGGGAGCGGCACGGCTGCGGCTGCCATGGTAGCGGCGTCCAATGCGGAGAGCCACTTCAGCACCAAGGACAGCGATCAGCGGGGCGCTGGCCACTCCGCTGCGGTCACCGGATCCCGGAGCAGCGCTGAGAGCTGCTGCAGAGTATGCGTGTGGCTCTTCCAAAGCGTCGTGCATGTTCTTCAGCTGGCACAGGTCTGGAGGTACGTGAGTGCTTAGAACTCAGTATAATGAGATACAAATCTATAGTGCATTCCTTTAAGGTGTCACCTCAGCAGTTCATTCATATTGTTCTGTCATCATGTGCCTTCCCTTGGCGTGCAACTAATCCACACCCACATCTAGGGGTATTCAGGGCCATATGATTAAACTACTAAGATGGCAAGGCTTTGTTAAGAAAATACTAGGAACAACTTTTTATGCAGTCAATATTTATGTAGTTTGGCACAAAATGGGCTTTCATATTTGAAAGCACATATATTTCAGCAGGCCAAATATAGGATGGTAATTTAAGAATCAGTCACTGGAATTCAGTAAGTAGTGGTGTCTATGATGGGAAAATGACAACAGAAGATATCACAGTACTCAACCTCACTGCTGTTAGTTTGCATCGCCTATGACTGTCCTGCAGTCATAGTGAGGAAACGGGATCCTCCTTGTATTTCCTGTCGTCCCATGCCAGATCATCATTATCTCCAAGCCGTTTGGTTCTAGGCTCCTCCTCCTCTTCCTCCTCCACCTCTCATGAGCTTCTGGGTCAATAATCTCCCGGAGAGACTCCTCCACTCATCCACTCATTCAATCTGTCCACCAGAAATCGCCTTATACACACTCTGAAAATCCCTTTGTCTTTAGAGCAGTGCAAAAGATTTTTTTTTTTTTTTAAATTTATATTAGTTACTGATGCCATTGGTTTCATTTCAAACATAGCTGTGATGAACTACAATTTTTTTTTTTTTTTTTTCTGTCATTTATTTTTCTGTAAAGGAATGACCCGCACTCATGAAAACAGTCTTCTTTTTTTAATTTTATTTAACCTTCATCACTGATGGGGAAAAGTCACAAACATTTCGGCTCAAAGCCTTCCTCAGTGTGCAAAGCAATTCAATCCCTCCACCCACTTTTCAAATCACCAATTATGTCATCACTCATTAACCAATGTTGAATCACCAAAATCATTAAAACATTTCCTTTTAAATACTGGACAATTTTCATGTCTATATACACAACATGAAACATCACATCCACTAGTACATCACATAACACATCCGTGACTAAAGCAAGAATAATCTAGGATCACTCATTTATCACTATTATACAAACCTAATAGACAATCATCAATATGTACTCCACATACATATTGATGATTGTCTATTTAGACTGTAGGTTTGTATAATAGTGATAAATGAGATAATTCTTGCTTTCGACATAATTGGTGATTTGAAAAGTGGGTGGAGGGATTGAATTGCTTTGCACACTGAGGAAGGCTTTGAGCTGAAACGTTTGTGTCTTTTCCCCATCAGTGATGAAGGTTAAATAAAACGAAAAAAAGAAAACTGTTCTCATGAGTGCGGATCATAATTTCCTAAGTAACTTAACAGATTGATGCACCAAAATAAGAAGATCAAGTGACGGAAGAGTGCGGTGCAAACGCCCGTTGTTGAAAGGAATAGTTCACCCATGAATGAAAATATGCAGAAAACTGATTCACTCTCAGGCCATTCCAAGATGTAGATGAGTTTGTTTCTTCATCGGAATAGATTTGGAGAAATTTGGCATCACTTGCTCACCAATGGATCCTCTGCAGCGAATGGTACCATACGAATGAGAATCTGAACATCTTATAAAAACATTACAGTAATCTACAAGTAAACCACACGGCTCCAGTCCATAAATTAATGTAATTAATTAATGAAGTGAAAAGCTGCATGTTTGTAAGAAACAAATCCATCACCACTTCAAACGGTTAAAATATGAGTCATCTATCCATAATATTGCTTGTCTGAATCTTGTCTGAATCAGAAGAGAAATGTTCACAGATCAAAAAAAAAAAAAAAAAACATGTCAGTGGATTTTGATGTGAGACAACAACAGGGAATTAACTTTTTAACTGGATGAGGTGTTATAGGGATTATAAACTTGCATGATGGTTTATAGTTATAAAACATTAATAATGGCAGCTTTTCACTTCACAAGATGTTAATTGATGAACTGGAGACTGGAGTCATCTACATTTTGAATGGCCTGAGGGTGAGTAATACATTTTCTTTTTTTGTGTGAACTACTCATTTAATGGGGCCTGAGCTGTTTATATGCACCAGATTTTACCTAAAAGTTGCCATAAAGACATAAATATGTTTTTTATTTTTTTTTACTGAACTGAGCTCAAGAAACAGTGGCATTAGATTTTGCTTCCTCACACTCTTTTCACTCAGTGTGGTTGCCATGAGCAGAATGTGCAAGTGTCTATCAAGTGCTAAGCATCTTGATTGCTGACAGACAGCGCGCTGCAACTCACAATGCAATTTCCATAATAATGCTGAGAAAATTTTTTCAGCCTACAATCACAGCCAAAACTTTAATCCACTCACATAGAAATCAATAGGAACACACCCACACATATTAGAGGCATGTGTAGGGAGTGAGCGCCGTGTAATTGTTGTTGTAAACACAGAGGCGGCGATATGCTTGTCTTTCACTGCATGCGTTGATCAGCAGTGACAGGCCGAGCTTCTGTGTGACTGGACACTGCTGCTGGCTGGCCCGCAGGGTAACACAGGATTAATTATGTTTTCTGCCATTGATATCTCAGAGCTGCTGGTCATTTCGATCAAGCTTCATTTATGCTGCTGTCACAACACGTGTGCTGTGCTTCTTATGCCATCTGTGTCATTCTCTATCTGTTACTCAGCTTTTCATCAGACCTCTGCTCCTGACCTTTTTATTAGAAGATCCCTCCCCTACTTTTTTTTTTTATACCAAATTTACCATAATTGGTGCTGGGCGGTATGACTAAAAATCTGTATCAATGTATTTTTTCTTTGACTGGACCATTATATAGGTTTATAGTGGCTCATTTTGCTACTAAATATAAAAACATTGTTATATCAAATACAAATTTACTATTAATTTAATTCATCTTTTAAAATGTAGTACAATTATTAAATATAAGCAAATGAAAAATGATTCAGTTCCTTTCAATTTAATTCCTTTGGCCATATTTGCGGTTTAAATTAAAACATGGAAAAAAACATTGTTATATTCCTTAAAAATAATGTATTAAAAATGTCTATTATTATTATTATTATTATTATTAAGAAGTACATTCTCCTGTGCAACAGTAGTATATTCTTGTCATAATTTCTTCAAATTAGACCAAACTTTTATTGGCGGGTTTTAATGAAGACCTTTGTGTTTCTGTGTGTTTAAATAAACTGTATTATTATTAGTAGTAAGTACATTCTATAAGTGCACTCTACAGTGCAATAGTAATATATTTTTGTTATAATTCTTCAAGGTAAACCAGATGTTTGCGATGTTTTTTGACAGGTTGTCATGACGACCTTTGATTTTCTGTGTGGTTATGATATGATGATCATTTTTATTAAATGAAATGGTAAAATGCTGGTGAAGTGACTCTCAGAGCAGCTCTGGAGATGAAGTTCATGCGTTCATGTAATGAGACGGCAGACGCTTTTCAGAAAGAGAATGAGGATATCTGCAATTCAAAACAAACCAGCCAGCCTGCAAATAAGGCACAATTGGGAAATAATTTTCATCTCATTTGAATAAATCGAACCATTATCCCTTTTTATTCCCAAATTAGCCTTGAGACTTTTAGCCTAAGCCCTTCTGAGCTAAGTTCCCATGAATATATAATTAACTCAAAATATTTCCAGTGCCACTAACGAAAACATCATTCGCACTGCAGGCCAACGTCTAATGAAATATTCTCTGCTCTCTCTTTGTCTCTTTCTATCAGTATAGCTAAGAATAGCACCTTTTTGGAAGCACATTTTGCCATTTTCACATTACCTCTGTTTGACCTGCAATGGATTTCTTTCTGTTCTTCACCTCTCACTAGTAGCCTACTCTCTGACTGAGTCTTTGCTTAAAAGCTTCCGAACAGAGCTTCCCAGGCTCTCTGTCTTTGTTTGATTGGAATTAGCAGTAATGCCATTAAAGCTGCCACCGGCACTGAGTTTGTCACATCTCTGTATTACAGGGATTATAGCTGTAGTGTTTACATGTCCTTACCTGCAGCAGACAGCCAGAGATTGAGAGAGCACTGAGCCGCTGCAAAGAAGGACAGGTGAGGAATGATAGGTAGAGAGTAAATGTGAAAATAAATGCCCATTTTTAGGGTTGAGAACTTGAGCATCCTTGAGAAAAGGAGAATATGTGAAAACCGGGTGGTTTGATATGAAAATTAGCCATTATAAAGCAATTTCCCCTCACAGCTTGTAATTACATCAGACATAAAATAATGATACAACTAACTGATTCCCAATAAAATATTCTCTTTCTTACATTTTCGTTTAACCAAAGACTTCACTGAGCATTTTGAGTGAGCCCTATTCAAGAGTCCCCTCTGGGTACTCTGACCTGGTTCACTGCACACATTCAAAGACAGTTTTCGATTCCATGTTCCCTGCAGCATCAGATGAGCAGGATCAATCAGGATCAGTCACCAGCCTCGAAGGTGAAAAGACACCTTTACACAGAAAGAAATCATTATATGCACTGCAAAAAGTGTTTGTAGAACGTAAAAAAACGAAGGCAACAGTTCTAATTGGTTTACAAATTCATTTAGTCTTATTTAAGTATTTTAATAAACGTCTCGACTAACATTTAGTATCATAAAACATAACATTTTTGAACAATACTCCGTCACCGAAAGCAATGATAATCTTGACGCAATGGATTCGGCATGTTCATTAAAGTGAAGAGTCTTTCTGAATGATTCATAAAACAATAAATCATCGGTTTGTGAACTACACTGTTGGTTTTTGATTCACTAAAAATGATGGGTTCATAAGAGTCATTTGTTTGTTTCAGGTGTGGTGCCCTTTTGAGCATGCCAAAAGTGTGTTTTTTGTTTTTTCAAAAGATCTACAAATACATAGATTCAGACCTAAAGTGTGAGTGAGCAGGAGTGAAGGCGAAAAACACCAGTTTTAAAAACAGTCACTTCTGTGACAATGAGATAATTTGCAAGCACTGTGATTGACTCTCCCCTCTGGATACCAAAGTAAAACTCTACCGAGGAGAAGTGAGGACACATTCTAGAGGAGCGATAGGGGATGTCTGTTGCTGCTGGCCAAACAGCTTAATTCCTATTTGAGACATATTCCTGAGAGAGGGTGTACTGGGATTTACTGTGACAAGAAAAGGAACCTAATAAAACTTAAGCTGTGGTTACTGTGTGTTTGATAAACGGAGGGAAGCTGTAGGCAGTGTGTGTTTTAGTGTGATTTAGGTTTGTGCTTGTTTGAAGGTACAGTATGTCTGGTTGAGTGCTGACGGGATGAATTAAATACATTTAAAAGACAGAAATCTGAATATGTTTATGTATAAAGTATTAAAGTATTGTTTGATGCTAATTCAAGAAATACCATTTTAAATGTCTTTACATTCCTAAATTCTGTCTATTATGCACAAGACAATAATCTGGAAATGAAGGAACCCTCATCCATTTGTCAGCAGAAGCATGTTGTGCATATTCTAAATATTATGTGTTCATTGAATGCATTAAATGAATTAAAGCAATATAAAGATAGATACAGATTATTCCATCCTAATTGATTGTACTGATGCAGGAAAATTGTCTTTCGCTTGTAGATGGTAGATGGTAGTCCTACATTGATTTATACTCAGTATTGTGAAATAGCTTTTGAAATTTTGTTAAAAAAAACCTATAGAGAGTCAAAGACAGAAAGATTAAAACAACATTCTCTGATCCCACTCTTGAGAAGGACAGCAAAGTACGAAAGAAACATACTGTATATGGCGACAGGAAATAGAAAGCACTTCCATTTTCCTAATTCTGTTACATGATGACATGATCCAGTGTCTCATAACCACCTCAGCAGGGCTTTACTGTTCAATAAAATAAACGACAGCCTGAGTCCAGCCAACTGGAAATCTGATCTAGAACATTCAACATTGATTTCAAGTCTTTCTTTCTTTCTTTCTTTCTTTCTTTCTTTCTTTCTTTCTTTCTTTCTTTCTTTCTTTCTTTCTTTCTTTCTTCTGTCATTCTCAAGGGTGTGATCAGTGTTGTAATTTAGCAGAGAGGGGGAATTGTATTTAACTGACTTACAGGAACCCTGCCAGTTAATAGCTGAGTGCTGTTTGGCCAGCTGTGCCATCTGAGTAACCAAATGGGTCAATTGGCCATTCTGAATATTGCTGAATTCTAATGGAGTTTAATAGCAGGTGAACAGCAACATAATCAGTGTGATGAGCCTGTTCTGACCTGTCTCTATAATAGAATGTCCTTTTCAGAGGAAGCCTGAGTCTTTGCAAAACGCAGGCCTAGCAGATGATTGTCTTCAATTGGGTTATATTAAGCTAAGTAATGGGCCAAGCTTGTCAGCTGCAATGTTTGTCAGTCGTCACCATGGAGATTGATGCATTGCCTGCCAATCCTGGCTGTTTGAGAGATGTTTTCTCAGCACTGTCTATTTGTTCACGTTTTCTTATTTTCTCGAAGAAGAAAAAAAGAGTTGCATGGTCAAGGTTCAAGGTTTGATTTTGTCTGATATCATCCGTGTGCCCAAAGGGCTGAATTTCACAAGCAAAGAGAGCTTTTCTGTCTCATTGAAAACACACTCTTCATTCAGAGAAAGAAAGACTCTGTGTCACTTGTCAAATTTGAGGCACGCTCGCTGACAGCTGTTCTCGCAGGCTCTCTATTGCTTGATTTTTCTTTCAGAGGCTGTTTTTTTCTGACACAGCAAGTTGTGAGAAGGATGTGGAGCAATTTTATAGACCTCATCAAGTCAGGGTGATTCATTCTGCCAATCTCCTGACATCCGGCGAGCACTTCTATTACTCTCGCTACCCTTGAGACAGACTAAAATATCATGGCACTTCCTGTCAAAAGAAACAAATTAAGTCCAGTGAAAGTCAGATTTTTCAAGGGCCTCACATAAATATCTTTCGAATGCACAGCTGCAGGTTTTGCTTCATATCTTCCAAAAGCCACTCTCTACTTTCCTCGGGCACGTACATCCATCTCACAGGATAAACAGTGCAGTCCAGGGGTCGTAAATCAGGAAATTTGAAATAACGAAAGTAAGAGACAGTGATCCCTCCTGAGAAAACATGCTCTCTGACATCCGTGTAATCTCAAGTGCGACCTTGGTGTGTCTCACAAGACATCTGCAACAGCATGTAGACCGTGGTGCTGAGGGTAGAACATCACATGCTGGAGCACTCGATGGTGTGCTGGCAGTCTGCCCAGACAAGTGTACTGCCTTTTTCAGCTGGTCACAGTGACATTATAAGCAGACTCTAGGTCTTTTCCAAGCCTGCAGTCTGGCATCAAGGTTATATGAAATTCCGATTGTTACAATTTTTTAGAAAGAAGTCTATTATGCTCACCGAGGCAGCATTTATTTGACCAAAAATACAGTAAAAAAAACCTGCAATGTTCTGAAATATTATTACAATTTAAAATAACAGAAATATTTGTTTCTATAAGTTTTAAAATGTCATTTATTCCTGTGAATTTTCAGCAGCCATTACTCCAGTCTTCAGTGTCACATGATCCTTTGTAAAATCACTTCAAAAGAACAGCATTTATTTTAAAAATAGAAATCTTTTGTAACATAATAAATGTATTTTGATCAATTTAATGTGCCCTTTCTTTCTTTTTTTCTTCCACAGTTTTACACAAAACTGGTAGTGCACTGTAGTGTAGTGTTGGTAGTGTACTATGTTTTCCACAAAAATATTAAGCAGCAAAACATCCATTTCAAAATGGATGATAATAATATATGAAATGTTTCTTAAGCACTAAATTAGCATATTAGAAGGATCATGTGACACTGAAGATTGGAGTAATGATGCTGAAAATTCAGCTTGGACGTCACAGGAATAAATTACATTTTTAAAGTGATTTTAAATTGTCAAAAGATTTCGCAATATTATTGTTTTTATCAAATAAATGCAGCCTTGGTGAGATCTCTCAAAAAAAACATTTTCCAAACTTTTGACCAGTAGTCAAAAGAAAATAAGCCTTTTCTGATGCAAGTTTTGGAGATGTGTTTAGAAATGATCTGGAGGTCTTATCCTATGCTTTTTATCCCAGGTATGTCCATGCCTTATATCTGGGCGTGCAAAGCCGCTGGCGTGGGGACCATGAGCACAAACACTTCTACTGGCGTACAATGTTTGAGAACGCTGACATCAGCATGCTGAGGTTGCTTGAGACCTTCCTGAAGAGCGCACCTCAGCTCGTTCTGCAACTCAGCATTATGGTCTACACCGGCCAGGTCTTCCCTTTGCAGGGTAAGTTGATGACACCTATGATTAAAAACAGCTCACCAAGAATGCTAGAAGAGGTTGGGCCTGTGCTATTTGGCTGTATCATATGCATTATATTCATATTTCATTGGTAGTCTTGAGCCAGAAAGTGACAGCAAATTTTTATCACTAAGAACCACCCTTAGACAAGAAGATACAGAAGATATAGAAGATAAAACTATAAAGTTACCAATCACAGTTTGTTTTGTCTTTATGTGGTGTTTATGGGCACAGCTTGATAATCAGACTTCAAAAGGTAGAAGTATTGAATGTAACATTTTTCTAACATAACTTACTATTTAAATGTTTAGCTTCAGTAAAAGAATGTTTTTTGAAAGTCCCTTATAATCACCAAGACTACATTTATTTGATAATAAATGTAAATACAGTAAAACCATTACTATTGTGAAATTTGATAACAATTTTAAATAACATATATTTTAATATGTTCAAATGTAATTTATTCCTGTGATGTTGAAGCTGAATTTTCAGCATCATTATTCCAGTCTTCAGTGTCATATGATTAGGGCTGCAAAATTTCGGGAATTTTCAAGACTGGAAACTTTCCATGGGTATATATGGGAATTAACGGGAATTAATGGGAATAAACCGGAAATTAGCAAAATTGCAGTAACTGGGAGCTTAAATGTAGTTGAGAACAAAATCTTGCAGCATGACCTTGGTTAAAACATCCAGATTTAATGCAGTTTCAGTTTAATTTCTACCCTACACATTGCTCAATCATATGCACACAGCACACTGCAAGGTTATTGAGGCCACACCCCCTAGATGCACTGTGCTTTCCTCCTTAACATGCACAGATCATTTCTTAAATCCTGCACACAAAATATCAAAATGTCCATCTTGGTAAGTATTCATGTAAATTACAATATTACAAAAAAATTGTTTAAAAATTCCTTGTGCTGTGTGTAATATACTGTGCCACTAAATTAGGCTATACCATTGTAAAAATAATATACTGACTGAACAAACATTTAGGTGAGATAATAATAAAACAAAAGTCTAAAAATGACCCTCCCCTACACACAATCACCTCTATTCACCTAAGAGGGGGATTCCCCTCCATTTGCTCTGAAGCCACACTTGCTGCATTTGAGCCCAAAGACTACATCTAAACATATTTGATCCATGGGATGTAAGTTTAACTAGTAAATACCAAAAAGTGTTTATACAGTAGCTAGACAGTTTATAAGGTATGTGCTAGCTAGCTCAAGCTGTGATGCTCTTTCTGCTAGCCAGTTTTCTGTTATCATACAGAATTACAGTATTGGTCAAAAAAAAAGTTTGGACACATTACTATTTTTAATGTTTTTAAACATTGCATATCTTTTGCTCATCAAGTCTTCATTTATTTGATCAAAAATACAGAAAAAAACTGTAATATCGTGCAGTATTGCTGGTATTACAATTTAAAATAATGGTTTTCTGTTGTAGAATACTTTAAAATATAATGTATTTCTGTGATGCAAAGCTGAATTTTGAACATCATTACTCCAGGCTTCAGTGTCACATGATTCTTCAGAAATCATTCTAATATGCTTATTTATTATCAATTTTGGAAACAGTTGTGCTGCTTAATATATATATTTTTCAGGATTCTTTGATGAATAAAGAGTTTTAAAAAAGAACACATTTATTTAAAATAGAAATCCTTTTTTAACAATGCACGTCATTCAAAAGTTTGGGGTCAAAAGAGTATCTTTTCTCTTTTTTTTAAATAAATTAATACTTTTATTCAACAAGGATGTGTTAAATTAATAAAAAAGTAGTAGTAAAGACTTATATTGTTAGTAAAGATTTCTATTTTGAATAAACACTGTTCATAAGTATTTATTCACCAATAAATCCTGAAAAAGCATCACAGATCCCCCCCCCCCAAATCCCAAAATGTCATTTTTAAAATTTGTATTAGTTTGCAATGCATGTGTCAGTCCTCTGTCGTGTGTGTCATGTGTTCCCGCCTCTTGTTTCCTTATTTGGTCATGTTCCTGTCCTTGTTTAGTGTGATTGTCTATTATTCTGTTCAGGTGTGTGTGTAATTATCTTGTGTATATAAGTTCCTGCCTGTTCAGTTAGTGTTTGTTTGGTCTACTCGTTACTCCCCGGCGTTCCTGTCTGTGGCAACCCTGCCCTGCCCTGCCCGGATTCATTAAAGACTGTATTTTGAGTTCTCCTCATTCCTCCCTGCTGTGCGCCATGACAGAAGACCAGACCTACAACATAAGCGACGCCCCTTCACCTTGTTTTGTTTTTCGTTTTTGAAAGTATTTTGTTTTGTTCCTGTCTGTCAGTCCTGCGGCAAGGAAGTCGCTGCTCGTCATCCTGCCGTAGCCCACAGCAAGTCTGCGTGGGAGTTCGGTGGGATCGCCGCGAGTCCGTTGGCCGCGGCTCCCCAAGTCTGCCGCCGTCCTCTCTTCAGCCCACTGTTCGCGGGAGATCGACGCCGCTGTCCACGGCTCACCCTAGCCCGCCTGGAGCGCATGTGGCAAGCCTGCCGCTGACTCCTTCCCAGGTCCCGTGGATCCAGTTCCCCAGTTTCGGTCAGGAGTGCCGTTCCTAGTTCCCGTGGATCCGGTCCACACATCACGGCTAGGAGTGCCGTGCCATGACTCCCAGAAGTCATATTTTTTAAGTCTTGTCATGCCTACATGAGCAGTTTTAATCCCTGTCTTGTCCACGGAGACTCGCAGAAGCTTGCCCCTCCTGTCGCAGAAGTGGAGGCGGTTGCTGAGGGACCCTGTGAAGACCCCTGACTCCTTGTCATGCCCAGAAGAAGCCTCAGCTTCCAAGCTAGCCCAGGAGGGCTTCCTGTTCCTGTGCGTTTAGCTCTGGAGGGCTCCTGATACCCCCTAGCTACCCCATGGATTTTTTTTGGGGGGGGGGGGGGGGTAAAAGGATTCCGGCTGTAGGGGTCAGGCCGAGGGGGCAAAGGCCCCAAAGAAGATCCTGCCATGGCCTCCTGAGCTCCCTGCACCTCCAGAGCTCCCAGCTCCGCCTTGGACCGTTCCGTCTGTTCTGCTCTGGAGGTCCCTGTCCTGTCTTCATGTCCATGTCTATCCTGAGGGGCCTCCAGAGTGCGTGTCATGTGTTCCCGCCTCTTGTTTCCTTATTTGGTCTTGTTCCATTATTATTTTTATATATATATATATATATATATATATTTATTATTATTATTTTTTTTATTTTTTTTTTATTATTCTCTTCAGGTCTGTAATTATCTTTTGTATAAGTTCCTGCCTGTTCAGTTAGTGTTTGCCTGGTCTACTCGTTACTCCCTTGTGTTCCTGTCTGTCAACCTTGTCTTGCCCTGCCTTGTTTGGATTCATTAAAGACTGTATTTCGAGTTCTCCTCGTTCCTCCCTGCTGTGTGCACCGTGACAGCATGTGAGCCTATGATCAAACTAAATTTGTTTGTATATGATACAGTTTTATAAATTTCCAATGAATTCCTTGTAAGTTTCAAACTTGGAATATTTCCGAAGTTCCCATGGAACCCCCCGCCCCCTTTGCAACCCTACACATGATACTTCAGAAATCATTCTAATATGCTAATTTGCTGCTCAAGAAACATTTATCATTGCTGAAAATAGTTGTGCTGCTTAATATTTTGTAGAAACCATGATTTTCCCCCGGAATAAATCATCTTTCTGTCACTTTTGTAACTACAGAAAACAACAAAGAATAATATACACTTCTGTTTTGAAATTTTCCTTTGGAAATATTAAATATCTTTCAAAGTTTTGATGCCACTAACTTTGCAGACTTTTATAAACGCAGAGATTAGATGGTTGTTCTTCAAAAGTCTTGTTAGCAGCACTTTTTCAGAAATATTGATGAGACAGCCTGTACCTTTATTACCAGAATTTGCACAACGCCAGTCAATCAGATTAGAACTGATGATTTCAACCTATTTTTGAGTGCACTATACATCAGACGGTCAGAAATCGTGCTGTGGGTGGACTGTGGGCGTACTGTCTGAGACTGAGAGACTACTACATCAGTCACCCAATCTGTCATATTGCTATCCACCAGGTCACAGAGTACAGAGTTTGATTCAGTGTCTTTCTTGCAGTGTGATTTCTGTATTGCATCTAATTTAAATGTGACACAATAAGAATTGTTTTATAAATTCATTTGGCCATCATTAAGGATCAAAGTGAAATTTCACAGCATGCGTTTGCTCAGCATCTCATTTTCAATCCAAAAGTAAATTAGCTGGTAAATTACTGAGGATGTGATAAGTGTGACTGAATATGAAAGACCAGGGGTTGCATGCATACATATTTCAGGTCATTGTGCATGAAAATTTAAGTGCTTTCATTAATGATTAAACTATCCAGCAGCAGTTAAGATACTTTTTTTATTGTTCCTTGGAAGAGTGCACTCCAAATTTGCAATGAGTAATCATAAAGAGATATAACATGAAAATTACAGTAATCAAAGGATAATTTAGAATATTATCTCATTAGATGTTCATGTCAGTGTCTTCATAATGGTGACATGTTAAAATCATATTTAATTTTGTAGTTTAATTGCTTCAGTCTATCTTTGGCTCTGTAAGGAGGGAACAGGACATGTGATAGTTACAAACCCACCTGTCAGGTGCCTTTGATTACAGAGCTGCGAGAACTCACTGTTGCATTAGTTCAGCTCCATGGAAACAATTGTCGCCACTGTTAGATCTTCCCTGAGGAATTTTATCCAAATGTCAGACCGCAAACTGTGACTTTTATAGAGCACCTAGAGCTAGTTAACTAAAGGATGTGATTTTTGTTTAAAAAATGTCATTTCATGTGGCGTCCTTTGTTCTTTTCGTGCTATTCGGACTAGAGTTTAGAGAGCTGCAGTATTTACTCTGTGGCAGCCCTACTCACATTACATTTCTTCAGACTGCTGAAGGCCTCTTTTTCCAGAAAGACAAAAATGAACCCGAGGAGAGACAAAATGTGATTCCACCACAAAGCATATCCAGTTCTCAGGAGATGAGCAGGGCACAGTCAGCAGTGTAGAGAATTCTGGCATCAGTGCAAGAGTGTTTCCTCTTGGTCTGTCCTGACCTGCACTTTTCCACTCTGAAGACTGATATTATGATTAAGGTGCATTGCTGGGTCTGTCATAATCGCTCATAATCATATTCAGTGCAATGTGAGATGGCTGGAGAACTAGCTAATGATTATGTTTTTGCTGATTTGGAGAGATTTTCCGTTTTGGCTGCTCCTGACTAAATGGGTGAGCTGATGAATGGCCAGACAGGAACCTGATTAAATATTCATGAGAGCTTCTCGAGAGCGTACCAGCACTCAAACAGAATTTCATTTTTTTCCTGAGAGGGATGGTGAGGTGTACTGTCATTCTTCATATACTGTACAGACTCATCTGAATGGTTATACATTGGTATAGGTTTTGGTTTGAAATAATTTGAAGTATATTATTGCTAAAGTATTCACTTTGTCTCTAATGTGTCTTCTAAAATTCCTTAGAAGAAATAAAAAGAGAGAGAAATTAAATGATTTTTGGCATAAGTGTATTTTAGTTTTACATACATACACTGTAAAAAAAAAAAAAAAGTTGAGCCAACTTAAAATTTTAAGGCAACCAGCTTCAGCAGATTTTTGAATTTGCTTAACTTATTTTTGTGGGAGTTTCTCAAATTATTTAGTTATAAACTTAAAACGACAAGTCGAGAAAACTCAAAAATCTGCTGATGCTGGTTGCCTTAAAATTTTAAGTTAGCTCAACGTTTTTTTTTTTTTACAGTGTCGTGAAGTAGCTACTTGAGAGGCATACCTCCCCAAATATGTACATGTTTTACATGTAAATTAGAGTAATCAAATGAATGGCCATTTAGAATATTGCCTCACAGATTATGTTAAAAGTTATCTAATGATACCATAACATTACTAAAACATATGCTTTAAAATTAATAGAAAGTAAATATTGTCCACATAATATTTCAGCTAGTTTTCGCTTTAGTACAGTGAAAATATAAAACAATGTGTAATTAAATTGAATTAATGCACCATGTAAAGTGACCTATTTTCTCTCTGTCACTCTTTCTCATTGTTCTTCATTTGATCCAGGCCTGTCTGCGTCCACCTCTCTAGTGTCTCTGAGCTGGATGATGGCATCTTATCAGAAGGCATTACGGGACTCTCGTGACGACAAGCTCCCCATGTCGTATAAAGCAGTGGTGGTGAACATGCTGTGGCACCTGTTCACAGTGGGAGCCCGCGCCATGGCCTTCGCCCTCTTCGTTTCCATTTTCCAGCTCTACTTCGGCATTTTCATTGTGGCCCACTGGTGCGCCATGACCTTCTGGATCATCCAAGGTGAGACGGACTTCTGCATGTCCAAGTGGGAGGAGATCATCTACAACATGATGGTGGGCATCGTGTACATATTCTGCTGGTTCAGCGTCCGTGAGGGCCCCACACGGTGCCGTCTGCTTCTTTACAGCCTCATAATCCTGGTCGAAAATGTGGCCCTCACTGCCGTGTGGTACATATACCGCAGCCAGCGCACTTCAGACTTTTACGCCGTGGTGGTGGTGTGCGTGGTGGCCTGTAGCTACGCCCTGGGCACATTTTTTATGTTTGTCTACTACTGCCTGTTGCACCCTGACGGCCCTGTGTCTGGGGCCTATATTGGATGTTGCGACGTCCAGGTGGGTGCTGTTTCAGATCCTTGTGTCTCATCACCCACCTCCGCTCCTCCTCCTCTGGATGCGGTGAGCAGCCCGCCACGGACTCTGCAGAGGACTAAAGGAGTAGAATCGGTACCAGGAGGAGACGTTGGAGATGTGTTTAAGATGCGGACCCTTAAGGCCTCGCGAACCGCAGCGCCTCGCCTCACCCCAAGGACAGAGGGGCCGGTAATTCGCATCGACCTTCCCAGGAAGCAGTACCCAGCCTGGGACGCCCACTTCATTGATCGCAGGCTGCGAAAGACCATTTTGGTGTTGGAAGCCGCTGCTCCGGTCACACCGAGGATCCAGTACCGCTGTCTAGGCACACTGAAGGAAGTGATGGAATATGAGACGACAGTCTGAAATATTTTACTTTCTCCAAATAAAAGATGTGGTAGTGTGCAGAAAAGTCAGTTCCGTCCAGCTTTATTTGGTGAAGAGGAAGAGTTTGCCAGATCTCCACATGACCCCTTATTGACTCTTGTCATCTTTGGAAGCACATGATGCACTAGTGTCTAGAAAAGAGCCACCCTGTGGTGACATTAGACATAACTACGGCTTATTGGGTTAGGAGGTTAGGCAGGGGTCTGACCAAATGAATGAAAGAAAGCAGTGAGGCCACGGTAAATCTGTAATGAGCAAACCAACATATCAGTGTGGTACATTAACAGCAATGGTGCTTAAACACATCCTAAACACCGTTTCAGACCATCCTAGGTGTTTTTAAATCTCTCGTGGCAGCTGGCGTAAACAACAAATACTGAATCCACTTGGTCGTAATTGTGTGGGTATTGAGGTTGTAGTAGGTGCAAGTAAAATGTGTGAGTTGTCTCATTAAAGGCCTTAAGACTTTCTTACGTTTGGCTATTTAGCATCTGAAAGGTGCATTTCACCCTGTTTAAACATTAGCGAATATATGAAAACAGTTTGTGTGTTAGATATTTGAAGGGTTGGGCTTCTGATAAAATCTAGGCATTTTATTAAGCACAGAATATGTTGCCTTCAAGAACAGGGATCAGACTTTGCAAGAAACACTATGTTTAAAAAAAGAAACTGTTCACAGTTATCAAGGTCTCTTTTCAAGACATTTACACTACACCTTTCAAGTGAAAAATTGCATATCACTGAAAAATATGGGATTTTTTTTTTTATGTTCTCAAAAGACATTTGTGTCATGATGGAAATAATGGGTCTGATGCTAAAAAATGGCTGAGTGCACCTATAAAGAGAATTTAATGAATGTTAATCTCAAGGACAAAGAACCCTGATCAAACCGGTTTATTATATGCCTGTAATAGGAACGTATGGTTATACCACAGTATTTCAAACATGTCTAAGCTAACAAAGATTAAAAGCTCACATTTTAAAGTACTTGTGTGACAGCTGAAGGGAAAAAATTATATAGCATATGTTTACATGTTTCAAAATAGTTCTCTTTTTAGGATTCATGAAAAGTTATCAGAATTATGATTATGCCATTTCATGCTCATTACATAATTTGGTGCAATAATACTCACAAATGTTTGGATAGTGAACATTTTGATGGATATGAACAAATACATACAGTATCTTCTGTCTCTTTTATTTAACATTTAAATTAAGGTAATGATACATTTGGTCATATCATCTAATATCATCTACCAATTGATTAGAATGTATATTTTTGCTCTGATCAAAACAATAGCTATCTTTTCTTTCTTTCTTTCTTTCTTTCTAAAACAGAGCAGTGACCCTGTTGTGTACAAATGACTAAGAACATAGTATTTTGCATTGATTGCCTATTGAGCTGTTGAATAGAGAGAAGATGAATAATCCTTTGGTTTGTGCAGTGTTTACTGATATCATGTTATTGCTAAGTCCATTAACCCATTGTAACTATTTCACTTCTTGGCATAATCATTACGTATGTCCATTTGTGTTATCATGTTGGTGCTAGCTGGAACACCTCAGCACAGCCATGTATGCTGTACTTTATCCATGTGGATCATACTCGTTCACTCTGGTTAATGCTGGATTTTACCGTAGACACGCTAAAAGACGTTAAGCCTTACACTGCACCTGCAAGACTGTTGCTGTCGACTGTAAAAAGGATGTCGATCTTCAGCCATGTGTTTTATTTGGACAATAAAGAAAGCAAAATTGTGTGTTTACTGACCTGACCAAAGCATCAACTGAAAGAGTGTCTTTTGTTTTGCTTGTCATCTTAAATGAAATGAACACTATGATATAGTTGCATTATACAGCAGTTTTTTTTCATATGAACGCTCATTCCAAAAATAAGTAGAGCCACTACAAGTCTCACCCAATGATTTTTATTTGATGTATACTGCACTCAAGTGGAAACCAGCTGAACAGCAATGAGGAAGGTAAAAACGTTCATATTTGATTTATTTACATTTTAAAGTCATCTGGAAGAAGTTTTAACAACAACTTTACCAATAAGTAGATTAAGCCTTTTAAAACATTGATGCACACAGTCCATTCATTCACACCACAGGCACTAAATCGACATCCATAACGCTATATTATGAAATACATTCTTACAGCAATGCCATAATCTAGAGATGGCATTCAAAACTATTCCTTTTCACTAGTTTTGTTAAGTTGTATACCCACTGTTAAAGGGAAAGTTCACCCAAAAATGAAAATTCTGTAATCACCCTCATTTCGTTCCAACCCATAAGACCTTCGTTCACACAAACAACGGAACACAAATTAAGATATTTTTGATGAAATCTGAGAGTTTTCTGACCCTGCGTAGCAGTACTACCACATTCAAGGCCCAGAAAGGTAGTAAGGACATCATTAAAATAGTCCATGTGACATCAGTGGTTCAACCTTAATTTTATAAAGTTACGAAAATACTTTTTTGTGCACAAACAAAACAAAAATGATGACTTCAACAATTTCTTCTCTTCTGTTCACGAGAGTACCACAATGCATGTGTGTGGTGCTACTGATGCAAAGATCAGGTGTAAAGCCCAGATGCGTGGCACCTGTTTACAAGCAGAGGAAGAAACACGCATGCTGTACATGTCTTCGTAAACATGTCTGAAGATTTCGACAGAGAGGATGACTTGCAATTTTTTGTCCAGCTTTACTTATTCGAAACAGAATATACAGACAATGCACTAAGAGTGATGATTTCTGAACAGAGTTATAGCCAATGTCAGAACGCCGGCTCCTGTGTCAGCATCACCTCGCATGCGTCGTGGTACTGTTGAGAAGGCATGTCAAAGACTGACATGGAAAAGAAGAAATTGTTGAATAAAATCATTAATTTTTGTTTTCTTTGTGCACAAAAGTATCCTTGTAGCTTCAAAAATTAAGGTTGAACCACTGATGTCACATGGATTATTTTAATGATATCCTTTCTACCTTTCTTAGTAGTTGCATTGCTGTCTGTGCAGGGTCAGAAAACTCTAAGATTTCATCAAAAATATCTTAATTTGTGTGATGAAAGAAGGTCTTACAGGTTTGGAACGACATGAGGGTGAGTAACTAATCATTTTTGGGTGAACTAACCCTTTAAATTCAGAGGGTATGCATTTGTCTGGATTAGCTGTTAAAAATAAAACAAAATAAATAACTCTAGGAAATATTTTGAGCGTACTGATTAGACTAAGGTTAATTCCCCACAAACAGTGGACCAGTAGATTATGAAATATTAGCTCAAGCCTTATTACATAACATAATGTGGAACTGCAAGCGTATTGCAACATACCAATAATAATAGTCTCTGCCATTTATTCCCTCAACAATCTTGAACAAATGCATTTTATGTATTTAGATATGTATTTAAACAACATAAAGGTAATTATTTAGGAAGTAATTCTGAGGAATATTATTGCAAGGCTATTAAGAAATTCTGATTATGCTCCTGCTGCCAACATTTTATCTGAACAATCCGGAAATTGCTTTCCCCCCCTCCTTTTCTTTTTCCTATTTTATTATCCCTCGAGCTGTTGCAGACATCACACTGCATATTTACATAACAGAATGAACCGTATAGATATGATACTTTAACTCCTCTAATGAGCTGTGCTGAAACTTAGAGCTTAACAAAGGCTTATGCTAGCCAGCACTGAATTTACAGCATAGTGTGGAGCAGATGTTTAAAGAGATGCAAGGTATAAAGTATAAAGTATAAAGACACTGCTCCATACAGAGTCAAACATTACAGTGTGAATACAACTAGAGATTGTATAAACGAAAATTCATGATTATTCTCCACATTCAAGAAAATTTTGTTTTTGTTGCTACTGTAAAGATTTGTTGCTGTTTGTGCTATTGTATACATTTGTTTAGGCAAACATATTCCCTAAGAAATTAGATAGGATGCATACATTGGGGTGCTTTCTGATAGTTAAGGGGAAACAATTTTTTTATATCATTAATTTATAGAAATTAATATATCATTTTATATTATATAATTATAAAAATTACAAATAATAATAGAATAATAATACAAATAAATAAAATAAATTAAAAATAAAATAATAATTCAAATAATAATAATAATATATAAAAATATGTAAAATGATTAAACTCAAGCATCATTCTCATTAAAAAAATATATTGTTAATCAAAGAAAGCAACAGATGTCCGTCATATTTCTTTTGTCCTGTACATTTGAAGCAAAATTATTGTACAAATTTATGAACCAAGACCTCTCATCCAATCCGCTGAGGCAAAGACTCATTTATATGCAAGTGTCAGTGATTTGAACCAATAGGGTGTCAGGGGGCGTGGCCAGCCACTCAGCCTGTCTAATAGGTCTGTCTGCTTTTAGCTTACTCACAGTAGAATGGCGGCCGCTGCCTGCGGTCCTCGCGGCTGTCCGAGGACTAATTCAGCCAAACCACACAAAGAACACCTGCGAAAAAGCCGGGATTCTCGTCGCAGACAAGCAGCACTGTTGTTTCTCACAAATATATCTTTGGACGGAAGACCAGTTTACAACCTAAGCAATGGAATCGCTGGCCCCAGGGAAGCCGAGAGCCGGTGTGTTGATGTCGGCTCGGCGGCGGCGGTGGTGACGGTGACGGGTCTCCCTCTGTCGACAACCAGCAGCTACGGAACCTTCACCCAAGTGTCATCCTCCGTCAACGGGGGAGCAGTGACCCCTCTACCGAGGACTAACACTTACCCTGCTCCTCTGAGCCCTCCTCCAGCATTCAATCAAGGGAGCTGCGACGTTTTCACGGAGGATGGACGAACAGATCCTTTGTCAGTCCAGGCACCCCCGCTTTCACCGACCTCTGGACCGGTGAATCCGCTTTTAGGATCCAGTAAATCACCCGGCCAGTTCCCTGGATCTAATCCTGTGCCTGATCCCCGCCAAAGGTGAGTTTTGATTTTGTCATGCGGGTTGGCAAACAACGAAACGCGTTATGACATTTATTCAGTGGCTGGTAGGCTATTGTATGCATACATTACACCATTCATAACAAATATGGAGTAAATGTTTGATGCAACCTTCTTTTGTAGAGTTGCTATCTGTTATAAGCAATTCTAAATATTATGTTTATGAAAGCTATATGTTTATTTCCAAATCGTATCAAGGTTTTGATTTTATGGATTGAAGGTTTATCTGGCCTGTTGTTGTTGTTTACCAGTGTTTACATTCGATTATGACTTTTGAAGCAGTGTTACAAACAGTATGTTACAACACGAGAAACAAAACAAAAATAGATCAATAAGTGGAATTACTGACTTCCGCCTTATTGTCAACAACTTTCATTTTCATCTTTGAGAGGTCTTGTTTTTCTAGGCATGAATTTGACAGGAAATATTTCTGCGACATTTTTGATACCTGTTAAGATGAATAGATCAGGTGGGAATCGTAAGGATTTCTGGTTTTGAATCCTTAAAGCAGTGCTTTAAATGAAAAATGTTTGGAAAGATAAAGCCAAAACCATAATGTGTAGAATATCTGTAACTATTTTGTAAGTCAGCTAACTTGGTTTGCATCTCAACGTAGCATGATCATCTATTCTTGGTATATTTTTGACATAAGGAAAATAATAATTTGCTGTTTTTTAAGTGAGTCAAATTAATTCAGCAACTTGTTTGACTAAGTGTTTTTGATTCACTAAAGTGAAGGAGTCATTTGCCTCGTAGTCTGACTATTTTAGTCATGCATGTTTATGATTCACTTACTCCTAATACTCATTCGTTTGGGAGTCAGATATTTCATGGAATCAGGATTTTAGAGGTTTACTGTATATATTTTTAAATTCGCAATAGGAACCGACTCATTTCTTAAATAATTTGGGGTTGCGCTGTATGCTTTTTGATTCACTAAAGTGATCGAATTAAGAGTCATTCATTAATGAATCTGACTCCTCTGGGCGAAATTAAAAGTCTCGGTGATAAAGTGTTTACTACTGTCTGATGGAAAAAAGTTATTAATTAATCATTAAGAGTAACAGAAGTGCTTGACAGTTATAGTTATATGCAGTGTAGGCCTAAAGAGTGAGCTCTCCGACTTTAAAAGTCATTTGTAACTGTGACAACAGAGACGGTGATTAGGAAAACCCATAGGACAGATGGTTTGTATGATGATAAGATATCACTGCTGTCAGAGTAGATAATAAAGGGGCTGCTGAGTCAGTCAAAGAAGTATAGCTTCAAGGCCATCGACCAGTCACAACGAGCATTATCTGCCTGTAGGTGTTGTTGCTCATGTGAACCGAGCCTCGTGATCTCACTGCAGTACATATGCACATCATTTCCTGTTTGTCTTTTTTGTTGATTGGCTTTCATGTCTCTCCTGTTCTGTTCCTCTCACCCTCTCATCTTTTTATGTAAGGTCTGCTGATGGACTGATGCTGGGCGGGTGACCTTTAAGCCTTAATTTATAGTCAAGAGCCAAAGATTAAGCTTTTGCTTCAATTTAATCCATCACAGTTTTTCTCTAAGCGTATACAAATTGAAGCAAGCCACATGTATTTATCTCTAAATTTGATTAAATTCTTGTTGCAGGACACGTAACCTCTCTGGGTCTCCAGGGCCAAAGGTTTCCAAGAAGGTGCATTTCATCAAGAATATGAGACAGTATGACACTCGAGGGAGCAGGTGAGTTGGCGGGTGGGATATAGTTTGGGAAATATTTTCCCTGTGAGTAGGAGCTGTATTTGTTTTGGTTTTCATTTTGAATAAATAGTCTGTATACGAAAAATCAGTTTAGACCAGGAGACTTTAAGCTTTTTCAAGAGCACAAATAAAACAGAGTTGCTTTTTGAGCCTGACCAATAATAACATACATATACTGTAGTACCATAATAATGTATTTACAGTTTTATATGCTTTATGATTCTTGCATTACAAAACCAATTTAACTATTACATAACCATTAAGTCAAATGAATACATTACATATTCATTTTAAAACATTTGAATTGTTCCTTTGTTGAAGACCCCTGATTTAGGCTGATCCTTCATTAGGACTATCTATCATTTAACTGAACTTCAGCTTCCTAGGTGTATTTTTTTTTTAAGCTGAATTTGTTGAATGCATTTTTTTTTTTTTCGTTTTATTTCATATAATTTTTTATTTTCAAAAATTATTTTAAACAATAATTTGTTCTCTGCTGAAGACCGCTAATTTAGGCTAATCTTTATTAGCATCTTTATTAGCATTTTATTTGTATAAATAAATAAATATTAATTTCTCTTGTATAATGTGTTTTATTTTTAATTTTCAGAAATTATTTTAAAGTATAATTGGTCCTCTGTTAGACCAGTCCTTTATTAGCACTTTCTTATCAACAACTTCTCTAGAATGGAGGTGTTCAGCTCATGTTAGAAAGGGTGAATATAAAAAATAGATGATGGTGAAGCGGATGCTGGACTGTTTCCTCAGGCAGTAAAGTTCTTTGTTATATAACTGCAATGTGCTCTCATGCTAAGTGAGACAGACTCTGTAATTCCTTAGCTAACTTAATAACTGGCATAAGTACTCACTGAGATGATTCACTTAGGTTCTTACACAGACGAAATGGGGATAGATGCATCTGCCTACATGAGGAACAACTGGGCTGAATTAAATTAATCTTGAATGGAACCTTATATAGCAATGGCATCTTCTGAAAGTAGAACTGCACCTTGGCAAGAACCATTAAAATATAATGAAACTCAGTTGCGTAAGATAAAAGCTTCCAAAAGTGTTTTCCTCCCTGATTCCCTTTCTTTCTCTTTCTAATTTACTTTCCTCTTCTGGTAAAAAGTGCCATAAACCCATCTGGCTCTTTTGACTTATTATTCCTGCATTTGTTTTTTCTATAGTAGTTTTAAAAAAAAATGTATTATAAAATATTATGACCTATATACACCAATATACAGTCATGGCCAAAAATATCGGCACCCTTGGTAAATATGATCAAAGAGGGCTGTGAAAATTAATCTGCATTGTTAATCCTTTTGATCTTTTATTTAAAAAATTCACAAAAATCTAACCTTTCATTGGATAATAAGAATTTAAAATGAGGGGAAATATCATTATGAAATATATGTTTTCAACACATTGGACACAGTTATTGTGAAGAAATTCTTATGAGTAAAATATCTCTGAAGTATATTCCCATTCATATTCGCAATTTTGAGCACTCCAGGGTGATTATGAACATGAAATTATCCAGGTATGGCTTCCTGTTTCACAGAAATATAAATAGGAGGGAAAACAAATCCCAAATTCCCTTAATCATCCATCACAATGAGAAAAACCAAAGAATATATTTCTGATGTGCAGCAAAAGATAATTGAGTTTCACAAATGAGTGAAAATTCCCATTTCCACAATTAGGGCAATAATTAAGAATTTCCAATCTGCCTGGAAGAGGAAGTGTGTCTATATCGTCCTAATGCACGGTGAGAAGGAGAGTTTGAGTGGCTAAAGACTCTCCAAGGACCACAGCTGGAGAACTGCAGAAAATAGTTGAGTCTCGGGGTCAGAAAACCTTTTCAAAAAATGGTCACACTTTATATTAGGTGGCCTTAACTACTATGTACTTGCATCAAAAAATAGGTACAATGTACTTATTGTGTTCATATTGCATTGCAAAACACTTTTGCTGCTTTGAGGTGGGATATGGGTAAGGTTAGGGACAGGTTAAGTGGTATGGGTAGGTTTAAGGGGGGGTTAAGGTGTAAGGGATGGGTCAACAGTGTAATTATACATATACAGTTATATTATACATTACAGAAATTAATTACTGATGTAACTACATATAGGTATTCATATAGGTACATATAAGTACAATGTAAAAAAATGTATGTACACAATAAGTGCATTGTACCAAATAATTAATTTAAATGTAAGTACATAGTAGTTAAGGCCACCTAATATAAAGTGAGACCAAACAAAATTGTCAAACAGCACCTACATCAGTTGTTTGGGAGGGTTTCAAGAAAAATTCTCCTCGCTCATCCAAAAACAAACTCCAGCATATTCAGTTATCAGACATGACTGGAACTTCAAATGGGACTGGCTTCTATGGTCAGATGAAACAAAAAAAAAAAGAGCTTTTTAGCAGCAAACACTCAAGATGGGTTTGGTGAACACAGGGATAAAAAGTACCCCATGTGTACAATGAAATATACTGCTGTATTTTTGATGTTGTGGGTCTATATTTCTGCTGGAGGTCCTGGACATCTTGTTCAGACGCATGGCATCATGGATTCTATCAAATACCAACAGATAAAAAAATCAATACGTGGCTGACTCTGTTAGAAATCTTATAATGGGCCATGTTTGGATCTTCCAACCGTACAATAATCCAAACACAAACCACAAAAACAACACAAAAATGGGTCACTGAGCACAAAACCAAGCTTCTGCCATGGTCCAGTCCTCTGACCTGTACCCTGCAGAAAACGAGTGAACTGAAGAGAAGAAGCACCAACATGGAGCTGAGAATCTAAAGGGTCTGGAGTGATTCTGGATGAAGGAATGGTCTCTGATCTCTTGTCAGGTGTTCTCTAACCTCATCAGGCATCATAAGAGAAAATTTAGAGCTGTTAAACTGGCAAGTGGAGGTTTCAAAAAGTATTGAATAAAAGGGTGCCGTTAATTGTGGCCAATGTGTATTAGAGAAAAACATTTATTTCATAATAATATTTCCCTCAATTTTAAATTCTTATTATCCAATGAAAGGTTAGATTTTTGTGAATTTTTTTTTTAAATAAAAGATTAAAAGGATTAACAATGCAGCTTAATTTTCACAGCCGCCTTTGATCATATTTACCAAGGGTGCCAATATTTTTGGCCATGACTGTATATAACTTTTTTTCACTCGACGTGCATTACATCATCAGCCATGAAATCACACCTTCACCTTCATGCATATTCACCCCCAACCTCATGACATCAGCAGTGATGTAATACGGACCCTTTGACCTCGTTGAGCACACATCCTGTGTCACAAGCTGCTGACCTGTTAATTGTGATGCTGTTCAGACCCCTGGGAAATGTGATGGGGTTTGTTATAATTAGATTTGGTCCTGCTGACCAATCTGTTATGCTATAAAAAGCTACATGCTGCTTTAATATTTGGATTTGTTGTTGAAGAATGGATTGACTTTTTTTTTTGTTTTACTCATTTTGTCACCAATGTCATTCCAGGGTTATAAGATCTCCCATTTGCTTTGTGCTGCATGCTGTTGTGACCCATATGCACTTGTGGTGTAAACATGGCTGGTGTACAGTTATGGTTTGATGTTTAGGTGACTGATGTTGTCTGTTCTGTGTGCACTTGCCATCTATGTCCTGCAGGGTTGTGCTGATCTGTGCCAAGAGATCCCTGTGTGCTGCTTTCTCTGTATTGCCCTATGGAGAGAGTTATCACATCAGGTACAAAGCCACCACAGTCAGCCAAACAACTCATTTCATATCATGCAAACTCATACATGAGGGATGGACAAATCAGCTGTTCTTTTCTTCTTTCTTCCTTTCTTTTAAGCCTGGTTGATGAAATATGATGTTCCAAAATAAATGATTAATTTGTAATGGAAAAAATATATATATCTTGAGCGATTTTTCACAAAGCCGGATGGTCAGTGTGGAAATTGCACTGATGTTTTTTAAATAAATTATTTTCATGTACACTACTGTTGAAAAATGTGGGGTCAGTAAGGTATTCATTAAAGAAATGAACCCTTTTATTTAGCAAGGATGCATTACATTGATGGAAAATGACGTAAAGACGTTTATAAATGATTTCTATTTCAAATAAATGTTGTTTTTTTGAAAAGGAAAAAAAAAAGCCAAAAAAACACTAAACCAGGTTTCCACAAAAATATTTACAGTTGTTTTCAGCATAATAAGAAATGTTTTTGAAAACTAAATTAGCATATTAGAATGATTTTTGAAGGAACATATTACACTGGGGACTGAAGTAATGGCTGCTGAAAATTCAGCATTGCCATCACAGGAATAAATTGCAAAATATATTAAAACATAAAACAGATTTTTAAATTGTAGTAATATTTCTCAATGTTACTGCTTTTACTGTACTGTATTTTTGATCAATAAATGCAGCTTTGGTGAGTTTAAGGGACTTCATGCAACATTAAAATCTTACTGACCCCAAACTTTTAAATTTATCATATTTTATGATCCTCACTTTACCTCGCACTCTTTTATGGTGTCATATCACATGGGATCAAATTTCCTTTATCTTTTAAAAAGGGCTTTTGGTGTAGTCGGAAAATATTATGTAATTTGTAGAACTCAAAACATCATCCCCAGTCCAAAAAGCTTTATTAATTTTTTTTGCTGCACTTTTCAGTGTGGATTATTTTCTGAATTGAATACATAGGATCAATGTAGTTCGACGGAAAATCAGCAGCATGTGACTTAGAGGAGCAAAGCACTTTAACAAACATTTTTAATTTAAATTTTAAACTCAACATTTTAAGTGGACTTCTAGGGAAAAAATTAAAATAATAAAAATATACGATACGGCTCCATTAATGTAAGATTTAGATGTACATAAATTACATGCATAATGTGTCAGCTTTGTGCAGGACTCCAAGTGAGTGATTAGATATTGGTTTTGGCAGTCCAGAGATCACAGTGATTTGTCCACCTGTCATACATCCAATCACATCTTTTTTTTAATTTTATTTATTTATTTTTAAATAATTTAGATGTGCTGCTGTATCATTTTAAGCTTTAATATAATGGTATACTATATTTCTACCAGTCTACCGAGGCCTGATGCTGGTATATTAACAGCGTCTTTGCACCAGACAAACAGCAATAAGTCAAAGGATTCTTTATCTCAATATCTGAATAAAACCGATTATTTCAGGGAAGTGTTATTAAATTCTCACTGTTAATATTTTATCAACCCTCTGCAGTGACTCTAAACTAGAAGCCCAGAGACAGAGACACTCTTCTGGTGGTGGAGTTGATATGGTCCCTGGACTGGAGGGAGTGGAGGTGGACTTTGGAAAGGTATTTCTCCAAGAATATTGAGCAAAGGCATGATTTTGTGCCTTAGAAACCTTCTTGTTTGTTTATTTGCTGGTGTATTACTATCTGTTTAAAAGCATCATTGTGCAAGGTGCAGTACTGGGTCACTGGGGGTGTGTTTTGCGCAATGTATATGTTTGTGTTTATGCTGATAGTTCTGGAATGTTTTGCGTTGCAGACAGTGTCATATGCCCGTTTTCTGCTTCCAACTAATGCCTTGGTCAGGCAGAAGAGCAACGGCCCACCTGACATTAGTACAGCTCAGATGCCAGTGTCTCGCAACCGTATTAATGGGCAGAAGAACTTCACCCCTTCACGAATCAACAGCACAGTTGGACAGGATACTGGTGTGTTACATGGTCAGTTACATACTTTATGTACAGTAAAAACAATAATATTGTGAAATATTACAATTTAATTAAATTACAATTTAAAATAATTTTGCATTTTAAATTGTAATTTATTCCTGTGATGGCAATTACTCCAGGCTTTAGTGTCTCACGATCCTGCAGAAATCATTCTAATATGCCGATTTGCTGTTCAAGAATTTGATTTGATTTGCTGTTTTTTTTTTTTTTTTTATTATCAATGTTGAAAACAGTTATGCTGCTTAATATTTTTATGCAAACTTTACATTTTGTTTCAGAATTCTTTGATGAATGGAAAGTTCAATAGGACAGCATTTATTTGAAATAGGCATCTTTTGTAACATTATTTATGAATGACTTAACTGTCACTTTTAATAAATATGATGCATCCTTGCTGAGCATAAGTATTCGTTTCTTTAAAAAACAAACGTGTTTAATGTTGTAACTCTTGCTAGGTGTGGACGAACTATCAGACTATGACCCCAACTTACTCAGTGACCCGCAGTGGCCTTGTGGGAAGCACAAGCGAGTCTTAATTTTCGCATCTTATGTGGTAAGCTCCTTTTTTGAACAGTTTCAACCAAACACAGTTTCAATAATCTCTTCTAGCATGATGCCAATGAAAAGGCTTTGCAAGGACATCTGAGTTGCACTACAGCGTGATAGTGATTCATAACCCTTGAACACAGCTTATGACCTGTATCAGATCACACCAGCATGCCATATGATAACCCCAAGGGCTCACTATGGTCTAACAGCTATAGGCATGAAGTATGCTATCTTATGTATCACAGCTGACTAGGCTTTAGCTTTAAAGATTGAGTACTGGCAGCCACAATTGTGTTTTACTAGTCATAAAAACCCATAAATTGTTTTTACGACAACTATAACAAGACTCTCCTTGTCCCCCCAGACTACGGTTATTGAGTACGTGAAACCATCTGACCTGAAGAAAGACATGAACGAGACATTCAAGGAGAAGTTTCCTCACATAAAGCTGACACTCAGCAAAATCAGAAGGTAAAGTCATTATGTCAAATTAAATGGTTAAATACCTCAGTTGTGTTGCTTTTAGTGCTGTTAAATGATTAATCGCATCCAAAATAAGTTTACATAATGTGTGTGTACTGTGTATATTTATTGTGTGTGTGTATATTATATATATTAATATAATATAATATATTACACACACATGCATCTATATATTTAAGAAAAATGTCGTGTTTATGTATTAAATCTATTTTTATATAAGTTATATGAATAAGTATAAATAAATACAAGTAAATATTTTCAAAATATATACATGTGTGCATATTTATGTATACACAACAAATATACACAGTACACACACATATATTATGTAAACACAAACTTATTTTGTATGCGATTAATCATTTGACAGCACTAGTTACTTTGGACCATGTCTGTAAGGAAATTTAATTATGCATGTTTATTTCTTATATTTCTGTGTTTAGATTGCCTTTACCATCGTCTTTAAAAACAAGTTTTGCAAATCTCAAAATGAATATTTATTTTAATATTTATTCAGTTGTTATTGGCTACAGCTTGAAAATTATTATCGACTTTTTGCATCAGCCAGAAATTTACTGAATGCATCCCTAGTTTAATAGAAAATATGTGAACACAGGAAAGAAATGGTGCCTACAGCATGAATCTATTAGTCGCAATCACATTTTAGATTTTGTTGAATGAATTACCATTGAATTATCATACAACATGGGCATGTTGTAAATTTGATCCTAATTAAGTTTGCAAACATCTTTTTCTCCTCTTTTTAATGTCCACCACAGTTTGAAAAGGGAGATGCGCTCAGTGAGCGAGGAGTGTGGCCTACAGCCGGTTACTATAGCTATGGCTTATGTTTACTTTGAGAAGCTGGTTCTGCAAGGGAGGCTGAACAAGCACAACCGAAAGCTGGTGTCTGCTGCTTGCGTTTTATTAGCTGCCAAGATCAGCAGTGACCTCAAGAAACAAGAGGTCAAGCAACTGATCGATGTAAGTGTCTTAATGCTTCGGATATTCATTTAATTCAGAGACTTAACCGTTCTTTATAGGCATATATGCTTCATGTGTTCTTGGTTAATATGGTTTATGTACTGACTCTCTCTCTCTCTCTCTCTCTCTCTCTCTCTCTCTCTCTCTCTCTCTTTCACCCTACACATTTCTTCTCTTTTTTGATCTGCCTGACCCCGAACAGAGGTTGGAGGAACGTTTCCGAATAAATCGCAAGGAGTTGCTTTCCCTGGAGTTCACGGTTCTGGTTGCTTTGGAGATGGCACTCTACCTCCCAGACAGCAAGGTCATGCCTCACTATCGCAGACTGGTGCAGCAGGGCTGAAATGGAGAGGGCCTTAAAGGGATAGTTCACCAAAAAAATTAAAAATTCTGTCGTCATTTACTCGCTCTGATACTGTTTCAAAACCTGTATGACTTATTATCTTTTGCTGTAAGTCGTAAGGTTTGGAACAACAGAATTTTTATTTTGGGTTGAGCTGTGCATTTTAAGAGATGCCTGTATACAAGAGAGATGACGCTCTTGTCTTATGGCAGTTTTGGAAGGTTATTTGTATTATTTATTGATTAAAAAGATCAGTGGAATTTTCTCTCAGCTATGTCCCGTGGTCTCGGCACTCCATCTTCACTTGTTTACGTCCTTCATGGAACTGATTTTATAAATCAAACACATTTAGGGAGAGGCTTACCCTAAGCGCTGATTGTTTTTATCCATCATTTCTTTCTATTTTTGTAATACCACAAATGCTTATTAACCACCTTATCAAAGCTTTTTCTTAATGCACCACTTTATTTATGCACTATTTTATTTATGGACCTTAATTTTATTAGAATTCATAATTTATGAATACTGAATATATTTTCAATGACTCTTCACATCGGTGTTTTTTTGTATTTTTTCCCGTTTCGATGAGTTTTGGGGTATGTGTGCATTCCGATGCGTATCCAGCCAGGCACTCTATGTTAGAGATGACATTTAACGGGCACATTAATTGTGCTTTTATCGCTCACTCTCATCTAACATTTACTAACTAGACTGTGGTTTAACAATGATATGATGTTCTTTGAGACACACCACAATGCATTTTAGGTTGAATGTAAAAATGTCTTTTGAATATGTGAGTGCCATTTTAAACAGTTAATCAAATGTTTAGAGAAACTGAACCATTTAACACCTGGTTTTTCTTATAGATGCAAGTGTTTTTGAATGTCTTGACTTAAGACTTATGTTATGGTTTTCTCAGTTCCAGTGCACAGCTGTGACAATTACAGTGATGAAATGTTTAATTTTTAGCATCCTACTGTGTCCTGTTTTTCTTATGTGCAACACTGATTGAGCACGTTTCAAACGGTACAGTAGGTTGTACAAATAACTCCACACCTGTATATTAAACTGTTGTGTATTTGGTCAGAGGGGAACGCCGCCTCCTTGACCGAGTGAGTCTGTTTTGTGTTGTGCAGTGTTGAATATGACCTTACCTTTCTGAATCTTCTTGGTCAGTGTTCATACAATATTGTCTTATCTCTGATATTCTTCTTTGGAAATGTTTATACACCATAGGAATGGCCTGTGTTTACTTTCAGAACCTGGACAGTATCACAGTGTGCAGCATTACCAGAAATATGCAACGTTGTTTTTACATCTGATTTCTGTAGCCATTTGATTTTGATTTTTTTTTTTTTTCTTTGACTGAGAAGCAGAAGCACATAGCCACCATCTAGTGGTGGTCTTTTTAACATGATAGCTCAGCATGGTGCATTTGCTTCTTTCCCTCAGGGATTCAGACTGGTCAAAACTCACATTGCTGAGACAAATGATCAACCATGAGAGGGTAATTGAATTGGAGAGAATTGTGGGTTATTAATCATCACTATTTCTTCACAGTATAAATCTTCACTGAGCGTTGAAGAATGAAGTGCCTTTTCTATTACATTTGTCAGTATGGTTCTGCTGTTTCTCACACACCTTGACACATTATGAATGTGACTAGATGCGGTTGGAAAACCATGAGACGTGTTGATTGAAATCTCACTGTATGTGAATACATTCACTCCTGTGATACTGTCACGGAAGCTTTGAGGATGTGGAACAGTACAAGCACTGTGAGGGAATCCTGTGACCTTCTGCATGAGAATACTGTGTTTTATGGTGTCTATGAATTTCTTCCAAAAGCTTTATTTTTCAAAATGGTCTATTTTAGCAGTATGTCATAGAATGATGTGAGGATAGTTTGTACTGCTTGATTAAACGCCAATGGGGTTAACACTGAACCAAAAACCACTGTATGTTGGTGTTTACTGGGCTTTTGTTTGGACTGAACTGTTAACAGGGTCCTATCTGTTGTGGTGTGTAGATGCTGTGTCTTTGTCATTTTTTCTATTTGCATTTATAAAGATGTTTTTAATTGTTTCAGTTGCCTGTGGAGTTTTTGTCAGTGTATACACTCAAAAAAAACAACTATTTACCTATTGATGCAAGTTTCTTTATTTGGAAAAGGGTTTTAATAACAGTATAAGACCTCCTGATTAAAATAGAAATGTGAAATATCTATAGTTTGGACACAAAGGTAATCGCACCCCAAAGTCATTATTAAAGCAAGAACAGGCATGAAACGGAGAAAGTTTAAAAGTACATTAAACTTGGCATATTCATCCCTAATTAACCCTATCTATTTTGTATATATTTTTTAAACGTACATCACAGTATGGAAGAAAAAAACGTGTCACTATTACATTGCGACTGGGACAGGATTAAGTGTTTAAAGGAATAGTTCACCAAAAAATTCTCATTTTTACTCACCCTAATGTCATTCCAAACCCATAGAACTGTATTTAAATCCTTGAAATACAAGTCCAGGTAACCAAAACTTAAAACATCCAAAAGGGTTGTAAAACTAATCCTTATGAATCAAGTAGTTTATTCCAAGTCTTGTGAAGGTGTATGATCAATTTTTTCCCAGATTTTCAATTGACGAACAGAAACCTTGCAGGTTTCATTAAAAATATCTAAATTTTCAATGACAGAATTTTCATTTTTGTGTTAACTATCCCTTTAAAAAAAAAAAGCTGATTACCTTTAACATGACATTTAGCTTCACAACATGATGCTCTGGAAGCTCTACAGTGAGAAAAAAGTTCAGCTGATGAATACAGAGAAGCAGCTCATGTAGAGTTGCTTAATCCAAACTCATGTCCTCCTCATCATCTTTCTTGTCTCCTCCTTCATTCGACTTGCCTTCACCTTCCATGGCCTTGGCAAATGCTTCCACATCTAAAAAAAAAAAATAGAACAAAAACAGCCATTCTATCCATTATAAGAATGTTCTTTTCTTTCTTGAAATCTCAAGTTTTTTATTACAAGATTTATGTAAATATAGCCAAAAACAATTGTCTAGATACTTTAGAGTACATCCAATTTTGGCCTTGCAAGAACATTCTGTATAAACCACAGACTTATCAGAAGGATGAGGAATGTATATATATATATATATATATATATATATATATATATGTTATGTGAAAGTATAAACAAGAGTTTAGAAATGGAATGAACCAGATCAGTTTGTGTACATTTGAAATATACTGACCTCCTTTATTGGCCGCCTCTACGGCTTCTGTAGGTAATCCAAACTGATTCATCAAAGGCCCCAACTGCCCCGATGCCAGTGCACTGCTGAACATACTCATAGCCTACATAACCCAGAAAGAGTGCTGATGAATATTAGAAGATATATTGTAAAAAATACTCTGGCCCAAGAGTAACTATGCCAGCAAACCTTTCTTGAAATTAATTTACCAAGCGTACACAATTGGAGATCACCAAAATTTCATCAATTGAAAACAGAAAAAAAAAAGGTTTTGGCCAAAGCATTTACTGAAACCATAACATTTAATTAGCACTTCTCTAATGATGTGTTTTGACTCTGTCAGTGTCTATTAAACATATCAGCAGCAAGGATGCACTTTACCTGACCAAAAATGATGCTAGAGTAGCATTATGTAAATTGTTTTTAGATTAAATATCAACATGTAATTTGTTGCTGAAGAATTTTTACTACAACTGGTTTATCACCTGAGAATAGGACACCCTGAACAACATAACAGTTCATTTACCCTGTTTAATTACCCTTTATTTAACTTTATTTTCATGCTCAGTTTCTGACTACATGAAAAAAAAAAATTCTCTACATCATGATATGCAATAGTCAAACCTGCTGAAACTGCGGCGAGGTGAGAGTGTTTTGAAGTTCTTCAGTGCTTTGAGGGAGGGATTCTCCAGATGGGAGGTATGGCAGGAGCCTCTGCTGCACTTCTGCATTAGCGAGAATTGGGGCCATGACCTCTGGAGTCAAAACACTTCCAAGGTCCACTGAACAAAGAGAGTTGACATGTCAGCATGTAATCCAAGGTTTTCCTTACAGAGAACTAACATCATGATCTCACCTCCTTGTCCTGCTGTAGGCACATTCATTGTAGCTAAGATGCTCTGCAGGTCACTCAGTTGGATGGGCTGAGTTGGGCTGGTGGCTCCAGCAGAGAGAGCAGGGCCTGTAGGTGTGCTGGGGGTGGGTGCGGGTGAGGCTGCGACTGTTGCAGTTGGAGTTATGGGTGTGGTTGGAACCTGGGAGGAGCCGAGGCGTGTGGTGGCCGAGGTGGAAGATGGAGTGGCGGCAGTGGACTGACTACGAGAGCTAAAGATGAAAGAAGAATATTTCAGTTGTCACTGGATTAGGTACGTTCTTCCATATCCAAGCTATTACTGGTTGTTACCTGGAAGATGAGCTGCTAGTAGCTGGAACTCCACTTCCTAGCAGGCTGGCCAGACCTGGTCCTGCCAGAGCCCCCAGACCCCCTGCAGACCAAACAAATATTCATGATGTTACAGAGATAGGCATCAGCGAAGAGATAACCTTGTAAAAATATGTCTAGGTTCATGAACTTTATATATAATGGAACATATTAATTTTTGATCATAAGAAAATACAAGGGCTAGTAAAAATGGGTCAGTTAGCTTCTGTCGGGAGACAAATAGCAAAAAATACATTTTTGGCATAGTTGACATCCATTCAAAAGTAGCCGTGTATTCTGATGACATAAAAATATATTATAATTAGAGTCAACAGCGATGGGCAGTGCTCTGACATGCGCTTCTTGCTCACATATTGGTTCCTGTCAAGTATCTTCTGTCCTGTGCAATAAAGGCAAAAATGCAAAAAAAAAAAAAAAAAAAAGTACAAAAAATTATTAGAAAATATTACATTATGAAATATTATATTACTATACAATATAGTAGTTTTTTAGTAGATTTCCAGATAAATTTTTCACACGGCAGTCTTATTTTAGTAGTATTATTATTTCAGTTAATATTATTATTAAGGTATTCATATTTTGAATTAGCTTTTATTTTGTTCATTTCAGTTTTATTTAGTTTAAATTTGAATAATTTAATTATGTGCCTTTGTTATTTTATTAGTTTTTGTTGCCTGTTTTTAAATATTTATCTTTTATTTATTTTTATTTCAAATTAAGTTTGAAAGTACTTAAACTTGTTTATTTCAGTTTTCAATTCTAATTCATAATTAAACTTTTTTTTTTTTTTTTTTAAGTCTAATATCTAATATTTCTAATATCTAATATTTTTACATTTTATTTTACTTCAGCTTCATTTCAATTACCAAACAGATTTTGTTAACAATAACAATACTGTCACAGAGAGAGAAAAGAAAGCAGCATAATTACTCACCTAGTCCACCGAGTCCAGTCGGTCCTATGAGTTGCATCAGTTGGTTGTGGCTCATATTACCAAGAAGACTCTGAAGGCCACCTTCACCTGGAGAATCATGTTAAAGTATCAGTGGTGAGACCTCATTTTCAACACAATTATTTTCCTTTACAACATTCAAGCCTTCCACTATGATCAATACTAAGAACTCAAAGCTTGTGTGTGCCAAAAAAAATACACACTTCAGCTTTAAATTGAGTGTTTAGAAAGGGTATCAGTTCATTGGACAAAAATACTTCAGAAATACCTCCAAGAGCAGACAGCTCATGGCTGCTGCCGCCTCCACTCCCCAGAGTGCCAGGTATTGGTGGGTTATTGAGGTATTCATTCACTTTCCTGCAGTACTCCTCATCTTTATCTGTCTTAGGCTCCTGAAAGGTCAAATAGGGGTGATTGCTGAAGATGTATTTCAGGTCATATTTACAATACATTTTTAATGAGCAATATTAGATGCCAGAAGACTCTCAGCCTGGTATACCTGCAACCAAAAGAAGAGTCTTTTGGAGCCAGCTTTAAACTTAAGCACAAAAACACGGCCCGTGGTGCACTGATTGACCCTCTTGAACTCACAGTCATCAGGAAAAATGATCAGGTCCTTGTAAAAGGAACAATGAAAACATTACTATTTTCAAGATCAGCATTACAAAGGAATTTGGCATATTCAAAGCTGTTTATATGAGCGTGTACTAACATCCTCCACATTCCCCGTGGATCTGTCCTTCCAGCAGAAGTGGATGAGCGAATCGTCTGTCTGCTGAATGTACACAAGTCCTTTGCGCTTATCCGGGGTCACAGTGCTGCCCTTTAGGGTCATTTTTCCAGCACGGAACTCTACCAGGTATTTGCTGGATGAGCCCCGGGATCCGGACACCAAGCTAGGGAACAGAGCTCCAGACGACATCTGTAGCAACAAAGAAAGTTAATTTATCCCAGGGAGAGAAATTACAATCTTGGTGCAGCTAAATAATGTATAGTAGTAGAACAATATATTTAAAATTATAATACTGGACTTTTTATTATTTGGCTGTTTGTGCAGCATAAACAGAACTATAACGAACAGAAATTATAATACAGTAGTTTCACAATTTCTTGTAAGGGATAAATTCTGTTTGTATATATATATATATATATATATATACACAAACACACACACACACACACACATATATATATATATATATATACATATTATTAGGGCTGTCAGTTTAACGCGTTAACTTGATTAATTAGTTATGAAAAATAACGCGATTAAAACACTTTAACGCAGTTTATGCAGTGGCCCTAAATTATGTCCTAAAATTGAAGATATTGGTGCAAAAAATACCCCTGTATGAGTTTTATCATATTTATATCATACCATAACACAAGCAAGGAGAGCAGTAGGCTATTACACGAGAGATGATTTTGTACCGAATATCACGAGTGCAAATGTGATTTTATTCAACAGTTCAGTAAATAAGATGTTGATATCGTGTTATATTTTAAACACGATATTATGTGTTTTTTCTCAATTTTGCTGAGAACACATTACCTTTAAAGCCAACGCAGAACTGTTGTGCGTCTCTGAGCAACACAGCTTCTGAATGAATTTGAAGTGAATCACGATTTTGACTGAATAGTGTGAACCAATAATTCAAAGGCCCATTCATAAACAAGAACCATTTACTTCATTCCTGAGTGAATCAGCCGTTTAATGACTCCTGTTATGAATGAGTTAATTAAACATTTACTGCCACCTGCTGGCGGATGTAGTTTCTTATTTAGAGAATCATTTGTAAAGAACTAACTAAATAAATAAAAGGGATAGTTCACCCAAAAAATATAAATTTTGTCATATTTACTCAACCTCATGTCGTTTCAAACCTTTATTTTGTGGAACATAAAAGAAGGTATTTTGAAGACTGTTGGTAACCAAGCTGTTTTGGTTACCAATGACTTTCACTGTATGAACCAAAAATACTGAGATGTTTCTCAAATTATCTTTTATGTCCCATAGCTTTTAGGCCGTTGTAGCCTAAATGTTTATGTGTAATAAATTTTATGTTGAATCAAATAAAATATTTATTTCTAAAGCTACAATTTGTAATGTTTACTTGATACGTTCTCATGTAACACAAAAATAGATTTAAATAATCTTTTTTTTGGTATTGTTGGTATTTTCACAGTCAAATTTACTTTGCGATTAATTTGATTAAAAATTTGTAATCGACTGACAGCCCTAATACATATACATATACATACATACATACACCCTGGACCACAAAACCAGTCTTAAGTATACATTTTTCGAAATTGAGATTTATACATCATCTGAACCTGAATAAATAAGCTTTCCATTGATGTATGTTTGTTAGGATCGGACAATATTTGGCCGAGATACAACTATTTGAAAATCTGGAATCTGAGGGTGCAAAAAAAATCAAAATATTGAGAAAATCGCCTTTAAAGTTGTCCAAATGATGTTCTTAGCAAGGCATATTACTAATCAAAAATGAAGTTTTGATACATTTACGGTAAGAAATTTACAAAATATCTTCATGGAACATGATCTTTACTTAATATCCTAATGATTTTTGGCATAAAAGAAAAATTGATAATTTTGACCCATACAATGTATTTTTGGCTATTGCTATAAATATACCCCAGCGACTTGACTGGTTTTGTGGTCCAGGGTCACATATACATATATATATATATATATATATATACACACACACACACAAACATATATAGCCACTAACATCCTTCACATACCAAGTGTAGTATATTTAGGCCTCTATAGTTATTAGTTACTACATTTTCGAAGTTACAATTATTTTCACTCATGTAAAATAGTAATAAATTACTAATAACAATATACCGTGCAAGTCTAATAATCATACAATTTATTATTATTATTTTATTTTCTATAATAGTAACGTCTAATACACAAATCCCGACAAATATTGGGGGAATTGATAACAATTAAACAGATAACGTTACTTCAGTCACAATACTGGCAAGCACAAAAGATTAGCATCCTTATCTTAGAGCATCACTGTCCGAGATTCATCAATCTGCTGCCTGTTTCATTGTAGTAAATGTAAAGTTATAATATTCGGCCATATAACACATTATCATTAATGTGAAGTGAGAATAAAATCAGTTAGCTACTCATCTATGAGCAACATGAGCAACTGATCCGCAGCTAAACCCGAAGCTAACGCTGCGAGTATTGAGGAAACCATTTAAAACAAAAAGGTCCATGCTTTTAAACACTGGCTTCCACATTACACATCTACAAAAGCAGTACTGACGAATATGTGTGGTGATTGTGGTATATGACAAACATAAAACTTACATTTCTCTCTCTTTCTAATCAAATTCTAAGATTTCTTTCACTTTTCTGATGTCGACCAACCTCTGCAAGCAGAAGGGGCGGGGCGTACGTTCGATTGATTGGTGGAGGATTCTTCATCCTTTGCTCTGATTGGTGGTTGCACATGTCAATATGCCCACACAAACAACGCTGAATTGTGCAGCTATAAGTTGTTTATCAAAGACTGGGGTGATAAGTGGAACCTTTCAGAGGTATTAAATTACGTTTTCACTACTGTTAAAACATTTGAGATCGAATTACTTGCACTTTGCTGGGCAAATACGTTACTACTTGTCTGGCTTGTTCTGTCTTGCATGAACAATTCAATAATTCAGTTGATATCAGGAGTGTTGAGTGGTGAATCATTGTTCTCTTAGTTTCAAATAGGTTGTTCGTTGTAGTTATGACTATTGAACTGGGAGGAAATCCATAGCAGCCATTATGCAATTGTTTGTCACCTTCTGTATTATATGCATTTGTATTGAGTGTATAGTCAACCTGTCCATGTAACAGTGTAACTGAACTTTAAACACCATTTGTCTGACCTTAGAGCAAAATAGCCCTTAAAAAAGGTTTGTCTCATGAGAATTAGCAATTCTTCTCAAATTAATTGTTGAATCATCTTATAATTATACTCCTAAACCAGTACCAGGTTGGTGAATAAAGACATTGAAAGCATGATTTTTCTGTTATGTGTTTAATTAGATCCTCTTTATCCATGACATTGACTTTGATGAAGATAAGTTCACATTTTAGGTCAAATTAATGCAAAACAACAGATGTTTCACAAATGTTCTCACCATCAAACATATGCCAGAAGCTGAAGCTTCTCCCAAATGTTTTGTCAGAAATTTTGAGCTGATGCTTGTCTATTCCCTTCAAACACAAAAGAGCAAACTGAAATTTCTTTAATTAGTGAGGTCTCACATATATTATTAATATAGCTAGTTTACAAATGAGCAGATTCATAAGACAGTTTAAGTTAAAGTTAATTTCATGTGATCTATACAAATATAGTAAAAAGTCACAATACGTCATGTACAATTATGTAAAGCCATCATAGCACCACAGTGGTATAATTTGGGCTTCTATTTGTGAAATTCACAACAGAAACAATCAATCCCTAGTGTCACGACCCATATCAACAGCTTAATAACAACACAGAGTGTATGTTTGCTTTACATAGTTGCATTCACTGTGACCAGGTTTACTTGTATTTTAACTTGATGTGATTGCTACAGAAATAGCTGATTAACTTGGCACAAAATCGTGAGACAATTGGGGATAAGTTGTTTTTTAATGTCTCATGATTTCAAGGGCTTTAAAAGACTTCACGTTAGCAGCTGGTGGAATAATATACTCATATTTCTAACTGCTAGTAAGCATTGATAGTGAGATTAAATAATTTATGTTTAAACATGCCACAATATAGTGTAGAAAATACAGAGGGAAATAAATCGTAGTTAACTCTTTCCTTTAAAGTATGCCATGGCCTGAAGCTTGGCAATTGGAATTGTATGCACTACAAGGAACATATTAAAGATAAATACTCTTGTGCTATACAATAGATGATGAGCTCCAATTAAGTGTAGATGATAAACATTTCTAATAACTATATAACAGTGTTATTAATCACTGCAGTCACATATACCTGTCTCTCCACCTAACCAACTTTAGGCTGTGCAAAACAGCCAATAATAGTGTGAAAAACCATAAGCAAAAGTACTAGCATGCTTGACACCTTTGCGCTTGGCCAACCAAAGTATTTTACATAAACAGTGGAGCTTATTGACACATTAAATTGTACAATTCATAGACAGACAGACATTCCCATCAATGTTTGCATAGCTTCTGAGATTTGTGAGTGTTAAAAATCACAGTTTCGTTTAAAGTTTCGAAATAAAAGACAGTGATGTCTTTCATGATCCTCTGAGGTGATCTTGTCTACGATTTTTATGTATGGAAAAAAAATCAGTCCTTGCAGAATGAAATTTGCTGTATGGCAAAAAGCATGTGAACAATGAAGCACATTCTGAGCATTTATGGTACACGTGACATATACATATTATATATATATATATATATATGTGTGTGTGTGTGGGCTAAGGTGAAACACCTTGACATTCGTGAGCCATTAAGTGCTGAAATAAAAAGAAAGATTAGCACCCATCTCCATTTCATTCACCAGGATGTATCACTCAACATTGCAGTCCTGACAAGTTATATGGCTTTAGTTTCTACAAGAGAAAAGTCGCTTTGGCAACCATAAACACACTCAAAACATCAATGCTAGGATGTAATAGGTTTTGTGTTATTTATAAGAGCTTTTTAACAATTAAAAACACCTTTTTTTTCTTCTTTTTTTTTTCTTTTTTTTTACCAAGTAAACATTTTTCATGAGCAGCTTTCATTTTTGTCCGTCAAACAAAAACAAAACAGATCTAAAATATTTCTAAATGTGTGAGGAATGAGAATATTAGGTTTAGTAAATTCCCCTGTACCATGGAGATGGTGAGAAATAGCCTAATCATTGAGATATAAAAAAAATGTGGGATAATTTGGAAAAATAAACTTGTTTTCATTCCAGGTACTCAAAATCAGGCAGAATTTTTAAATGTGAAGTTTCTGCACATCATGCATACCAAAAACAGAGGTCATATTTTTGAGATAAGGAAAAAGCATATAATAGAGATGATAAAATAGTATTAGTTTGAACAAAAACACAAAATGATGCTCTCCTAATAGGTTCTGAGCAGCCTCACATTTCAATAATGACACAAAAAATCTTCACAGATGGCACTGCAGCGATGCCATCACTAACCACTTGTACCCATAAAATGAACACCTGAGTGTAACTAGCGAGACGCATGGAAAGGTAAGTTAGCACATACTGTACATAAACTAGCAATTTCTAAACATACTGAGGTGTGCACAGAATGTTTAACTCAAAATCTAACATACATGAAAATAAACAGTGAATTATTAAGGCATTCCCTACCTCTCTAAATAAATAAATCCATTCACACTGAATTTCCAGATTCTAGTAAAGAGTAGAACTCGTGGAGAGGCTTTGTCCAAAAACTGTTCATATGAATCTCACATTCCAACGAAAAATATGAAAAGAGCTTAAGGAGAGGAGATGATATGGATTGAGGGAAGGAGAGCAAAGGATGAATCTCAAGACTCTTTCAGTCTTCCCAACCGAATCAGTAGATGTCTGGAAGGTGAGAATACCTCCTGTCAAAGTAACCACCCTTGTAGATCCAGTCTGCAGCTCCAGTGTACGGATTATTGCCTTGCTGGAACCATCTGAAAGATGGGAAGCCAAGAAGGTTATAAAAATAAAAAGCCTGCTCAAAATCTTCATAGAAATTCTTTTTTGCACTAATACATTAACATTTCAAGATGGACATACTAAAAGGTTTTTAAATGATGGTATCTGCTTCTGTTTTCGAAGGTTAAAATTGCAATTTGCAGTCTCAGAACTGGCTGGCTTCATTAAAAAATTTTAATGCATGTGGTTGGTCAGTTTGTGTTTTAATGCTATGACAGCTTCCTTGGCTATTTTCATGGCAAATAAAGTTGTAATAGTATAATTTAAAATTTAAACACAGATACAAGTTTGCTTTAGATAATGCTAAAACTCTAAAATAACAAATCAATCAGGGTTGACTTAATTCTCAAAGAGAACTTAAACCAGCACAAATAAAATATGTTTAAAATATATAGGACTCTGTCTTCATTTGATATTTTCATGAGAAGCTTTCATTTTTATCGGTCAAACAAAAACAAAACCGATTTCTAAACGTGAGAGGAAAGAGAATATACAAAATGAGGAACCCAGGCCAGTGAAAAAAAGAAAAAAAAAAGTGGATGGTTGTGCTCTTAATTCAAATACTTGCCTTGTAGACCATTCTTCCTCGTCTTTAGCACGCTCTCTTCTGGCAGTTCTCTGCTTCTCTTCCAATCTCTCTTTCTCTTGACTTGCAGTATCTGGAATTTAAGAAGAGCTTTTAAACTTAGGGGTAAAATAAGTACAGCAACATCCAGAAGATAGCTTACTGGACAGACGGTAACAAAATGAGCCAAAAGAGAGTTTGTGCATACCGATATCCCCCTTTTCCATAGCTCTGATGTCAGGCCGCAAACGACAGTCTGTTGGTGCAATGACTCCGATCATGCCAGGCTCCAGCTCATTAAGCGTCATGGCAAAGTTGGTAAAATTATACATCTAAACAGAATCGAGGATAAAAAGAAAAGTAAAGAGAGAATAAGCATAACATGCAATCACCCAAGACAGATGTTGGAGTCACTGGGGGCTTGGGGTTACCTGTGTCGAGTGTGGCGGTCGAGGGGCTACTCTCCATAGCAGCGTACTGCCTGGCATCATAGTGACTGTCTCCTGAACATCTGGCATTTCATCTGCATCATCACCCCCTGTACTCTGCTCCTAATCACAAGCATACAGCACTACCATTAATAGCACATAATAAATTACATGCATATGAAAACCATTAAACATTACAGATAAAGCAAGATCAGGAAGCTAATGGACTAGAAAAAACTAACTGAACTACAAACTCTAGTATGATGGTGGCTCAGTTACTGTAGCTACACTGCTAAAACCCACTGTCTTTACCTTTACTTCTCACTGAAACTGCATGTTAATACAAAGAAGGGAAATAAAAATTGACTTCCAGCAAACACACTGCAGAACATTTGAATTACATTTTATTTTTCAATTACACTATTGTTAAGTTTGGGGTGAGTAGAGTTTTTTTTTTTTTTGTGCAAAAAAATTTATCAAAGGATACAGTAAAGACATTTATAATGTTACAAAGTATTTCTAATAATAGGCCTACTTGTTCATTTCAACTTTAATGGTTGTTGAAAATGGCTGTTGAAAATTCAGCTTTGCCATCACAGAAATAAATAAAACTTGAAAATTAAAACAAAATGGCTTAAATTAAAACAAAATGGCTGTGTCCTAAAGCCTAGGCAGCTGACTTGCTGCCTCGCTGCCTTATGAGGCAATGACTTTGCAGGCAGTGTTTTTGCATGAAGGTAGATTATGAAACTGATTTTGAACAGGTTTCTGAGGCAGCATAACGGTTTAATGATCAACAACAAAATAGAACAAGTTTTGTGATAACTAAACAAATATTTAATTACTACAATACAGATTTCTCGCTAGAAATAACATCAAAAGTGCAAAAAGTTAGTCAGAAATATACATTTACACACAAACTGACCACCAAACGCAAATTTCAGAAGCCGTCTTTATTTTTTAGCTAAACCGTCACGGAATGGAACGCACAGGATTGTGGGAAATCAAAGGCAGCGAAGGATTCATCTATGCTGCCTTCAAAATTCGATTAGAAGAAGGTACCTCCGTAGACAGGAAGTGAAGCAGAATTTGGATTCGGATGTGCCTTGATGCCTTCCTGCCTCAGATTTTAGAGCTTTCGGACGCAGCCAATATTTCACAATATTACTATTTTTACTGTATTTTTGATCAAATAAATGCAGGTGAGAATACGAGTCCTCTTTCAAATTCGAAATCATTCCAAATAACCTTACAGACCCTAAACATTTGAATAGTAGTGTATAATTAATTTGTATTCTATTGAAATAAATAGGGATGTTCATTTTAACCGTTTAACCGTTAACCGACCGATAAGAATTTTGACCGATTAATACAATCAGTTAAACGGTTTAAAGTCACTTTATTTCTTTATTTTTCAGTAATTTATCAAAGTATTTTAAAAGGTTTGCTGCATGGTTAAAATAAGCTACGCGTAGGCTATATTATATATATATATATATATATATATATATATATATATATAAATAAATTTTTTAGAGCGAGAGAGAGAGAGAGAAAAAAACATAAGTCTCCCTATTAGTCGCATTTTAGTATTTCATTCAGAAATAGGCCGACGCGAATTACAAACATTATAATAAACACTGTAAACATATAGAATATTTTAGTTCCCATCACTCCTCAACAAATCCTTTCAATTATCAGGAGGCTATTTAGAAAAGAACAAGAATTAAAAGTGTAAGAAGCTATAGGCCTAGCTATGTAAACGACAAACCAAAACTAATTCATTTAGGCTAAAACGAAACTGAAACCAATGTTGGGTCTCTCATTCAAACAAAATCAAATGTTTCCGTATTCGTGATGTATTTTAATGCCAAATATTATTTACCTTTTTATGTAGCCTAGGCCTACTTCACTCGCGTTCCAATATCCACGTAAAACAAAACGTTTTGCATAACTTCATGGCGGTACGGTGATAACGCTTAATGGCGCAGATTTTACTACACATTTAAACTGAGCAGTGTGTTTGTTTGTTTTTTCTCCATATGTTTGACTGATTGTTTTTTATAATGATAATGAACAGGCTGCATTGTCAAGGTAGAATGCTTAACTGTGCGCGCATGCGGCGCAGGAGCGTGATGTGATGCTATGGTGACCATGTGAATCCTCACGTTCTGTTGTTTGCTGCTTTTTGTGCATGTAAAATCAATCCCAGGAAAACAAATGTTAGTATTTTTAACGGGTCACAGACACTTATTCTTGCTAATTTAACTCAGTTCTAATTTAAAATAATCTTGTCGGTTAACGGTTAATAATCGGTTAACGAGTGTCGGTTGTCGGTTGGGAAAAATAACCGATATGAACATCCCTAGAAATAAATAAACAAAAAAAATGAAAAAGGAATTTGTTTGTATAGTGACATAAAAACATGAGAGTTACACAATGGAAAGAACTTGCTTCTTATCTAGCGCTTAAGATATTTCTTTTATGCTTCAGTAAAGGTCTTGAAACTTTTTCAGCTGGCATAGTGCTCTCTTCTAAGAGTTAGCAAACAGTCCCTATTGTGGTAAGTGGTGAAGCCTCTATTTGAGGATGCATGAGAACCCTTTTGGACTTCCATGTGAAAACAGAACAGAAAATAGATCACGGCTCTGCAGTAAGAGATAAATGACTTAACACTTTTTACCTGCTTGTGTTTCTTGGACTCTCCTCCGCTTTTCTTCTCTGCTTTCTTATTGGCTTCGTAGACTTTTGGCTCAATGCTATATACACACTCAGTCCACTTCCCATAGACAACCCGATGCTTCTTTTTACTGAAATACACCCAGACAAAATGAGTCACAAACACAAGCATCAAAAATGCCAAAGTACATACACAATCCAGCTGTAAAAGACATTGCTGATGCCTGTAGTGCTACAGACACGAAGTGCATGTGCAGAGTGAACTCTAGAGGCTGGGTGCCAGATATACCCACTGACATTTGATACGAATGACTGCTCACCTCTTGTCCTGGATATGTCCCTCTACCCTATGTAGCTCTTTGCCAAACATGCCGCATGGCTTAAAATTCAGCACACACTTGTCCCCAGTGCTAAAACAAACAGACTCAGTCAAAATGGAAAGATCACAATGCAGCCTTTACGACAACAATTTTTATATGTTGAAAAAGGCTGAAAATGCAGGCAAATTATTTAATGTAAGAAAGGAAAGAAAAGAGGTACCTATGGTTGACAATCTCCACTGTCCCATACTGCTCAATCCACAGTTTACCCAGAATAACATTATGCACACAGCACATAGGGTTCGTCCATGTGTAAGCTTCTCTGTGTCTGAGAGAGAGAAAAGGTGTTAAAAAATAGCTCAGCCAAACCTAACACCCAAAATATCTTCCATACACATATGAAACATGCTAAATAATAAATGGACATTCCAGCATGTTACTTATCTAGCAGATGATGCTTTCCAAAGCAAGATACAGTACACTAAGGGCAGGGAAAGGTTACTGCCTTGCTCAAGGGTCCGATTGTACTTGAGGATCTCAATGACTCTCCAGCTCCAATAAAAAAAGTATTCATATTATTCTTAGTGACGTCAAATAAATAAAACTCACTTGGAGAGCTCAAGTGTCATAGTGCCTTTAGGCTCTGCCTCCACACTCTTCCCCCAGAATTTCAGTTTAGGGTAGATGGAGCCGTGAAACGAGAAGTCCTGATTGAGTGACTCGGAGTAGAAGGCGCTGATTGGTGGATGGTGGCTCACCTGTTCTGAGATCATACGGTAACCCTCTTCATCCCTGAGCACAGATATTCAAATTATTGGTGCATGCTAATTTGGATTTACATATTCAGATTTGTATTAGATGAGGTCCAAACGTTCTTCAGATTTACCTTGTAAGTTCAAAAGTCTCTCCTAATAAAGGGTTAAAAGGTTTTCCAGTTCTGTCCCATTGCGAGGCAACAGCAGAAATGGCGAATGCAGCAACAAGCTGACAAACAAGATGCAATTGTATAATAAGAATTTGTTGAGTCTTTCATACATGCACACTCATGAAAGCAAAATATAAAGGAGGCAAGGTTTCTGCAGGTTTATGAAGGCACTTTTTCAAGACCTTTTTAAAACCAATTAAAGAAAATGTAAGCAATAAATTATAAATTAACAATATCAATATTTTCTCTAAATGTACATATCTAGAGAGCACACAATGAGAAACACTTTAAATTTTGAAAAAACAACTACCATTAGATCTCCATTGCTTTTTAACTCATTTTACAAAAAACAATTGCTTAACTGGAAAATAACTTTTTAACTGTACCTTCTGATCACACTGGAAAAAAGGGATGCTCCTTCATAGACAGTGTTTATATTGTGATTTCCAAGATGCATTGTGAAGCAAAATGATATAATGGCTTGTTTTCTGAGAAACTAATCAAAATAAAGTTTATGATTAACACAAAAACAAATATCTGCTAGTTTTCATATCCCACTGAAGGATATTTGTTCTTCTTTTAAGCATTAACTCACTTAATTTTGTTCTCAGAAAACCTCATATCTTTATTTCACATCTCAAATTCATGTATCCTGATTTAAGCCTTTTTAGGTATTTGTATTGGAAAACAAGATATTGAGGAACATCCACATTTTTTGAAGTGTAAGCAACACTGAATGCCGTGACTTTTTAAGGACTTAATTTTTGGAAGGGCAAATAAAGACTTCTTAAGACCTGCAGAAACCCTAAAGGCACTAACCTGCATACGCTCTATAGAATCAGAAAGTGTACAAGCTTTATGGATGAGGTATGTATGTTCCATGTACTCTGTAATCCTCTGCAAGAAGCTCAGCGGTTCGTTGAAAACAATAGGCATTGTTATCTTGGACAGCTCCTGCAAACATAAAGTATTCCCAGAAAGAAATGGCTTGGCATGTGGATGATGACTCCACAATCTAAATAATACGTCTCTTTTAAAATTTCATATTTCATGCTGTGTTTGAATGGAGAACTTTTGATTGAGCTGTTGTTTGGTCAAAGTAGGTTGTGCTCACCATTCCAATGCATTTCTTCAAAAAGCCCCATACACTAAAATCATTTCTGGAGAACATGGGCGCTGGCAGAGTAGTCCTGAACACACAGACACACACATAAATTCATTACACAGTCCAACGGATAAACATCTTTACATTTTGTTTCCTGCCACTGGATATTATTTGACAGTATTCAGACTCCTTACCGCCTCTCCCATACTCCATTTTCAGATGGCACTTTGCCATTCACCATCTGCTTGCTCTCATAGACGCAGGCATCTTTAAAGCTGACTTCACATGAGTCGTCTGATTCTAAACCTGAGAAAGAAGAGAGATTTAGCCATAGGTGATGATAAAAATGCGATTTACGGTACTAAACTTCATCACATACCTGTCTCAGCATCATAGAACTCTTCCTCGCTGTTCATGATGGACAGTTACTGCTGCTGATGTCAATCAGAAGGCATTGTTTCACAGCTTGAATTTGCTCTATAGATCAAACCAGAGAACAATATTGTAAGTTTGAAAATGAAAAAGACACAAAACTGGACGTCATTAGTCTGACTAATAAAAAGGAATCATTAACGTACTGTAGACTACTACTATGGCGTATACCTGGAACATGCTGGACACTAATGCTGACCTACTCTCTGTCCATTCCCTTATTGAACACACAGAACAAATCTAAATCACCTCACTGCAGTCTTTAAACAGCTGTGCTTGGCAAAACCATCTGATGAGAGTGTCGGACCAAGCTAATCCTTTAATGGCCAATGGCAGCTCATAGCAGAGAGAGAGTGTGTCAGCATCCGATTGTCTGACTGACTGTACCGATTCACAATGTTGGCTTATACCATTCAGGAATTATGACGCAAATGTCCTGTTAGCACATATAAGAGTGTGCATAATAAAGAAAACGAAAACACATTTCATAAGAGTTCTTAGAATTTTTGTAAACGTGCTTTTTGTTGGCATTTATATGGTTTTGAATGTCATTTTCAATAAAAGTACATTAAATACATTTAATCGAATATATATCATATACACTATCATTCAAAAGTTTGGGGTCAATAAGTCGTCTCCAAGGCCAATTATTACAATTTCCAATAACTTAATATATTTTATAATTTAATTTATTCCTGTGATGGCAATGCTGAAATATGTCACATCATCTTTCAGAAGCCGGCTTTGCTGAATGGGTGATGAAGAAATTGCTCATTACATTATTATTAGTATCAATGTTGAAAACAGTTGTGCTGCTCAATATTTTTGTGGAAAGCTGATACATTTTTTTTCTGGATGTTTTACTGAATAGAAAGTTCAAAAGAAAGCATTCATTTTAAATAGATTTTTTTTGTCATATTTTGCGTTGTTACAATGTAAATTTGCTTACAAATATTTTCCTTTTTTCTGCATGTTGGTTTTATCTTTCGACATGATTTTAATCACACCACATGACAAACAAATGTTTTTTTTTATATTTTCAAAAATGTTAAAAACTTCAATAAGTAATGGTAAACAATTATGCCAAAATATTTAACACACTTCAAGAATTGAATTATTTTAATGAGGCTTTTTTTTCTTTCTAATCATATCAGGAAAGTTGACATTTGTAACTTTATGCACCCAAAATTAATTTTCATTTGATTTAATTTTAAATAAAAAACAATGCTCATTACAAAGGCATATTCAATGTATGAATTGCACTGTAATATATTCTTGAATAAATGAATACAACGGACATAAATAAGCATCATGTCATTGACCCACAAACAAACAGAAACAGAAATAGGGAGCTAAAAGGAAGAACTCTTGTTCAGACTCCCAATCATAAAGGTGTGGATGAACAAAATGCAAAGCAGTTTAAAAAAAAAAAACAATTGGCCATATAACAAAGGAGGGCACAAATTCAAAGCAGTTCAAAAAACTATTAGCCATATAACGGAGGTGGGCACCATGCAAATTATTTGGAACTCAGAAAGGCAAAGCAGCCGTTTAACAAGCTGACAGCTATCACATATTCAAACACACATGTGGTAAACTGCCAATAGAGGAAGTCTTGGCTGGCTCAGCAGCACGTAGCCCTGGTCGTTTTGCAACCACACAAATTCAAGGTAGCTCAACTGAAATGAATGTAGACTAGAGGTGGCTGTGACTGACCGCATGCTTTGGGCTGGAACAAAGAAAACCTTGGATTCTTAATGTGAAGGATAGGGTGCAAGGCAGCCAAACTGTATGAAGCTACAGTACATAAGACAGACCATTTGTAAAAAACAAAGAACATTTTACAATGTTGGCTTTGGAAAATGGCTTTCAAGTGTATTTTTTAAGTTCCTGTTTTGTTATGAAACAAATGTTGGTGAATAATACAATATTTCTATATAATATCATCTAATCGCATTTACATGAACACAAACATTTCACAATATACAAAAAAAATCATGACACTATATACCTTACCAAAACAGACTATAACAGTATTCTTTAAACATATATATAAAAAAGAAAAACCTGCTAGACAACAAAACTTTTTTTCAAAACACTTTCTTTCAAATATTTCCAAATAATCATGTAAACAATACACCCTATAGTCTTTCAGTAAAAGGCTGTGATGGGCTGTTATAACAACAATAAACAAGAGAAAACTAGTCGCACAACTGACTGGAAAATGACAGTGCTACAGATCAATGGCGACTAAGACAACCACATAGGTGGTGGTTCTGCCTGAAGAAAATATTGCACTAGTAGTTTTGGAATTTATATTGACCTGGATGCACAAAGTTAGTTCACTAATAACAGCAGTTAGTTGCTGGTTCACAGTCGTAACTGATGAAAAAAACATATAACTTATTAGTAGTAGCAGTATGATAAAACTGGAGTCACATGTGTTCGGGATCAGTAAGATTTCTGAAAGAAGTCTCTTAAGCTAATTAAGGCTGCATTTATTTGATCAAAATACAGTTAAAACAGTAATATAAAATATTATTACAATCTAAAATAACTGTTTTCTGTTTTACTGTAATTTATTCCTATGATGGCAAAATTGTATGCAGCCGTCACTCCAGTCTTCAGTGTCAATGATCTTTTCTAATATGCTGATTCATGCTAATTAATGTTTGTGGAAACACTGATCTATTTTTCAGGATTTTTTTAATGAGTAGAAAGCTCAGAACAGCATTTATTTGGGGGGGGGGGGGGGTCATGTAAAAGTATCTACTGTCACTTTTTATCAATTTAATACATCTTTGTATAAAACCTTTTTTTTTTTTCAATGCACGTCCACAGTATGTGCTCTTCTCAATCAAGTCAAAATGCTTCCCCGGAATTAGTACTGCTGTCAACTAACAGATAGATCATAGTAGCATCATACGCACAGGTGTAATGAGTGTCAGCCAAAACAGTGGAGTAACGTTAGATTAAACCCACCAAAAGCACAGGGCAATCAGTTGATCCAGTATATCATTTAAAAGTCATAGAAAGCACTGCTTAGCACATGATCACATGCAGCACCATATTAACACAACACAATCTACATCCACCCATCCTGACTAAGTACACTGCCAAATCATAGCCCGTGCAACGTCTAGCCATCCGTGCATGAGGGCAAGCTGACATTCAAGTTATGTCCCGTTAGATATACAAACATATCTGATACTATGAATAACCTGCCTCGCTCGGCATCTCCAAACTAGATCTACTGCGGGCGGAAGGCACTGGGTGTTTGGCTTGAGCTGTTTTGACCCGCGTTAGCCGCTAGCAATGAGCAATGACCAATAATAAACCGCATATTACTCACCAACCCGTTTGATATCATCAAAACCTTCAAAAAGGCACAAAATAACACGACGTATAACGTCGATCAGGTTTAGAAGGCTGTATACTGTGCGTGTGTCGCGTTACCTTTCAATAATGTAAAGCTGGTCCGCTCCTTTCTCCGGTGGGACAGAAAACAAGCGCCCAGTTTGGGAAGACTGACAGCGGGGCGGATACATTTCGCCAGGACGAGAGAACAAACTGGATTGGAGGGTTAAAGAAGCGGTACAAACGAAGTTGGGCGGGGCGACGTTTGATTGACAGAAGCAGTAGCCTATTGTGAAAGAAGATCCCTCTGCGAATGTACGATATTAACCTTTCGAAGGGGCGGGGTTATATTGAGGTTACATAAAGGGGTCGGTACTAAAAAGGCAGGGATGTGGGTTATTTATAATCCCAACAATAAATATCGCCGTCGGCTATGGCAGTGGCGCTCCTTGATTGATTATGACTGCTGTCCAGGAATGGATATATAGAAATCCTTAGTTATATAGGCAATACATTGATTTTAGGGTGTGAATAAGAAAAATCAATAAGAAGCTATAGAAAATATTCAGTGAATTCACAAATAGACAGATGTTTTGCAGCTTCAGTGCATATTTTGAATTCTTATTTGTGCTGTGAAACAGGGCCAGGAGTTTGTGGGGACTTTGACAAAAACATGAAAATAAATGAGGCCCAATAGTGTAACATATGGATTCTTGCTTTCAATTTTAATCACATGGGCTTTTTTATGCTGTTCAAATCATACAATATGCAGTAACTTAATTAAACTAAGGTTAGAAAATGATAAATAAGGCATTTCATGTAAACATAACTTTGTTAAAAAAAAGTTTATTTTGTGCAGCAAGAAACTGTAGAAAAACTTTACACGATATAAGTGAAAGTGTAAGAACATAAGTGAAAAACATACAGTTTGGGGAAATAATTAAAAAAATATATAACAAAAACATAAATATTTTAAATACAACCTGAATTCTGGAAATGTTGGGACATTTTTTTAAATTTGAATAAAATGAAAACTAAAAGACTTTCAAATCACATGAGCCAATATTTTATTCACAACAGAACATAGATAATATAACAAATGTTTAAACTGAGAAATTTTACAATTTTATACACAAAATGAGCTCATTTCAAATTTGATGCCTGCTACAGGTCTCAAAATAGTTGGGATGGGGGCATGTTTACCACGCTGTAGCATCTCCTCTTCTTTTCAAAACAGTTTGAAGACGTTTGGGCATCGAGGTTATGAGTTTCTGGAGTTTTGGTGTTGGAATTTGGTCCCATTCTTGCCTGATATAGATTTCCAGCTGCTGAAGAGTTCGTGGTCATCTTTGACATATTTTTCGTTTAATGATGCACCAAATGTTCTCTATAGGTGAAAGATCTGGACTGCAGGCAGGCCAATTCAGCCCCATACCATCAGAGATGCTGGCTTTTGAACTGAACGCTGATAACATGCAGGAAAGTCCTCTTTATCCCGGAGGACACAGCGTCTGTGATTTCCAACAAGAATGTCAAATTTGGACTTGTTTGACCATAGAACACTTTTCCACTTTGAAACAGTCCATTTTAAATGAGCCTTGGCCCACAGGACACAACGGCGCTTCTGAACCATGTTCCTAGGCCCATTTAGTAATGTCAATGACAGAATCATGCTGATGAGTGATGCAGTGTTGTCTGAGGGCATCCAACAAAGGTCTTCAGCCTTGTCCCTTACGCACAAAGATTTCTCCAGTTTCTCTGAATCTTTTGATGATGTTATGCACTGTAGATGATGAGATTTGCAAGGCCTTTGCAATTTGACATTGAGGAACATTGTTTTTAAAGTATTCCACAATCTTTTTACGCACTCTTTCACAGATTGGAGAGCCTCTGCCCATCTTTACTTCTGAGAGACTCTGCCTCTCTAAGACATCCCTTTTATGTTACAGACCTGATGTCAATTAACTTAATTAGTTGCTAGATGTTCTACCAGCTGAATCTTTTAAAAATGTCTTGCTTTTTCAGCCCTTTCTTGCCAACGTTTTTGAGACCTGTAGCAGGCATCAAATTTGAAATGAGCTCATTTAGTGGATAAAATTGTAAAATTTCTCCGTTTAAACATTTGTTATGTTCTCTATGTTCTATTGTGAATAAAATATTGGCTCATGCGATTTGAAAGTCTTAGTTTTCATTTTATTCAAATTTAAAAATTTCCAGAATTCGGATTGTAGGTCCAAAAATACATCAAAATATTATTACAAATATAAATAACGAATAACACATTAAATAGTTGGTAAGTCTGCAGATTAATTAGGCTACTATTTTTAATAAGCAATAATTCGTTTAAACAATAAGCAGCAGAGTAAACAACGACTAGTAACAGTTTTTTTTAAGTGATTAGTTGGTCACCACTTTGTGGTTTGTGAGTCTGCTTCTGGTTAAGGTTTGTTAGCCTACTAAAAAAATAAAAAAATAAAACAGTAATGTTCGATATAATTTGGATTCCATAATGTAATAAACCAGGTTATAATAAACAGATTATAATCATTACAATATTACTAAATATTCTTGTATCGGATGTTGATATGCTATTTGTTAAGGACCACACTTCGCGTCCCCTCCCTTGGACACCTGAATGCGTCGGAACTTTACTTTCATTTGAAGCCACTAGATGTCAGCGGAGCAATGTTATCCGATGTTTTCAGCTCCGTGCCACTGAGAGGCGTGAGTTTTGATAAACTGTCTTCCTTTTGAAACCAGTGTATATATTTAGAAAAGAGACTTAAATAACTTACATCTAATTAGATTTTTGAATACAGCAGCTGTTACCGACTTCAATCATAAGTGTGCTCATTGAAGGCCATCATATGCATTTACAAATAAGAAAAATAGCCGATTACTAAATTAATATTGAAAAAATAAGCATGGGAAAAAACTAGCATATGCTAGTTGCCTTATATTAGGAATATTTTATTTTACTAGCATATTTTATGGGGGGTGTAATAATGGTCATTTTAGATGACGTTTCGGATGTATTTTTTTTTATTTTTTTTATTTATAATCTATAATAGCATTAAAACTTATTTCATATTTTCTCTAAACCTTCTTGGATGTTAAGACAGGCACCTGCAATTCTGGCCAAATTAAAGATACATTGTGTGTAAATTTGCATGTTATAATGTAAGCATCATTAATGACCCCTTGTGTTTAATAATAAAAAAAATAATAATAAAAAAAGAGAGATTAGTGAAATGAAAGAATGATTTAATAAAAAATCATAAAGATTAACTGTCTCTAATTGGCCTGTTTAGCTAAGCCCTCAAAACACTTCTTAGTTAGTGGTACAGTAGGCTTTTGCATGATTTTGTATTTAATAGTTTACACTTTGCACAAACATTTGCAATTAGTTTTTAAAAGGTAACATTACATTAAGGGCTCTATGCTTACATTTCAGGAGCACTAGTGCTCCTACTTAAAAAAAAAAATTGACTCAAAGGTTTGTTTTTTAACCTTTGTAATGCCTCTAACTTTATTAAATGTATGTCATCTTTTGTGCTAAAAAATTGATTTATAAACTTTTATCAAAAATTTTAATTAAACAGTAAATAAAATTAAAATAATAAGATACAATCAGGATGAATAAGTTACCAGTCAAATGAAATCAGCATCAACAATTCATCTTTGCACAGCACAGAAGAGCACAAATATGGCATTAAGGAATATTTAGAGACTTTTTGACAAGACTAGGAGGTGGAATTAATGCATTTAATAATAACAATGTTATGAAATTAATGTTTTAAATATAAAGTTTTGAATATAGAAACACTGAACAATTTAACTTACTCAATTTAAAAATAAAACTGAAATCGCCAGTATGTGGCAGCAAGTCACTGAATCATTCATTCAGTCGATTCGTTCAAACGGCTGATTGATTTAGGAACAAAGCAAGTGACTCTCTTTATAAAAGGCTCACTAGATTTGTTAAAAAAAATCGCATTCAAAAACGAAACACGGCTGTGTTTGCTTGGACATGTGCAGGATCAGCTGTGACTTTGTTTGAAACTATTTTCTTTGATGAACTAGAGCACAATCAGACAACAGTGTTCCTAAAATGTAAGTCATTGAATATTAACTTCTGTATAAACAAATTCCCTTTATAATAATTACAAACATGTCACTCGTCTTAGTTCATGGCGATCTCACAAACTTCCATTGTAATGAATGAAGCTCTCTACACTGCACACACTGAATCCATTATGTACATCGTCTCTACACTTTGTTATAATATAACGAATGTCCCAATGTGCATGAGATGGTCCTCACTGCAGAGTACAATATCCAGGGGGTGTGGTTAGACCTAGGTCCAACTCCTCCCACCTTACATTTACCTAAACCTACCCGTCTCCAGCCCCTGATCCCTAAACCCACCCATCTCCACCCCCTAGATGTGGATCCAACCTAACCAGGGGCTACTGATGTATTAATAATTTTCAATACTATTTAGGGCAGATAGGGTGGATAGTATGCGCATTGGGACGCAGGGATAGAAACAAATATATCGCTTTCATTTCCAAATAATCCTGACCAATTGGAAATGAACCCCCCCCCCCCCCCACCACCACCAGCGCCCCCATTTCCAGCCCTGCTAATAATGCCAGTAAAGCTGAGTTATCTGTGACTCAGAGTGAGAGAGAGAAAGAGAGAGAGAGAGTAAAGCTCCTGTTTTTTTGGGGCGGAGATTTCGGAGTTTTTATAGCACATGGCCACACACAGTACATATATTCACTCAAACACTAGACTAACGGCTTTACCTCATCTCACATAAACTCTTGAGAGGATTCTGCTGGAATCATTCATCTCGTTACTGGCTATTAATCGCCTTTGTTTGTAAAAAAAAACAATGTAAGGTAAATGAGAGGAAGTTAACTTTTATCTTTGAACGCCAACACGATGACAAAGACAAAAGTTGAGGCAAATCCTGAGTCTAATGCACGCTCATCCCATCACGGACGGGACGGGCAGGATAAAGCCTGCGGAGACGCGAGCAGCCAGCAACCTTCAAGACAAATCCACCGGCATCAGACGTCAAAACAACCCCAGGCGAACACTTGGTCTAAAATCATCCCGGCAGCCTCACAGAGCAAAACCAACGAGGTTCACTCTAAGAAACCAAAGCGTGGAGCATCTGTCACGCCAAACATCCACACAGGCAAAAAGGAGATGAGACCAGAGTCAAGAAAACGCTCCGATGGCACTCGCAGTAAATCGTGCGGGAGGAGAAAGCTGTCGGATGGCAGCATCACGTCTGATGACCTGAGTAAGGACTCTGGCTGTGCTACCGGGAAGCTGTCTTCCACCGACAGCAGCTCTGAGATCTCGGACGCATCTGAGGAGCATAAGCAGTCCACTGATGCCCAGTGTGGTGAAGTCTGTCACAGAGGTACCGACGAAGAGATGATGGACGATTCAGCTGAGCGGATGTTATCAGGACACAGAGAAGAAGATGGTCTGATCAGTGCCACCCTGTCTCCAGGGTTTGGCTTCGGAGAGGGAAGCATCTCTCCTGGAGACCAGAGGTCCTACGTTTCTCTGGACAGTCGCTTGAACTTGAGCGCGTCTGTGGCATTTTCGGACGTGACTGAAGACTTTGCTGATGGGGTGCATGAGGATCTGCTGAGAGAGATTGATGACCTAAGATCAGAAAATGAATATTTAAAGGTGAGGTTTGTTGATTAATTTATTCATTTATTTATTTGTTTGGTAATTAATTGCAAATGACAGTTTCTTGCATGGTGTAAATTATGCTTGGGAGAGTTCAGGTAAAGTGGGACACATTTCATATTTGCTCTTTAAATACAAGACAATCAAATTTAAGTAATTCATAATTGCCATAAGGGTGTTTTGTGATTGTGAACATGTTTTGTTTTGTCTGACACCATCATAGCGGACATGATCAAGCATCTGAAATGAGTGCTTATGGAAAATCCATCAAATGAAGATGCTCTTCTAAAACATAAACATTGTAGTTTTTAAAATATGTCTGAATTCTATTACCAAAACAATGTATTGTTCTATAATTGCATTTAATTATTTGTGAGAATCTGTTTTGAATACCTTCACTTTATCCATGTTAGATAAAGTAGGAGAGTACTAAATGCAACCTGTTTTGATGGATTATGATTATTTAGCATCTAATATCATCAGCTTACATGGCATAAACCATGTCATATGATGTGCTGGACTATGTACTTAATGTAAAATTAAATCGAAACGATCCCACAGTGTCTGCTGCATGTATAATAAGTATTTTAACAGTCACATAAACAAAGCAAAAATAAACTGCACGTGATATGGCTTATACTGTAAGATTTACTCTCTTCTTAGAAGATTATACTTTCGCTAATTGGCTCGTGTCATCCCTCATTGCCTCTGACATGCAATAGAAGGACGGGTTCACAGTGAGAACGAGACAAGCTTTGCTGTGATTAAGTGCAAGGTGTCTCAGTAGAAATCAAGAAGTCAACAGAAGTGCCAATGCATTCAAGAAGGGCAGTGTGTCATTCTTGGCACGCGTCCCTAGTTCTGTGGGTTAATGCGCACAGCATGCTGGCACTCAAGAGGTGAGGCCAGTGCTGTCTTGGATGAGTTGGTTGAAGACTGGCATTGATAACGATATAGGAAACACCCTTTGTACACAACTGAAGTAGAATGCATTCATTTACCTCATGTTTTCCAATCAAAAACTTCCATTTTAGAACAGTTATGGTGGCTGTAATACTGCCACATATGATTCAATTCTATGAAGTTGATGTTAACATACACCATTTTTGACTGCATTTTTAGGATGAAATGGAGGAGCTCCGCTCGGAGATGCTGGAGATGAGGGACATGTACATGGAGGAGGATGTTTACCAGCTGCAGGAACTCCGACAGCAGCTGGAACAGGCCAACAAGGCCTGTCGCATCCTCCAGTACCGACTTAGGAAAGCAGAGAGACGCAGCCTGCGTGTAGCCCAGACAGGACAGGTGGACGGAGAGCTTATCAGGACACTTGAACATGATATTAGGGTGAGGATGTGCTTACAGTCATAATTTGCTGGCGTTTTCTGTGAGAAAGTCCTTGTATGAGGTCAAATAAAGCATAAAGAGCAATCACTGACATTCAGGGTGTAATTAAATAGATGTTTCCCTCATGATTTGGGTGCAATTAAGCTACAGTGGTGTGTGTACAGGAAAACCACTGTTAGGGTTTTGGATGCAGTCCATGGCATTCATCGGGACAGGATGTTTATCTAAATTGCTTAAAGCTCAGTGCCAATTAAATGCTGAATAGTAAGTCACTAAATGAGTCAAAACTCTGTTTTTATGAATCAGCATGCACTCAGATGGATTGTGTAATCCTTCCACTGTGGTTTGTGACCCAAATCGTGGTACTAAGGGTTTAGTGAGAGCTGAAATATCATTTTGTTTTATAGTTTGACGTGTGAGTGAGTGGTTTTATTTTTGGAAGTGGTCCAACTAGTAAAATGAGGAGAAAAACCCTCGGTTTTCTGTTTGGCAGACAATTGGTGTAGCTCAGTTTGTGGTGGGCCACTCACAGCATAAGCATTTTTTGGTTTGAACTTCCCAGCCAATCAGCGACAGAGCTTTCTGTAGGAACGTTACGAATTAAAAACGAATTTAAACAGCAGGGCGACCCATATAAAATGTCTGTTTTCTTTTGAAATCTGCATCCAGACTATGCAAAACGTATTCCTCAGGTTTCTTACGAACCCTTTGTCTGTGCAGAATTAGGAGTGAAAATGTATTTTTGGGAAACACAATGTGAAGTATACTCAAGGTTGAATGAAAGAGTGTGTGCATTTGCATGTGTGCGGTATATGTGTCAAGGACTATAGCCACAGTCTCCAAGAGGGGAAGTGTCCAAGCACAGCTGCTGCTGTGTGTTGTGGGCATGTCCATGACCAGTCTATTTTAAAGGCATGTGAGAGAAATAGATACCCTCCTTTCACAAACTGGGCCAGTGTGTGTCCATCGCTTTTCAGCGTCCTCACTAGCACTCTGTCAAGATATTCAGTCTTCAACAACCCCCCACGGGAGTGTCCTGCAATCTGATATCTAACAGCATCCTTTTCAAAGTCTGCTGTTCTCCACATTTCCATCTTTAACTTTTTTTACTGAGAAATACAAGTTTGTGGAGTTTTTCTTGGAACTCAATGCTGATAATAAACGCTCTGTACTATAAAAAAAGAAAAGTCATGCGCTGAATGCTGTGGTATAATCACATGCACTCTAACCGTTTCCCCTTGACATTGTTCGCAATTGTTAGCAACCCCTTGAGCATCAAGAGGATGGGTGCTTTGCAAAGGGTAGCAAAGGAGGGAGATCATAGGACAGTCAACCCATATTGAATCCTGAACAATTACCTAACCATCTTACTTCCTCTTATCCTCAATGTCACAAACCACAGCTGAAATATGGTAACTTAATCCTCATTTTGCAATGTTCCATATAAAGTTTCACTTATGTATTTTCTATAAATATAGAGCTTCTTGTTCTAACAGTGTTCCCCAAGACAATGAAATGACATGAGATAATTATCATATTACCATCAACATTTTTGTGGATAGTTAGCATGGACACATGGTTTGCAGTGTATTTATTTTACTCTAAATTAATATTGTTTTCCCAGGTGGCAAAAAGCGTGTCCCTTCGCCTACACAGCGAACTTGAGGCCATTCAAAAGAAAAATTCACGGCTGGAATGGGAAAATGAGGGTTTACGTGAACGGCTGCAGGATCTGGAGGTGGCAAAGCAGGTCCTGCAGGCTGAGATGGACAAATCACAGGTGGTATGACCACAAAGCCATTGTACACATTATTGTTCAAAAGTTCAAGGTTTATGTTTTAAGTCTCATTTGTTCACCAAGGCTGAATCGTAGAAACAGTAATATTGAAATATTATTACAATTTTAAAAAAAATTCTATTTTAATATATTTTAAATAATATATTAAATTACTAAATAAAAGTATTCATTTCAAAAAGAAAATAACCTGACCCTGAAAAACTGATATGGACCCTAAACTTTTGAATGGTAGTATATATACATATATATATATATATATATTGCTTGTTTGTTGCTTTGACTCCTTAGTTTCATGATGCTGTTAGGATTACAATCTGACCTTTACCCCAACTGTATGTAGTGGGTGTAACCGACAGCTGACTGCTTGGGTAGGGCATAGAATGATCTAAGGGTCTGAATTCAAACCGCAGCTGTCATTCCCACTTGTAGATGCAGTGAGGGGGAGAAGAGAGAAAAAATGGGGCAATTGAAAGGTTGAAGAGCATGAGAAAGAAACCACTTAGAAATAGGGTAGAGTGGGGGAAAACGCCCCCCCCCCCTACTATTTATACCTAAATAATAATTTATCCACAAGATAAAATCAAGATAAAATTTTATTGTAACTATGGACCACGTTGGCAAGAGTGATGTAGAAGTTTTCACCATGATGCTTACACTGGTGACGTACCCGAGAGAAAATGGATTTCACAGTAAATGATCGAATTTTCTTTCTTTTTTTTTTAGTAAATGATCTAATTTTCAACAGTTAAAGCTTATTGTTTTGTAAAACATCACAGTTATATATGATACGAGAACAGTATAGGGCCTGTAGATAGGGAGTATGTGTTATTTAAGAAAAACATAATTATATTCTCAGAATGACATAATTTTTGTCTCAAACATAGTCAGTGAGGTAAAACGCCCCCAGAGGGTAATGGGATATTACTGTAGTTATTCTGTTCTGAACATCAAATGTATTCTAACTAGTTGGTTGAATAAAAATATTTGGATTTTATATTTAAAAATTACCTCAAGTTAGCATCAGGTAGCTAATTAGCTAGCTAGCTAAAAAAAATGTTTTAAATAGGCTATTATAATTTTGTAATTCATTGATTATATTCTTTTAAATTTTAAGCTAAAACTGCCTGTACTCGGATTTTGCTGTAAATGTTTAAAGCAAATTGCTTTGTCAGACTGGGGGGCATTTTACCCCACCCATGGGATTGTCACCCATGCCATTGCCACAAAACTATGATAACTTTTTCGGACACATTTAATTTAAGGGGACATAAGACATAATCCTTAAGGGGGGCGTTTTCCCCCACTCTACCTTATACCTGAAAGTGTGATCCTTGTCCAACTCTGGCTGCAAGCCAGTATGCTTACATGTGGGTTTTATGATGTTCAATTACCACATACATGCTAAAAATACTAACAAGAATGCATATTTTTTGCTTTCACTTTCTCACAAAAATAAAAAATATAGGCCACCAACATAATGCACCAAACAAGTCAAATTTTATTGGCAATGAAGTCCTGTAGGTCTTTAATAACGGCACGCATTCAGTTTAATCCAGGATTCAGTGCTTAGAAGTGGATCCCAGCAGCTCAGCTCAGACAGCTGCTGCTCATTCCTGATCCTCACCAGCAGAGCAAATCAGCTACAACCAGATTATCAAGGCCTCATGTGAGCCTGACACCACCTGAAACATGATAATCTACATACAAACACCTTTTACTCATCCATTAGAGTCAAAAATCGGTTACACTTTACTTGAAGGGGGTGTTCATAAGACTGACATGACACCTTCATAATCATGAATATGAAGGTTTTTTATGCATGAAGTGTCATTCGCTCAGTTAATGCAAAGATGACATTGTTTGAGATGTCTTTGTTATGGGCTAGGGTTAGGGGTAAAGGTAGGAGTAGGGTTAGGTCAAATAATGTCATCTTTGCATTAAAAATGACATAACTGAGCGAATGATAATAATAATAATGATAATAACAGTTCATAAACTTGCATAAAACCTCCTTCATATTTATGACGTGTCGTGTCATGATTATGAAGGTGTCATGTCAGGCTTATGCACGCCCCATCAAGTAAAGTGTTACCCAAAAATCTTTTTGCAGTCTTGATAAAAATGAGTAATTAAATGACTAATTTATCATCTCTAAACATCAAGCTATAATATGATGATTACTATACTTTAGCTTGGTGTTGCGCTTAACAGCTTTGATTGACTCGATGAGGTTATTTTTAACATTTAAAGAAGTTAATTTGAAGTCTACATGCTCCTCCTCTGCTCTTTGTACTTTTAAGGGTTTGAGCCTCCTAGACAAAGCAGCAGACAGATAGACTGACTCTGGCCAGCATTCTTGACATACTTGGAGCAGTATGGATGTTTGGTGTAGTAATGGAGTTGGGGTTCTTGCCATCTCACTACACAAACATGATTGAGTGTGTTTATTAGGTGCATGCTTTCCTTACAGTCACACATTTCATTGGGTATTGGAATGCAGTGGACAGCGGTATGATGGAAAATAACAACTAAGATTAATATAACTCAAATGAACATTTATGCCCATAGGAGGACATCATCTTAGGGGACAAATTGCATCAACCCACCTATACATAGTAAGCTGTGTTATATAAGCTGCTGAAATGTCTTTAGACTAATTATGGATTTGGTGCATCCACAGAATTCTCTAAAGAGACGAAGTTTGAGATCAACATCCAGCAAGAGTGAAAAGAAGCTCTCTCCACAGGTGAGTTGGAAGTTACATTCATCTTAATGATTGATTTGTGAAGGTTAATGCTGCTTTGTTGCAGGTCTGGGTAGAGGGCCAACATTAGTTATCAGACTTCCTCTGTTTGTTTTAATAAATGTTTTTGATATATGCCAAATGTTTTGACACACCTGTGTCTTCTATAGGATGACAGTGCTGATTTGAAATGCCAGCTCCACTTTGCCAAAGAAGAGTCTGCGCTCATGTGCAAGAAACTAACAAAGATGGCCCTGGAGAGCGAGGCGATGCGGGAGGAGCTCGCCAAATACCGTCTGCTTTATGGTGAGGTGGATGAAACCCAGGCTGCAGCGGGTGCCACTAACTCCGCCCACACCCGAGAAGCAGAGGTCAAAGTTCACTTGCGGCTGGTGGAGGAGGAAGCCACGCTGCTGAGTCGTCGAATAGTGGAGCTAGAGGTGGAGAACCGTGGGTTGCGAGCAGAGATGAGTGAACTGCGTGAACGAGGAGGAGGAAGCCTGGAAGAAGAGGAGACGATGAAGGGGGCCAGTGAAGGATTAGCAGTGCCTCTCCAAACTGGGGTACAGGGGGAGATGCTTAGAGGTGGATGTCTGGATGGGAAAGAGAAGGCAGATGCAACGACTACCCACAATAATGTGCAGGAGAACCAGATGCATGTAGAGGAGGATCATGTGGAGAATTCTTCTATCAGCCACATGCACAGAGAAGGGCCGATTGGTGGGGAACAGGAGCTTTCTGCAGAAACTAAAGAGGAAGACGGACAAGCTCAGTGTAAGTCAGACTGCACATTTGGTGTGAAAGATCTAGAGAGTCTTCTTGCCATCCATGACCAGGCGCTGCTTGTCAGATCGACTATCCAGCTCCTAACAACCCCAGCAAAAAATGGCCTCTCACCTACATGTACCCATAACACTCCTGCTGGTGCTCCCTACTTAGGCAAAACTGCAGTAGATCCTCAGTGCAAAACACATCAGTGGCTTTTGGACCCCATGTTGAGTCCCTTGACCAATGGATTAGAGGTGTTACAAGCCCAACTGCATGCTCTTGTGGAAAAGTTGGAAGTGCTGTCAAACTCCAATTCAGAGCGCCCTGGGCCTGTTACAGAGAAGAATATGTTACATTTTGGTGAAGATTTAAGTGAAATGAAAGAGGACGCGAAGAATCAAGCAAGTCGAGAACTTCCATGTGAAGAAAAGGTTGGAAATCAGTGTAACCAGGACAGCTTAGTGCTGCTCACTCTGCAGCTCCAGTGGTTCATCCAGCAATGGAGGCAGGGAGAGAGACCCACAGCTGATGGAAAGAGTCCATTTGAGGTAAATTGGGTAACGACATTTGCTACTTACTAAATTTTCTTTATAATGATTCTTACTTGCAGTTGAAATAACAGTATATGCTTTCCTGTAGTTCAGACATAACACTAGCAATGCCAAGGTCATGGGTTCTATTCCCAGGGACAGCAAGAAGCTATAAATAAATAAATGTAAATGTACATTAAATGCAACATAAAAAGGCCTGCCAAAAGCATATATGTATATGTTGTGTAGTTGGGTGTTTGGTCAACTCTGGGCACTTTTTGGGCCCTTTGAATACCTAAAACACACTTTTCATTTATTTAATTTGCCCACTAATGATACAGTATCTATACATGCATTCTCATCAAATCTTTCCCATCTCATCATGTATTGTGTTAATAATGTTCTGTGGTGGAAAATACGTTTACCATTTAATGTGTCCTAAATAGTCACAGTTACATACTATTTTTCACACCCTTTGCATAAATTTAGCTAATTTACATTTATATAGATAATCTAAGAAAATTAGAGTATAAAGACTGAAAATGATGCACAATAAAATATTCTGTATTTATATCATTCTAATGTAATTCTAGAATTTTTTTCATATATTTCACTTAATTTAAAAAAACGCTTTATTAGTGCCAAAATTCTTCTGTGTGGCATATTTTGTTAAAATAATAATATAAATAATTTCACATAATAAATGTTAAAATGGTGTAAAGTTTATTTCACTCAGAAACAACCAGTTTTATATGTCTTTTCATTTCAGATGTATTGTCAGAATGATCTTAAGGACACAGAGTCAAAAGAATGCAACAGTCAGGTATGAAAAAGAACAAGGATTACTGGGGTAAAAATAATAGTGTTTCAACATGACTACCAAAAGCAGTTCATTCTGCAATAAATTCAGCCTGAAAGAACGTCATACAAAAATGTGCCTTTTTCATAATATACTACAGCTGAACATACCTGCTCTTTGAGCATAGTTCCCCAATAGCATTGTTCCTTGACCTGTTGCTCATTTCCAGTTAGTCTGGTTGTGTTCCTGTTGCCCAGAGTTTATTCACCAATGTATGTTCCTCTCTCAGGTGAGCAGTGCCCTGCTGTCAGATCTCAGGACTGCACTGTCGGATCTGTTCTCTGAACTTTGGGAGCAGCACAGGGCAGCCCAGTTTGTTATCCGGCAGTTTGCAAACGCCAAAGCAGCGTGGGCCGTGGAGTGTGCAGAGCTCAAGAGCCTCATAAGCAGGGTGAGAACTAGAAGATCAGTTTAAATTCCCTTCAGAGAGTATCAATGAACCTCTTGTCTGCCTCTCATGTCGTCTCCTCTTCTTTCTTCAGTCTTGTGTCTGTAGGGACTTAGGGAGGAAATTAAAGCAGAAATGTCATCAAGCTGTTTGTGTTTGTTTACAGCTGGACGGTTCAGCTGGGAAGGCAGGAGTAAAGGGTCCATCAGAGCTGAATGCGGCTTTGCAGAAGGACCACATTGAGAAGCTTCAGCACCTGTTAGCAGAGTCCTACACTGCAGTGATGGACCTGACAAGACAGCTGAAGGTCCGTGAAAGCAGCTGGAGCTCTGAGCGGCAGGAACTGCTAGAACACCTGAACCATGTGCGTCTAGAGTGCGAAGGGTTGAAGACAGCTAAGCAAAATAGAGAAATGCAGGTCAGAGCAAAAATTAGTGTAAAACACTGAAACAATAATTTACATATTCAGTGTATTGTGGAACTTTGACATGATTTCAACTGTCAAAGGTCAACTATTAAAACAGGTCTTACTAGACACTTTTTTTTTGGGGGGGGGGGCAACTATTATTTATTTGGTAATATTTTATAATAAAGTTCAGTTTGTTAACATTAGTTAGTCCACTAGGTATCATGAACATTAGGTATAATGTTAATATAAATAATTTATAAACTAAATATATACATTTATTTATAAACAAATTTGTGTTTGTATATATTAATTTATTCAAGTTAAAATTTTAAAATTTGTATATCCAGAAATTAACAAGTTATGTAGAAATTGGTTCATGATAACGAATGTATTAACTAGTGTTTGAATGGGACCTTAGGTGTTATTTTTTAATTCTGTTAATATTTATATTTAACTATTTCCAGTATTTAGGTCTTTTTTGGCATTTTTTGTGTGACCGCTTAAACGTTTGTTGTCAGTGTTTTTTTTTTTTAAAGAAATTAATACTTTTATTCAACATGCATTAAACTGATTCAAAATGAAAGAATTTCAAATTTTCCACAAAAAATAAGAAAAATAAAAAATGAAGCACAACCATTTTCAACTATGATAATAATAATAATAATAATAAAAAGTTCAAATCAGCATATCAGAATGATTTCTGAAGGATTATGTGACACTGAAGACCGGAGTAATGGCTTCTGAAAATTCAGCTTTTCCATCACAGGAATAAATAATTAAAAAAAAAAAAAAAAGAAATATTCAATTAGAATTTTTGAAAATAATCAAATAAATACAGCCTTGGTGAACACAAGAGACATCTTTCAAAAACATTCAAATATCTCACAGACTCCACATTTTTGTAGTTCAGTTTTGTAGAATGCTCTCTGCTATCTGAAGTCTGAACTATCATTAATAAAAAACATTTTTTACAGTCCTACTACAGCAACAGAGGTCAGAGATATGAGACAGGCCCGTGAGCGTGCGTGTGTGAAAAGGCCGCATGGCAACTGAATTTAGGCTAATCCCCTTTTGGGACTGTAGGACAGCAGGCGGAGTGCAGACATCAGCTTCAATCACAACTTCTGACTCTGAAAAGGGCTTAGCCAAACCACAGTGACCACAGAGAGACTTATCAAGGCTCAGATGAAGTTCAAATAAGGAGTTTACTTTCCTTTACTGTAAACGAAGGGAAAAATTGTGCAGGGTTAAGGGAAAGGAGGCGAGAGAGAAATGAAGAAGCATTATACAAAAGGTACAAATGCGTAATGGATCTTTAAATTGTATTGTTGTCCTCTGGGTTTACAGCAGTTTCTTTCTTTCCTTTAAACAAAAAGTCCTGTTTATTATCATACATGCTAATAATAAAAGTGGAATGCAGACAGTGACAGTTTGATGGGGTTAAGTAAAGCCTGGATTGGAGTGCAAAGGAATTTTGCCAATATTTTTTTTCCTGATCCAAGGGTTTTCTTGGCATTTTCTTTTTTGTAATCCCTAACTATCTCTCTGACACACTTTCTAAATAAGACAGGCTTTTTCATTTGCTGCAGTTTATCTTAAATTGCTCATCCCTAAGCAATATGGGAAGGATTCCCTATCTTAAAACGATTCAGTCTGTTTCTGCTGAAAGGTTATATTGCAATGCATTGTATACAATATTTCTTGTGTCATTTTTATTTTTATTTATTTATTTTCATTTTATTCTTAATGTAAAGGTGTTTTGTTATTTTAAATCTGATATTTAATACATAATAAAATTACACAACTGAACTAATTATGCATGCACAAATAATAATCCTTCTGATGCATTTTCAGTCCCCCAGATACAAGATGTTGACCAAAGAAGGAAAAATGGAGAGGTCAGCTTGATTTGTTTGTTTGCACCATAGTTTGAACTCCAATTATCTTATTGAATTCCTTAACAGAGTTTGCTTTTCCAACAGGATGCCTCTCAAAACTGGCATGGCAAAACCCAACAAGAACTGGAAGTACCTTAGTCGAGAAGCTGCCGTTCTGGACAGAGAAGACCCCTGCAAGACTTGGGACTCTCCTATCATGCCTCCCAGTTTCCCTGGTCTGAACCTAAACCAGGAGCTGACCCAGAGAAGCCACACTGCTCCAGAGAGAACCAGCATTCGTATATATTTCAGCCCACCATCAGCAAAAAGGATCCAAATGAGCTCTCTGATAGCAGCAGAGGAGGAAGAGCTTGAGGAGAGCCAGGAACCACATTTCAATGCCGTTTCCTGTGGCCTTGTAAACCAAGACTGGGTCGCAGCGTATGAAAACTGGCTGGGTAGCCTGCCGTTTGACTGCCAAAGTTTGATGGAGAGAGATTCGATTGCTGTCATCAGTTCTACATCCTCTTCTGGTCTTCAGACCTCCAGTATGGCGTCCCCTTCACGTTTGGCCTTTAATAACTTGGACGTCTCAGCCAACCTGAGTGATGACATGAAGGAAATTACAGCCAGTGTGCTGCAAACCTCCCAATCCAGCCCTCTGGAGAGGAAAAGAGCAAAGGATTTTGGGAGCAGTATGGTGAGTGTTGTGAGTATAGGAACACAAACTCAATCTCAACCACAGGTCACCACAGTTGGGCTACAAACCGATGGTCCTCGATGTCTTTATGCTGCGAAGCACTGGTCTCCCCGAGTGACCTCATTTGTATCTTCAAGGACCCCGCAGACGTCAGTGTCACTGGAAAGGGTCCCTGGTTCAGCAGATCGGTTTCAACCACAGACCACCTCGCCAAAAATTCAACGCAGACACTCTGCATCCTCTCCGTTTTCCTCCAAGTCTTCCTCTTCCACATCCCCCTCATCCTCTTCCTCTTTCACCACATCCTCTTTGTCCTCCTCCTCATCTTTGAGCGCCTCCTCCAGGCTGGATTATGGAGCAAAAGAGCGTGGTTTGTGGACTCAGCCGCAACGTGCTTCAACACCTAGCAGGCCGAGTTCAGTATCGGTGCAGGGCAGCGATAAACATGGCAGCCGTAAAAATGTAGGCGTTCACAAGTACGGTCTGGTCCATGAGTTTCTGCGCAATGTGTGTGGTCGGGGAGAGAAGACCAACCCGGAGATGGAGAAAGCGCCAGGAGCTCGTAGGGATCACATCGGTCTGGTGGGTTCAAAGAAATCCGAGCAGCCCCCGTCTCGTATACCAGCGGTGCCACTGGTCAGAAATGACAGCATCACCAAGATCGTGAACCGCAGATTTATGAAACAAAGCCAAAAAGAGGAGACGGTGTGTCAGAGCCAGACCCAAACTCAGCGCCAAATCGACAGGGGTTCAGTCAGCAAGAACAAGGGCTTGGAGGTTAGTAGCAAAGTTTAACCCATTCAATAAATAACTAAATTGAAGGTGTTGAGGGAGTAATATTTCAGTGAGATTAGAATGGTTGCAAAAACAATAAGTGCGACAGTAATTTGAAATCTAGTCACTCTAAACACTGGGCCTCATTCATGAAACACGAGCAGAACGAATTTTTGTGTAAAGCTATTCTGACATAAATTTTCGGGTTCATGAAAATGTTTGTATTTTCAAAATGTTAGTTGGAATGAAATAAATCTACACCTGCTCCGTACCAGGTGTAAATGGTGTGTAAAAGTTTCTGTGTTCTTTTTGGCAAACTGATGACACTGAATCTGGAAGCACTTCCATTTTCCGTTTGCTCAGTATTTTTTATTTATTTATTAGAATTTTATTAATTTATTTATTTTGTGTAGCTGAGAGTTGATCAACTGTTTAGCTCTGGTTTAGCTTTGGGTAGAATGCAGCACTTGTCATTGTCACTTTGTAGCCAGTCGTCCAATCAATGGACTACTTGTACAACTACTGAACAACAATGGAGAAGTTAATATTACTGCTTTTTTATATTCAGTAATATTCTTCAAAATGAGATACTAGTAACTCATAGCAACCAAATCGACAGCTGGAGAAACCTTTTTCTTTTTCTTTCTACAGTCTATGGGAAAAACGCTGTGCCACCAAAGCGTTTAAGCGCCACCAGCTGGCCGTTTTCAAAAGAGCTCCTGTCATTTTTCAGGTGTCTAAAAACACTTTGGTGGACAGCGCTATTGAATATTTATTGTTAGGCATATGGCCTATTATTCTTTTTTGCATTTATGCAATATACTGGAGCCAAACTTGAGAAAGTAGACCAGAATATTCCACTGCGTTCCTGGACACGAAATTTGCGTAGCTGTAGTCATAGGCGGGGATTATGCTAATTTGAATGAGCGTGCACGAGCGCCCTATTTACAAATGATGGAATTCATTAACATACGTATGTTTAACTATCAATTACGAAGCGTTTGTGAATCCGGAGGAGAGTTTTCAGGAAAGTCCGTTTTGCGCACAAATTACTCAGAATTTACTCCTATATTTACAAATGTTTCATTAATGAGGCACACTGTGTTCATGGCTGTATCTGAAAACTGAAAAATGCTGCCTTCGGAGGACGCATTCCAAGGTATGAAGGCATCAAGGCACGTCCGAATCCAAAGTTAGCATCACTTCCTGTCTCCTCAGATACCTTCATCTGATCGATTTTTGAAGGCAGCATAGATGTATCTTTCGCTGCCTTTGATATCCCACAATCCTGTGCGTTCCACTCCGAGACGGTCGAGCTAAAAAATAAAGATGGCGGCTGGAAGTTGCGTTTGGTGGTTATTTTGTGTGTAAATGTATATTTCTGATTAATTTTTTGCACTTTTTATGTTATTTCTAGCGAGAAATGAGTATTATAGTAATTAAATATTCGTTTAGTTATCACCAAAACTCGTTCTATTTTGTTGTAGATCGTTAAACGCGAGGTGCCTTCGTGCATAAACGCTGCCTGCAAAGTCATTGCCTCATAAGGCAGCGAGGCAGCTGCCTAAGTTTTCGGATGCAGCCCATATGAGGTTTTGTCAGGAACAAATGATTCTTATGAATCAACTCTTTTTAGTGAGTCAGTCAAAAAAGATTCACGAAATGGCCTCGGACTCACTTGTTAGTCACTGTGTGAATCAGACTTAATCGGAACTGTTAATGAGTTCACAACTGACTTCCTCAATAAAAGTTATTTCTTGGTATTTTATGTATGGATTAGTGAGTCAATCTGTTTTCTGACTGGTTGTCCATATGACAACGTGTATTTTAAAGATACATATTTTAATTTATTTTATTTTAAACTAGCAGAAATGTCTTTTAAAACAAAGGTATATAGAGTAGAACTCATTTTTATTAAATACAACTAGAAAATCTACATTAATATTTTGCAGAATTTTTGTCTTAATGTCACATGATTTGTTTTAATGCTGAGCACAACTCCTTACTCTTTCCCGTCTCTTTGTCAGGATGGAGCCTGTGACTGCAGCTCACGCTCTTTGACATCCTGCTTTGCTCGACCCTCACAAAAAATCCTCCGGCACGTTCACAGTCACAACAAGCCCCGTCCTCACGAACACCCCTCATCCCGTGGTAAAGGTGATTCTCTTGCTTAATGGGACTGACACCATGACACTTCTGGGATCTACAGGCCTGCATGGGCAGATTTCTTCAGAATTTGGAATGCCCATCATTCATAAATTTCTACATAATCCCCACACCTTTTGTGTTTGGCTAAATTGATTATGCCTTCAGTTCCATTTTAGCATGTTAAAATCCATTCCACAAACTTTCCCTCAAAATCAGTGTAAAAAACATGAAAAAGGTTTGCAGATGCCTTCTGGGCCTGGGGTTAGGGAAATGTCTCCAGCATAAGTTACTGGCTTTAATATTCATTCAAATGTTTAAATTTAATGGAGAAACTAAATAGGGCTTGTACAGAATTAATGTTGTTATTGTGCTGAAGTTCCCAATTCCAGCAAGATCCGGTTTTTACTTTATAGATCCTTGATGAACTTTACTTTGTTCAATTTTAAATAAATATAATTACGCAACATATCTTAAAACAATGTATGATTTATTATTCTTTTTTTTTATTATTATTATATTTTATGCATTATAGAATGTGTGTAGAAACATTATTGCTTAAATGTTTTTAGATGCCTTACGAATGTGACCTATTTCTCATAGCTGTCTTAAATGTGACATGACCTGTGTTTAATATCTGCAAACAACAGATTTGGGGGCCAAGCACCTTAATCAGAGATTAGGTTTGTGAATTGTAGCCATTTGAAATGTGATGCTTTATATGGCATGTTAATAAATGCAGATCCATGTCATTGTATTAGTCCCCTATTAGTGTGATTTGAAGATATGTCATCCTAATAATGATATTTCAGGTTTCGCTCTTGAACTGCCTGTAGCCACAAAGAGAAAAAAAAAACAAATGTAAGGAAAATGTGTTAAGTAGTTTTAAATTTTGCATTACTTTTAATTCCATGAAACAATATATAGAGGTATGCAATTAAACAAACACCCTGATTTGTCAGAAGAAATTGTCAGTTTTTCTCTGCTTCTATATTTAACTCAGTTTTCATTTTAGGGGAAGTCTTTGTGACAGTTGCTTATTCACATTTTCCTGAGACTAAAATGCACACAAGCACTCTAAAATGTTCTGAAGTAGGCTTTATTGTATAACTGTGTACAGATATCGTATAAATGCTCGAGAGGTTTATTTAGTTTTAATCGACAGACATGCAGTTATGTCAGATGTAACCTTTCTACAGATTTTTTAGATTCGTGTATTTGTAGCGACCCCTAGTGGGCTGACAGTGACACAACAGCATGAGCGAGCCATGTGTCCATATTTAATTTATACATAATTACATTTAAAATAAAACAATTTATTAAATAGCTATTTTATCCATACTTTTAAGGCATATGCCTATAGAAATAAATAAATAAAATTAACTTCCTATGAGAAATAAAAAGTGTGACAACTAACTCGATTCCTAGCTCATGTAGTGTAAAATAATCGTTTTTGTAACACTGTGCATATTTAGTCTGTATGGTGGAACATTTGTTAATGTTTTATGTAGACTAGTCCAGGGGTTTTCAAACTGAGTCCCAAGGATCCCCCGTGGCTGGGTGGTCCGTAGAACAGTTTAAAAGAAAACAATATAAAAATGTTTGTCTAACAATAAATACATAAATAAATAATCAATCAATCAGTACAGTACTATAATGAGTAGAAAAACAACGTAATATAACTAAAAAAAATATTTCTAAAAATATAGGCTATATATTTAGAATATTAATTTTAGAGTTAAATTTGGGGGCTTAATTCAAGAAAATATAGATGCCCTTTTCCAGTTTTTTTCAACCGCTTACACAAAACTTTGCCTCTTTTTTTTTTTTTTCAAAACTTCACACAAATCCAAGAATTGCACACACAAAATGCCTCACATCTCTTGCAAAATTAAGCACTGCATTCAAAATATCACAAACACATCTCAAAAGCAAACATTTGTCTTACATTGCAAACACCTTTGCCATAATAAATTTTTGGATATATCATATACATAGTTATTCAAAACCTAAAGCTCTTCAGTCATGAGCTCTATGTACATTTCTGTACAAAACTGAAAGTTACTGGCAGAGAGAGATGCTGAAAATTCACAGTAAACACGAAAGCAAGATTGAAACCCTTTTTTCACTTTTTTATTTTATTTTACCGTAAGCGTTTGTAGTTGTGAATACAGTTTTACACAGTACAAAAGGAAAGAAATACATCAACCACGTGTAGATGTGTATTTAAAGGCCTATCCTAAAGCCATGATTGGTTGGTGTCAAGTAAAGCAATGTGTGTTTGCACATATGAGGAGTTAGTGCAGGGTTCCTCAAACCTTGCCCTGGAGGGCCGATGCACTGCATAGTTTAGCTTCAACCCTGATAAAACTTACCTATCTGTGATTTTCTAATGATTCTGAAGACAATGATTAGCAAGCTCAGCAGTGTTTGATTAGGGTTAAAGCTAAACTCTGCAGGAAAGTGGATCTTGTGGGCCAGATTTGAGGATCCCTGAGTTAGTGTGAGGCACTGATGAATTAGTGTGGCGTTTTGATTGGCTGTGTTTGAAAAAGTAAATCAAGATACTTCCTGTTAGATTTTTGTGTGTGACATAGAGAATTGTGTGTTGCGCTTTGCAAAAAGTGTTTTATGAAATTGGAAGCTGAGTCAAAGGCCGAGAATTTGTGTGTGGATCTGGTGTTTGAGTGTCAAGTTTCAGAAGTTGTGTGACAAGTAAATATTATGTGTGTAAGCAGTTGAAAAAAACTTGAATATTTTTAGATGTCGGTACCTGTCACGAAGCTTTCGTAGCATCAAAGAAATCGAAACTTTCTGATGTTTTACTGCAAGTTCCAAGTCGGCTTTTATTATGAAAAACAGACTCGGTTGTGGGCGGAGCTTCAGGCGTCACGCCACTGCACCGCCGCCGCTCACGCGCAGCACTGCGGATACTGTGCGCCGATACGGTGGTGAATTTCGGTCCGTCTCAGAGCCGTGCTGCGGTCATCATGGCTCTCTACCACTATGTCACCCAAGAGCAACTCTCAGGTTTTGATAAATATAAGGTGAGGCCGCTCTTATTCTGCAAAATGTGTAGGACTTTAGTGTGTCGGCTAGCCGAGCCGTGCTGTTAATGCTATCATGAAGCATGAGGTCTGCCGGTGTGTGCCGCTCTCTAGAAAGGACAACGGCGGCTTATTGTCACTTTTTAAGAGAAATTGTATATTTTCCCCTCGAATTTGTGGGGTGAATTGATACCCCATTTAGCTATTAGTATATATACACATCCAACTCAGAGGTTTTAAGGACATATTCGTGTTATTAGCCGGTTAATTCACTGGCGTACCACAGTGACTTGAAACCGCCGGTGAAAGTAGATCTTCAGTTCTAAACATGGTTTAACCAGCTAAACACAAACACGGTGTCCAGTTTTGCTGTAGTTAGTCTACATGCTTTATGTTGTGGGTTAGTTTGTAAATTGGGTTGAATTGTAAAGGGATGGGCTCCTGGTTCCGCCTCTTAACGAGGATCTATGGTTAGGACATAATTTGCATGTGAGTCACAAGCTCCCCGTGCTTTCACTTTAATTGTTCGTTGTGTTCATTTAAAATTCAATTGTTACTGTATTATAGCATTGTAGTGTCAGAGTCCTCTGATATAATTTACAGAAGAAGAAGCACCTGAAAGGACTGAGATGCGAAGCTCTTTGTTTATCCATTTAAACCCCTTTGCTTGTATAAACCGTATCTGTGTCTTATTCATGATTGTCATGACTTCTTATTCTGTGGGCGTTTGTCTTGGACTATCTATCTATCTATCTATCTATCTATCTATCTATCTATCTATCTATCTATCTATCTATCTATCTATCTATCTATCCACTCACTTACTTAATCTATAATTATTAATCAATATGGATTAGTTTTAAAAGTATTTTCAAGTGTTGCTTTTATTCAGCAAGAAGGCATTGAAACATTTATAATGTTATAAAATATTTCTATGTAAAATAAAGGCCATTCTTTTGAACTATTGTTCATAAAACAATCCTGAAAAAAATGTATCATAGTTTTCACAAAAATATTAGGCAGCACAACTGTTTTCAACAATGATGATAATAATAAGTGTTTCTTGAGCCAAATCAACATATTAGAATGATTTCTGAAGACTGGCGTAATGATGACTGCTGAAAATGTAGCTGTACAATCACAGGAATAAATTACATTTGTATATAATATATCGAAAAGGTATGCAGTTATTTACAAAAAATAATATTTCACAATATTACAGTGTCATTATGTGTGTTCAACAGGATCCAACCGGAACGTGTTAATTTATTGATTGTATAAATTTACATGCTAGAAAATGAACACAAATGGCCCAAAATGAACAAAATATCTGAATGCTTGTCTGAAAACAATTGAAAACAGTGTTGTTGCTTTTTGGTAATTTTTTCATATTTTTCTTTTTTTTGTTATACATTTTCATAATGCATATTATGTTTTTATTATGTGATAATTATTAATTTATAATCCATGAAATAAACAATTAAATCTTTAATTTTAGGCATCTCTGCAGAGGATGGGTTGGTTAATAGGGTGTGGAGCTGAAGGGGTCGGGAGGTTGAATTCCTGGGTGTGACGCAGAGTTTTGTGTATTTCTGAGTGGTTGTTTGACAGAACTTGTAAATGAAAGTGGCTCTGACCCTGTGTGCCTCCTGGTGTAATGCCCTGTTGGCCTGATAAGGTGTATTTATTTACTGCCAGTGTTTTGTGCTGTTAGGTGTACAGGCTGCTGAGTTGGTGTGTGCTATTCTTGCTCTGCATGTTTGCACATACTTGAAGGGGTCATTGAACATACATGACTGCCCCCTCATGACTACCACAGTGTGTTTATTTTACCTCTGTATCTGATCAGGGTCATCATATTTAGTTTTCATTTCAGCATTTTTGTGTATATTTAATTAGTGGTTCTGTATACATTATTTTCCTAATTTAATTGTGTTTTCCTAATTTAATTTAGTTTTTTTAATCAAACTGTGCTTTTACCTAAGCATATTGGGCTGAATAAACATGTACATTTTAGAAAGCATATTTTTCAGGGGTTCAAGAGTTTTGGTTCAGGCCTTCCCAGATCCAGATGTTTTCAAGTCTTCAATAGCCGCCCTATCCCTAAGTGTGAGCTCACACAGTGAACACATGCTGGGGAAGTGGTTGAAAAGTGATCTGCTTTCACCACTGAATCATACCACTTACTATCGTGTGCTGTAGTGAAGAGTTTCATATTTGATAGACATTCAGGCCATTTAAATTGTCACTAGGTTTGAACTTAAGAATTTATTTTCCAGTTGTACCTGCAACTTGTGCAGAATCTAATTAGAGATTTAGTGATATTATGTAGTTTACATTTTAATAATCTCATCTGAAGTTTGTAGACACAGTGCAATATTGGTTGAGACAGCAGAAACACTCTGTTGTTAACACTTTTCGACATTCACACTTCTGGACCTGAGTGTTAATGTGCTGTTTTACGCTGCATATCTTGTCATCTCTTTTTTACAGTACAGCGCGGTTGACTCCAACCCTCTTTCTATCTACGTCATGCACCCCTTCTGGAACTCTGTAGTGAAGGTGAGAGCCACAACTGTCGTTTTGAATGTTACCCAGAATACACAAGGGCATCCAGTCTCTCATATGAGATAAAATAATAATAATAATAAATATTAATATTTATTTGTATTATTTAAAATTACTATTTAAATAATGCATTTATTTCATTTATATAAGTGGATGCATTACAACTCAAGACTGAATATGACAAACAGCAGTATTTTATTAATTGTAATACTTTAAAATTGTATATTATATTAACTATACAATTTTATTAAATTGTAATATGTCTATTTACAATTATTTTGTAATTATACATTTTAAATTTAAGTATAGCATTTTATTTATTTTTGTAATTTAAAATTTAAAATTTTAGTATAGATTTAGTATAGTATTTTAAATTATATTAAATTTTAGTATAGTATTTTTTTTATTATAAAATAATAATAATTTCATTATTTATTTATTATAATTGTTCATATAGTATATTAAAGTATACTATTATTAAATTGTTTTTTGCATGTTATTTTGTGTTATAAATATGTGTTTATGAAAATGTGTTACTTGTTATCTTTATAAAATATTTCAAATCCATGAATGTATAGAGGTATTTTGCATGAAAAGAATAACATTACATTGTGTTTTGCTTTCATTGAATTGCATATATGCAACATTAATGAATGTTCCGTCTGGCTCTGATTACCTGCGAGAAAGATCTGACCATTTGCAGCTTGCTAATTTCTCTCTTTCTCGCTTTGTCTCAGATCTTGCCCACATGGCTTGCCCCAAACCTCATCACATTTACAGGGTTCATGTTCCTGGTACTCACCTTCACCTTGCTGTCCTTTTTCGACTTTGACTTTTATGCCTCAGGTGAGGTCAATAAACTGTGTGTGTATGATTGTTTTGGTTTTGATGCGCTAGTGAGAGGGTATTGTGGGTAATGCTCTCTTCCCCAAAGCTTAGGGACAATAACACATTTGTTATGATTACAAAAATAACCAATTAATGATTACGTGCAATGATAAGAAAAATGTTGTATAAGTACATTGTCTTTTTTTATATGACAAGGATCAAGGTCTCACTTCCAGCTCATCATTCTCTCAATTATCAACTAGCCATCTGTTAATACACAGCCACACCTGTACACATAGCAGCTCCCTCACATATACACACACACTGTACATTCAGTGTTGTAGAGTAAATAATTAAAGCAAGTTCTACTTTAAAAAAAAAAAGTGTTAGTCCTAGTAACAAATCTGATTCCATTAGGTAGTAATGAAGACAAAACATTTTGAAGTCATAGTGTTTTTCGCTGATATGTAGCTTTGAAAAGTTAAATTCATTCTTCATAAATGAACTAAAAATGTAGGTTATTTTATAGCAATTCATTTAGTTTAATGCTGCTGTTTACTATTTTTGTACTTATTTTAAGTGATATAAATGATTACATTACATAATTAATTGAGCACATTATTTATGTTATGTATGTTTCGGTTTTAATGTAATTTGTTGTGTAAATTATTGTATATTTTCAAGTTTAATGCTGTTATCCTAACTGAGATTGTACCTACTCACAAATGGCACTGATTATTTCGTGGGTGTTGTTTTGTGGCATAGGGAAAGGCCATGTACATGTGCCAAGTTGGGTGTGGATAGCTGCTGGTTTGTTAAATTTTCTGGCCTATACCTTAGGTAAGTGTGTGTGGTGGTGGTTTTTTTTTTTTTTTTTTTTGAGGTACTAATGTTAATTGACCAATCTTCTGTCAGCTAGTGGTCTTAATCTTTCTGAATCATTTTGCAAAATCACTTTATTTGTGTGTAAGTCACATTTTTGCTAACAGAGTTAAAAGATTGTTCAAGTTGTTGTTCAGAACATTCACAATTCTAACATCGCAAACACCTGTATGATATTGAACACACTCCTTTATTTAAAAAGCTAAACATTATCTAATTAAAATAATGGCATTTGATCTTAAAATGAACAAAATACTTATGGAGCTGTGCATTTCAGTAGTATTGTTTGTTTAATATTATCAGCAAAACAGACAATATTAGGTGTTTTAGGATTCATTTATATTAGAACCTTATGCACGGATCTGATTTTGACACGCATCTTATTTTTAGTCCTACCTGTGTACATTTATAAACCTACTGACGTGTGCTTTAGACGTCAATAACTCACTAGCCCTTTAACCAAGAAGGGCATTTGACCGTAATACAGCCACAGAAGACACATTTGCATATGAAAATATGAACACTCAGCAAATTTGCAGAGGCTTGCTTTTTAACACTGTAGTTTTTTTAAGGGAAGAGCTGTGAACATTATGTCTAGGATCCAGAGAACCTCTGAAACATTATGTGAATGTGGTAGCAAGATTGGAAATATGTTTGTGTGGGAATGTGTGTATGCTTGCATATATGACTTTGAAATATATTTTGTTGTGTGTGTATATGAAGATGGTGTGGACGGCAAACAGGCTCGGAGAACAAACTCCAGCACTCCGCTGGGTGAGCTGTTTGACCACGGCCTGGACAGCTGGGCATGTGTGTTCTTCGTCGCTACAGTGTACTCTGTCTTCGGACGGGGTGATACAGGCGTCAGCGTGGTTACGCTGTATTTTCTGTTATGGGTCGTCCTGTTTTCCTTCATACTGTCTCACTGGGAGAAGTACAACACTGGGATTTTGTTCCTGCCCTGGGGCTACGACATCAGTCAAGTGGTAATTTATTACCTAAAGATAAGCTCATGAAAAGAAAATGTTTTTTTTTATAAAATATTAAAGTATAACCATAAACTATATATATTATGCAATATTAATATTATATTAGTAATATGTAATATTATACTACATTAAGTAAATAAAATAAAATGTACAAATGTATAAATAATTTTACTTGTAAAATAATGTATTTTATTATTAAAATTGCACTATATACAGTCATGGCCAAAAATATCGGCACCCTTGGTAAATATGATCAAAGAAGGCTGTGAAAATTAATCTGCATTGTTAATCCTTTTGATCTTTTATTAAAAAAATTAACAAAAATCTAACCTTTCATTGGATAATCATTTAAAATGGGGGGAAATATTATGATGAAATGTTTTTCTCTAATATACACTGGCCACAATTAACAGCACCCTTTTATTCAATACTTTTTGAAACCTCCATTTGCCCGTTTAACAGATCTAAATTTTGCCTGATGAGGTTAGAGAACACCTGACAAGAGATCAGAGACCATTCCTTCATACAGAATCACTCCAGACCCTTTAGATTCTCAGCTCCATGTTGGTGCTGCTTCTCTTCAGTTCACCCCACTCATTTTCTGTAGGGTTCAGGTCAGAGGACTGGAATGGCCAGCATAAGCTTGGTTTTGTGCTCAGTGACATCAGTCACTTATTGATTTTTTATCTGTTGGTATTTGATAGAATCCATGATGCCGTGTGTCTAAACAAGATGTCCAGGACCTACAGCAGAAATATAGACCCACAACATCAAAAATACAGCAGTATATTTCATTGTACACATGGGGTACTTTTTATCCCTGTGTTCACCAAACCTATCTTGAGTGTTTGCTTGCTCAAAAGCTCATTTTTTTTTGTTTCGTCTGACCATAGAAGCCAGTGCCATTTGAAGTTCTGATAACTGAATATGCTGGAGTTTGTTTTTGGATGAGCGAGGAGAATTTTTCTTGAAACCCTCCCAAACAACATGTGATGATGTTGGTGCTGTTTGACTGTTTTTTTTTTTTAAGGTTTTCTGACCCCGAGACTCAACTATTTTCTGCAGTTCTCCAGCTGTGGTCCTTGGAGAGTCTTTAGCCGCTCAAACTCTCCTTCTCACCGTGCATTAGGACGATATAGACACACATCATCTTCCAGGCAGTTTCGTAACATTTTATGTTGATTGGAAATTCTTAATTATTGCCCTGATGGTGGAAATTTTCACTGCTCTAGCTCTTTTCTTAAAGCCACTTCACTAATTTGTGAAACTCAATTATCTTTTGCTGCACATCAGAAATATATTCTTTGGGTTTTCTGATGATTAAGGGAATTTGGGCTTTGTTTTCCCTCCTATTTATATTTCTGTGAAACAGGAAGCTATGCCTTGATAATTTCATGTTCATAATCACCCCGGAGTGCTCAAAATTGTGAATATGAATGGGAATATACTTTAGAGATATTTTACTCATAAGAATTTCTAGGGGTGCCAATAATTGTGTCCAACGTGTATTTGAGAAAAACATTTATTTCATAATGATATTTCCCCCCCCATTTTAAATTTTTATCCAATGAAAGGTTAGATTTTTGTGAATTTAAATTTTATATAATTTATTTTTTTTATTCCAACCCCCCCCCCCCCCCAGCAAGTTAAAGAAACATTTTTTGAAATGGAAATCTTTTGTAACATTCTAAAAGTTTTTAATGTCATTTTGTAAACAATGTAATGAATCCTTGCTGAATAAAATTATTAATTCTAAGTATTAAGTAAAAAAGAAATCATACTGACTCCAGATTTTTTTAGCAGTGGTGTATTTTAAAAATATGCAAATAATAATAATTCTTGAAGGTAGAATTTAGTTTCTGTACATGTCATAGCACATGGAAATTTCAGTGATACTTGAATGGAAATAAATTTAACAGTTTGTATTAATTAATGTTTTTTTTTTTTTTTTTATCTCTATGCCAGACTATCTCTGTCGTGTACATAATAACAGCGGTGGTTGGTGTGGAAACATGGTACAAACCTGTTATTGGGAATATTCATTACAGAGATTTCTTCACTGTTATGATTGTTGGTGAGTGAACTCTGCCCTGTCATTGGCAGTTAATACTTAATTAATACTTCAAATGCTGGGTTTTCATTCGCTTTTAGGCCAAACTTGTAAATTAAAGGACGATCTGATTTCCTGATACGTTTTTTTTTTTTTTTAAAACAGGTTGTTTATTTGTTGTAACGCTGCCAATGAGCCTCTACAATGTCTTTAAGTGAGTTTCACTCCAGGCCTTTTGTACCTTTGGACTACCTTGGACTACTAGCTTACTGATTCTCTATTAAATAATGTATGCTTTGGAACAGGGATATTTGTTCTCATTCTTTCTCTCTGTATTATTATAGGGCATACCGTAATAACACCCTGAAGCACAGTTCGGTGTATGAGGCCTTGTTGCCGTTTTTCTCTCCCGTCCTCTTGTTTGTGCTGTCCACACTGTGGATCAGTCTCTCTCCTACAGACATCATCATGAAGCAACCCAGAATCTTTTATCTCATGGTGGGAACAGCCTTCTCCAATGTTACTGTGAGTGTACTCAGTCCTCTAGCTCTCTGCTGTAGATAAACAAGCTGTGCAGCCATGACAATGGATGTCTTTCTGTTACATTTGAAACATCTTGTCAGATGTCTTTTCCTGACATGCGCTCTCTCTCTCTCTCTCTCTCTCTCTCTCTCTCTCTCTCTCTCTCAGTGCAAGCTCATTGTATGCCAGATGAGTAATACTCGATGCAAGCCACTGAGTTTGTTGTTGTTGCCGATGACAGCTGTGGTGTTGCTAGTGATATCTGGGACTTTGCAGAATGGTGAAATTACCATCCTTTACATATGGACCGCCATAGTCCTCCTCACTCACATACATTATGGAGTATCAGTTGTGAGTAAAGACACACAAACTGCTCATCAGTCATGAAGAATCATTTAATTTACCTTAAGATGGTTATATATTAAACTACTTATAATAATAATAATAATAATTGGAGATATATATATATATATATATATATATATATATATATATATATATATATATATATATATATATATATATATATTTGTATGCATATACTGTTCCATTTTTTGCTCATCAAGGCTACATTTGTTTGATCAGAAATACAGAAACTGTAATTTTGTGAAATATTATTATATTGTTTTCTATATTAATATACTTTAAAATGTAATTTATTCCTGTGAAGCAAGGCTGAATTTTCAGCATCATTACTCCAGTCTTCAGTGTCGCATGATCCTTCAGAAATCATTCTAATATGCTATTTATAATCAATGTTGGAAACAGTTGTACTGCTTAATATTTTTTTGAGCCTGTGATGCTTTTTTCAGGATTCTTTGAAAAATAAAGTTTAAAAGAACAGTGTTTATTCAAAATATAAATTTTGTTACAATATACACTACTATTCAAAAGTTTGGGTTCATTAATTTTTTCCTTTTTTTTAATTTTTATTTTTTAAAGAAATGAATACTTTTATTTAGCAAGGATGTGTTAAATGGAAAATGGAAAAGTGATAGTAAAGACATATTATTAATAGAAAAGATTTATATTTAGAATAAATGCTGTTCTTTTTAACTTTTTATTCATTAAAGAATCGAAGAACAAAAGTACCACAGGTTCCAAGAAATAAGTAGCACAACAGTTTCAATGCTAATAATAATCAGCATATTTGAATGATTTCTGAAGGGTCATGTGACATTGAAGACAGATAAATTCAGCGCTGCGTCACAGAAATAAATTATATTTTAAAGTATATTAAAATAGGAAACCAATATTAGAAATTGCAATAATATGTCACAATATTACTGGGGGGGGGGGGGGGGGGGGTTCTGTATTTTCGATCAAATAAATACAGCCTTGATAAGCATAAAAAAATGAATCTTTATTTTTTTTCTTTACTGATCTCAAACTTTCGAATGGCAGTGTGTGTATGTATGTATATATATATACATACATACATACATACATGCATACATATACTATCCTAACTATTTATTCAAACTATCCAAACTTTATTCAACTTTTTGATATAATATATAATAAATATAATGTAATTTATCTTTTGCAATAGTCATGTTTTTATGCACAAGCACACTTATATATTTCTCATTATGGTCTTTTTCTTCTGTCTCCCTGTGCAGGTGAAGCAACTGAGTGATCATTTTAACATATACGCTTTCTCACTAAAGAAACCCAATTCGGACTGACAAGACGAGGAGAAAATCGGCCTGAAGGCTGCCGAGGTTTAAGCAATCTCAGCATGCTCTTCAGCTAGCCGACTCTCGCCAATCACCAAGGAGACACAGCTAACAACAGGAAACCAAATTGTACTGACCAAATGCGCCGCCTTATTCTGAGGATGCTGCTCAATCAACAAATGAATGGAGCTGCACCACAGGGTCCACTGATCCCTGAGGCAGAGCTGTGCCATGGGGCTCACAGAGCCCTGAGGCAGAGCTGCACCACAGGGCCCACTGTGCCCAGAGGTGGAGCTGCACCATAGGACATATTGGGCTCAGACATACAGTTACATCATGGGACTCAATAGCTCAGAAAAACAGGACCCATTGAGCCCAGGACCTACAGTGCCTCGACTTGCAGCTGTGTAACAGGGCCCATTCCTCCCAGAAAATCGCTCTGAACCGAGACGGTTTGGTTGTCTGGTATCCGTGAAGCTGGGGATTTTGCTTGTTTCCTAAGGAAATGTGCTTTTCAGCTGAGATACTAGGAGCCTTGAACGGTTAATCTCACTTACACGCTCTCAGATGAGTCACGCGCAAACCACATGATGATGAATACACACATATGATGTGATGAATGTCTTCAGCTTATTCAATTTGGAGATTTTATTTACATATAATTTTGGCCTCAATCACTCAATTTGGGGATTTTTTTTTTTTAAATAAGAGGCATTAATTTAATTATGTTTCTATAATGGACAGTGTAAGCCGACTGTGAAAACAGTCTAATTTTCAGTTAATATGGAACTTATATGTATGAGGGAACAGGGATATTAGATGCTTATTTAAATCTATGGTGCTTTTGCTGATCTCTACAATTATACAAAATTGTAATAATGACATAAGACAAATTTAAACAACCACAACTAGTTATCTATAATATCACATACAGCTCAAACCACAATCTCATCTGACCGATTGAATTTGTATAACTACTGCAACTGGGATATTTGTTTGTTTTTGTTTCCATGTTACATTGGTGATGGTGTGTCCGCGTGCCGATTTTCAGTGTCTTCAGGTTCTCTTCTTTTTTTCTTGTTTTTTTTTCCCGCTTCACTAGTCAGCTTTTATTGAGTTTATTTGTGCTTGAATGAAGAGTGCGCTTCAAACCCTGACCAGGAGAGGGTGCACTTGGAGTGAGCGAGTCAAACCTCGCTCCGTCTATAAACCCGATAAAAGCACTAGTCTGTGTGCCACCGACATGTCCGTTAAACCTGCAGACTGCAGGTGTCATGGCCTGCATCAAGCTCATTCCAGCATTTAGTCTGTTTTTTGTTCTTTTGTTTTTGTTTACGTATCTTAACTTTCTGTTTGGTGGACTGAGGGCTTATATACCGGTAGTAGGATTTTTTTTTTTTCTTTTTCTTTCGTTGGTTGTCTGAAGTGTCTTGTGTGAGTTGAATGTATGTGTAAATATATGGATGAATGAGTGTGTGTATGCGCATATGTACTGTATGTATATATCTGTGTATGTTTTACACTTATACACTCACTCTGGAAAACTCATGCCTCCATATAGTCTGTTTCTCTGAGATGAGACATCGATTGATGTGTAAACATGTACAGTCTATTCATGTTGTTCTAACATTGTATTGTTGTTCATCTTGCTTTTATTATTTTATGTCCGTAATATAATGGGATTCATATTTCTTATCTTCTAAATACCTTCTGTTTCACATGAATTGAGAAATTACATGGATAAAGAACTTACATACTTTAACTGCTATATCCCAAGCAAATTCTTTCTTTATGTCAGTATCTAATTATTGCCCAGTACACTTTTTCAATATATTATTTGTTAAAGAATGTGTAATGACACATTTCTAAATTCCTGCAAAATTTAGATCAGAAAGCTTTTAGCCAGCAGATGGCGCTTTTTTTATTTTTATGCAGTAGAGCTTTATATTTTTGTATGTAGTCTGATGGCAGGTCCTTCGAGGGTCAAATTCACTACGCAAATCAGCACATCAAGTTTTTTAGTGCACAGAATATCAGAGGAAGCTGCTGTCAGTGTGGCTGCTTAATGTGTTTTCTTTGTGTTACTATTATTATCATTTTTAAACTAAACATCCCTCTTAAATGTGACTTTTGGTTGCAGGAGGACTATCATGTACTGTATAACTGCATTTGTGTGATGCTTTGGAGAACAAGCAAATGTAACTTTTTTTTTTTTTTTGTTAAATCTAAAGTGGGATGAACCTTAAACCTCTGCATATTGTAAAACAAAATCCAGCCATGTTGTAACATTATCTTGTTTTGATGCCCCATTAAATGTAAGTGTATCCACAGTATCATTTTGTCCTATTGCAGATTTTGACACCCCAGTCCCAGGACAGGCAGGATTTCACTCAGAGGCACAGTACATCTTGTGTGTTTCAGGTACTAAATAGTGAACCACCACTGTTGTTTCATGGAATTAACCCGTACTGTGAAAGATAATACCATTGCATTGCACATTTTGGTAACTTTTCGTTAGTTAATTTACATTATATATATTTATTTTTTAATATAAAAAGTTGTATCCCGGTAGAGGACATGCAAAAGGTGAAAGTGAGTTTTGAGAGAACCAAGTAGACATTGTGCCCTTTCGCCTCATTCAGGAGTTCCCCAACGTTTTTTGTCAGCCAAACCCCTTAGACTTAAAATATTTATTTGAAGTGAACTCAGTATCTTAAATTTTGTATTAACTTATGTTGGTTAATGACTAAACAGATAAAACATTCTTTTTTAAGCAAATGTTTTATTTTGAACATTATTTATAAAATTAATATTTTTTGGCAAAACATTTATTTTGTTATAGTGCCATTTGAGCTGTGATATGTTTAACTTTAATAGTTGGACTTTAAAGTGGACTCAAACTTCAGTCCACATTATTCACACTTGTGTTTTTAGGAACCAAACTATTAACAATAATAGTTATAATTTTTATGAACAGTAATGTATTTCTGTTTTCAATCTTTTATAATTAGAGTTTAAATTACAATACTGTAAATTTAAAAAATGTGATACTATTACAATGTTTTATTTTACACACATTCATGTCTTCAAACCTTCAATCTCTTGAGCTTTTATTGTTTCAAATTCAAGCTTTTTATTTCGGCAGAATACTGGTAAATGCTGTAAACCTCTATCTAAAAATGCTGGAAATTATGTGTACATTGTGCTTCCAAATGCATGTTAAACTCAGCACATGCAGAGATGAATTCAGCTGCTCTGAGAGACACTGAAAACATGAGCTGCTGGATTATACAATAGTCTATATAACAGTTGTGAAATTTTGCAAGTTTATGTGTGCTTTTAACTTTTGAAAAGAAAAGGACATAGCATGTGGCCAAATACGTTATCCCATACTTCATTCACTTCCCCAACCAACAATCCCTGCCAGCACCGAGACTTGAACTGACTCTCTAACCACTAGGCCATGACCGATTTGAAATATTACCAATCTAGGTAAAATTTGGATATATTATGTCTGAGTAGCTCCTTGATGTTCTGTGAAATTTCATGAGTTTTAGGTGGGCGGGGCATGCATCAAACAGGAAGTTGACCATGAACTGAGGAAAATGACATAAGCTTTTGTTAGTTTTCATAATAAGGTCCTAAAATTGTCATAGCTACTATATTATACAAATGTTTGATGGAAACAAATATGATGCACTGCTTCTACAAAATCAGTAAAGTGTTAATATTATGTTTCCATATTCCGAATTTGGTTGTTTTTATTTTGTCCCATCCATCCAAACACAATTTTGGGTGATTGGGACAGTGCTTAAAGGCTTTGGTAATTAAGAAAATGATTGGCTTTGTAATACAGAACCATTGTATATGCTTTGTATGCCCTAAATCAGTGGTATCCAGCCTTTTTATTTTTGCAAGCCTTAATTAACCACAAAATATTCATGAACTACCTAGATTTTTGATCAAATAAAAATTCTGAAATAGAAGAGCTTTGAAAATAGAAGCATTATAGATAAACTTTTTAAATGTTTTTTTTTTGTTGTTTTGTTGCCGTAATAAACCATATTCATGTTTCTGTTAAAGGTTTGCCAAACAGTTAATTGGGGCACCCAACATTTTATTTTATTATTATTATTTATTTATTGACCTAAAGCATTTTTTTTTACTTGTCTATTTGATTTTAAAATGTTTTCAATGACTTTAGGACTTCAAGCCTTCTTTTACCTCAGTTAGGCTACATGTGTTGTATGAATTTTGGATGGATTTATGAACTGTAAAGTTCAAAATAAAGTTGAACAGAAATAAACATGGGCTCTTAATGATGATGAATAGAAATGAAATATTGGATATAAAATTATATTAAAGTATGAACTAACTTGTGCAATACAGTAAATATTATTACACTACCCTAAATCAATGAAAAAATGTGCTGTCCCAATCTCCCAAATATTACCAAAAAAATTTTTTGGGCTCAGTTCACAGAAAAGTGTATGTCACGCATCCTTTCATTATAATATAATATTGCTTTATCCTCATGGGTAGTTAACTTCTTCAGTATTACAGAAATATATCATATGATGGGCTGATTGTTTAAATTTAAAAACTGTCCCAATCACCCTTAATTCACCAATAATATAAATACACGCATAGATAGATAGATCTATATTTGTTACAAAAGTGTTAGCAGTAAGCATTTATCTTGTTGTTTGACTTTAACGAGCTGTGACATTCCACATGTATTTTAGCCGCCGAAAAGTGTTGTTGTGATGCAGTCCAGAGCGACAGTTTTTATTATGGTGTATTTTAACCCATATTTAGTGACTATATGTATTATTGAATTGCTTTAACACCCGTGTAGCAGTGTTGTTACAGTCGGGATAGTCCTGGTCCTAAACTGACAGTTAATCGGAGGTTGCATGAATTAAACAACGACAGCGTCAGTGTAATGTTCCTGGAGCGCCGTCCGTTTTGTGCGTGGCTGACCCGGTGCCTCGAGCGGGACCGGGAGAGCGCGCTCAATAATGCATGCGCGTCATTAGAAACCGGAGAGGGCCGGTGTATAGCCGTTATTTCCTGGGAAACGCGAGTCAGGGCAAGGTGCTGACAGTCCTGCCTCTGAGGCACCTCAAGTTACACAGAAATCTTTGAACTTGCAGACGTGTTTCCCGCCTCGTGCACTAATGCATTTAGTTTTGCTAAGTTTTACCTGAGTTACTGTTAGCCCCGTGTGGTGGCACTTCTGCTTGACCCCGAAGCCCCGGCACTCATCTTTTATTCAAACCGGGATTAACGGCGTGTTCATCAGTGACGATAAACTCTAGGTACGGATTAAACGCCGCGCGACCCTTCAGTTCACCAAAGCACCACGCGGGCCTTTAAAACTCTCGCGCTATTTGGTCGCGGCGGTGTTTGCTTAACAAGATATGATGGTTTGACAACGTAGTTACTCATCAAATTAGACATTCGTTGAGGCATTTAATTCTATTTTATTATAGAATAGAATTGTTTAAAAGTCATGGGAATTTAATTATTCTTATAATTATATTCATAGAAAAATATGTAGGAAAAACTTAGTCAGACCAGTAAACACAAACTATTGGAAAAGATTCCACTCTATAATGTCCCAGTTTGACTAATGATTTATTATGCTTGGTGTTAGGCAAGTTTAGGCTTGTTTAAGGCAAGATTAGGCTTCACAGGTGCCTGGTCACTCAGACACAGGCCACTGGATAAACTGTTATTAACATTCCTGAAGCTCAAACAGTAGAAGTTCAATTCCCAGAAAAAGCACAAAATTATATTAAAAAAATGTAATGTATACTTCGAATGTAATGCGAGTTGCTTTGGATAAAATCATATGCCAAATTAATTGACTGCAATTGCAACTTTCTCTGTGCAATAAGAATAAGAGACCGGACGGGTCTGTGTTCTGTTCCTGGCTGTCTCAAGGGTTTAATACATTGACGTGATCTTCCCACGGAGCCGAGGTGACGTGCCTCTTCATCACTGGGTTGCTCAGTACAGTAAGATACCCCTGTAGCGTCCTTCTAGTTAAGTCACTGAGGTGGTACATATTAGTTATTTTTCTCTATAGTGTGTTTAATTAAAGCGGAGACAGATGGGATCGTCTTGGAGGTAATGGTAGCACCCTGGTAATGTCCAGACATTAGGTCATTGGTCTATTAGAGGTCAGATCACTGCTTGATGTATTGCTGGACATGTTCACATACTTGGACATGTAAGATGCTGTTAAAACGAAAATTATCGCATTATATTGCAAAATATTCAACCAAGTGACATTTATTTTGTATTTCAATCACTCATAAAAAGAAAGCTGCCATGTTCTAGATTATAGAATAAAAGATGTATTGTTTAAAATGAATAATAAAAATGGACATGCATATGAAGAATTTGTAGTTGTAAAAGCTTAATAGTTAAAGATTAAAGATGTTCCGTCATATTAAATGCGATAAACACCTATATGAATTTGAGGAGAACTGACTTCATACAATACTGTTCAAAGATTTGAGGTCAGTAAAAATTATTATTATTTTTTTATAAGGAATGAATACTTTTATCCAGCAAGGTTGCATTAAATTGATCAAAGTGACAGTAAAGACAGTTATAAAGTCAGAAATGTTTTGAGAACAAAATCAGCATATTGGAATTATTTCTGAAGGATCATATGACACTGACGACTGGAGTAATGGCTGCTGAAAATTCACAGGAATAAATTACTTTTTAAAATAAATTAAAATATAAAACAGTTATATTGAACCTTAATAATAGTTTTAACAAAATTACTGCTTTTACTGTTTTTTGTTTTTGTTTTTAAAATAAATTCATCCTTTTTAGAATAAAGCATTTTGGACAGTAATGTACATTTATTAAAAATCATCTTGCCATCAAAATGGGTTCAAAATATTTTTGCAAAAAGGCTAGAAATGTGAAGTTAATTTGGAGAAAGCCTCATGCAGATGTTGTTACCTAATGCAAGAAAATTCATACAAACTGATGAAAAAAAAAAAAAAAATCTAGATAATCACAGGATACTTAAGTGTCTGACTTGGCTCTTTGGGAACTATGTGGTTACAAGTCTGAGTTGAGGTGCAGACATGCCACACTCACTTCGGATCAATCTCTCTCCAGCACACATATCTATACACGCACACACAAAGGCCAAGCCCCCTCAGCACCATATCATGTACCAAAACAAAGTATTCATAATTCATGAGCTCCTCACCAGCTGAAAAGAGGGAAAGATTCCTTTACATGTCCATTATTCAAAACCCTTCTGGCCATTGGGGAGCAGCCACAACACAGTTGCTCATTTAACATACACGTTACAATACACACACGCCCTTAAATTAGCCTAATTAGATGTCTATAATTAGGCGAGCACTCCAGTATTGTGTATCCTGTCAATTTATTTGTAAGATAAGTTGTAAAAACCAAATAAAATAAAAAAGATGTACCAAAATTACATTGCCACATTCCTGAATAATAGTTCCAAATTTATTGTACTGTAAGCATCAAACAAAAAGCCAATATAATACTTCAACTATATTAGCCATATTCCTCACAAGCTGGCTTATGGATCCTCATCCTTTGGCACCGACTGGCATAGTTGAGTGATGCCATTGAGATGCATTCATTCATAAAGCAAGAAACATGATAGCAGCTTAAAACCTACAATAGGCATCAGTCAAATCCCAACCAGACAATTAAGAAACTCAAGAGTATAGTCAAATTGTCCTGGGACCAAGGGATTAGGGCAGGAAAAAGAGAATGGAGGGCAAGGGGGAAGGTAATGGGATCAAGAGATGTTGATTTTAATATGATAGCATATCATATCTCATTCTTCTTCCTGAAGCAGATAGCATATTGTCAATAACTGGCATAATGTTGATTACCACAAATAAATTAATAAAGAGTGAGGCACTTACAGTGGAAGTGAATTTAGGACCAAACACTACAGGTGAGTAAGGTAAAGGTTTTAACTTATAGAAATTACCCGTTTATTAATCACAGTACTTTAAGAAAATAATTCTTATGAAATGTTATGTTTAAAATATGCTAATTATCTAATTAAATGTGCACTAATTCATGTTCGAAATTCTTGTTACATTTTGTTGATATATTAGAGTGAAACGTTTTTATAGAGAAGGATTTGGATATCTATTTTTTTTAAATCACAATCACAAAATATTGTCAAAAGCCAGAAAAAATACATTTTACCATGTTTTTAGGAATACAATTTTATATAAACCAGGCAGATGACATATGAACAAACTTCTCTGCAAAAAACAGAGAGATATAGACCGGAATAAAACTGAAAAGTTTTGTGTACTGAAAAACGTACTTTGAGAAAATGGCCTTTAAACACGGCCATGATTAAGTGACAGCTGCTGATTAGCGTATTGATTTGTTTTATATTGTCTTATATACTGTATTATTTGTATTTTACTTGTCTTTTTACTCTGTTGCAGTGATTTGGGTGCGAGAAAAGCACACATAAACATAAAAAAAAAGATATGTATTGTCATTGAAATCTACAGATTTCAAAAAGAGTGTAGTAATATAAACACTGTATTTTGAATGCTTTTTTTTTCCACTAGTTGGACATGGACAAGGATGCAAAATTGCCCAGTGCGTAAAAAACTATGGTTTTGCCTGTAGTGTCTTGCCTTAAACGAGGGATGAATCAAAATGATTTGTTTTGTGGTAATCGACATTAAGCCACAAATGCAGTCGACTGAACCTGACTTGTACTGAATCCAGCATATTGATCACCCAAATGTCACCCGAAATCCATTCTGAGTATTTCTGTCTTTTTGTCAGATTTGTTTTGTAAAGCAGATGGAAGCATTGGTAAGTTGAGGTCCGTGACTCTGCGCTGTATAGCTGTTCGCAACTGAACAGAGTTTCTTTTCGCTGTATTACTGGGGATACCGATCCCTCCTCCCCCTCCCGTTCCTGTGTTCCTCTTCTCCTTTGCATGTCTCAGGTTTTTAATGACGAGAGCTTGCTGTCTCTGAGATGGAAACAATGGCGGTTTGGACCCATTTACTAAGAAAGGCGAGGAGCCTGTGTCAGGCGTTGTGTGGCGTGTATAACCAACCCAAGTGACTTTTCTAGGCGTGGCTTCCTTCAGCGCTCCAGTGTGACGTAGTCGAGGTAAAGGGGAGGTTTGTGTTGTGCTTTCCATGGCGCTGAGGTGGCGAGCATTGTAGGTTTTCTCTTCAATGGCCAGTAATAGATCCTTAAAGCGCTGTCCCGTTCTGGGAGAAGCTCCTTTGTCGGAGTAGAACGTCTGCAACTTCTCTAACTTGTCATCAGGCTGATGTTCATATTCCAGCGCTTGATATTTGTCAGAGTAAGCCGGTCTCAGATCATGTGGTTTGATTGATGTTTTCATTGTCTGGGAGTCTCTAGAGGTGTCTATAGTTACAGTGGCATCACAAGGGGCGGAGTCACAGAGTTTGGTGCCACTCCCCTCTCTGCAGGAACACTTAGGCGGTGAGACACAAAGCATCTCCTTCTCACCAAAAGTTAAGACTGAAATATACACATATACAAATGCTGTCAGCTGAGTATGCATTGTATGAATTTTTTAATTAAACCAACGTTTTAATATAGTATGGGTCCTAAATAAGGTGACCATTTGGTTATTGGCATTTTACAGGACAGTAGATGTGATTTTGTGGGACAGTGTTCGATGTGTGTGAGAGATAATGTACAACTATTAAACTATGTAAATATGAATGATGAGTGGATGATAACATACTTTAAATCATCATCAATAAGCTTTGTTAATGATGACCAGTTCTGTGCCCTCAAGTGATAAGGCACAATGTAATTTACTTCAAAGGACCTATTCAGACTACGAATTATAATGAAATGAGTAACAGGCTAGTAGGTTAAAATCACATTTTACACTAAACAAAAATCTCCTTAAAACAGCCACAGTTGCTTTATTAGACTACGCAAACATTAAATGTGTTTTACTGGATTCAGTGCATCTTGAGTGCCAGTCATTTTTTGTTGGATCTGGCAGCTTTAACCAGGACGTTCTTATCCAGTACGTGTCTAGAAGAAGTCCTGGCTGGTGTAGCTGTATTTAACAACTCTTAATGAGGTTCACATTGATTCTTTTGCTCCATCCAGTCATCTGGATGAATGCGTTGTTTGGTTATTTCCCCCACTCTAGCTAGAACATGAAGACTGCGCCAATGTATTTTTTTCTGTTTAAGTACATCAGTAATACTCCACTTGTAATTTTTCATGTCTTGAAAAAAGGTTGCTAAATAGGACTACAGAGGTCTCATCTGCTCACTCAAACTTTCCAACTTCTAGATTTTAAGATGAAAAGACTGAAAGAGTCGTCTTAGTGGTGGTGATGTTGAAGTTGTTCAATCGTGGTGTATTTTGTTTATAGCCTAACTTCAGCTTTTTACTTCTGACAATTGTATTTAGGCTTCAAAATTCAGAAAAAAAGATTGTTAATTGATTATCTGGTTGGCCTACAAAACTACAGCATCATTGCAGCACTCTCTTAGTGATATAAGAAATGAATATTACCCTTAGGAATCAGCCCATCTTGTGTCTCGACCAGTATGGAAATCTCATTAGCTGTATCCAAGTGCAGGGAGGAGGGGGAATCTGCTCTGTCCACTAGGCTTGGCTGCTTTGGTCTGGTGGACTCCGCTGTCCTTTTCGTGCCACTCTGGGCATCTCTGTCCTGTGATTGGCTCCTCTGGGTCTTACTGGCCTGCCTTGAGCTCCTCTCATTGGCTGTGTCACTCTGAGGAGACTAGTGAAGAAATAGTTGAATGTTTTGTGTTTACATGATCATTTTAGACATAAGATGGAAGTCTTGGATAGAGAAGTATAGCTGGACGGTTCACCTGCTGCTGACTCTTTGCACTTGCGTTGCTTCTCCCTCTCGACAAGCCCTTGTTCAGAAGATTCCATTCACTGTTTTCTTCTCTCTGAGGACAAACATTGACATGTTAGCTGTGATCCAAATCCTAACAATTAGCCAACTTAGAAGGCATGTATTGTGATCAGTTTTCTCCTCCAAGATGTAGGACAAAAGAAATGCTGATAAACACACTTGTATTTAAGGATGCAACAATTTTAAAATATTGATTTTTTTTTCATGTTATGGTTAATAAACTGATAAATTATAGATAAACAGATAAATGGTTTGAAATTAAAATTCAATATTATATTGTGTGAATAAAGTAAAAATAAAATGCTAACATTGATCATTTTAAACATTACATTTAACATTATTAGTATATTGAAGATTAAATTTAATATCCAGTATAGGACATTGGCCTATGTTGGGGAAAAATAAATAAATATATAAATAAATATATTGACCTATATGCAATGTGATACTGATATACACTACTGTTCAAAAGTCTGTTTTTTGTTTTTGGAAAGAAATTATTCACTTTTATTCAGCAGAAACAGTAAAAACATTTACAATGTTCTTTTGAATTTTTCTATTCATCAAAAAATCCTGAAAAAAATGCATCACAGTTTAGTGTAGATGAAAAGATTGGAGTAATAAAAAACAGCTTTGCCATCACAGAAATAAATTATATTTTAAAACAGAAAACAGTTATTTCAAATAGTAATAATATTTGACACTATAACAGTTTTTACTGTATTTTTGATCAAATAAATGCAACCTTGGTGAGCATAAGACACTTCTTTTGAAAACATTTATGCATAAATCAAGCGTGTATCATTATACCTTCATGGTCCTCACTACTTTCTGATGCCTGGTGAGTTTTTTCAGCAGTAGATGGTAGCAAGCCAAAATGGTTGACGGCTTGTTACTGATGACAGTGTGAATGATATCAGATAGACCGTAGCCTAGAGATTCAGTCATGTAGTTTAACACAGCTGTGTTCAGATCCTCAGGACGCAGCCTAAAAAAGTAACAAAGAACCCATATAATATACAGATATCAGGAAATGCTGAATTGATTTTTCAAGATGTTAGATTTCAAGATGTTCAAGATAATTAGATTTCATTTTACAGATACCTGTTTTTATGAGTGAGAGTATGAAGGGGTCTTTTGGCATAACCCTCATTCAACCATTTATCCTCCATTGCTGCTTTTATTGTTGGCCTTTTTGCTGGTTCTGGCTCCAGCAGAGACAAGACAAACTGTACAGCCGCTAGAGAGAAATAAAGAACGAGAACACTGACATCTTGACACTGCTAAATGAGTCTCAAAACTCTGTTTTAACCTTACACAGAAGATCTCAACACTGATTTGTCAGAGGAGTGAGTGTATGTGTGTGTGTCCCCGACCCAGACTGAACTTCTCAAGGTTTCTCTTACAGAAGGGCAGATCAGATTTAAGAAGCACTTTGCTCCCCTGTTCCACCTTCTCAACCTGGGGGGGAGACTCCACAGATCAGAATGCCAGTTTGGCACCACGCTGACTGTGTGTGTGTGTGTGTGTGTGCACTGAGGTGAAGGTAGTGTTTGTGTCAGCAGACAGTGACGATCACATTTACTCATTCACTTAGACTGCCATTACAGGCAGCCTCAGGATGCAAACAAAACTCACAAAATGGCATACCGTAAGCTTCTATGATAATTCATTTCCACCATACTTTATTCACAGCAATGACTGTATTAGTAATTACAAATTGCATCTGTACCATTAAATGTTTCCTTCACTTTGATGTTCTTCTTTTTGATAAACAATGTATGTGCTGGTTCAGAGAAACAAGAGGTAATTCACCATACGTAATGTACAAACTACGTCATGATCTAGTGTAATCTGCAACCCAATCGGGAAACCCGGCCGGATTCTGTTCCACTAGCAGACCTTTTGCATCAGCATGTTTGTAGTGCATCTATTTTTGCGACTGGTGAATATACTCGGTTATTAATGTTCATGATAATTAATATTAATGTGCTGGATCAGATGATCTCACAATCTGATAGAAAAGAAGACACTTTGAAATGCACCACTGCTCTCCACACCTTTTATCTCTCTTTCTTTCTGTATCTCGTCTTGATGTACAATCCTTTGGGAATAAATCTTAAAGAGTATGAATATGTGTGGGGTCTGTAAGATTTCGTTTAATGTTTTTGAAAGAAGTTTCTTACTGTCATCAAGGTGGCATTTATTTGATCAAAAATACAGTAAAAAATTCATTAATTTATTTAAAATATAAATATAAAATATGATAATAAAAATATCTAATATATATATATATATTATAAATATTTTATATTCTACAATTATATAGTCTTTACTGTGACTTTTAATTTATTGCATTCTTGCTAAATAAAATTAAACATTTTCAAAAACAAAAATCTTTTGAATGGTAAAGGACTAACAACCGCATTAACTCCCGAAAAATACAGGTAGTGACAACCGCATTTACAGAAATTTTATGTAGTGTGTATGGAACTAAGCTGAAAAACTAGTTGTTATTGACATATTTGAACGTGCATCAAAAATGTGCCTTTGTTTGTATGTGAGATGAAAGAAAATAACAGTGAAAGAAGTCTTAACTTAGCACGGGGCTATCTGCGCTCATGAGCCCTGCGGTTAAAGGGATACTCCACCCCAAAATGACAATTTTGCCATTAATCACTTACCCCCATGTCGTTCCAAATCCGTAAAAGCTTCGTTTGTCTTCAGAACACAATTTAATATACTTTGGATGAAAACCAGGAGGCTTGTGACTGTCCCATTTACTGCCAAGTAAATTACACTGTCAAGGCACAGAAAAGTATAAAAAAAACATCGCCAAAATTGTCCATCTGCCATCAGTGGTTCAATATGAATTTTATACTTTTTGTATGCAAAGAAAATAAAAATAACGACATTTAGTCAACAATTCATCTCCTCTCTGTCTCTCTGTGTCAGCGTAGTGCCATTTTGGAGAGCATCTGATGGACACAAAGTGTGTACGCTATTCTCAGTCATCAGTAACGCATGGATATACTTGGCAGTCAATGGGACAGTCACAAACCTCCCAGTTTTCATCCAAAATATCTTAAATTGTGTTCTGAAGACGAACGAAGCTTTCACGGGTTTGGAACGACATGGGGTGGGGGGGGGGGGGGGTGTAAGTGATTAATGCTAAAATTTTCATTTTGGGGTGGAGTATCCCTTTAAGTGTCAGTGTTGCCAGATCTTCATAGAAAAAAACAACAACCAAGGACAAGCACAAAAACACTAAAACAGCCAAATGCTTTATGTTTTATAACACCAAAAAAACAGACCACAACAGACCACTTCATTAACTTCATAAAGTGCCTATCTTTATGAGATAAGAGCAAACAACATGCCTAAAAGCACTTGTAAATATGAGGACATGGCAACACTGCAAGACAGCGCTCTCTAAAGCAGCCTCCCGAGCATAAACGCAACGCTGCACGTCTATCAGCGGTAGTTTAGTTAAAATCGACGGACAAAAAGAATCTTTAGTCAAAAAAATGGCACATAACAAACGGCTAAACTTTTATTCACTCCTGAAAGGCGACAGAATGTTGCTATGGTTACAAATGCAGGAGTGACTGTTGTTCCATACACACGGAATGATCATTTACGGGACTCACTCCCGCATTTAAATGCGTTTGTCACTCTTGAAACTTGCAGTGTGTACGTGGCCATTAATAGGTCAATAAAAAAATAAACGTCTTTAAAAAGTCAATGGAAAGTGTGTTTACTTCACCTTTGCTGATGTCTGATGGTATCGGACTGATTTCTCCATTCACCATTTTCAGATGAAGCTGCTTAATATTGAAGGGCTCCACCGTAAATGGCAGAGTGCCAGTCAACATGGCAAACATGCTCACACCCCTACACATACACACAGAAACACACACACGATCTTCATCAACAGCCAGCATTAAAAAAAGAAACCCATCTTCATTAAAAAAATAAAAAGGTTAACGTATACTACATACATACATATACTGGAAGACATACACATATACTTTGTGTACTCACACAGACCACACGTCCACTTTAGGCCCGTACTTCCTGTGGGCCAGCAGTTCAGGAGCCGCGTAAGCAGGACTGCCACACTGAGTGTTCAGCAGCTCCAGAGAGAGAGATTCTGCCTTCAGAGTGTTACTCAGACCAAAGTCTGCACACAAACACACTCATATATTAGTGTACATACAAGCACATTATTCTGATAGAGAAACTTTAAATAACAGACTATAAGTAGCTTTTTTCTCTCTTAGACAGTTTTGAAATTAGGTTTTAAGAATAATATACAATATCATACAGATTTCAGAAGCCTACAATGAAATACGTGAATACAAGGATGAATGAGACAGAGAACTCATTCAGTCTTCACAGCGATTATGACCATATCATGAGTTGTGATATTGCTCATTTGTAAGTGGCTTTGGATAAAAACAAAGAGACTTATTGTAAATGAGATGTGCCTCCCGTGTGCTTACGTTTCATTCTCAGAGGTCAAAGGTCAAGCTACTGATGTATTACAGTAGAAATGCTTTGACAAAAACTTTCACCAGATTAAAAGATGTACATTTATATAAAAAGGGTCAAACGGCAAGACACGCTCACCTACTATCTTAATGTTGTTGTGCTCATCCAGTAGGAAGTTCTCAATCTTCAAGTCCCTAGTTAACAAACACAAAATTCACAGATGAAGGAAGTTAGTTTAAAAAAACAAAAACATACAGTAGGGACCAAAATTCTGATACCACACTCTAAACCTAGTTATTTACTTATGCATAAAAGTACATTTTCAGTTTTCATTTTAATTTCAGTTGAAGTTTTAGTAGTGCTTTTGTCATTTTAGTTATTGTTTTTTGTATTTACATTTTAGTTTTAGGAATTTTAGTACGAGCATCATGTTTAATTTTCATTTTAGTTTAGCTTATAAACATCTAATGTTCATGTTTTATTTTATTTTATTCTCACCAAAAGCAAATTTTCAGTAGTTTTAGTTTTAGTTAACAATAACAACACTGTTCTTCGTAGAAGCACAAAATGCTTTTAGGACCAACTTGCACTCGGATTTTAATTATGATAATACAATGTATTAAACTACAATAAAAGAATGCAAAATAGATGCATTTTTACTGTACATATATACAAACACCCATATTCAGGTCCAGCTGAAAGGGGAACTCAGATCACCTCACTTCATGTGTGGAAATACATGACCAGCCAAGAACCTCTAGCAGCACACAAAATGTAATGAAAAATGCGAATTAAAAGGGGATTTGTATTAAAGAACAGAGCTACGAGACTTATTGTTGGTGATATCACAGCTTGGTGGTCCTGGATGTTCAGTCATTCTGCCAAGTTTCACTTTTACACTCTCCCCTCTACTTTTTCTTTTATCTTACTCCCGCCTTCTCCCTTTCTTTCCACTTCATAATAAACACTCACTTTGACGACCGCACGCTCCTCACATTTAATATGAAATTGTATGAAAAGCCTATAAAAATATCATAGCCCTCGAAGTTATTTTCATTTCTCTCCATTTTTACTGACATGGCTGACATCTCAAAGCCCAATGGGCGGCCTAATGTTCCTCAACTGGCACACACAAACAGACGCCATCCCTAAAATGTCCAAAGTACAAAGAAAAGTTGAATAACTATTTTAAATCTGCCTGTCTTAAAGTTCTCTGACAGACATGACGTGTATGAGGGGAAATCTGGAGCGCTGTCCAGCAGTGTGACTGGGTTTTTGGGGTATTATTAATGTGCGTCGTACAGAGAGGTTAGCAGAGACAGACTCAAAGGCATAAAGTGAGGGTTTGTGGAGCCAGTTGATAAAATAGTTTGATTTGGGTTGATTAATGCCATTCGAAGTGGGTGAACTTTTGAACTGAAATGGACATGAACCCACACGCTCCCTTCGTTACCATAGGGACTGTATATGTTGACTAACCCCGCGGGTAGTCAAGTGTGTGTGCAGCCTGATGAACATCCTTTGATCCTTGACATACTCTAATAAAGGCCCTTTACTGATGGGACCGTGTGTGACACAGACCTCAGCGTTATGAAGCTTCATCCTGGGACTCCATTAGTAAGGAAGTCAGTGAATGATGTGTTAACCATAGTGGCTCTGGCTGATGATGTCATGAGAAGCTAATGGCATTCCCACTCTTGCCTCAATTAGGCTTCACTGCCAGACCAAAGAACCACACACACACACACACACACACACACACACACACACACACACACACACAAACATCAACAAGGACACACCTTAAACTAATTTTTATACTTATACATTAATTTATAAATGTTGTTAAATGTATTATATAAATTATTACAAAAAAATGCATTTATATTATCAGGATAGTAATTTTATATAAATTATGTAAAATTATAAGAATATAAATTATATAAAAATCCATTATTAAAATATCAACAAATAAATCAAATTGAGTTTTTTTATAATGTTTAATGTAATATTAATAATTACTTGTATTGATAATCTTTAATGTATTACATTTAAAATGTTTCCCCAAATTATAGCAAAGTAAACCCACTTTTTTTATAACTCCTATATTGTTTTTATTTTCTATATTTTTTATATCTAATTATAAATACTACAGACTAATTCTAACACTATAAGACAAAAATGTATTTATTGATGAACTAATAAATAAACAACTAATTTATTTAACATTTTAAACAAATAGATAGAAATAAATAATGAATGCATTTCATTTTATACTTTTGTAATTGTAGATATTCTTATTCATTTTATACTGAGAAAATTAATGTATAAATAAATTATATAACCCTCTAAAAATTAAAACCATTAATATCTTTTTCTTATTATTAATATAAGGTGCTAAAGAGAAACAATTTTAAATTAATAATACTGAATAGTTTTTATTTATTTATAAGAATTTTTTTCTCAAAAAATCCCCAGACTAACGGCAAATAAATCACCACACATATACTTGCTCTTTGCTTTCATCCATTTTCACACACACTTCTCTCTCTATGACACACGACACTTCATTATTTTAAGGCTCTTATAACTAGAATCCGCTATACAGCTTAGCACCCTCTCAGCGTTTTCCTTTCTTTTTTTCCTAGTGCTACCCCACTATCCCTACATCCCTTACAAACTATATGATCTCAACACTTCATTTTTGTGGGTCCAATTGTGTCATTGTGCAAGAATTTCCACTCATTACCTGTGAACTATCCCGTGCCGGTGCAGGTGTTCCACTGCAGACAGTATCTGGCGGGTGTACCTGCGGACCTCTCTCTCCTCCAGCCGTTTGCGTTCACAGATTCGATCCATAAGGTCTCCTCCTCCGCACAGCTCCATGGCCATGTAGTAGCAGTTCTCCGTCTCCAGCGTCTCCAGCAGCAAGACAATGTTTGGGTGGCGGATCAGCTGGTGAATCCGGGGTTCGCGCTTCATGTTTTTCAAAACGTATGAATCCTGACGAGCCTTTTTCTTATCTATCACCTTGATCGCCACCTGACAGACAGTGAGAGAAACCGAGAGTCATTATGTGTCATTTTAGTATCAACTTTGTCTCAGATGTTTCTCTTAAAATTTATTAGAAAAAATTAAGATATACAGTAAGTCTGAGAAGTGGATGACTTTATTTACTCTATTTAAATCAATCTTTATTCATCTCATTGCTGTCTAGGAGAAAAAAATATTCAAAAAATCTCACTTGATTTTTATTTTCTATGGGACATTTTTCCTCCAAAGAAAATGTCTATAGTATTTGGTATAACAAAACGTAGTGATTTAATTTAGTCTGCAGTGTTTAATGGCAGAGCTAAAGCATGGCACAAAGTTATAGCTCAAAGTCCCTCTTTAACTCCATGATAATAATTTACATTCTCAAATTCTAGGACTGAGCTGGGGGCGATGTGTGCTTATGTATCACCACAGCAACCTGTTCAGGAAAACAGAGTGGTCAGGAAGGGCTCAGTGATGTGTATAAGAGCTGGTAACATACACACGTACACAGGCCGCAATTACTGACCCATGAAAGCTCAGGTCACCACAGTGAGAAGAGGAGGACTCTCTCTCTCTCTCTCTCTCTCTATGTTTGTCTGTGTCATGATGAACACAGAGGTTTTCCGATTTCCCTAGAACATTTCTAGGCATCTAATAGATATTCTATAATGATACTAACATAAGAGATACTGGGGATACATTATTTAAATGTTTAAATACATTTTTATATAAATACATAATTAATTAATGTAATTGATATGTAAAAAAAAAAAAAAAAAAAAAAAAAATTATACACAATATAATCATATGCATCCTGGGGAATAAAATTATTTGATCCCCTGCTGATTTTGTACGTTTGCCCACTGAAAATTTTAATGGTAGGTTTATTTTAACAGTGAGAGACAGAATATCAACAAAAATATCCAGAAAAACGCATTTCAAAAAAGTTATAAATTGATTTGCATTTTAATGAGTGAAATAAGTATTTGACCCCTATCAATCAGCAAGATTTCTGGCTCCCAGGTGTCTTTTAAACAGGTAAGGAGCTGAGATTAGGAGCAGCTTGTTACCTGTATAAAAGACACCTGTCCACAGAAGCAATCAATCAATCAGATTCCAAACTCTCCACCATGGCCGAGACCAAAGAGCTGTCCAAGGATGTCAGGGACAAGACTGCCAAAATCGAGCTCTTTGGCATCAACTCAACTCACCGTGTTTGGAGGAGGAGGAATGCTGCCTATGACCCCAAGAACACCATCCCCACCGTCAAACATGGAGGTGGAAACATTATGCTTCGGAGGTGTTTTTCTGCTAAGGGGACAGGACAACTGCACCGCATCAAAGAGACGATGGACCATGTACCCTCAGGGCCAGGGCATTGAAGCCAGCCAGGGCATTGAAAATGGGTCGTGGATGGGTATTCCAGCATAACAATGACCCAAAACACACGGCCAAGGCAACAAAGGAGTGACTCAAGAAGAAGCACATTAAGGTCCTGGAGTGGCCTCGCCAGTCTCCAGACCTTAATCCCATAGAAGATCTGTGGAGGGAGCTCAAAACCTTAATGACTTGGAGAGGATCTGCAAAGAGGAGTGGGACAAAATCCCTCCTGAGATGTGAGCAAACCTGGTGGCCAACTACAAGAAACGTCTGACCTCTGTGATTGCCAAACAAGGGTTTTGCCACCAAGTACTAAGTCATGTTTTGCGAAGGGGTCAAATACTTGCAAATCAATTTATAACTTTTCTGAAATGCATTTTTCTGGATTTTTTTTGTTGTTATTCTGTCTCTCACTGTTCAAATGAACCAACCATTAAAATTATAGACTGATCATTTCTTTGTCAGTTGGCAAACGTACAAAATCAGCAGGGGATCAAATAATTCCCCCCCCCCATTCACATGATTTAACTAAAATATTCACATGATTTAACCATTCACATGATTTAACTAAAATAGCATGACAAAATTTAACCATGATTTTTCACTCATCTTCTAACAACACTGAAGTAGGCGTATGTGAAACATTTTACAGCAAATAACTGTAAAGTACAATTTCTGCAGCCTCTAAATGCAAATCACTGAAACAATGACAATCATACCATTACAAATCATTACAATCTATTACAAACAAAGACATCTGTTATAACTCAGTCACCAGTGAAGTCTGCAGACAAAATACACACTATTTAGTATGCTAAAAATTCATCAGATCTATTACATGACCAAAATGAATACACTACTCAGTGACAAAACACCAACAGCCAACGCACAATTCATGATCACCCCTCCTCCCCCAAACATAAAGTGCCTTTTATAATAATAAATGTCTCTAACAGTTTGAGTGTGTGTGGATGGATTATTACTGCGGTGTGTGTCAGAGATTAGGCAAGACGGAGTCGCTATGAAAGCTGAGAGAGCGAGACAGCATGAAAAATGGATGACAGCCCTTCAGCGCACCGATGACTGACACCCTTAGTGTGTGACACTGTGCCTTTGATTGACAGGCGTCTGCGTGTAAGAGACTGTTACCTTCTCTCCTGTACTGATGTGCATGCCCAGCATAACCTTGGCGAATGAGCCCTTGTTGATCATTTTGCCCACCAGGTAGCTGCCCACACGCTTAGTGTGAGGAAAGTTTTGGAGCAGGTCACGGGGCACTTTTCCAAAGCAGGGAGTTGCCACCGGCTCCAGCTCCCCTGAATCTGTCATGCTCCCATCCAGAGATGACTTCAACGCAGCCGGCATGATGCCAGTGATGCCCGTCTGCTAGCAGATCCACAGGACGACACTGAGGATGGAGGAAGACAAGTTGGCGAGAGAGGAAGGGCATGTGTGAGGGAGGCCGGTCTCATTGGTTCTTCTTCTGCTGTTGGTGTTTGTCTGTCTTGTCAAGAAGGAGAATATCCAGTCTTCGCTCCTCTCAGGTGTTTTTCTATAGTCCAGATGCTGATCCACAATCACATGCTGTGTGCTGGGACCAGGTTTCTGTCTTTTACTTGTCTCTAGCCTCAGATCTACCTCACTTTATCTGTCTTTTTTATCTAGACTGTCTCTTTTCTGTCCAATGGAAGGTTCTTCTGTCACTCTGGTTAGTTCATGCACCCTTGTCTTTGTGTGTGTGTGTGCGTGCTGGTAGATAATTAACTGTATCTGGTCTCAGGTTGATGCTGTGAGCCTAGCGTAGTGAGAGGACACACTACACCATAATGACCCCCCACCTACACACACACACACACACACACAGAACGTAAACTGGGGGAAAAAACAGTTCCCAAAAATGTTTTTACTGTATTTACTTCTATACTGCTACTCATTTTAAACTTAGTTCTACTATTTTTAAGCCTTAAAATTTATTGATATAACATAATATAATAATATAATATAATATAATTACTGTGATTAATCGCATGCAAAATAATAGTTTTTGTTTACATAATATATGTGTGTACTGTGTATATTTATTATGTATATATAAATACACAGAGTATTTATTTTCAAAATATTTACATGTATTTACATGTATATATTTATATTTATACATAATTTATTTTATATATAATTATATTGAATATATAAACATAACATATTTTTCTTAAATATATACATGCATGTGTCTGTATTTATATATACATAATAAATGTTCACAGTAAACAAACATATATTATGTAAAACAAATCTTTTATTTTGGATGTGATTAATCATGATTATTTGTTTGACAGCACTAAATATAATATAATATATATTTCCTCTTTTATGTTTTTTAATATATTTTCATCTGTCAAATTAATTATTTTCCTTTATTTAATGAGAAACGTAACATCTAAAAATGTCTTATATTACTTATTATATTACTCATTCCCTTTTCAAAAGCATTTTAATTAGATTTTGTATGTGTGTGCGTTAGTTCATAGTATTAAATAAATAAATAAAAAATATATTTTAAAAAAACAAGTTTAAACAAAAATTTAATAAATATACAGTGACACATGAAGCATATTATTTAGATACCTGTCAAAACATTTTTACAGCTAAGAAATTTTTTTATTTTTTCACACTTTATCAGCCAACATCTTTTTATGTACAATAATTTTCATATATTGTTAGAATAATGTAGGAGCTTGTCTCTCAAAGGTCCAGAAATATATTTCTTGGATATCATCAACAAAGACTAATATCCTCTACTACACTAGAAATTAAATCATGAAGGAAATAAACACCCCATTAATCACACAGTCTCATGTTGCCCAATAATAATCTTGGGATATTACAATAACTCAAAAAGCAACATCTTCCAATAAACCAGCTTCTAAACCTCTTGAATGAGGCGGTCAGATTTTATTGGTTAATAATGACATGCTGTAATGAGGGGTTTGTCAATGCGACCATCACTTGAGATCCTGTTATGACAATGAGGAAGAAACGGCCACATTGATATTAATATCATAAATTGCTTTAGAAAGGGAAGTACACATCTATGTGATTGGTTTTGGCCTTGGACCAGAGTGTGTTAGTAGGGGTCTGTGTGCTTGAATGAGAGGCTATTGTTGGATAAGTGTGTGGTTGGGGTCAGGTTTCTTTATTTTTTATTAGCTCACTCCATTCATCCACCGGAGAGAGAGATGAACTGAGCAGCAAGGGGCTGGAATCTGAGACCACCATACTACACACACACAGAGTCATATATACTCTGCAGTACAGTAAAAATCTCTCATTCATATCTACTCTATCCACTCTGAGAAAACAAAAAGAGACCCTAAAGCTGTGTGTGCATGTGCCTCAAAAGTTTTATATCCATGGTTCAAAGCAGGCCATGACAATAAGAGCCAGAAAGTGCAAACACACAGACGCTCAGAACAGAACGCCTTGCGTTCACCCCCAAAAAATGTGTTCCAGCCTCGAGGCTTTGGCAAAACACTGCGCGGTCAAATTAATAGTGCTGAAAACCTCCGTCCATTTCCTGCTCTGTAAGAAACCAATCCCCAGCAATCCATTAAAGCATATCTTAACACTAAATAACCTTTTAAAACCCTGCTGGAGCATCCATGTGCTAACATGCTAATCTTCATGAGGAGGTCTCGTAGCAGGATGTCAGCAGAAACATTGCAAGTAAACGAAGTACAGAAAAGCATAGCTGGTGGTTCAAACAAAGCAGATACATGTGTAGTCTGTTCTCTGTTATTAAAAGGAGTTAATAAAAGGATGAAAAGGAGACTTTTATGTTCCACAGAAAAAAAGTGAAACAGTTTTGGAACAATGTGAGGATGGTAAGTAAATGATTCACTTGTAATTTTTAAAATTGCTGATTTGGGTGGTCATTTTTTAATTGTAACTTTTTTTGACAGATTTGAATTTTTATAATAAATAATATGTTTGTTAAATAATATTATATTATCGTATATTATAAATATTTATTTAGTATAAAATATTTATTAATATATAAACAAACAATGATTTACTGATCATTTATTGATCATTTATCATTTATTTATTATTATTAGAAGATAATTATCAGCTTGTCTGTATCAGACAGAATATTAATCTGTGCATTAGCCCCAAAAATACAGAGACATTTCTTAAGATATCTCCCCAAGAAAACAAGAAATATATACAGTTTTATGGAGAACAACATAAGGAAGATGAATAAACGATGACATAATTCAAATTTTTGGGTAAACAATTCCTTTAAGCTTGCATAAAGCATACAGCATGTTCTCTCAACAACATGTCAGCCTTGATCAGAATGAAGTACTAACAGTTGTGAAGACTGCCCTCTTGTGGCCGAAAAAGCACAGAATTATACATTATATATTATGAAATATATAAAGTAAATACTAAATAATTCATTAGTTTTTTTTTCTTCATATAATGCTAAATCCCTACAAGTCAAAGGAAATACTGGGGCCATTTGTCACACAAAATATGTGTGTGTGTGTGTGTGTGTGTGTGTGTGTGTGTGTTTCTATGAATCGAATATGATATGGATACCATCAGCAAATTTGTTTAATATTTCATTTCATGCCTGTGAAACCATCAGCAAATTTGTTTAATATTTCATTTCATGCCTATAAACAGAAAGCCCTAATCATATAACATCCCGAAGAAGACTTAATTAAAAAAACAACACCTTCATTGACTGCCAGCATCACAGCTTGTTTAGAGGCCTAGTGCTGTCAACAGAGCACTCCGCAAGAAAGACAAGGAAAGCAAATAAAACTGAGGAGCAGAGACAGAGATTTGCCAGTCTGTAAGCTTGTAGATGGGATCGACTTTAAACCATAATTACACTGAAAATGCTTCAACACAGCTAATGAAGACCTGCTGCGCACACATACACTCACACACACACACACACAAAGCGTAACATGGGGCAGGGTGATGACAGCAGTGAAGTGAAGCAGTCATTTCCTGAGCACCATGGCCAGATGTCTCACACACTACGTCTCAGAAATCCCACTCACACACACACTGGTGTGTAGTAAGTCAGACATTTAGTTCTCATTAATACCAATACAAGGGTCACTCAGACACAGCTGCTCGGCAAAACTTCATTACGGCATCCCGCTAAAGGGCGAACCGCACTATTTGTGGACAGAGTTGGATAAAATAACACAGAATGATGTTTTAGTGAGTGTTCTGAGTGGTGCTTGTGTGTTTGCATGTGATGCAGCGAGTGGCTTAATTACTGTGTGCTAATGAAAAGCTGTGTGTGACTTTGTGAGCAACTCAGATGGTGGAACTGCCACGCTGCGCTCACAGCTCGTAAATTGCACACCTTCTAAAGGATGTGGGTTGTTGCTTGTGTGTGTGTGTGTGTGTGTGTGTGTGTGTGTGTGTGTGTGTGTGTGTGTGTGTGTGTGTGTGTGTGTGTGTGTGTGTGTGTGTGCGTGTGTGTGTGTGTGTAAAAGCTAAAAGCACAGATTTTAGGGCCCAAATCAACAGAGTGCAACTGCAGTAAAAATCTCCTTAGAGATTAGTTGGTGTATAGTGGTTGTTATTCGGAATTGTTAGAGCGAATGATGTGCTAACGTGGATGTGCTGTACCAGATGTGAAAATGTTAAACTTAGATAAATGCATCGTTAATCATCTAAGATTGCGTGTGGATGTGAAAAATAGAGACTATTCTATTGCATATGGGAAAACTTGCATAAACCCCAGATGTTTGAGAGTCATCCATGTTTTCAGCCATCAGAATGTTTCTCTGTAGTTTCCAGAAGAGGGCACTAGAGAGAAACTCATCTTCTTTTATTTCCTTAAACACTTTGTTTGGGAGAAATTAATATATAGATATAGAGCATAGCTTTCTTTTGATTATAAACATGAGCGCTCGCATACTAGCGAACCTTTGTTTGAGTAAACCATTTTTTCTGTTTCAATAAATAGTGAAACATTTATATTTTTCATAATTTATTTTAGTTTATTTGTTCCTATACTTTTAATGGATTTGTTTTTATTCCTTTTCTGGACATCACTTGTCCTAATGTAAAACTAGAATTAGTATCTCATGGTTCTAACGTCTAACCAGGTCAAAAATGAATCGAACAGCACAAAAGAGTTTATAAAGAGCACAAAAAAACTTACAAATTTATTGTTGTTTGGATTGTAACTGCACCGCAGTCCTGTAACATAAATCATTTGACACAATTCATTTTGTGGTGACTGTAAAACTCAAGCTAAAACAAGCCATTGCTGAATTAGCTCTTTCTTTAATGATTCACACTCTGAACAACACATAAAAATGCAGCTTTTAAGTTGCTCTAGGAAATCATTCTAAAAGGGCAAACTTGGTACAAGAAAGGGGGTTTTGTTCTGTGCTTTTCATTAATTGCACATGCAAAAAAAACAGTGTTTATACCCCTCATGCCTTGTTTCATGGCCATTCTGTCACTGATTAGCAGCAAGCTGCGACAAAAGCATTCTTCATGCAAAAAAACCTTCCCGAAAAATGACTTCCATGACATCCATTTCTCCATAAACGTCCCTGACTGTAAATTCACAATTATTTGACTCCCTCTGCCTCATTTTGAACACGCAGATTTTATTTTTTTTTACCACAATACCAGTGATTTCCTGCTCATATGGTCATCCATGCACCCAAAGTCAACAGCAGAGAGACCATACAGCATAATGGATGTGTTTTATGGAAAGGGTGTTATATTAAGTTTAATAGCAGTGTGCGGTGGGCTAATGGCTGCCTTTGGCTTCCCTCCTGAAAATAGAACTGAGGGTGGGTTTGGAGGGATTCCTCTGTATGTGTGTCCGAGTGAGAGAGACATGTATATGGACAGTTCTAGATATAGATTATGCAGACAGCTTGAAAAAGTGTGTGTGACACATGAAAACTGAATGGAATGAATGAAAGGAAAAAGACCATTTCAAATGTTCCATTTGTACCATTTAGCTGCTTAAGTATTTAGAGGGGCTAAATGGCTAAATAAGTATATATATATATATATATATATATATATATATTGCAGAATAAATGTTCACCTCTCTGAATGTTTGGCAGTAGCGTTTATCCATCTTGCAAACCATGATCTGATGTTTACGCGATTTGGGCTTTGGGGTTTGTATGTGTGAATGGTCGATAATGGCCTATAATATATTGAAGCCCACTCTTAATTTAGAGGCAGTTTTAAAGGCGCATGAAGGCAAAGCAGTAAAATATGCCTCCTGCGCTGAGCAACGCCTCTATCAACCTCCTTCCCACCCTCCATTTAGAAAGACTTGCTTATTTTAAGAAAAAAATGTAAATGCTCTTCTGAATGATTGATGCTTCTATCTATCTTCATCGGCCCATTTCTCTGTCTCTTTGCCTAGCTCCCTTTGTTTTCTTTCTTTAACTAACCTGTATCATTTTATCAGAAGTGGCCTGAAATGAAGTGCTAAGTGTCGGGTTTTATTGAAAGGAAACAGACTGGAACAACACGTGTGTTTTCTCAGGCCTGTAAAGACTCCTCTGCTCCTCAGGCCAAATTCTTACTTATGAATTACAACCTGTGTACTGATGAGTCCTCACTACAAACTCATACCTGCTGAGAGAGAGTACTAGAGCAAGAGAGATGAGAGATGGCTTGAAATGTACTGTTAATGAGCGTGCGTGCACGTGTGGTTGTGGGTTGCTGAAATCATTAATGCATTGTGGTGTTAACAAAAATCTGGTCTTAATTTGGCAAGATTTGTGCCGTTTTAATGTACATATTAAATGTGTTGCCAAACTTAACAGCAGTCATGCAAGCGGCCGTCTGCTCCACTGAACAAAAGATTCCTGCTAATCTGTCATTACCTGTATGACATTTTGTGAGAATGCATGCACAGATGCACAGAAAGGTGTGTATAAAGATGTGTTTAGGTTACATATGTAAGCATATAACTACATAGAAAAGAAATACTGCGTTTTATTTAATAAAAATGGGATTGATGAGTGACACAACATTAAAATATGTACATTGTTATTACCTCACAGTTTCGTTCACCTTTAAATTTAAAACCTAACAAACGTTATTGTTTTTTTCCTCTCAGAAATTCTGCTTATGCGGTCCTCTCCTAAAATAAATGTCACCATGCTTGCTATTTTGAAATATAAGACAAATACATTCAAATATTTTTATGCGAATCCAAATATGTTTTTGAACCTTCTATATGCAGTTGGTAAATCAATATAAATATTAAATACAACAACTACATAACGATACAAATATTACAACCACATATATTATAATATATATATATATATATATATATATATATATATATATATATATATTTGTTATTTATTTAATTTCAGATCAAACTAAACTTGCTGCAAAATGTTTTGTGTGTATTTGTATTTTTTTGAAATTGCCCTTAAACATGTGTTTTGTGTGTATATTTAAATGCAGTGCCTTATAAACTCCTCTGTTCCCAGTCTTTCCTCTTTTTTTCGGCACATGGTTCCAAGATACGGTCGGCCATGCCACATCAAACCTGAACTCAGCAGCTGGCCGTGTGGTTAAAGAGCGTGTGTGTTGAAGGGTGATGGTTGCCAAGGAACCCGTATTTAATAAAGTCATCGGGTCTAAGATGGGAAAGAAACCGCAGCTCAACTCGAAGCATGAGAAATCGACGAATGCCACCCCCACATCCGCATTCGCTTTTCTCTCACTCTCACTCGGTGAACACTGTGCTGCTGCTGTAAACACATCTATGAGAAGTACCATGACACTGCGCTGCCAATAATTCAGGATGGGAAATGCTTCATTTAGATAGAACAATCATGAGAGATGTGTTCATTTAGCTCTGGTTTAGAGTTTATGTATGTGTGTGTGAGTGAGTTTGATATTTCTGTGTGTTATGTTGTTAATGGCACACCTTGTTTGCCAGGCAGAAACAGCCAATTAAAAGCAACTTGTGTTAAACTGGGTCCATTTTCAGTGGTATGCCTCCAGGACCCACAAAAACAATCTTCAATGTGTGAGTGTGTGTCTGTGTGGGATGGGGATTTACACCTCACTAATGATGTGTGAGTTTAATACTCGTAGCTGTTTTCAGCTTCACATGCAACAGGTTAACACCTTCAGTGCCACGGCTGGAGAGAATGTACACTCTGAATTGAGTTTTTACATTATAATATATATGAGCAATGCTATTCGTTATTACAGATCAGAAAACTAACCCGTCATTTTTAGCGTTTTGTAGTTTGAGATCAACAGCATGATTTATGTGACAAGAGTATTGAGAGTATTTTTTATTCTGTTGCAAAATGGAACTATATTATTGCCTAGCTCTTTATTTACATCTTGATAGGCAAGTACATTTAACTTTATCCGCATACATATTTTTACATGTGACATATACTACATAGCATATTACAACTTCTCGAATGCTTGCATGGACACAAAATGTAAACTATATTATCAGCGAGCTCTAATCTAAATGTGACTATAAGACATGGCGATACTAAGATATTATAAACATCAACATCATGATTTTCTGTAAAGATGTTTTGTATTGTAAAAAGCGATATATAGCACAAATAAACTTGACTATTAAATACACAACTGAAAGAACTGAAAGAATATAATTACTTGCTGCATGAAAACAAAAAAAAATAACAAAATATATAAAAAAATTTAGCAAAGTAGTAAATTGGATAAAATTCTGTATTATAATGTATATAACACTTATTTATAAACAGTTAAAATGATATCGGTTCTATTTTCAGGTTCTGTTTAAGAGGAAGGAAGGTAAATTCTGTTATTAGAATCAGGTCGCTGATTAAATACAGTGAGGTTAAATGGAGTAAGACTGGCTGCGAGGAACATCGTTAGCACATTGGCATGACGGACTGCAGTAATTAGGGGGTGTGGCTTCACATCACCAATCACCCTGCTGTGTTTGGTGCTTCCTGCTGATTTACAGTGTGCAGACTAAGATGTGGCTGTTTTAGCAGGTCATAACTTGCTACACACACATACACAGACACATTGGCTAAATGAGTGCCAAGTGCACACATACACACACACACACACCAAGCTTATGGATGCCAGACACACACACTCTCCACACCGGCCTCACCTGGCTGTTTTTTGTTCCCTCTCACACTTTTCCTTCCTTTGCAAATCCCAGAGTGAAAACAGAGGCCAGTATACCGAGTTGTCATGAATAGTTGGACAGTGACCCGGGCTGCAGGGAGCTGAGGAGAAAAAGGAGAAGAGAAGTAATGTGGCTACAGCTCCATGCTGTACTGGTGTTAATGTGCTGATCGGTTGTTTTGTTGCTTCAGTAGCAAACTGACTGAGGGGAGACTTTAAAAAATGTGCTTTAAAGATAATTTAACATGGATTCTTAAAGACTATATTAGTACATACTGTATAAGGTATATATCATTTGTCTCTAATTAATATGGTTTACAATATAGTAACAAAATTTTATTTTATTTAAAAAATAAATTGAATAAAACAACAATAAGATTTTTTAATATAAAATTTACATTTAATTACATAATATAAATAACATACACCCCAAAATTATTATTATTTTTTTTTTAGATTTAAGTTTTTTGTTTAAATTTAAAAATGTAGACTTTTACAGTGTTATAAAAAGATGTAAACAACATGCTGTTCTTTTGAATTTTGTATTTATCAAAGAACCCAGAACAAAAATGTATCACATTTACCTTTTTTAACATTGATAAAAAGGGAGGAATTCATAATAAGGAATATATTTTCTATACAGTGCCTTGAGAAAGTATTCATACCCCTTCATTTTTTTTCACGTTTTGTTATGTTCCTGCCTTACGTTAAACTGCTTTAACTTACCTTTTTCCATATCTATTTACACTCCATACACCATAATGGTAAAGCAAAAAACAGGTTTTTAACATCTTTGCAAATTTATTAAAAAAAATAAAAAAATAGACTAATAATAATGATTATTTTGCATAAGTATTCATACCCTTATCTGGGACAGTTGAAATTTAGCTCAGGAGCATACATATTGCTTGTAGATGTCACTACACTTCGAGTGAAGTTAACCTGCGGCAAATTCAATTGAATGGGTATGATTTGGAAAGGTACACGCGTCTTAATAAAAGGTCTAAGAGCTGATAATGCATATCAGAGCAAAAACCAAAGAACTGCCTGTAGAGCTCAGAAAAAGGTTTGTGTCAAGCCACACATCTGGGGAGGAGTTCAGTGCCCTTAATGGAAGAAGTTTGAAACAACCAGGACTCTTCCTAGATCTGTTCAAACTGAGCAACCGATGGAGAAGGGTTTTGGTTAGTGTGGTGACCAAGAACCTGATGGTCACTCAGGTGCATATATCAGGTGCATATATCATGATCATATATGCAGATGGGAGAAACCTACAGAAGGACAAACATCACTGCAACAGTGTTGCAATGTGGCAAGGCTCAATCCTCTCTTTAGGTAAGACACATGAAAACACACTTGGAATTGACAAAAAAGCACTTAAAGGACCCTCAGACTTTTAGAAACAAGATTCTCTGGTCTGCTGAACCTCAATTCCAAACATCATGTTTGAGGGAAACCAGGCACTGCTAATCACCTGCAGAGTACCATCCCAAAAGTAAAGTGTGTTGGAAGCAGCCTCATGCTGTGGGACTATTTTTCAGTGGCAGGGACTGAGGGACCCATCAGAGTAGAAGAAAGCTCAATGCACCACAATATTGAGATAGCCTTAATGAAAACCCAGTCCAGACCATTCAGAACATCAGACTGGGCAGAAGGTTCACCTTCCAACAGGACAATGAACCTAAACACACAGCAAGAGTGGCTTATAGACAACTCTGTGAATGTCTTTGAGTCCAGAGCCTGAGCTTGAACCCAATCAAATATTTCTGGAGAAACCTGAAAATGTGCATCTGCCCCCATCCAACCTGACAGAGCACGAGAGGTGAAGAGGTGAGGAGAAAAATGGCAGATAATTGCCAAATGCTGATGAGCAAAGCTTGTTGCATCAAAATAAATAAATAATAAAAGACTTAGTAAAGGTGCTTCAGCTAAATATTTAGTTAAGGGTATGAATACTTATGCAATGTACTTATTTAAGTTTTTTTATTATTACATAAATTTACGAAGTTGTGATTGTTCTGTTTTTGCTTTGTCAATATGATGTATAGAGTGTAAATTGATGTATAAAAAGTCATTTAAAGCAGTTTAACATAAGGCAGCAACATAACAAAATGTGAAAAAACTGAAGGGGTTACTTTTGCAAGGCACTGTATTAAAATAAAAACACTGATTTTAAAAAAGTTTAAAATTCATTTAAAAATCTGACTGACTCCAAACTTTTAAACAGTACACACACACACACACACACACACACACACACACACACACACACACACACACACACATACATCAAGTGTATTAAAATTTCACAATATTATTGTTTGTGCTGTCTTTTGATCAAATAAATGCAGCACTGGTGCATATTAGACACTTCCTTTTTAAAAACATTTATAAATCCTACTGATCCCAAACTACAGACACGCACCAAAAGTCAAATACTCAAATGGTTACCTCTATACTTACAAGCAAATAGTGTAACTAATTAAAAAATTATAAGAAAAATAAACTGTTCTTTACAAGACATCCAAGACCACATTGAACGATTTTATCAGGGAAACCCCTCTGATGTCAAACAGTCCTTCCTTAGTTTAAAGTGCCCATTTCTTCTTTGTAAATTCTTCTTTAAATTCTATAGGGCTGATTTTAATTCTGAACTTCCTCCTTTGGGAGACACATGATAGGAGGCTTGCTATTGAAGCATGAGAGTGTGTCTATGTGTCTGTGTAAGTTCTCATCTAAATAAACCCCAGGGTGAAGAGTCGACAGCACTGCAGGTGGAAGGCTAAGGATCACAGACCACACACACAAAGAAAAACATATGATGATCAGGCATACTTTGTTCATTAACACAAAAGTTCATTCTTAACAATTTAAGCACAGTCCATGAACAAAAAATGTAAAAGAGATAGATCATTATGACATTGAGATCACTTATTTTCTAGCTTATAGGCGTGAGCTTCTATGCACACATGCTTACACACACACACACACACACACACACACACATACACACAGAGAGAGAGAGCAAAACAGCCCCGCCTATCACCATCTCTCTGTGAAGTTCAGACCATCATGCTTGAGTGCTCAGAACAAGTTCGGGTCGAGTCGAGGGGGATCAGCAGGGCCCAAGGCCCTTGAAATCCCACTGGAGAGCAAATTAAAAACGACTGCTTCAAGAGCTGGTTAAAATTCTTATGTTTTATTACTCCTTTCTCTCACAGAGCTGTTGACAAAAAAAGAGAAGAAAGCAGGGAGAAGTGCGATGTCGAAAGCCAGAAGTAATTCCGCATAGACGTTTTACGATGGAAACTTCAGCGAAATGTAATTTCAACGCTCATTCACTCCAGAAAGAAAAATCTTATATGAGAGAGAAAAAGTGTGTGTGTGTGTGTGTGTGTGTGTCTGTGTGTGTGAGAGAGAGAGAGAGAGAGAGAGAGAGATGGGGAGCACTGATCAGTCTGTGAAGTATTAGAGCAAATAATATCATTATCACAAATACACTTTTCTCTCACCTTTCCTTTAATATATTCATTTCATTTTCACTAAGTGTTCAGCTTTGGCACTCAACAGGATCTTTTATGTTGGAGGTTAAGCAGATGAGAGCAGCCAGAGCATCATCTGCTACATGAACTAAAGAGGTCCTGAGTGGAGAAACAGTCGAGGGTGTAAGCGAGTCATAAAGGACAGTCAGGATCAGCTGAACCCTGCTTACTAGAGACCAGAGACAAAGTGTCTGACATGATTTATGACTGCTGTACACCCAGAAAAATCTAACAAGATTTTGTGGCACTGTTAAAATCCAGGGCTTTGGATCATTCTGGATCACAACATTTTATTTCAATCTTTTTAAGATTTCACAATAACGTTTCTTTTGTTAATATTATTTAAACTTACGTATTGGAATAATACTAATATATTTTTATATAATAATAATAATAATAATAATTAAAGAAAGTAACAATTTAATAACAATAGAATTAAGCTTATTTTTAACTAAATAATTATACAATTAAGTGGTATTATTATTATTATTATTATTATTATTACATAAAAATGCACTGAAAATCTTTTTTGCCCTATTTCAGTATGAAAATAAACGGCTTTAGAATTAAATTTTGATGCATTTAATTGATGCATTTTTGATGCATTTAATATATTTAATATATTTAATATAAAATCATGCAGAATATTATACGTGTCTTCATTTTTTAAAATAAAGAAAAGTTTATGCATGATTTTCTGAAGTAAAACCAACAAAATGTTTCACTGAATTCTGCTGATAATACAATTTCTAATAACAACTTGTGTATAAAATCAGAAGCATTTTCACTAGTGGTTTTGTAGCTCACTGTATATTACAATTATTTTAAGAATAAAAAAAGCAGAACATGATGTATTTTTGAAAACGGGCTGTTTTGACTGTGTGCTGACATTCCACTTAATGTCTGATGATGGCGCCATGCAGCCAGCATGAGGTGATCTGGGAAGGCAGCCATTCTCTGTCTTCAAACATGTCATTAATGTTCTCTCGCTCTTACTCTCTCAGCAAGGTCAGAAGTGACTGCAAGAGTCTTCTTTTTGCTGTTAGGAGTTTTCCTTTCGCTGGCTCAGTCCAGACACAAACAAATATCACTACTCTATCCACCTAACAGCCATCAGATGTGAAGACAAGGACCAAAAACATGTGATGGTAAACAACAACAGTTCTAACACCAGACAGCAAAATGGATATTATGAGTAAGAAACGAATCATCAGCACTTTGGAACGCCAATGTCCCAACCCAAGCTGTCTGGCAACTTCTTTTGATTCATCCATCAAATAAAAGCCACCACATCGTCATCTCCTCACTCCTTGGTTATCCACACAACATTATCTTTCAATGCAAATTAATTTTGTCCCCACAGGGCCACCATAGACTTCCTGTAGACGGTTGAGTGTGATATGAATAGAAAGAGAGGACAGAACCGCAGCTTTTCTATCATATTTCAGCACAGATCCCAAGTCCTCACCACAGGGCCATGTGACGGCGAGGGTTGCCTTGTTTTTACAATGCGGCTTCGTTCTTCCACTGATTTGATTTATGAAATGATCAAGGGGGAATAAAATGATCCCCTCCCCACTGAGAGTCTGTCCACAGGTTCGGTATGAAATGAATTATGCCCAGACCACAGCAGCACAACAGTGTGATAAAGCACAACTACGAGACAGTTATTATCAGAGAATCCACCACATGAAATAATACACTTCAGCATAAAACACAGTGCCTTTCAAGCAAATAAGAATTAAACGTGAGAAACATTAAACACTCGTAAGACTATAATTACTCTGTCTCATTCAGAAACCGTTCAGTCCAACTACTGTGCTTGTGCGAGTCTGAAATCACTGCCAGACAGTGCCAGACGTCTAAATATGGTAGTCTGCGAAATGGCTGGATATTGGCAGCAGAGGCTTAAATCCAAGCAAGGACCAAAACAAAATGTAGATTGCCCCTGACACTTCCAAATGGGTCATTTAAACATATGACTAAAGTTTTTTCCTGATTTAAAAATACTTTATATATATATATATATATATATATATATATACACACATTTAAATAAGCATATGTTTAAATGATCCATTTGGACATGTCGGGCTCAGTTATATAAACACTACCATTTGAAAGTTTGGGATTTGTAAGATTTAAGTTTCTTACACTAACCAAGACCACCAACATTTTTTTTTTTTTGAGCAGAAATACAGTAAAAAATTTAATACTGTGAAATATTAATTAGAATTTAAAATAACTTTTGTATTTCAATATATTCGTTGAACATTTAATTTATTTTGTGATAGAAACGCTGTATTTTTAGAAGTCTTCCATGTCCTTCAGAAATCATTTTAATATGCTGTTCTGATGCTCAAGAAACATTTCTTATCATTATCAATGCTAAAAACAGTTGTTCTGCTTAATATTTCTATGGAAATCATGATATTAATATAAGGTCCAAAAGAACAGCATTTATTTGAAACAGAAATATTTTGTAACGTGATAAATGTCTTTACGGTTACTCTTAATCAACAATGCATCCTTGCTGAACAAAAAAAAAATGAAAAGAAAATTATATATATCCACACTGTCACAAAATATTTCATGTTGTTTACATGAGTGTTCCTGTTACGATGTCTAAACTAAATAGTTTATTACTCCAAGTTTGTCTCAGTTTTGACGGATTTTTTCCCCTTGTAAGAGATTTTGCTGAGGCGTATATAGATTTGGCAGGAAATGAGAGTTGGAAAAAGCCTGCTTTGTGTTTTTTAACGCTGCAGATTAAATTGGTTTAGACAAGCAGCATGCCAATGGTTCTTAGTGTAATGACAGGGATTTTATTTGGTCAAAACTCTGTCATCAATTTGTTGACATAAATATGTATTTAGATGGCCAGTTTCTTTTTAATTACAAACAGACATTTTTGGGGGTTCAGCACAGCCTGATGATGTACGAAAAGTTGCAAAAGCTGTACAAGTTCTCGCTACAGTCTGATTTGTAAATGGTGAGCTAAATGGCTGTTTACGAATTGAGTGCAATTACGCTATTATACGCGATAGCCTTGTGATTACATCCGAGAGTGAAGTGTGTCGGACAAGTGCAGATGTGCAAATAGTTATTTGGTTGTTTGTCAAAACTTCAAGAGCAACATTTAAAGTTAATGAGTGAGTGCTCACCACAGGCAATCAGAGGTGAATAACAATCTGAAGAAGGAAACATACACAAAGTCCTGACAAACAGGTTTACATGCATAATACATTCAATTCTCATTCATTTCATCACTTTCGCCACATGCTACCACACAGGCAGGTAATATAGTGCATCATAAAAACACAAGCACGCACGAGGTCTTGTTTTGTCTCGTTATGTCCAGCTGTGTTTTTGATAAACACTGCAGCAGGCTGTAAAGACTGATCACCTCACATTGCCTGGCTTTATCTTTCAGTCTTTTATTCTCGTACATCCTAACATCACACATACGTCATCTCTTCCTCTCGCTCTCTTTAGATTAAAACCCAACCGCAGCTTCTAATGACTGCAGTGACCAAAAATAATGACATACACCTGTTTCAACTTTTGTCCACTTGATTTTTTGAAGTCATACTCAATGGAAACCAACACTAATAGTGCTGGATGTTTGCTTTTGTTCTAGAGTCTCACTAATAAAAAAAAACGAAAAGTTAAACGCATTGGTTTGGCTGACAAGAACCCATCATCTTTGACCACATGTTGAGATGAATGCTTTTGAACTGGTGAGTTCTGGCTGATTAAGTGATGGCATCATTGAGAGAAGAAGGTTTATAGGAGTGACCATATGGAGTAACGTGTGTGTATGTGTATATGCATGTGTTTTCTGGGGGTGGGAGTGTTTTGTGACCACATGTGACAGTGAAAGAAACAGCATAACTGGACCTTGGTTTTTTTTAAATGACCCTGCAGAAATGTGTCGTCTCATGCTAATGACTTCATTCTAACAGAACGTCCAAGTCATGCCAGTCCAGCTGGTCTTTACGACGCCATTCCATCCTCGAATGTTCCAAACATTCTGTGCACAGCCCAATAAAGAACAACTCTAAAAATGTGCCTGTTTAAAAATAAAAATGCTGGACTAGCATGAAACAAAAACTTAGGTTTACAGGCTCTCTTAAAGGTTGTCTGTGATGACAGCTGATTGGCTGGAGGATGATGAAACATGATTGACACTGATAAGGAGTGGAGTGGCACAACTGGAAACAGTATTGGGGTGGCTATGCCAGTGTAATGCCAGTGTTGGGCCAGCCATAGCCAGTTAAAGGCTCTAATGTGGCAGTGGTTTCATGGTGGTTGGCTTTGAGCAGCAGGAAAGGGAATAAAGGGGCTTATAAAACAGGAAGAGAGAGAGAGAGAGAGAGAAAGAGAGGGAAATGGGACAGAGGTAAACAACTTTGTCTTTTTCTGTTTATTTTCCCTATTTTTTTCATTTTCTGTCTCTTTGAAGTCCATATGATGTGAGAGCGCATATATATATATATATATATATATATATATATATATATATATATATATATATATATATATATATATATATATATATATATATAGCCTATATGCTATGTCACATTTAGCACACAAACAAGCAGAGAAAAACCCTTAGTCTAGTTTTATCCACCCTTCTATTTTTGCTCTGCACACACATAGAGAGTAAAAGAAGAATACAAAAGTGAAAGAAATATAAACATGTTCCTTTCCCATATCCTCACATTTGATTAATTAAAACATCTCTTTGGAGTTCCTCTTTAACGTGTAGTGGGCAAACCTACTGTTGTTTTATACATGGGGTGGAATATAGAGAGGAGAAAGATGTTTTATTTCTCTTGCCATGCGTTAATCTTAGGTTACTCATTCGTCATGTGTTTCCTTCTTTCTTTGGCACACACACACAGATATAATGACTCACAATACAGTGCATCTCATACTCACCCACTTAATCACTTCAATACTCACTCTTCAAAGCCAATCATAAAATACTTTACTACACTGACAGGCTAAATCTATATGGCACAAATAATAAGAGTTTGTTCATCAACGTATTCATTTAGAAAAGAAACAAGTGTCTGTCTTTATGAGTAATAAATCATCATGTGCTCAATTGATTTGTTCAGAAAAGCTAGTTAATTCAGGAACTAAACAAGTAACATGGATATTCATCCATTCTTCGAACTGCTTATCCCACACACAGATACTGATAAACTTCTCCACTTATTCACTTTAACACCCACTTTCCAAAAATTTTTCGAATTTGATCATTTTTCATTATCATACAAAGTGAAATATTAAACTGTAAAAAAAAAATAAAAAAAATCTTAGCATTTGCTGTATTTCTTTTTCATTTTAAGGCATTTAATGTTTGGTATTGTTATAAATAAATATATGCAGTATTATTTTCTCAAATTCCTACAACTTTCTCTTTATTTCCAGGATTAAATTAGATTCTGAATCCCAGATTTTGATCTTCACAGTATGTCAGTCTTTGGAATCAAGACCTGATCGCACACTCACTCACTGACTCATTGAGTCAGATTCCTCAAAGTGTTTCATATGTGTGCTGTGTGTGAGAGCCCTTCTGATGACAACCTGAAGGAAGAGAAAACTAGTTTTTGTGTATACATAAGCACACGTGTGATCTCTCTCTCTTTCTTTCCTTACTCCCCAGTTCCCTCTCATCCTCTCCTCCATTCATAAAATATCAAACAGTCCAGGTCCCGGAATAGGGCTGCCCTGCGGCTGCCTGACAGTGCGGATATTTTCAGTAGGTCCTTGTGGTGTTATTGCAGGTGTCCAGGCAGGATGCCCGTGTGAATTCGGAGAGCACATCAGACGCTGTATAATTCTATTAGTCCTCTACACAGATATTTATATTAAAACCATACTCAGCCAGGGGATACTGCAACGCTTAAGGAGCATGGGACACAATGACCCATTCTTGAATATTAAATGAGAGTGTGTGTGAGTGTCTATTTGTTAACGAGCTGTTAAGGAAAGGCTTACAGACAAAACAGACAGCTGATGGATAGCTGGAGGGAGGAATGTGTGTACCAGCAATTCAGAACACTTTGGTCTTAATTTGCTACAGTTTCTATCTAAATGCAAGCACTATGCCATTACATTCAATTATCCACTCTAAAATGTCTAAAAATAAGACTGTGTGTGTGTGTGAGGCACATAAAACACTTAATCTTTAACATTCTTTAGTATGTATACGCTTCTAAAATACTAGGGGAACAGCCTCTCCCTTTTAATTTAATTACTACATTACCGAAGGAGCACTGCTTTGTATTTTTTCAAATCTGTCTGTATTACAGAAAAAAATAGACAATAAGAATACTGTATGATAGGCTGTAAATAATTTTTAAATGGCAAAAAACTGTGACAGTTTAAAGCTTCTTAAAATAAGATTTAAAAAAAAAACTTTCTCCAAGTCCAGTTAAGCCCATTCAGCATGTTCTAAGAAAGAGTATCTTTTGTCTTTTGCTCCTTACTCATTCCTTTCTTTTTTTTCTTTCCCCAGTCATTTCCTCCGAGCGGTTCACTTATTCATGATTTTATTGCTTTTGGATTTAAATCGTTCTCACTATCTTTTCTCAAGAGAGTAGAGTTCATAAAAAAACACCTGCTTGCGCTCTACTCTTTTTTTCTCTAACTTTTCATCTTATTTTCCTCCCTCCCCCCCCAATCTGACCTACGATCCCTTTCCCATTCTCTATTCAACACTTCCTCTTTCTCACTTCCTTTTTTCCTTGTGTTCTACGAGAGGGAGTAGTTCTCTGGTACTTCATCCGTCCAGTGCTAATGTTGTCCCAAGAGTCTTGGAGACCCTCTGAGTGACGCTCATGCTCCCTGCTGTGGGTCTACTGAGTGAGAAACCATCACATCACCCTCTAGAGGCTAAAATGAGAAACTACCAAACTCTACCAACATTTATCAATCCATCTCAAAAAATAGATGCCAATATAGATGCAACCGCCTTCAATACACTGTCACCAACAAAACCAATAGAGCCTAATGACTGGCAACAGAATTTACAGCTCTAACACATAAGCATTTTATAACAAACCAAAAAGATTTATATTCTTTAAAGAATGTTTGGTCTTTGGAATCAAACCACATGAACAAACATTAAAACATTCTTAAGGTTTACACAAAACACACGAAATAATGACACATCTTCACAATTCCAATTCCTTACTTCCATCCAACGTCTTTGTTGCAATTTATTAATTAATCCTCCTAAAATATTGTTCAGATGAAAAGACACTACCGACATGAACAGATCACCAATCCAAAAGCATTTAGAATAAGAGTAGCTTGACTATATAATATTATTCAGTTGGTTTATAAGTTTTAGACTGGTCTGTTAGTTGGTTTTACTGAGAGACCACTGTAATCTAGGTAACACCAGCAAACCAGATGGTTAAGGTTTTGTTTTTAACAGGGGCACCCTATCAAATAATTTAATATTAACTTGCCCCTTTTGCGACTAAATTATTATTCCCCATGATTTTTCACTTTTTTGAGCGTCAAGGAAGGCCAAAGATAGGCCATATTTCATGCCAGCTCAGCTTCCTTCCCCTTAATAATTTTCTCACACAAACAAAGTTGACCTCTGTCCACGTGTGTTTCGCTACACTCCCGAGTGACAGGTCGTAACGCGCGGCCAGGAAATCCAATGTCAATACCGGTAAAGTCGCTGGGGGTCCCTGTCTGCGCCGCCCCATAAAGACTGTCATAAATACGGTAAATACATCAGTGTATATGGTGCACGTTAAGAAATACCGCATTTTCACGGGGAGATTAACTTTATGAATGGGTTTGTGGGTCACGGATGGTTTGGCGTGTCGTTTCATTTGAGGCGGATTGAGGATGCTTCAGTGCCCTCAGACGTTTAAACGCCGGTTACCGGTTCTTTTTCCTCATACGCGCACTCATAACGGCTCACCTCTGGATTTGGCAGCCTTGGGTCGCGCCCGCCGCAATGGGGTCTCTCTCGCCTTTCTTTCAAAGGGATTTTTTTCTTAATAGTTTTTTCTTCCTCCCATACACCCGCGTTCCTCGCGCTGCCACTTCCGCTATAAAGCCCTTGGCTGGCTGCCACGCGGCCATTAGCACTAGCAAAATAACTGTTAACAATATGGTGCCCAGACACAGCAATTCCGACTCTAAAGTTTAACCAGCCGACATGGTTTGAGTCCAGTGATGCCAGAGGTTACAGAGCGAGGATTAGTAAACAAACGCATTTTACACTTGAGTGCAGTCTCATCTGTGCAATAAGCGCGCAGTTCATTTTTATGGATGCTTCACACCTGGGAGACGAAATGGAACACATTCATTTTTTATAGTTTAATATTGCGAAGACTTTTATGAAAAATATTATCTTCAATGCAATTATAAATAAGCCTAAATTTTGTTGTGCAATGCCGAAGAAATTACACAGAAATGTGTTAATTGCGCGCTGCTGGATAAAGAAAAAGCGCACGCAGTGTTTCCTCTGCTTTATATCACAAGGTAGGTTATTATGAGCTGAAAAGGCCCGTTATAGGCACGTGTCATTCTATGAACTCATTCCACACATGCATTAAGGCTGTTTTAGCTCAATCAAAAACGAAAGTATGTCTGAAATACTCAGTAAATGTAATGGAAATTATATTCTGCATGATAAACACGCCTATCCAAATTTTAGAACAATAAATAGTTTTTGTACATCAACTTTATAATTCTAATGAATGAATGAATGAATGAATGAATGAATGATGCATTTATATAGCGTTTTATTCTAAAACGTTTAGAGCATTTAAATGATGTTGTATTGCCTACATATACGGCAATAGCAATTAAATAATTATCAAATCAGCATTAAGGTATACAAATTCAAAATATGCGCTAGTTGCACATTAATTCATAATAAACATACAAATATTAAAAACCCAACTAATAAGATAATGGTTGAATAAGAGTATTCATTTCCTTAAGGTGATCACGTCTAAATTGATGATGGTGATATTAATTGCCCGATAATAACGAGAATGAAGTATTGTGGTGATAATGTCACAATAAAGCCACATTAACAGTATAGCCTAACTTGATTCATAATTCGTTCATGAATGTAAAGAAAGACAGCCATATCTAGAACGAAAATAATTTTATTAGGCAAAATTAATAAAAGACTTTTATAATAATGCATTTTAATAACATAATGTAATAAAATTGGTTTGTTTCAAAAAAGTGTTGAGGTTTTGTTTTCCATACTGAAAATATCGAACATGTGTTGGCCAGCCTCATGCAACGTTTAGATAAAAATGAAACTCGTTACCAGAATATCAGGTGCAGCGCTCCTATTGGTAAATAAAAATATTTTGGTAATATTAATAACCGAAAATGTTACTAAAAATTAGGCTACGATGTTTTCTCGGTTTCTATTGTGTAAATTATTTAGGCTACATGGTCGGCCAAGACCGAACAATACATGAGGATGGAAGTATAGGAATTTAGTAAGGCTGAATACTGTGCAATTTCTTCAGAACAAATCATTAGCCTCCATTAACTAAACTAAATGTGTATTTTTTTTCTAAATTTAACTAACAACAACAAAAACAAAAACATTATTATTATTGTTATACAGGCTTCGAAACTTCTAAATATCAATTTTTTTATTCCCGTACTGAAATATAATGCTGACTTGTAAGGACATTTACCACAGTAGGCTAAAGACAAAAAAATATTATCCATATACTTTTTTCGTATCTATAGGCTGTTGTACAGGTCAACATAATAATAGTGGTTAAAGCAATCTGGAAATCATCAGGCTATTGTCTGTAAGTGAAGTGGCACTAAACGAAGAGTGAGTTAAAACGATGGAAATTCATTGGAGCATGCCAATACGAAAATAATCAACAGTAGCCTATATTAAAATAATAGTTTCCTGTACGTCTGGTATATCTATTTTATGCATGTATATTTATTTCATGAATATACAGTGCTAAATATTGCTGCTTTAGCACAGACAATTGACATACAAATTTGTATATTAAACAGTGTAAAGATTAGGTGAAAGTTACGCGTTTTATAAAGTGATGACTGTCATTTAAGTTTTTTTTAAATTAATGGTATTTTACAATGATATTATTTTATAATAAATAATATTTTTATAAAATATGTATGAAGTTAAAATTAAAATGCTTTTTTTTTTATTCATTCATGTGCATTTTTTTTTTTGTTCTTGTTCATATATTTCTACTGGTTGACAGGCACAGAATGTCAACCCGCATTGTGTATGTGCATAATACACAGGCGTGCTCCAAGGGTTCCTACATGCGCGTGGGTCAGGAATTCTCCAAATGGCCGTGCAATAATTTGCACGTTCCAAACGGCGGGTAGATTACGGCTCTGGAGCATTGTACATTACACCCACAACATGCTCTAAAAATCACTTGGGTTTAAATAAATCGAATCATCTAAAAGCAAGATAACTTACGCGACTTGGCCTAAGTTTGGTGGGAGGAAGGGAAGTAAAAAATATCGGTAAAAAGTTTAAGACAAATTGATTTGGTCAAGTAGGCTACATTATTTTTATGAGTTTTTTTTTTAAACCATCTGAAATCTTTTTACTCCCGATTTCATTATAGGCCTATAGAAATAACAATAATAGTAAAAACAAGAAGCCTATCGAAAATACATCATTAATCATAATGCTCAGCCTTGTGTTTATTTAAAGAAAAAAAAACTTCTCTACATCTGAAGGCTATTCAAAACTTATATTTAAACGTAGGCTATGTATTCAAATAAATGCAAACACTACTTTTTAAAATAAAAATCTTTTGTAGCTATCGTATTTTGCAGTCAGACGTTTTAAAAATATCCCCAAATAATAATAATAATAATAATAATAATAATAATAATAATAATAATAATAATAATAATAGAGTTATATAAAATTAACAATCAGGGTATTTGTTTTGGGGATTTATAGTAGGCTACCAGGAAATTGTGTCTCGTAGGAAAAATGAGTGCTTCTTGGGGACTTATATTTAGAAAGTGTAGACTGCACGTCTCATGTCAGGTTAGTTTGACATGTCTTATTACTGGGCCTCACGCAGATACAAGCGTAGATTTGGTAATAATTCTACACGATTGGCTCACGACTCACGAGGGCTAGTGGGGAGGTAATGCGGAAGCATGTCGAGCATGTGCAGCCGCAGTGTGAAAATGATCGCAATGCCGCGAGCATGACTGGAGCCCAGTAAGCAAGAGATGATTCATTCAGCCAGGCCGCTTTACCACACGTGGGCGGAGCGTTCTAAACGCTGCGCGCCTATTGGCAGAAGCCACCGGTGATTGACGTGAGGCAGCCCCGCCCATCTTCTGCCCTGGTTATTGGCACTTTAACGAATCCCGGCCACTGCCTCGGTGTCTGTGCGCGTTGACAGACCGATGAGACTGTTTTAAATAGGCTGTCGCTTCGTTTTCAGCGTCTTTGTCACGTCGCCCGTGGTAATTAGCTACTGAAGCGGACTACTCTGACTCGAGGAATGCTAGATTAAGTGCTGTTGCAAATGCACTTCTCGTGAACTTCTTTCTCGGCCAATCTGTCTTCTTGGTTTGTGACCATGGCTGAGAAACGACGGTCCCCGTGTACTATGAGCCTCAAAGCGCACGCATTCTCGGTAGAAGCGCTTATTGGCACGGAGAAAAAGAGAAAGCTGGAGGAGGACAACGAGAACTGTTTTGAAGAGGTAAACGAAGTGTCGAACCTGACAGAAAGCCCGCAACCCCGGACTGGGAGAACTTGTCCAAGCACCAGGAGTTGCGAGACAGACTGCGCGAGCGACGAATCCCGTAAGTAGACTTCTGGAGTTCTGACTCAAAATAAAACGGTTAGAAATAGTTAGGCTATGAGTGACCGACACGTACGCGAAACAAACCACAAATATAACCTAATAACAATTTTATATTTGTAATTTTCTCGGCTGAAAAGTAACACTGTACGAAGAAAATATACCCGATGTTATTCTGTGTTTCCTCTATGTTATCCAGCATAGTTCTGCAAATTATAACTGTCTTCTAAATAAATACTAACCAGTAATTATCATTAAAGAATAGAGTCCTTTAACTAACAAAATCTTGTAAAATATCAATAAATTCTCAGGTAAAAATGCCTCTGTAATTTAGAGATGTAATGGAGTGAAGTCAGGATGACAAAAAGACGAGAAATACAGTGTATAAACACAAAATAACACAGTTATGAGTCTCATAAATATAGGCACTAAGAGAGTGACTAATCTATTCTGTGTTTATGAGTTTGGCCACAATCATAAACACTCAAATTAACTTGCCTTCACAAAAGCCTATAGGCCTACTCTCAAAAAAAAAAAAAAAAAAAAAAAAAGAAGCAGAAAAAAGAAAAGAAAAGCTGTACAGCTGGAATAAAATGTATAAGTCGATTCACTTTTTTGATGTCTCTTTTTTTTTTAAGTAAACTAATGCAGTTTTTGTAATTCGTCACAAATGCATTAGGCTACTTAAATTAAATTCTTAATAATTCTATGACTGATTAGCCTGTGGCGCCAAACAAAATAAAAGATTAAAAAAAAAAACTGCAGGTTATATATATAATTGCATTGTATTGTTTAACAGCATATAATATGAAATATAAAAAGTCTATAAATATATGCAATGTCTTCTGAACCAGGAAGAAAATACGAGCCAGAAAACCATCGCAAATTCTTTTGCATGCCACTTCAAAACTCGTTATTGCAACAATATTTTGTATTAAAAGTTTTCTGCAGACTGTTAAAATATACAATAATTAAGACAACTGTTTCTGTCTTTCTCAGCGGAGTCTGAGGACGTGTTGTTGGATAGCCCACAACCTGCATCCCAAAGCTCGCAGGTCCTCGTGCAATCAGGCACGAGCTCCGGAGAGGAGATGCGCGTGGACCTGCAGGGCTCGGATTTATGGAAGCGATTCCACGAGATAGGAACTGAAATGATCATCACCAAAGCCGGCAGGTGCATCACACAAAACATGCTTTACAATTTAACAATTAGCAAGCACCATACTTAATATCTGAGTATTCAAAACACTGTTTTATATTCTTTGTAAAAATATGCTATATGGCTAATTTAAAAAAAAAAAAATTGAATTAGTCCGAATTAAATACTATCTAGTCTTCTGAAAGATATTAGATGTAAATGTTACTTTCAGATACATGGAATTGAATACTGAATTCAACCAGGAATTAGGGCAAAAATGTCCCTAAAAGTGCCCAAATGTTTAGCGTTACAGCGCTTATATACACCTATATTTTTAGTAGGCCTACATTTTTACTTATTTATTTAGGACAGATTCTTTTTTTTCTTTTTTTTTACATTACTTACAGCTACGTTTGAATTTGATGTTGATTTATGTGGAATTGTATTTATTCACTGACAAAAGGTTATATTTAAATGAACTGACTACTATAATTATTAAATTAATTGAAATTATTATTATTATTAATTAAAGAAATGAAAAAGGTAGCCTATTTGACGTAAACGTACATGCTTTTTGTAAGAAAAAGCATGCCCACAATAAAAAACTGCGCTCTTAGGAAATGTGGATTTTGCCTTAATGTGATGTAAATGAAAATATTAACATACAATGTCATTTTATCCCAGGCGAATGTTTCCCGCGATGAGAGTTAAAATTGCGGGGCTGGATCCTCACCAACAGTATTATATCGCTATGGATATAGTTCCTGTCGACAACAAACGGTACAGGTGAGCAATTTACGAAACTTATCTTCCCAACTGCAGGCCAGTGTTGCAGGGCAGCCTATTGTAGTCTACTGTAGACAAACGATCAAAACAGTCTAAAATCTGCAAACATAATATTTAACATTTTGAACTAACCGTCTCCACAAATGGCACTCCGGGACTTTGTTGACATGTTCAGTCCGGCCTTTTGCGATGCCCTTTTGGGAGCTTGACCTGCTGGACCTGAAGGTCATGAGACAACTGCAGTCAAAACAAATTCATAACGCGTTAGTTTATGGCGGGCTGCTCGTATCTGAACATTTTTGTACAGCTGTAAAGACACAGTAATTTACACGGATTATGAGGCTTCTAAATCTCCAGTTAAAGTTTAAACCCTACAGGTTGGGGAGTCTTAATTTTTTTTGTTTTTGTTTTTGTTTGTTACATATTGGCCTATGCGTGTCAACAGCTTTTTTTCGAACAGTGTTTTTGAAACCACAAACTTCAAAATGTCTGCTAAATCAAAGTCAGCTAAAATAGAGTTCGGGTTTGGAACCATAACCATAGTAACAGTAAAGGGCTTTCAGTTCATTATCGGTCTACAAAATATAACTGCTGTGATTACATTACTATTATTTGCACAAAACACATAGGCTACATCACAGAAACCTGTTTTGTTTTAAAGATCTTTAAGGTCGTAGACCTTTATAGGGTCACTACAAGACATTTGCGTTGCGCGCAACGAACCTCAAATAAATTGCGTTCAAAAAATTACTGACAGAAATTGCTTTGAAACGTCAAGCCGTGTATAATATTATATCAAATTCATATTTTGTAAAATTCACGGTAGGCTATGTGACACTGACTCTTCTTTTTCCCCCCCATTCTAAGGTACGTGTACCACAGCTCGAAGTGGATGGTAGCGGGTAACGCCGACTCTCCTGTCCCTCCGCGCGTCTACATTCATCCTGATTCGCCTGCTTCCGGTGAGACTTGGATGCGCCAAGTTATAAGCTTCGACAAACTCAAACTGACCAATAACGAGCTCGACGACCAAGGCCATGTGAGTGAATCTTTTGTTATTTATATCCAAGAGGAATTTACTGAATTTAGATGTTTTTTGTAAAGCTGAATAAGAGAAAATGCACATTTCTTCTATGTTGGGCCCAAGAGGAAACCTGTAAACATGAAGGTTTGATGAGTTAGTGAAGCAGAGCTTCAGAATTTCCTTCTGTGATCCTGAAATAAATTAAATGTTATAATTAGACAACTCTTTTCATGCACCCCATACACACATGCTAGCCATTGTCGCCCGGTGTGCATTTTGTTTTGCTGTATTATTTTAAAGGTCTAAACATGTTGTAATGTGGAGGGTTGTAAACAAACTCAATTGAAAGCATCCCCAGGGCGAGGCAGTTAAAGGCCTGTTTGGCCTTTGAAAATGGAGGCATGTGTGTTTTTATTGAGGTAGAAAACTGCTTTGGTAATTCCTCCGTTTCCCACTCTAAACACGGATGCACGATGTAATGTTTTCCAGATCATTCTGCACTCTATGCACAAGTACCAACCCCGTGTCCACGTCATCCGTAAGGAGTGCGGTGAAGAACTCTCACCCGTTAAGGCGGTTCCCACTGGGGACGGTGTCAAAGCATTTTCCTTCCCTGAAACTGTCTTCACCACGGTGACTGCATACCAGAACCAACAGGTAATTGATACCACATCATGCTATAACTGTCCAACACAAATCATAAAAGCTGTTACTAAGGGTCACATTAATTCTTGAAATGAAGAGGACATCGTAAGGCTCAGTGCCTTTTCTTTTTATTAGATTGCATTATCATGGCTTGATTTTTATAAATCAAATAAACATGCAGGAAAGCCATGTCTGCCACAACAAAAAAATACCTATTTATTTTTGTAAGTCCAAGCAAGAAAAAATGTTAATGTACATCAGCTTAACACTGCAAAAAAAAAAGCACAAAAGAAGCAAGTATCAACAATATAAACTATTTTATTATTTTGTTACAAGATATGCATAATTAAAATAGTAATTGGCCAAAAAAAAAAACCCCCAAAAAACAGAAATCAATACAAAATCTGGACTCTATACTAGCCTGTATTATTTTGAAATAATTAGTTTTTGCCTCAGGTACAGTACTATCCTCATTATGCTGCTCACAGAAAATGTATAAAGCGAAGCTATTCTATTGTGACAATAACAGTTAATTTTATAATACACCCAATCGCAGAACGCTCTTGTTTAGATTACACTGCTAGGAAAAATGACCTAATTTACAAGATGTTTAATTGAAATACTTATACAAATTGCCTAAAGGAGTTGGGAGTTGAAGGGCTCTTGTTCTCTGCATTCATAGATCAAAGTCTCTATGAGACTGAAGGAATGAGCAGCACCCCATAAAGGGCAATTTATTTATAAAGGGCACAGTTACATAAGTGTTTATTTAGGCATATGCATCAACTTTCCTATGCCAACAGTTCAGAAGCAATGTATTGATAAATTGCAACACAGAAAAAAAACAATTTTTTATATTTTTCATTGCAATTTAAGTTTGTTTTGATTTGGTAAAACAGATTAATACCAGAGCATGTTTTAGATAAGTTAGAGCTCGAAATCTTATCATCATTTGCACGTTAACTGCCAAGTTTTAGAAATGATGTCATTCATTTGTCTGAGCTTATAAAAACACAACACACATGCTCTCTCACACACACATACGGAAGCAAAAAACTTATAAAATAAACCCACACACATTGCATTGTGGGATAAGGGTCACTGGTGCTAGGTCAGGGAATTTGACATTACAGGCTTTGGGTCAATAAAGAGAATGTGTTTTGTGTGTGTGGATCTTTTACAGATAACAAGACTGAAGATCGACAGGAACCCATTTGCAAAAGGATTCAGAGACTCAGGAAGAAACAGGTAAATATAGTAAATTATATGTACAGATCTCTGTTAGATCAGTAACTACACTAATACTGGAAAACTGAGGGAAAATGTCTTCCAAGGTTTTTAAATACATTTTTATTGATGTCAAAAATCGATCACAGCTGAGTCAAACCCATCCAGCACAGAACAGATCATAGTCTTACTAAATTTGGACAACGTGTGTAGTTTCTGCTCTTTTCTGTAAGGAAGTACAGAAATGACACTTCATTACACTTATTTTTCTCTAGCTTTCTTTCAGGCAACAAAACGTTTTTGTTTTCTTCTGACATCAGTATAAAGTTATTTCTATCAAACCATATTAAAGGATTATCAGATAATTGGTTATCCAAAGGGAAAAGTCCTCTTTCAGCCAAACTTAAAGATTCCAGCAAAGCCCAGACAAAATAAACATAAAAACAGCGTCACATTAAAAGCCATTACACAAAAATAAATGTATAAATGAAAATACACAGCACAATAAAAATAATCTCTATCTTCACATAAAACAAGAGAAATAATAAACGCGCAAACAGGAAATGGAGGGTGTGCAGAAAGAAGGCTTGTGCGACGCTGACTCGCAAGCTCAGTGGGGAAATTTAACTCTGCTCATTAGTTTTAAACAAGAGCGTTTTTAACACCCCGCTGAATCACCCCAGACCACATACATCCACTTTTCCTCCGTCCCTCTGCGAGGTCTCACAGAGCACTTAGACCGAGCCCCGTGGCTCAGTGTTACAGGAAAAGTTAAGCAGTTTGCTAAACAAACTCGGCCACTTGATAGCTCAAGTGGTGTGGCTGATAAAACTGGGGCCGAAACAAGTTGAGGCATCTTGTGTGAATTATCGCCTGAGTGGTACTGCGGAGGGGGTGGGGTAACGTCCACGCTAACAAGGCGCACCGAGCACCACCATTACTTCCAGAAAAAGCAAGAAAATACCCCCCTCTCTCTCCCTTTTTCTTTCTCTCTCCTCGTAAAGCTTTAACTGTGGCTTCCTGCACTCTATGTCTGATCCCAACGATAAAGCTATGTGAAAATAATTATAGCCTTGCCATTGCACACACCAACACACACGCTTTATGTTCTTCATTACCTGCTCTGCTTTACTGGCCAAATACACACTGATAAGCAAAGGGCCTTGCACTAAGATGGCTGGCAGGACTGAACACACCGTTGGAAAGTTAAGCCAGTTCCAGAACTTTTCTGCTAAGCTGACTGAGAGCTTTGCTAAATCACTCTCGCCTTTGTATTTGTAAGCATATTGAGCGTTCTTATATATATATATATTTAATCAGAATGCTTGTGTGTTGTAGGATGGGACTAGAGGCTCTGGTTGAGTCGTATGCATTCTGGCGGCCTTCACTGAGAACTCTGACATTTGAAGACATCCCTGGAATCACTAAACAAGGTACCATATGTATGTATTTGTGTGTGTGTGTTTCCCTGCTTAAATATATCATTGCACAATGGGTTTCTAAGTATTTGTTATGAATTAAGGTGCATCACACTAGTGAAATTAGTGCAAGCAAAAAGATCCGTTGTCTTTTCTCAATAACATAGAGATGCAAGAAGCACTGCTCACAACAAGAAGGCTTTTGTTGCTCAATGACAAAAATTCATGTGACCGATTTGAAAATGAGCGAAACTTGTTTGAGGAATTTTTTCGATCTCATGTAAAACTTCTGATCGCACAGATTCCTACAGGAAATGCAAGTAAAATTTTGCAGAGCAACGGTAAATGTGACCGCATTCTTTGGAATAATTTATACAAAAGGGTTGTGCATCGTCAGGGGGATAGTTAACCCTTTAACCCGCCTTTTTGTGGAAGTTATACAAATTATCAAAGATTTTTCATTTTTGGGTGAACTATTTCTGAAAGAATTTGAGAATGCCTTTTACATTGCAATTTGTAATTTGAATGCATGGAAGCAGAATTAAAAAATTAAAAGAAAATAATATAACTAAAATTTTAAATATGAAATTAAGCCAATTCTTCAAGTATAATTTTTTATTAGGAAACTGAGGTAATTAAAAAAGAAACATTGAGAATAAATGTAATTTTATGTTTACTATCGACCTTATGTATCTCCATCCTTTTTCAGCATGTGATGCAATTTGCACTCGTTGTCTTCTGTTTGTATTTCCACTGCGTGAAGGTATAAATCGAAGTCGCACAAATTTATGAATGAACTGCAACACATTTTTATGACATCTGGTTCAAACATCACAATGCATATGATAACTTTCGTTAACTCCACAATAAGTAAATCCATTTCACCAGCTAATTACTTTACAGCATTGATGCTATAGAGCTACTGCAAAAACAGAAGTTCCAAGACAAAATTTAAAAGTGCTTCTCTGACACATCTATAGTTTATTTTTTGTGTTTTATGTGTGTGTATTAATCACATGTATGGCTGCTCACAGGTGCAGCTGGCTCTCACGGTGTTGTTGGGTCTTCAGGACACACGCATCTGCTGTCCTCGTCCTCATGCTCTTCCCCTACATTCCACCTGGGTTCTGGGGCGGGGCCAGTGTGTGATTACTCCACCTGCAGTCGAACGAGCCACCCACTCCATCGCTATGCCCCTCCCCTCTCCACAGACTCCTACAGTCGATTGGCCAGCCCAGCAGCAGATGCGTTTTCCACTACTCGGAGCTCCACGTATGTGAGCGGAACCGAAGGTGAAGCGTTCTCGTGCACACAGACTGGCTTGCCAATCCAGATCCACAGCATGCCAAGCACGACCTCCCAGCTGCAGTACCTAATGCCCAGCCACACCCATAATGCGTTTTCCACCAATCAGAGCACACAGGGATCCTATAACGGGTTCCGCCTGCACAGTCCGTATGGTCTGTATGGTTACAACTTCTCCACTTCTCCCCGTCTGGCCACCAGCCCTGAGAAGGCAGCAGCTACGCAAACGTCATTCCTTGGCTCCTCCCCTAGCGGGACGCTGACGGACAGGCAGGTTCTATCCACTGTGGACAGTCTGCACATGCTCAGTAGCAGTCAACAGAATCTTTTTGACTCACGGACTTTGGGGCTGACCACCTCCACCTCCCAGGTAACAGCCCACATGGCTTGACCTGCATCCCAAAAACTTTGTCGGACTTCAAACTCAGCTAAGAATGTTTTCTTTGAGTATAATCGAGTTTTTGGGACTAGTCAATAGCATAATTTATGATCTGTTGGAGGTTCAGCACTCTCACGAGAGTTGAGAGAAGGACATACTGCGATGAAAAGCAAAGGAGACAAATCAAAATGTAAAGAACTAAGACAAATCTGCAATATCATTTATGTTTTGTGTAAATGACAGCTGAAGATCACATTGAGGATATTTTTAATAGACTTTATATCTTAAAAATCATTCTGATGAAGCGGCACAGACCATTATTGGACAACAGGGTACGGAAATGCCTGAAGAATCACGTGAGAAACCCAGAAAACACTTTACAGACACAGTTTCACGGCATAAAAGGACATCAACCATCGGATCTCATCAAGGTTCAATGAGACCCATGAACTGCTGGTAGAAGTGTAAGGAGTTTAACAGATGACTTTTGTGAGGCTGGACTCAGCGTCTTATAGACAATAAAACAGAGTTTGTCACTTAAAAGTGAGCAGACTGGAAAAAGGAAAGGAAGTGATGTCACAAACGGTGACACAGTTTGCTAGGTGACAGTCAGCAGGTAACTATGTCACTCTGGGCCAACATTTGTGCTGAGGTCTTCAGCACAGCCAATCAGCATCTATGGCAAGTAATATGTTTTAAACTGAAACTGGAGGAGGAAAAAGGAAACGTGGCCTCGTGTTTACAAATTCTCTCCAAGTCGAAGGGTTTTGGTCTGGATCAGCACTGCTGTCTGAGTCTTGGAACAGACAGGGCTGAATGAAATCTGATCTGAGATGATAATTCTCACACTTTATAAATACAACCATTGGCATTCTTCAGAAGGATTATAGTCCTGCCACGAGATACATGCTGATTCCAGGACAGCTGCCTCGCTCTCAATCCAAGGACTGAAAAGAATGCTTTTCCTTTGCGGACATGTTAGCTTTTGCTAAGTTACTTACTAAATGTAATTTTTCATAAATATGGAGAATATGAATATTATTGATACTGTGTAAAGATTTCACTTGCACTTATGGCAATTTTAAATACTTGCTTTTTAATATTCAGGCTTTTTGCCAGAGTGGCCACAATAGACACTTCCTCCGTGTTTGACTCTTGTTGGCCTGAAAATTCGAAAACCCTTTGAGCCAAATAAAAATATATCCATATGCTAAAGGATAATTGTGGAGTGTGTGCCTGTGTGTTTCAGCATCAGATGCTTCTCTTGGGGTCAGGCAAAGGTTCTGAATGCCTAACAAATGAAAAATACCACCAGGGGCTCCAGAAGAGGTGCACACACACAAACAAAATGCATTCATGCACACAAAGACATAAAGTTTGAACTTGCAACTTTATGGTTTAAATAAAAAAAAGTGAACTTTTGTCACTGAGAGATCATACATGTCAACATTTTTCTGTTTATGCAAAAAGGTAAACAAGTGTGACATTACACACACCATCTTCATGTACTTGTAATGTGGTTAGGTTTCAGTTTAGAATGTATGTGTGCATCTTAAGGAGGTTATGAACACTACTAACTTTCAACACCTAATAGACTGTAAATATAAAAACAAACTAAGGGGAATTAAAACAGGTAGTGTATCAATTTTGGCTTACATTTTTAAACTAGGAATTGGTGCTAGCAGTCTACTGTTGTAATACATGCTGTTACTGGTAGGACGGGGTCAGTCTTCAGAACCGGAACCAGTGAGACACCTGTTATGAACTGAAGGTGATGGACAAACAGCATATGCAGAGAGAGAGAAGGTTGTTGGGTGCTTTTTTATTTTAGAACAGAGGAATGGTTGGCTTGCTGTATCTCACTAACAGGTGACAGCCCCCCTATGCTTGGCAAACCTTGCATACACCCGTATCCTTATCCACACACACACTCACACACCTCACATTACTGGCTCATTATCAGTAAACCTGAGGACATTAACACTCTGAGGCCAGTAAAGAGCAGTATATGTAAAATGCATACTTAAATTGTAAGATGTGCTTTTCAAATTGACTCTACATATATAAACAAATACATTCATACATATATATATACACACACACACTTTTTAATAATCGTAATAACCATTATCAGTCAACTTAAATGGGAGTAATAATTCAAATAAGTGATTAAATAAAACTCCAAAAGCTTGTTTCACGAGTTTGTGTGCCCATATAATCTTAGCATTAGTGGTAAACGGATTTGACTTGATGTCTGCAAAGGAGGGCTCAGAGAGACTATTCTACTCGAGCTCCGATAGCCCCCCTATAGACAGAAGGATAAATGAAATAAATATGCATATAGGAGGAGATGGGGTGGTGGAGGGATGCCGAAAGAACTAACAACGGAAGTGGTAAGAGGCTGTTTTTATATTCGGATATTAATTGTAAGATTAGATGGGCGTAGCCTACTCCTCCCCAAATTACGTTAATAACTTCAGTTATTTTTGCACATAATGATTTTCATATCTAGCAATAAAGTGTAATTCAATTCAACTACAGATGCTTTTTAGATTCACTGGCTAGCATGCCTTGTGTACTGGCCACCACTGTTTTGCCAGGGCTCTCTTTTCCTGTCAGTGTGTTGGCATGCGGGATCATCTTTCGGTCCCTCAGTGCCTGGCACTATCGTCTCTCTACACGGCCAACACAGTGTTACATTTTCACACTCCTGAGTTTGTCTCACAGATGTTAATTATGCACTTCTAGTGGATTTTTATTGATTGTGCAATCTATCTGTTGCACATTTACATCTGTTCAACATTCTAAGTACAGAGAGTTACTGAAAACTACGTCAGAGCTTAAGTCATTAAGACTCCAAAACAACCTAGAAAGGGCAGAACATTACGTTTGACCGTTCACACAAATCATGAATAATTCATTCTTGTTTAACAGCTCCTCATACGTCCATTATGGTTTGGGAAGAAAGCATGCTTTATTTCCATCTGTGCAACTCTGGCCACATCACATAACCATGCACTGTTACATATATTCATCCGTGTGTCTCCTGGTACATTACCAAACCTATGACATTCAACTTCAATACCCACTAGCATGCTTATGGTTCACTTTAGTGAGGAGCCTTGTGTTCTGCATTGCATATGACTAATGCAAACTCTGGATACAGATGATATTTTAGAAATCCATGTCTTTTGCTCTATAATGTGGTCAAGCACTCGTGACACATCATAAAAAACGTTTTCTGCTAAGTACACAGGTAATTACCCATAAACTATCAGAATATTCTCCTTGAAGTGTGCTGAAAAAAGGTCTTTAATTTCAACATTAAAAAGCTGTAAAAATGCTTTAATAAAAACCTGTGGTAACACTTTTAAGGTGTCCTTGTTACACGATACATGTACTTACTATTATAATAACAATAAATTATATGCCAATAACCCTAAACCAAACCCTAATCCTAACCCTAACCATATAGTAAGTACAAGTAGTTAATTAATATTACTCAGCAGTACTTAAATGTATAATTACACTGTAACAATGACACCTTAAAATAAAGTGTAAACAAACTTGTCAATTGGTTGCTTTTTACCAATTGACAAGTTTGTTTACACTTGATTTTAAGTCACTGTAATAGACCTAATAGGGTGGCATTATGAGAATTTTACAGTAAAATACTGATAAACTACTGTTCAGACTTTTGAACTTAAAAAAGACATCATATAATTTACAGTGAAAAAAGCCCAGAATTACGTGTATTAGGTTTTACATTTGATGCTATTTAAACAATTACGTTTCATGTTAGTTTTTGCTATCAATTATGTACACGGGTTTTAGCTTATGTTGATCATTTAATGTTTATTGCATTATTTTAATGTGTGTTAGCATGACATTATATAATAGCATTTACCTCAGCTTGTGGAAAAGTTACTTCAGTGATGAACTTGTAGTATGGTATAATATTAACATTATATCATTCGTTCAGTTCAGTCCTGTAAAACCTATGTTGCTACCATATTTTTACAGTAAAGTTCTGGCAACCACAGCTGCCTTTTTTCAAGGATATACTTTTACACTGAATGAAGAGGAAACAGATAAAACCACTATTTTTTTTTGGTTAGTTCTTACTTTACCTCTGTCCCATCGTCATTAACAACTTTGGGATTATACATTTTGTTAGTCTCAACACCAGTGGTCAATTAATTCTCATAGCAACTGTATTTATTAACGTTTATGATTATAATTTTGCTATTTAATTATTTAATATTTATGGCCCATTTTGCACAATAAGCCTTACAATATAAATTGAAATTCTCATTTTGTGAATGCATAATTTAGGGATTTATTTCTATTTCATGAAATCTAAAGATATTTGTACCTATATTTTCTCTATTTTTAAAGGTCAATGAACACTGACCTATTCCTTGTAGAAATAGGCTGGAAACACCTTCAGATGAGGGAGTCGAAGGGCCACATCAAGCCCTTCTGTGTGCAGGACATTTCACTCAGATGAAAAAAAGCAGAGAAGAATTTCCTGCAAGTGTGAAAGGACAAGTGGACAGCGTGTGTATGTCCGCTGACGTTCATGGGGGTTCCAGGAAGAGCACCTGTGGTGTGCAGGGTCGAGCTGTGCTGGTGGTGGCTGATATGTGTATGTGGGGGGGCGAGAGGGTCTGCGTGACCCGTTAATGGCCTGGGGGGTATTTGATGACAGTTGCAGTAATCTGAAGCTGACTGGTGTCTCTTACACTCATTTAATCTTTGTCATCAAATCCCCCCATCCAACTGATTAATGGCTACAATTCAACCCTATTTTCAGAGCCTTATATCTTGCCATGATGAATGTCGATCTATGGCATATTTTCCTCTAATATAACCATGAAAAACTGTTACGAAAGACTTCCTCATTTTCCTCCCCCCTTAGCCGTTAAACTCTGTTTATGTACAGTGTGTGTGTGTGTCTCTGAGAAACTGATCTCTTCTATAAACGTCTTCTCTGTGTCTTGCCAGGCGTCTAAACGATCTGTGGCTTGGATAAATCAAACTGAAATGCAAATCATAGCTAAGGTCAGCTCAGCCCTCTCACAGTGACACTCCAGTCAGCTCTCATCACACACTAGCACCTTCCATCACACGCTCATAAACAACAAGCAAACACAAAGGTATGAAAGTGATGCTTTTATTATATTACACTTCTGAGGCAGTTATGAGGTTGAATTGCAATACTATGATTAAACTTAAATACATATATATATATGTATATATTTTATTTATAGGCAAATAACGCTATATGTATAGCCATTTGTTTAATTTCATTTAATTTTTGTACCTGAGCAGTCCAGTTTTCATTAATTTTGGTGCAGTTCCAGTTTGTTAAAAAAAAAAAATTAAATATCCAATACTGGCGATAAATATCCGAAATATTGCAAAATAAATAAATAGCCAGTAACCAATATGGTTAATGTTGGTAAATCGTAGTAAATAATGCATCCATAATCTGTTTAACTCTATAAATACACTGCAAATTTTAAAAAAAACAAGTCAGTTAGATAGATCTTGGTAGACAGACATTTTATTGGAATGTTTACACATATTTAGTGTTTTCTGTACAACCAAATATAGTCAGATGCTGATTTTCAACTATATGAATGATTTTTTCATGGAGGTTGGATCTTGTTTGTCTAAGTTTTTGGCCAGAATAAGCTGCCAGTGATCAAATGCCTGTTTTGTTTTGTGGACAAAATGGTATACTGTTTAGTTTCATTATTATTAACTATTAATAATTATTGACCATAACATGAAAAGCATCACAATTTGATATGCAATTATTTGTAATTATGGTGATGTGATTACTATTGTCAAAAATGTATCTTGAATGTTTTTAAAACTTTAGAATTACAGTGTAATCCAATAAGAAAAGGAAAAAAGGAGCAAGTTTTTGTGTAAAGGCTGGTTAGTTAATGGCAAAGGCCATTTGTCTTTTGCACGCAGCATAAATAGTGACACCCTACACATACACATACATCTAACTTCTCTCGTCCCATTAGCAGTAGAATGCAGAGGGCCAGCACTCCCTCCTCCCCTGTCCAGTCCCCTCCTTAATGCTATGGCCAGACTTAGCACTGTCATTTATAGCACAGCACACCATCAATCTTAATAGAAGCGAGAAGTGCAAAGAGCCGATGAAACAGCAGCCATGATCACTATTTCGGCCTGGGAGAGGGAGGAGTAGGACAGGAGAGAGATGAATGTCCAAGCCAGTAAAAGAGAGAAGCAGTGAAATGCTTGGGAGCCCTGAGAGAGGTTTTCATGTTCCAGGAGAAAAAAGAGAGAGAGAGATTCAAATCAGATCATTACGTGTTTACATGACTCATCTGATAAGAAGTGATGATAAGAATGTGTGTTTTGGCACAAATGAGTGTGTGTCGATTTGTAAAGGTATTTTTGTCATCCGAGGGTCCTAAAATTATTATAATTAAGTATAAAAAAAAATTTGACACATGACTTTTAATTATGCCGTAGCGCAAATAATGGGATTAGCAACAACAAGGTCATGGATTTGATTTCCACAAAAAATTATGTATACTGTAAATGCACTGTAAAAATGCTTTGGATAAATGTGCCTGCCAAATCCATAAATGTAAATGTCTGTCAAACACAACATTCAGGGATGTGTGTAAATGAACAGAAATGAATACAAATGGACCGATATTTCCAGAGGGAAAAAAAGACGTGTTTGCAAGGAAGCAAAAAGACAGCTTAAGTGTTATGTATTTTTTAATTAGTTTAGTTTAGTTTAGTTGGTGATTTTTTTTTTTTTTAATGTTTTGGCATTTGATGAATATTGGATATTATTTTACTGATATTTAATTGTCAATTAATTGTATCTATAATAGATAAAGACAGAAAAGACCGTATCAATAGAATATGCTTTTTTTATTATTATTTGTACAAATAAGTCAGAAATAGAAATCACACCTTACTTTTGAATGAATAGATAACATAAAAACAACCCTAACCAGAATGTTTTAAAATATCAATACATATCTGTTATACATTGCAAGCACTATAATAATAATAATAATAACTTTGGAAGAGAAACAGATGAAAGCAGCAAAGGACAGAACAGAATAAAATGAGTGCTGCTGAGAGGTTGAGATGAGTGAAATAGAAGAAATTTTATCTCTACAAGGTGCAACAATGTTAAACTCCCCACAGCTAAATGAGTGTGTGTCATGATGCAAAGCATTCTGGATATATGGACCGTGACCCTTGAGTCCCGCATTCCTTAACAGGCCAAGGACACAGCGATATGAATACAGACTCAACACGCACACACACAGATATGAGTGACCGATTGCTTTAAACCTTCATGGTTAAAACAAGCTCAAGGTCACCCATGCCAACTAGTGCCCCTACAAACACACACGCACACTTACTAACATAAGAAACATGTCATTTTCAGCTGTGAAAAATGACTTCCTAATTAAATCTGCACCCCAAGGTCTGTCACCACATATATGCGACCACACACACATACTCAAAAGAAATAATACAATTCCATCTCTTTAACATTTTCTCATCATGCATTGTCTGAACACTTATCAGTTCAAATTTGCCAAGAATGGATATGAAATTGAGAAATAAACTCTTGTAATAGCATTTTGGCAGATTTTGTGCCTTAAAGGCTCACAAAAATGTATGTCTCTCTCCCTCTCACTTTCTCTCTGGTGGGCAGTGAGGAAATCTTGGTTTATTTAGGTTTTTGAGAAGAGCTCTGAGTCTCCCCGGTTCCATCCGGAGGGATCCTGGAGTAGAGTCCACTCTCCCATGACAGCTACATCAACGAGCCGCAGCCCCAAAAACATGCTCTCGTACGCACATAATGCACACACACATACACACACTCACACATGCGTCTCTCTCTTAAACACACATATAAATGATTTTTCAATAACACACATATATATATATATATATATATATACATACATCTTTTTTCTTTTTTTTTTTACCATTTTCACTTTGTAATTAGTTGTGAAATTTACGAGCAATTTCTAAGACATTAAATTATATTAAAGTACACTCCAGTAGTCTTGTTTACACCCTCAGAAAAACCATTTTTAATAGTGTAAGTATTCTCTGTTTTTTATATGCAAGGGAGATATGTTGGAGCTCAGAGATCTTGCTTCATGTTACCCAGAGTCCCTGGAGTGTCTTCTGATTGGCTGTAGATGTGTTTACATCTGAAAAGGAAGGATCAACATGGCCACCCAAGCGGCCAGAAGTCCTCAGAGCTGTCAATCAATCAACACCACCACTGACAACTTTGTAAATGTAACAGCCAATCACAAAGCAGAGATCCAGTAACCAACTGGTTCTCAGCTTCATAAGAATTGTAATACTCTACAAAACAAAAACTAAACTAAAAAACACACCTTTAAAGAGACAGTACACTATTATGTTGATATATTTGCTCATCCTTGTGATGGTCCAAACCTGTGAACCATAAAAGGAGAATTTAGAAGAATTTTCCATGAACAGCAGCTCATCTAATAGTGACTGTTTTGCCACAAGGGACAAAAAAGCAACATAAAAACACTATAAAAGAATAATCTATATCACTTGTGCTCTGTTAAACTTTTCTGAAGGTATGCAATAACTTTCTGTGAGCAATTATTCACAACAACAGCATACAGGTTTGGAAGGACATGAGGGTGAATAAATATATACAGAATTTTCATTTTCATGTATATCATTCCTTTAACTAGAGCAATCATGCCAAATATATCAGGGATTTTACTGTCACTAAATCCTACAACACAGAGTATGTATATGTATGTGTATGTGGGTGTTTATTATTGAGGAGATGACTGCTGAGAGTAACTGATTTTACTGAAAGACACACACAGAGTCTGGAACGACAACATACACATACTGAGATGAACAAGATTAAAGAGGCCAGAGGATTGTTCTGCCATTTTTAAAGTGTGTAAATCTATGTTGTGTATGTGCATGTGTGTGAGTTGAGCAGTTAACATTTAAATCAGCCATAATCCGAAGGAGTACCAAGGAGGCACACGCTCAGGAGGAGTAAAAGAGCATAAGAAATGACCCACAGGACTACAGTAACACTTTTGATGTGCACACACTTTCTTCTACACACACACACACACACACACACACACACACACACACACAGTACAGTGTGTGTACAGTACCAACTCAATCCACTGTAACAACAATCAATACTAGGATTAGAAAATCAATCAGATTCTCTTGTCCCATCTGTTCCTGTTAAAGCTAGTTAAACAAACCAAAATTACAGTGAGGTGAATACAAGCACAAACACTGCTAGATATTGTATGAGAGCTTAGCACATTTTAATCTATTCGTAATTATACACAGGGTGGGAATTTAATGTAGAAAATCATTCATGGCAACTTAAATAATAATTCATTGGAAGAAAATGATACTTTATTCAGCAGGGATGCATTGAATTGATTAAAAGTGATAACATTTCTAATGTTACAAAAGATTTATATTTGATATAAATTCAGCTTTTCCATCACAGGAATAAATTTTATTTTATAATATATACATTTCTTCCAAAACTGAAAAGAGGTAACTGTAATAATATTTCAAAATTTGTTGTTTTGATCAAATAAATGCAACCTTGGCAAGTATTCTTTCAAAAACATCAAAAATGTTACTTTTGAACAGTTGTGTGTATGTATTATATTTTTTACTGTTTACAGTTTTTTTACAGTTACATACAAATCTCATTCAAGATATATTATGCAATTTTGGAGGAAAATCTGTTATGCTTTTTAGGATGTTTAGATTTCTTTTAGTGGAAAACAAGATGAAGATTATGATTAAGAATAAGATTATTTTCTGTGTGCATGTGAAAGTCTGAGGTTAGCTTTTGGAAGAGAGAGAGAGAGAGAGAGAGAGAGAGAGAGAGAGAGAGGGAGAGAGAGAGCGAGAGATCATTATTGCTGGTAGCCGGATGTGTTGGTGACCCCAGAGGTCAGACACAAGCACGGATTATTCCCTAATCCCTGTGTGTGTGTGTGAGACGCTGTTAAAACATACTCCAGTATATTGTGACTGCAGGTAGAGGAAGCAGGGCTTTGAGTTAGACGCTGTGTTTACATCTGACGAGAAGGAAACTGACATATGCAGACCATCTCGACAATCAAAACAGAGTCATTAAAATACAATTCAAAAAGAATATCTAATGCTAAAGTGATATAATATAACCTATATATAGCTGGTGTCACTAATAGTATTCTTAGTCCCATAACATTTTTCTATAATAATAATAATAAATAATATTTTTGTATAAAAATATAATAATACTTTATATGTTATGTATTCTAATATTTATTCACTTACAGTTAAGTATAAAATATATGAAAGTCTCAGTTTTATTATAATATATGTATCTCAAAATGTTTTGTTTGTTATTTTTGTTTCAGTTTTGCAGCTCATGGTTACAGCACCACAAATCTGCTTAAACAGATGAATTGAGAAATCTCGATGTGTAAAAGAGACACCAGCATTTAAGGAATGTATCAACTTTGCGGATCATAAGATCTGTGGGAAGAGCAAACCGCACGGGTGTAACGGATGACAGCTTCACCCGCACACAGTCTCCAGCGCTCACTGTACAACTTATCAGCCCTGCAGTCAGATGAGCAGCTTCTGCAGGCTCCAACAGGCCTACGAGAAACACTGAGATCAGAGACAGACACAAACACAAACACAAACACACGTACATCACCTTGTTAATGAACACTAAACTGTCCATACGGAGCAAAACATATACACACACACACACACACACACACACACACACACACTCAAATCACATTGAGCATCAAATCACGAAACTGTACATCATGACACCATGACAAAAATGTTTTGATGGTTGCTTAGCAACTGTGCTATAATTATGTTTTTATTGCATGTAGTAAATGATCCAAATATGCTGTGTTATTATTTTGTTTACATGCACCTCCATACGTGTAACTTCCAGCCAAACAAAGCAAAGGAGACATTCTGCTTCCAGAATCCAAATTGTTCAAGAACAAATGTGATCAATATATAATTCATGAACACATAAATATAAACACACACTTGCACAGAGACACTCACACACATATACTCAGACAACACACATTTATATTCAGAAGTACTTCTTATCTGTACACAGGCATGTCAGAGTAGCAGGGAGTATCCGTTGCAGCTGTAAGGTTTTCCGGAGTGTATCACATTTGTGATAGCTCTCTGCACACACACCACATTCATACACGCGGACACACAAACACCTACAGAAACTGCTCATTTGTCATCTGTTAGTACTTACTCTGCTACCCTTAAAACTAACAGAAATGTGCAGCTAATAAATATAAATATTTAATCCATGAGAACAGGAAAATTAATCTGATGTCTGTTATATTTTTTTTACATCAATCTATGTCTATGTGTATGTGACCGCTAAACAATTTGGTTTTATTAATTAAAGTGTGACTACATATTTAAATACTTATAAGTAAATAAATATTCTTATATTCATTGATTGATTTTTGTGTGTGTGATCAGTTACTACCCAAACTTCAATATATTCAAATTATAATAAATTATATATTTAATATATTATATATATATATATATATTAGTGCTGTCAAGCAATTAATCGCAATTAATCGCATCCAAAATAAAAGTTTTTGTTTACATAATACATAATAATAATGTGTGTGTATATTTATTATGTATATATAAATACAAACACAAAAATAAATACAAAAATACATTTGAGAAAAATTTGTTATGTTTATATATTAAATATATTTATATAAAATATAAAAATATGAATGTATAAATGTATAAATATTTTCAAAACACATACTGTATGTGTGTGTATTTAAATATACATAATAAATATACACATTACACACACATATATATTATGTAAACAAAAACTTTTATCTTTTAAATTAATCGCGATCAATTGTTTGACAGCACTAATATATATATATATATATATATATATTGATATTATTACTTATGAGTAATTACACTCAACACAAAAGTATATTATAGCATAATAGTTTAGTATAAACTATTTCAATTAATTAAATCTGATTATTAATATGGTGATTAAGTCGTCTCATTTATATAGCACTTATACAACACAGATTGTTTCAAAGCACCTTTACAGTAACAGGAAAACAACAGTGTCAATCTTACAAAATTCATAAATTATGATTTTTTTTTTATTAATTAATACTAAATATTTTAGGACTGTAAAACAATTAATCACATTCAAAATAAAAGTTTATGTTTACAAATCTCTACATGTCTTCATATTCTAGCTATATTTCACTGATCAGGAGCTTTACAGGAATGGTAATTTTCAGACAGACCAAGTGCTTCAGCACTCCTTCAACTGCTCTGGACTCGTGTCTTTTGTCTGGGTGAGCAGGTTGTTGAATCGGGTGTGTTCTGAACTGACAGATGATTTGTGTAAATGTTAAAGGCCAGTGGGAGCAGACTGGGGATGTAGAGAGCAGGTTAGTGGTTTTACTGGAAGGTTTTACTGGTTTGATCATTACTGGCACCTAGAGAATCAGACAGATGTTGAGAAACTATTAAAAAGACACCACAAAACCATGTGTGAGTGAAAAAAGAAAAATGAAAGTTGAGGACAAAGCGAAAGGTGTGTGTGCATTGTTAAACTTGTTTCTTAATATCAAGGTAACAAAGTCAGACCGCATGAAACTAACACATACAAACAGACGCACGCAGGCACTTGCACAGACAAACACATCCTTCTCATGCTTGTCAGCACCCCTTATCCTGGCTTTGAACTGCAGGGATCCGGAATGACAAACAGTGGCGCCTCCATCCAATCCTAATCAGAAGATATATCTCATTCACACCCCTACAAACCCTCATTTACACACACACTCACTCACTTCTCACCCTTATCTAGATCTCCTTCTGTTGTCTTCCAGCATTTCTACACTTACTGATGTGAGCAGTGGGGCGTGACAATCAGAAGAGAATCTTGTGTTCTGATTGGACGACTGATTGGATAAGGGGAGGGGCTACAACAAGATTCCTTACATTTACTGAGGAAGCTTATCAGCATCAGAAAAAAGCATTTCATCTCAGGATGGTAACAAAAACAATCAGTTTCTAAAGAGCTTAAAACCGTGTTCACTCAGGAATTATGAGTACTTTCACAAATGATTACACTTCAAACATGAAATTCTGAAGACTCTTTTAAAATGTACTTTAATAATCTGTTTTATTCACAACTTTGAAAAAATATTGTTTTACAGTGTAATTTTCAAAAATTAATTAAATACTGATTAAATGCAAATTTTATTTTAAATGCCTATATTTATTTAAATACAGAAAAATTACTTTGTTACTCATATTACATTTTTTTTAATGGCCTGTCATGCACGGACAATAAAAATATATTTATAAAATAAAAATCTAAAATGTTGCATGTTATAATTGTTTTTTTGTTGTTGTTGTTGTTTTTTAAATAATTAATACGTTTAGTATACATTTTTACCTGTTCAGTGTAACACTTTTTCACACTTTTTTAAATGACCATGTATGACAATACAAATTAAAATGGTATGTTTTTTCATGGTTTTTTTAATGTATAGAATTTTTTTTCAATATTCAATGACTGACTGAAACGCAAAACATTAAAACTGCCATTTTATGTATTGAAACTTTAAAGCTGTTATGTGTGTTTGTGTTCTTGTCAGCGTTTGTCACCCTGGATGTGTTTGAACAGGTTGATTGACAGCTTCCTACAGGCTTCTGCGGTGTCGGAACAGCATGATAAATGGCTCTAATGGCATTAACCAACCATGATAAAGTGGGCCTCCTCACAGAGCCAGGTGGAACGAGTCGACTCATAGAACTACCATAAAGTTCGTCCCTCTGGTGCAGCTGGAATGCATGTCCTCACCATTACTGTTAGTGGTCATGCTGGTAGATGAGAGACTCAGAGTTCACTGCCATGACTGTGACATCAGACACTGCGGGATGGGAAATCAATACACCAGGGCTTCTAATTCAAGACTGGCAAGCTGCAAGTCCAACTCACCGCCAAACAAATTTGGCAGAATATTTACATTTATACAACCTTCTTGGTAATTTGAGGTTTAATCTAAATTTGCTTAAAGGTAAAGAGAGTAGTTTCTATGTTAAAATGCTATCTCCTAATGATTTAATGTAATAAGTTTGTGTTACAGTTATACAGATGCTGAACCACAAATGTGGACATATATCCACATTCACTCATTCAAGAAAATGAGTTTATGACACTTTTACAGCATATTTAGTAAACAAAAACTCATGTACCTCCTAAATATGAATTCCATTTAGTATAAACAATACTAAAATTCAGCAGAAAATGAATTCATAAAATGAAGGAACTAGGGGTCGACCGATATGTGTTTTTCAGGGCCGATGCCGATACCGATTATTACAGACCAAGTGGACCGATAACCGATATTTTTAACCAATATATTATGTCTGATGTAAAAATGAAAATTAATGTCAAAATTAACAATAACAAGGGCTCTGACAAAAACTGCCTTCCCTGGTGTTGATTGCACTTCTTACTCTTATCTTCCTCCATGCATCCATCTACAATAAGGGTAATATAAAGAGAGAGTTAAAGTGGGGCCACTGTATGCTTCATGATTAAGCCTATACTGTACTACAGTTAAACAGCTTGGGGAAATGCAAGTATTTGGCTTCAATAATTTACATGTTAGAAATGTATGTGTAATAGCATAACCTCTCATAATTATAATATAATAAGTGTAAATAATTTAATTGTCTTCATAGCTCCATTGTAGAAGTTGTGAAGAAGACTGCAACTATTTTAATTAAACTATAACACTAATAGCCTGTTATAGGCACACTTGGTTCAATAGCCTATTGAAATGTTACAATTTATGTCGTCCTAATCTTGGCCTATGTGACAGTAATTTCAATTAGTTTTAATTTACAGTGCAGTGCAAATGAAGCCATAAAACATTAATTTCAGTTATCTTTTAATCAAATGAAAGTTAAATTCAATTTTATGGCAAACAAATGGGTTTACCATTAAAATTAAAACATGGAAGAAATAGCGTATTGTGTGATTAATCTTTTAAACAAAAGTTGTTGTTGTAGTAGTATTAGTAGAGAAACCGAACTTTTATTTTGACGGGTTGCCATGAGGACCTTTCTGTATAGCCTATGTATATGATATGACGATCGTTTTACTCAAATGAAACGGTCAAATGCTCATGAAGTAACTCTCAGAGCAGTTCTGGGGATGTTGTTCCATGTATTTATGTCCTCATTTAGTGAGACGGCAGATGCTGAAAACACCGCGATCGTCGCGCACTTCAGTGTGTGTGTGTGTGTGTGTGTATAATCAAAACCACGCGTCTGTGCCACATACAGAGACACGCAGAACATGCAGAATTCATATTTAAATAAGTCTTTTTGCAGCTTAATATTTACAGATACTAGTCCATAGTGCGAGTCGATTTAAGTGTACTGACCTACTTTTGATTAATTCATCCAAACTTTGAGAACTCCGTGACTCCGCGTTGTACAGTAAATTCCCTTTATATGACTGGATTCCGCGATTCTGTCCGCGTTTCCCCATCGCGGAAACCATACATAGATAATATTGAAGTGTTTTGCAACTTAAGTGTAGTTGATTGTGATTTATTGCAACTTGAGCAACGTCTGCTGCTGCCTTTGAGAGACAACTGATGCGTGATCACTGAAACTGTAGCAAGCGCTTTCAGTGTGAGAGTGCCTTAGTCTTCTACATTGATTGGTCAGACTCGTGACTCCCAACAAATCAGATGCGCGGTGGGCGGAGACTGCTCGAGGCCATAGAGTGGTGAGTTCTGACAGGCTGCACAGCACAAATTACATAATTTTATCGGCGCATCGGTTTTGAAAATGACCGATACCGATAATCATAAAAATGCTTAATATCGGCGCCGATAATCGGCCAGGCCGATAATCGGTCGACCCCTAGAAGGAACCTTTCACACTATCTGTCAAATCTATCTTTATACTCAAGCTCTGAGTATTTGATTACTACCTGATTCATGGTGTATTTTGAGTCAGACATAACCAATTCAGCAGTCTCCAACTAGATCACTGAATTATTGTTGTTGACTTGAAAACAAGTGCAATCAGATTAGTCCAATTCACGATCAAATCATTCAGTGCAATCTGTGATAACACTTTATTTTGATGGTCCCTTTTGAACATTCTGTTGACACTAAGTAATGTTGGACCTACATGTCAACTAACTCTCATTAGAGTATTGGTAGACTGTCTGCTTCGTATCTGCTAACTCTTTATTGTGATAGTCTCCCAATAGACATTCTACTGGCTATAGGTAACTTTGCATGTACATGTCAACTTAATCTAGCCCTAACCCTACCAGTCAACTAATACTAGGTGCAACATTACTTATAGTCAACAGAATGTTTTAAAGGGACCATCAAAATAAAGTGAAACCCAATCGGGGAACCAATTTAACAAGTTCACTGAAATCAATCAAAAAGAATGATTTTTTTTTGGTTATTTAAGTGCATCATCCAGGTTCTTTTGAGAATTTTCTGTGTGAACGCACTACTCGCACTATTTATATTACAAAACGTCATAGAATAGTGCATAAATACATGATTTGGGATGCACCCATTGACTTCCATAGTATGGAAAAAATATTATGAAAGTCAATGGCTACCAGCCATTGATGCTTGGTTGGTTTGGTTACCAACATTCTTGAGATGAAATTTTAATTCAGTCAGATACAAATAACCAAGTGTAAATACCCTCATATAGGCATATTGACCCCTAAACATATCATCGAATGCAGAAGCAGTGGACTCTTTTAGTGCAGTTTTCTAACTCTGTATTCCAGATCAGCAGTACACTAGTAAAATCAACAGCCTCAAATGTTCCACTGGAAACAAAAATATTAGAGTCGCACAGAATTGGTCAAACCTCAAACTTTCCTGTTAATTTATCAAACACAAACAAAATATCCACAGCTGACACTTAGATGTTAGCGTTGGACCTTAGCGCCTGAGCATTTGCCCGAATAAACGTATACTTTTAAGCGCAGTAGCTGAACTTAACAACAACCACAGAATCTCATCAAAATCCCATTACGGGACTGCAAAACATGTTAGGTGTTGAAAATTCAAGACTGGGTCTACAAAGAGAGTGGTTACAGCTTGATGCGTTTATGTTTGTGCCAAAGGTGGTAGCTGTTAGCATTAGCAGGCAGCTGCTTACGATGTATAAATCTACTGGGTTATAGACAGCAGTCAGCAGTCTGGGCCGACTGAGCGTGCTTGGTTCCCATGACGACCTCCTTCCCCTTTCGCTGGCTCCAAGCACCGCAAATGTAGCATGGAGCTCTGCAACGCCCAATAACCCATCACCGGGGGCAACGGCCAATATCCCATTGCTATGGGCAACTAGTGATGCCTAGAGGAACAGGACTACATTAGGGGAACTGGAGGGAATACTGTAGGGGAATTCTGAGAGTCTAATTGAAATAAAATGGAACATGTGTCTTAAAGGTTGAGACCTGCTGGTGCAAGTGGAGTGGAAATATGGTAGAGAGTTAGCACTGAGGCTGTTTGTACAGGGACACACAATTACAGACTCCACCACAAAACTCTGGGTTAACAACCACATGCACACACACACCTATGCACAGCCACACATATAAATGCATGCACATTTGCATCAAAGTTATTTTTCCATTTCATTTCCATAAATATACAGACGTCCATGTTTCAGTGAGTCTTTGTGGTCTCCGTCGGCTTCAAAAGGATAATGCATTGACAGGGTATGAAGAAAACATTATAGAAGGAAAATGCGATGAAAACATCATAACATCTAATCTGTGAAATACATTGCTAAGCTTGTAGAAAAACTGTCACCGAGCAAGACATTGCAAATACCTCAACCTTTTTTTCTCAATTTCACTCATGCATCTTATTTTTTTTATTTTTATAATACTCCCCTTTTTTCTTTCCTGCTCTCGGTTTCCTTTTCTGGCTCTCCATTTCTGTCTTTCTCTCTCCTTTTGCTTTATTGTGTGTGTGTGTGTGTGTGTGTGTATACTATGTGCTAAGTTTATTTTCTCTCGGTGCTAATGTAAATTCCTCATGAACACCTTCCATCACACACTCAATGATCCACAACGCAAGTCTCCACAAGAGACCGCTTCATCACACATCTTACACACACACAAAATACATACTTCTTAGACCATTTCACCTCAGGGACAACATACATGCACATACACAGCTATAAACGGTCTCAAATCGGAGTCACATTTGTTTGACTGCAGTTTCATAATCAGCATTTTTGTCTTGTTTTCTTAAAAATCTTATGGAATTTGGTTTATTATGCAAACGAATTATGGATGTTTAGATATTTTACTGAATAATAACGATTAAAAATTATTTGTGATGCCAAGTGAAACCTTTCAAATATACTAATTAATAATTAAAGATACACATTAATACCTACCTAAAATACACATATTACTACCTAAATTGCACATTTTAGTTGTTAAAGTGACAGCTTTTGCATTTTTTTCTGAGAGTGCATAAAAGTTTATTAATGCTTAACGTTTTCATCTGCTGAAGTGAAAGTTTGCTGTCTGTTTATTTGGGTGCCTTTGACACCACATCTCTGCAGACAGACGTGTTAACAAGGAGCTTGCACGCCGTGTGTGGCCTGTGTGTGACCTCTGTCAGTGTGTGTATCAGCCCATACATGACCAAAATTTAATTTACACCTGATGCAACAGTTCCCACGTTACCTGTTGCTGTTCCTCTCTTTTTTTAAAGAGACATCTGCATTGTACACGTAAGTGTGATTCAATGCATTAAAGATAAAGTGAGTTGTGCATTCCTGTAGTGGGAGTTTGACCGGCTCTGCTCTATCACACTAAAACAACAGACCACATACACCACCTTTATTACTAGCCACAAATCACACAGCCCACTCTCTCATTCGCCTTGCCCCTTTGCCCCTTCTTATCGCAATGCCTCATTCACTCTCCCACTCTTTCCCAGTTCTCTAAAAACCTGGTAATATCTAACGACCCAGGACTTTTGTTCGTAGCTCTACTAAGATTATAACCCCAGAGCCCTTTGGAGGTTTTGTTGAGTAAATGACAAATTACTAAAGCAACAAATTGTTAAGTCCAGAGATGGAACGGTTTCCATTGCTCTGCCTTTTGTTAGTAAAGTTAGAAAAAGGCAGAGGATTCAAATAATTCAAATTTCAAAGTACAATATACACACACAAATATCTATACACACACACACACATATATATATATATATATATATATATATATATATATATATATATACACACACACACACGATTTTTGGCATAAAAGAAAAATCGATAATTTGATCCATACAATGTTTTTTTGGCTATTGCTACAAATATACCCCAGCGACTTAAGACTGGTTTTGTGGACATACATATACACTGAATTTAAATCAGGCATTGGAGTTTTGAATTCTATTAGATTTTAGCTGAAAACAAGGTGATTTGCCAAAGGGTAAGAAAGAAAAATAAATTTAATTCAGGATATATCAACTGAAAAAAAAAACCTATATCTTATGCAATTTGGCTTCTCGTGTAATTCTTGTGTATTTTCAAGTATTTAAACGTGTGTATGTTTGTCTATATGTCCAGTGCCAACAGAACGGTATGTTTGATTGACTCTGAGGTTTGTCCATAAAGAGCCACATGTTTGGGTCCTTCATAAAGCATAATGACAGATTGTGAGGCTTGTGCTGCATTGTTACCACATACATCGTGTCATTACAGCAGATCTGAGCACTGTGGTGGAAGATATTTACAATCAGGCAGTTTTTAGATGCCCTCAACCAAACTTAGTTTTAACTACCCAGACCCTGCATGGCTAGAGTAGCTAATTTAATCTAGAGAGGAGAGGGATGCTTAAAATACACACGTACAGAACACATCAGAGAAATTTAACACACTTCAATTCCTCGAGCTGGTTTAAAAAAAGGCAGGATCAGCAATGTTTTAAAAGTGACCGCTCACAAACAAACATGTTAAAAACATGAAACATGACTCTGTAGGAGTGAGTGAGTGTGTGTGTGTGTGTGTGTGTGTGTGTGTGTGTGTGTGTGTGTGTGTGTGAGAGAGTGTGTGTGTGTGCGGGTGGGTGTTCAAGTGAAGAAACAGCGAGACAGTGCTGACACCACATGGTGAGCTCTGAGGTCAAAGGTTAAAGGTCAGGGCATGAGCGGTGAGTTTCTCTGTTAGGAACATGTATTTACATCAAGGAGTAACCTGCCAGACTTTCCTCAGGTCAAAAAAAATGACATAACAGCAGTCAAGGCTGGTCTTCTCTCCTTTAAAAGGATTTATAATTGCATAGTACTAAGATTAAAACTTTTTATTTGTGGATTTTGATCATTTATGATTTCTGAAAATATTGATCAATGCCTTGTTCTCGTATGATTATAATGAACCACTCTTCAGTCACAACTCTTCAGAGATAACCGAGTGCAACACTATAAGGACATTTTGTGAAAAAGAAAGTTTCCTTAGATGTTGGAACCATCGATTCCAATAAAGAACCTTTATTTTAAAAAGTTTAGATCAAAGAAAAGACACGGCCTATATTATCCTCATTCCAAATATTCTTTCCGTATGACAAAAAGTTGATTTGTCAGGACAGCTTCTGAATGTTTCAAGACCAAAATCCAAAAATTTGCCCGGCAACTCCCAGAATATTTTAAAGCAGAAATATCTTTGTATCATCGTTAGATTTGTTTATACAAGGATTATGAGTGAATTTTGGTGTTTACGATCACTGTGCCCATATTACACACATACTATGTTAAAGGGTTCATTCACCCAAAAATGAAAATTCTGTCATTAATTACTCACCCTCATGTTAATCCAAACCCCTAAGACCTTCATTCATCTTTGGAACACAAATTAAGATATTTTTGACGAAATCCGAATTTTCTGACCCTTTTTTGACACACGTTTAAGGCCCAGAAAGGTAAGACATCGTTAAAATAGTCGATGTGACATCAGTGATTCAGCCATAGTGTTATCCGTATTCTACACCGACTGCTGCACCATGCATGCATTGTGGTACAGTTATTGCCGAATAAAGTCATTATTTTTGTTTTCTTTGCACACAAAAAGTATTCTCGTAGTTTCATAAATTGAACGGGGTGGTTGATTGAGATTTCACTTTTTTAACGTTAGTTAGTGTGTAATGTTGCTGTTTGAGCATAAACAATATCTGCAAAGTAGCAGCGCTGAAAGTTCAATGCAAACAGAGATATCTTTTAAAATTCTGGCAGTTTAATGCCTACAAAAACGGCTCGTAGGAACTACAACGAGTTACTTCCCGGGTCCAATACGTCACAAACCCAGATAAACCCAGCCCCCGGGAACACCAAACGAAGGGGGCGAGGCCATGTTGCCCTGCTTTAGAGAAGAGGAAGAGGAAAATTAGGGGTGCATGTAAAAATCTATTCATATATGAATCGTGATTCTGTCTTCTAACGATTCTAATGGACAGACAACTTTCAAAATCAATGTTCTAAAACAGCCGTTCTCAATCCTGTTCCTCACATCCTTCTGCTCTGCATCTCTCTCTCTCTCTCTCTCATTCAGATCATCAGCTCAGTGAATACACTTATTTTCACATAGCTATGAGAAGCATTATACATGGACGCGCGTGTGGTTGCCGTGCTGTATTAAAGCTTTAATCATGATAAAACTGTATATTAAAAGCTAACAGAAGCAGTAGCATTTACAAATAAAAGCGTATCTAAAAGTATGAGACAACAACAAACAAACATACCATTAAGAGCTGTACTTCCACAGGTTCTGCGCAATCCTCTTCACTAATATTCTCTGTCTCAATCGGGCTCAGATTGATAAAAAATATAGACAACGCCATTGTTTACAATACAACCAGAGCACATGCCGCTGAGCTGAGGGGTCCAGACACACACTAGAGGCGGTTTAGCCAATCACAACACACTGGGGCACCTAACCAATCGCGTATTTCTGAGGGAGGGGCTTCATAAAAGAAGGAAATGATCAGCGCGTTTATCAGAGAAGGGACAGAGCGGTGTGGAATAAACCGGTAAATTATGTGAAAAATAATGATACATTAAGTGAGTGTAAAGACATTTATTATGTTACAAAAGGCTTCTATTATCAATAAATGCTGCTCTTTTGAACTTGCTATCCATTGTATAATCCTGAAAAGTATCATGTTTTCCAGAAAAATATTAAATCACAACTGTTTTCAACACTAAAGGACTTTAGAATGGTTTAAGAAGGATCATATGACACCGAAGACTGGAGTAATGGTTTTCATGATGTATATAATTAAATAATTATTATTAATGTATATTTCATTATTTTTTTATTAGTTTAATATATGGCAACACAGGAAATGTGTTGTGCTTGCTTTTATTTCACAACACCTGCAGCAATAACCAATATCAGAATAATATTAAATGCTCAAGTCTAAATCTCTATATACTATACACTAAAGGGATAGTTCACCCAAAAAAGAAAACGAACACAAAAGAATATATTTTAAAGAACGTGAGCAACCAAACAGTTGACTGAAAACAATGATTTCTACTTTTTCCATACTATGGAAGTCAACCATCAACCATGTTTCATTACCAAGATTCTTCAATATATCTTCATTTGTGCACAACAGATGAAAGAAACTCATACAGGTAGAAACAACAACAAGGTCAGTAAATGATGACAGAATTTTCATTTTTGGAGGAACTATCCCTTTAAATATCATATAGTCCTCCTCTACACGTCCCTCTTATTCACATTCTTTTTTCAGACTTAAATTCTCATTGTTCACTTTCTCTCGGTACACTCTGTTTGCTCTATCTGTCATCAGGCCCACCTCCTATCACACGTTCACAGAAAGGAAAACATAGTCTCCCTCCATCCCTTCATATGTCTCTCCTGCCATTCCTTCATAAATCTCAGAAACTCTGGACTAGTCAAAATAATGCTATCGCTAAGGAAAACACTGCCATGAGGAGGTGCCACAGCAACGGGCGATGACAGCGTCTGCTCGCACATTCCACCCGGGAACTATCAAGAGGGACCATCTTCACACACACACAAACATACAGTCAGTACCGCTCCAGTAATTCCCTTCAGAGGCAAAAATCATAGAAAACCACACATTAATCCAAAAAGGGAAACAGTTTCAAATGTGAACATCACAAAACAAACCATATTTTTGTGTTGGAATTATTTATGTGTGTACTATGGAAGTTCAGAGATCAGGAATGTTGCCATTTGAACAGGAGTGGTATCTAGTCTAAAACATTAGCCACATTTAAACGCAGACTCAAAACTCATCTGTTTAGCTGTGCATTTATTGAACGAGCACTGTGCTACATCCGAACTGAGTGCACTGTATTTGATGTATAATTATTTTCTATTTTTAACAGTTTTAAATTCATTTTAAATCAATTTCTAAATGATTTTAAAAGTTTTTATTTTTTTATGATTATTTTACTCCCTTTTATGTAAAGCACTTTAAATTACCACTGTGTATGAAATGTGCTATATAAATAAACTTGCTTCGCCTTGCCTAAAAGGATTCAGTGACACCAACAACTTCAAAAACAAATAAAATCAGACTCAACAAAACAAGGTCTCATCCTACCATCATGGTTTATATTTCAGAGACCTCAAACACAAGCAAAATAAGAACCTTAAGTGTATACTTGCGTAACTAGGTCATTTTTATGCTAACTACCCACCCCACCTAAAACATTTCAATTCTTTCTTTTTGGGTAAAAACCACACTTCATCTAACAGTTCCAGTAGCCAAAGCCATTTTATGGTTTGTCCTAGTCAACAATGTCACTAAGCGACTAAAAAAATCAAGCACAGCTTTGTTTGTATTGTGCAAAAACATACGATGTACCCACTTATAATATCGGTCTATCTCACAATGAGACTATTTCTATTTCTAAGTGCACATAACTAAAAAAAACTTGCACGACTTCTAAAGTTCTACTTGTTCAGTTCAAATTAGAATATATTTAACTATTATTATTGACAGTGGTAGAGAAAAATAAGAATTAAGCACTCTTTATTCAACAATTTACATAACACATGTAGCAAACCATTTCAACAACAAAAATCACTCTGACAAAAGCTAAATCTGTAAAATGCTCCGTGTTTGTTTCCCATAAATAGATTTAACTGGTATATACTGTATAGCCTATATATATAAATATATATATATATATATATATATATATATATATATATACACACCTTTACACTAAGTGATTTTTTGATCTTATGGAGATCACAAACACATTAATGCATTATTATAGTTGTTAATTTGACACATACTTGTGTTCAAATGCTTGATTGCACAATAAATATCACTGACGTTTATGAGATCTCAACTTAAACTATTTGGCTAAAATGGAAAACAAAATGTTCTGACGTCAACAATCTCTCCAGCATATTCTGCCTCTTTCAAAGAATGGCTGAAAGAAAACCACTTCAAAGAACGGCCAATATTAAGCAACGCCTGGAGTTTGTTAGAAGCTAATTGACAAAACCTGAAATGCATTAGAAGAAAACTTTGCGGTCTGATGAGTCTAAAGTTCAGCCCTATATCCTGAAAGCAAAGCACTATATTAGACATACACAAAATACAGATATCCAGGAACCTACTACTGTCAGACAACATGATGCTCTGGAGTTACTCTTCAGCAGGAGCAGCTATTTCTGGAGTTAACTACTGAAGGTACAAAATATTCCAGTGTTTTAAATAAGATTCAAATCCTAAGACTGGGTGGCCTTCATAAAAAGCTTCATTTTATGTTCCTAAAAACCATTTCTGTGATATAATCTTGCTGAAAGGTCCAAACGGTGGCCAAGTCTGAACCTCCTGGCAGAAGCAAGCAGGTTTTGGGCAGCCGTGGTAAAACTTACTAAAAAAATACAGTGACAATGTTCACAATTTTGGAGGCTCCATGTTTTACAGGTCACAACCGTATATCATTATAATATAACCTATCGGAACAACTTAAACCTACGTCTTAGTGTAAAATATACTGATAACCACCATAATAAAACAAGTGGTAAAACAGAAAGCCACATGATGTCTTAAAATTCATCAAAATTGGTCTTTCTGTGAACAGAGGCTAATAAACATGCATAAAAGAGTGCGGTGTTACCCACAAAAAGGCAAAACACCATCAGGGTAACACACAAGGTTATTACAATAATGTAAATATTACCTAAACAAAATAAAATGTAACATAAACACCATAATGTGCATAAATAACGACTTAAAATATATATATATTATTCAATACTTAATTTTCATATAATTTTATGGAAAACACTTTACAATAAGGTGCATTAGTTAACATTAGTTAACTACGTTAGTTAACACGAACTAAGAATGAACAATACTTCTACAGCATTTGTTAATTTCACCATTTACTAATGCATTATTAAAATCACAACTTGAGTTTGTTAACATTAGTTAATGCATTGTGAACTAACATGAACAAATAATGAATGACTGCATTTTAATTAATTAACATTAACAAAGATTTAAAAAATTGTGTACTAAATGATAGAATTTTGTTAGATTGTTTACAGCAGGAGGTTGGGATTAGTGGTAGTGCTTTACAATGGTTTTCTTGTTATCTGTCTAATAGGTCTGTATTGGTTATAATGGGTAATCATTCTTCTCCTGCAGTTCCTCTATCTTGTGGTCTCCCACAAGGGTCCATATTAAATCCAATTCTGTTTTCTCTATATATGCTACCGTTGGGGAGTATTTTTAGGAAGCATGGGATTGCATACCACTGTTACGCTGACGATATGCAGTTGTTTGTCCCATTACACCCAGTTGATAAGTCTTGTGCTACAATCGTCAAGTGTCTGGAGGATGTAAAATCCTGGATGGCTAAGAATTTTCTCCATTTAAATGAGAGTAAAACAGATGTGGTCGTTTTCGGTCCTCTTAGCTCTTCGCCACTTACTTCTAGTTATTTGGGATCTCTTTCTAGGAATATTCATCCATTCGCAAAAAACCTGGGTGTATTTTTTGACTCAGAGCTAAATTTTATCAAACAAGTTAATACAGTGGTGAAAACTAGTTTTTACTATTTAAGGTTAATATCTAAGATTAAACCAATGCTCTCATTTAGAAATCTGGAGACAATTATCCATGATTTTATTTCATCAAGATTGGATTATTGTAATGTTGTGTATTTAGGAATTTCTCAGTCTTTGGTAAATCGATTACAGCTTGTCCAAAATGCTGCTGCCAGACTATTGACTGGTAGGAGAAAGAGGGATAGAATAACTCCAATTTTAGCATCTTTGCATTGGTTACCTGTTAGATACCGGATTGATTTTAAGGGCTTAGTAATAATTTTCAAAATTTGAAATGGTCTCGCACCTTTGTATTTGTCAGATCTGGTTAATTTGCATAAACCTGTGAAGAACTTGCGATCTGCTGACAAACAATTGCTCCAGGTACCACGGTCCCGACTTAAGCGAAAAGGGGATCGGGCCTTTTCGATTGCCAGTCCTCGGCTATGGAATAATCTACTCTAACCATTCGGGTTGCCCCTCAGCGTTCGCTTTTAAAACGGGTTTTTTATTTTATGGTGTTTGAATCTGACTTAGGAGAGACGTAATGTATGTTTTCTTTTTTAAGATGTTGTGTTTGTCATTGTTATGTGTTTTGTTTTTCTGGAATGCATTGTACAGCACTTTGGGCTGCTCTGAAGGCAGTAGAAATGTGATATAAAAGAAAATAAACTAAACTAAACTAAATGTAGTTCATTGTTCATTCATGTTAGTTAATACATTAACCAATGTTAACAAATGACACATTGTGAAGTGTTACCATTTTTATATAATTTTTTAAATTAATAATTGCAGTAAACTTACATGTAATATGTTTTTACTGTAGTATTCTCATGAAAACTGCTGTTAAAATTATGTTTTTTAACAGTGTAGTATTGTGTGGAATTCATTATACAATTCACCTTTGCAAATTTCTCCAGACTACTAGAAGCAAAACAGCCCTAAAGCACCAAAGATCCACCCCAATACTTTATTGTGTGTCAGGTGCTTTTCCTTGCATGCCTTTCTCTGACACCAAAAATTATGACATTGTATGTAGGCAAAAAGTTTTGGTCTCATCTGACCACAAGACACAATTCCAGTTGAAATGTAACTGCCGGCAAAGTTCAGGCCCTGCAGTTTGTGGTCTGTGCTCAGTAATGGCTTCATTTGTGCATCCTTTCCTAAGCGCTTGTTGACACTGATGTGTCATCTAACAGCTGATTTTCAAGTGTGGAATTCTGAGCCTATGACCCCTGGATTCCTCTACGCCTCTCTCATTGTGTGCCTCACTCAGTGTGGGGGCAAAATCCCCATGCATAATTTTCTGGCAAATCTGCAGTTGTTCCAGACTTCTGAACCGTTTTGATTTTAGCCTTTGTGCTTAGCGGTATTTTCAACTGTTTATGTATTCTTTTATATCTGTTACCTGATCTGAGCAGTTCAACAATCATCTGTCACTTTTCTGCTGAAAGCTCTGCGGTTTTACCCATGGTGATGGACAAAGGTATTTTACATGCGTGCAAACTCATATTTATACCCTAGGGAAACTAGAATTGGAGAAAGGCAGCAATACAGTTCTTGGAAATGGAGACCAACTGTAAAGCATAGGATTTCATAATAGCCGCCACTTTGTTTGGCTTTAAATATTCTTAGAGAGCGCCAATAGTTCTGAAACCTATGTTTTGGATGTGCAATAAAATACTTGCAGTGTATTATATTTAAATAAGGCTACAAACATGTTTGTGCCAAAATGTGTCTCATTTGTTTGCACGGACACAATTATGGACACCAATTAAATTTAGCATTGATTTAATGAATCAATTCATTCTATGTCCACAGGCTGGTCAGGCATCTGAAGGACTCTTGAAATGCAAAGAGACTTTCCCTCTCCCTCCCTCTGTTTGGGCTCAGGCTTTTGGGGACGAAACAGTTCTCCCTGTCATTTCGTCCTCCATCAGCGGAGGTTGTGGCTTTGCACTTCTCTCTCTCCTCATCACTCTCTCAGTATAAAGAGCTCCAGATGGAGCAGCCCAGCAGCAGCTGCTAATTGAATGGCACTTAAAACAATTTTGCCATTGTCTCAGGAAGTAACCAAATCAACAGCACATTTATGACCACTGATGACCAGTTAAACATACAGAGAGCCAGAGAGAGAGAGAGAGAGAGAGAAACTAATTAGCTGGGCTTACAAAAACACTCATGATATCCTGGAGAGAGACCGATAGGTTGGTATTTTGTCTGTGGTTGTGGTAGGTAGGAGGTTTTACTCCAGACTTAATGAGGCTGAGATAGGGAGGCCATGACTGGAGAGAAATGTAATGGCTGCCTGTTTGGAAGCACCTGGATTAACACTACATTAATGTCCTGAAGTTTATTAGCTGAAGCATAATGCATAAAAGTCCACATGGATATTCAAGTGTACAGCACACATGTACCACATGCACTCAACAATAAACACATACAGATTTACATTTTGCAACTCCCATTGAACTTACATAAACACAAGCAAAGGTCAAGCATATTGCTTCAATATTAGATCAAAGAAAAACTATTTCACATTTTTTAAAGTAAAACAAAACTTAAACAGAAACCCATATTTTTATGGTCAATTACATGTGCACGCTCTTGCCCCTTGGCACTGGGTTTTAGAGTGGCATGTGTGTATATAATGATTGTCGTTGCCTGACCATTCACCAACTTAGTTAAATAACCGTTGGTTGAGAAGCTGATTAAAGGGAGTAACAATCTGTTTCTGATTGTAAGCTCTATAGCAGTACAAAATATTAACCAAAAATTAATATCACCAAAATATTAATCAGCACATGATATGTTCCTCATACTGTCACTCACACAAATACTATGGCTGCTTAGGATTCAGTTAATATCCAATTAAGATTTATTACATAAGATTTATAAGACACATTTTTATATGTAAAGCAATTAAATTTAAACTTTCAACTGCCTAGAAAGAGATTATATGTGAGATAAACAAAGGCTGCAAATTACTGTACATTTTCCCATCTTACACTACTGTTCAACAATGTTTTTTGAAAGAAGTTAACATCTTGATTCAGCAAGGATGCACAAAATTAATAAAAAGTGACAATAAAGACTACAAAAGATTTCTTAAACTGCTAAAAATATTTATCTTATAAATAAATGCTGTTTTTGTGAATGTTTCATTCATCATAGAATCCTGTAAGGGAAAAAAAATGCATCACGGTTTCCAGTTTTCAGTGATAGTGACAAATCAGCATATCACAATGATTTCTGAAGGACCATGTGACACTGGAGTCTTTGACCACAGGAATAGATTACATTTTAAAATATATACAAAATTGCAAAACTGTTCTTTTAAACTGTAATAATATTTCACAATAGTGTTGCTTTTACTATATTTTTATCGAATAAACAGTTTTGGTAAGCATAAGAGATTTTTTTCTCTTAGATACCCCAAACTTTTAAAGTGCAATGTGTGTGTGTTTTATATATAGGAGAGGAGGTCCGAGGAGGAAGTGTGCTGGAGGCCAAAGAGGATCATTCGTCCCACACACTACGACCTCATCATGAAAGCCTTTTAACTATTGACTCATTCATTACACATGCAAAATCAACAGCTCAGTATCACAGCACATACACACACCAGACCAGTACTCCCATCCTTTCTTTCTGTCTCTTTCTAACTTTCTCTCATAAACATCAGCTTCCCCCTTTCTCCTCCCCTCTCCATCTGTCTGCAGGGAAGACATCTCTATCTTCCTCTGATAAGTGGAGAGGGAAGCGGTGGTGATCATTTATGACATCATGAGACATGAGAACATTCCCTCAGACAGTTGTCCCCATGGCAACGTGCCAAATGTGGGCGGGGCCTTAGGGAATACTACGGGAACTCTAAGCAAAACACTTGCGAAAGATAATTGGGATCAAGTAGGAAAAAGTACGGGAAAAATAGCAGAAGCTGGTGATAGAGCGATAGGATGGAGGAATAAGCCGACACCTTCATTCCTTCATGAATCACATTTATGGCATTTCATTTGCTGATAGCAGCGGTCCCTCCTACCTTTTCAGACTTCGTTACGCAGAAAATATGGGACGGCGACCCTTTGTAGTGTGAGCGTTATGTCCGCAGCCAGGCCGGAGGTTATTTATTGGCCAACAGAGGAGAGGAAAGGGGGAGAGGGAGAGCGAGGGATGAGGAAAGAGAGGAATGAGTGAGTGTGTGATCGGCTGCAGCCTTATTAGTGTGATTTACAACAGAGCCGCATTAGTTCAGCTTCATAAGAGCCCTAACCCACAAACATACGCACACTCACACTCACGCTCACACACACAGACAATTACATACATGAAAAACATCATTACCCACTGTAAGTCTGAGTCCAACATTATGGAATTCATTATTTTACTGTTTTAAGGCTAAATAAATTAAGCAAGAAGATGTCACACACACACCCACACACTTTCAGAGGAAAGCAAATCATGAGAAATGTTTCTCATGAACCTTAATGACACAGCATGTTTTAATCTGACTCTCTTGAAGGGGGAAACATGGCACAGTATTGAACATATTCACACACAGTCACTCTGTGAGTACTCTGGGCAGAGTAAATATGGCCATTTGTGGGTTTGTGTGAAAGAAAAAGCCAAAGGATGAATGGAAAGACAGTGACAGAGAAAGAGAGAGAGGAAAAGTGTGTGCGAGCTGTTTTCATGCTCATGTTCTAAAAGGCATCAGGCGCTAATAAAGAGCTCGGAGTGAGCGGTTGGTGTTTAACATCTGTGAAAGCTATCAAGAAACAAAGAGGTGGTCTTTGACTCTCAGTCGCTTGCTTGCTCTCTCTCGCTCTGTTTTATTTAATTTTTCGGCTCATATTGGCTTCTCACTTGCCAAAGCATTTACAGACTGTGAAAAGCATGAAGAAAATGAGCAAAAGCAAGAAAAATGAAATGACCTCCACAAACCACTCAGTTAGGTCATTGCTGTTATAAAGTCTCCATCATATATGGTCTAGTACGGGGGTTTTCAGAATTTTTGATGCCTGGACTCCCAAAATGATGATCCTCTTGCAAGACATATAAACAGTCCAAGATTTTATTTTATTTTTTATTTTTTGGAAAGAAATTAATACTTTCATTCAGCAAGGTGGCATTACATTGATCATAAAAGACATTTATAATGTTACAAAAATTATATTATTTCAACTTTCTATTAATCAAAGAATTCTAATAAAATATGCATCACAGTTACACAAAAATATTAAGCAGCACAAATGTTTTCAATATTATTAATAATAAGAAATCTTTCTTCAGCACAAAATCAGCATATTAGAATCATTTCTGAAGGATCATGTGGCACTGAAGACTGAAGTAATGACTGCTGAAAATTCTGCTGTCATTTCAGGAATAAATGACATTTTAAATAATAAAAATAAAAAACAGTTGTTTTAAATTATAATATTTCATAATAATACTGTTTTTATTTTTGATCAAAAATGCATCCTTGCTGAACATAAGAGAGGTGTGTATGTGTGTCTATTAAAGAAATCGGGGCCGTTGAATGCTTGAATCTGATTGGCTAATGAACGTTCTAAGGTGTGCAATTATGTTTAGGGAAATGCATGGCAAACATAGTTTGAATGAAATGAATGAGCAGTGACTGACAATTAAAATGACAAAATAATTAATCTTTAGGAAGCAGAATGAAAGTTATGGTAAATTGTTACCATTTTTGCTGTCCACAGGTGCTTATTTTTTCACCTTCGGTATAATTTCCATCTAGTCAACGTCCAGATTAAAAATGTTTCAACAACATTGACATTTTTTCATAAATGTGAGGGTCAGAATTGTCATTTTTAGGTGAACTATTCCATATTCCTTCTCCCTGTCGTACACAGACAATTGTGCTCCTTCCTCCATCACTCGGAACCCTCTTGAATCTTTCAGCAAGAATCTCAAATGTCACACACACTCAAACACACTCATGAGTCTGACTGTGAGGTCAACAACCACATTAACACACACCGCTGCGAGTGTCTCAGTGACATCGGACATAAAGAGCAGCGTATCATCTTTGCTCCATGAAAGCGGCACTCACTCCATGCTATCAGCCCCGTCACTCTGACTCGCCTATGTGCGATAACTCTACGCTTGAACGTCTCCAGACAGCCCTGAAACATATGTATGTCACCCCTATTTTATCTTTATGTGATGGGATGCCAGAAGATGTCACCCATTATCACATACACACAAAACGAGACCATATCATTGCACTGCTGGTTTCTGTCACAAACACACATTCAGAAGAATGCAGCTAAGTGTTACGTAGATGATCACTTTCTACAGAATATGTCAAAGTTACCTGGTTCTCACTGGTTGACTCACTGATACTACATGTTTAGGTGTATGACTATGTTAACTATGTGTTCTATCCTAAGATATTTAGTGGGTTATTTGTGGGTCAGCTGCTCCATATTGTTCCCACACAGGATTTTAAGGGAAAACCACAGTGTTTGCATAAGTGTGTTTTCCCTCTCTCCTTCCCTTTCTTCATATCTGACATGGTTCTTTTAGTCTCCTATAGACAAGCAGAGAGATTTCATTGAAGCAGAGACAGAGAGGAATGAATAAGTGATTAAATGGGGCGCCTGAGAAGCTCAAACTGTATATTTTTGTGCAGCAGAAGTTATCCTTATCATTAATGGGGAAAACTGTAGTTCTCTTGCTTTATCTATTCGTAAACACACATACACACAGTAAAGTAATGCACACATGACTCTGAAACAGTATTTGTCTGCATAGTAAACTAATAAAAATGGATCTTTGAAGATAAGCAACCAGGTCGAATTTGTCAAGTGGACTGAAACTCCTACATCTGAAGGTCATGAACAGTAATCTTTCATACTTTTATTGATGTTCTCAAGTATTTAGAACCTGTTCAAATTCTGCATATGTTCTAGAACCTTTGCAAAATCAGTATTAAATAAAAAGGATTAGTTCAGACAAAATGAAAGTTCTGTCAGTCATTCACCCTCATTTTAAACCCTTGTGACTTTCTTTTTTTCATACAACCAATATGAATGGGGACGGATGCTGTCAAACTGCCATAAAACACCATAAAAGTGTCCATATGACACTTGAGCCAGTCTTCTGAAGCCATACAAAAGTGGCTTCGAGATTGAGCATTAATATTCACTGAAAGTCATACCCTCCACAGTAGCTTTTAAACCTCATTTGTGCTCACACATTCAAATACATCCCAGACTCATTGGAAAACACGTGCCTGTGATGCATAGGTTGCTTTGTGCATGTTTCGCAACACTTTTGAAATGAAATGTCCAGTGAATGGCACTAAAATCATGTTCAGCTTTATCTGAAACTGATGAACGTGAATCTGGCAAAGTTTTATTACATTGGTCGTTGTATGTATAGCTGCAGTTTAGACATGAAATGTCCAGTGAGAGTCATTAAAAGGTTTCGCTCTATCGCGTTTGAAAATAACATACCACCATCACTAAATCCAGCATAAAATGTGAGATAATGCATTATACTTTCAGCAGTTATATCATCAGATGTGTACCGAGTGCTCCACATCACAAGTACAATGATGTACCAGGGAGTCTACTGAGCAAGTTTACTACATCAAAAAAAAACATACATATAGAGCTGGTTATGTAATGCAAACATAAAAATGCATTACAAATCATGTAAGTGTAAGTGTATCAATCAGAACATTATTGTGCAAGGAACCACATGAAGATAAGCCTTTATTAATCAATAATCTGCCCTTCTAAACAATTTGTGAAAAGTAATAGTGTTTATAGTAATAGTAGTGTTTAACTGCCACTAGTATTAATTTCAGCTGGAAACCACAGTATGTATATACATTACATATATGTATATTAGCTATGTTTCTGGAGTCTTGCAAAAATGTACAGTATGTAAATTAATGTTTTTCTAATGAACCTAGGTTGTTTAACTATATCAGTACATCAAGATGCATCATGCCAAATTTGAAGTAATTCTAAACTCTATTGATACCTGCATTTACATGCTAAACTTGAAAATCTGGAAGTGTAAATAAGATTTTAAACTTATGGTGAAAGAATTAACTTCATAATTAAAAAAAAAAATGAAAAAAAAAAAAAATCCATCATGAAAAACTCAGTGTGAATAAAGGTGGATGGAAATGTGACTTGTGTGGCTGTTTCTTTGATTCTTTGTTCTCTTCAAACTACTCATTTCAAGAGGTATTACCATCTGACATATCTGATTGGATTACTTAAAAAACAGTAGAGAGGATTTTTATATGTAATGTTTTTCATCAATACACACACACACACACACACACACACAGAGGAAGGCGCACACATTCCTGTTTTGGAACTGCGAAAAGCCTGCATTTCCCTTTTTAAGATTTTAATTGCATCCGCAGGGAAAAGACTTCTTTTGACACGTTAGCGTTTCTATTCTAAACCAGAGAGAGGGGGAGAGAGGTGGCATTTGTTAATGGCACAATGCCTGTGTTACCAAGTTTATACATCAAAATAACCAGGCATTATAAAGTGGAACAGTGACCACATAAAGACACCAGAAATGTGCAGTAAAGAGAGGCCTATTATGGATTTCATTAGTAAAAAATCTCATGCACCCACTTACCCATACAGTACGCACACACAGACATGCAGAGAAAAGAGGAACGTGAAGCCAGAATTAAATGGCACACAACACACATCCAATGGTAAGGATGTGTGTTGTGGTACATCTATCTGTCAAGCTTCTCGTGAGTGCACAGATTCACAAAAGTGTGGCTATTACAAACTCCTTTTGAAATGGTTAGAAGTGTTCTACAAAGTTTTGGAGTTTAAAGGTAGATTATTAGTATAATTAATGCCACATTTGTGCTGGTCATAAAATACTGAAAAGTTCCAAATGAATTTATTAATACATATACTACCCGGAATAATTAAGATTTTTCAAAATGCTTTTGAAAAGACGTCCATAAGCTCACCAAGCCTGCATTTATTCGATCAAAATATAGTACAAAAAGTAATATTGTGAAATATTATTACAATTAATAACTTTTTATTTTAATATATTTTAAAATATAATTTATTCATGTGATTGCGAAGCTGACCTTTCAGTAGCCATCACTCCAGTCTTCAGTGTCACAAAATCCTTCTAAAATCATTCTATATGCTGATTTAGTGCTGAAGTAAAAATTCTTATTATTTTCAATGTTGTGCTGATTAATATTTTTGTGGAAATTGTGATATACTACCACTTAAATGTTTGGGGTGAGAAAAATATTCGAAATAAAGAAATTTTTTTTTTTGCTTTTATTCAGCAGGGGCACACTGATTATAAGAATCATTATGGATAATTGAGCACCAGTAATAATTTATGATAACTGAGCACCAAGTCAGCATCAAATCAAATCTAAATTATTCCAAACTTTTGACCGATAGTGTATATGCATACTCTAAACATACCGTGAGCCCAAAAGTCTGTAACCAGTGAGTGACCAAAGTTTTTTTCCCTTTTAAAAGGTGAAAATATTTCATATTTATTTAGTATAAAAGGTAATTGTACAATAAAGAACATAAGAAATATTACATTTTAGTATTTTCTGGCTCAAAGGTCAGATTTCTTTTGTTTTCGTTACATTACACAAGATTATACTTTTAATAGTTTATATGCTAACAAAATAATCTGTAATGATTTTTTATTAATGTTTTTAAAGCATTTTTAACTAAAGTCAAGTCACCTTTATTTATACAGTGCCTTACACAATACAGATTGTGTCAAAGCAGCTTAACAGTGTTACACAGAAAAAAAATATAATGTTTCAATGATGCAAACATATTTAAATTCTGCTGTAAAGCAGCTCTAAAAAGAGGACAATAGTAAAAAGTACATTTTTCAGTTAAAGTCAGTTCATTGTTGATTCAATTCTGTGTAACAACTGTCTAAAGTTCATCAATTATAGAATAAGTTTAAGTCATTTATAAAGCAGCTCTGGAGAAAACAGCAATGTCATCATCCAATAGTTTCTGTGCAATCAAGTTGATAATATTGCCAAATATTAAGCATCCTAAACTAAGCAATCCATAAGGCGACAGTGGCAAGGAAGATCTTAGACTTTTAGACTCAACTTTATTTACACACAAAAGATGACCATAAAGAATAAATGTGATAAAAGCCTTCAGCCCCCTGTGCTCTCTGTCCTTCAGACAAATTCTTGCATGCATTCAGCGATGTGTGGTTATGTGTGCATGTTGGAGAGTGTGAAATCCATTAAGTAGCTAATTAAGCCTGGTCTTGTATCAGCCTTCAGCCCCCTGTAGGGAGTGTCACCCACTGTCACTCCACTCTGATGGCTTTACCATCTCAGTCATGCCAGAAAAGACCACACACACCTTCAAACAAAATCCACACAGGCACTGACACATTCACAGCTAAATTCCATCAATTTTATCATTTCTATTTTAAAAGGAAAGGAGAATTAAGGAGAGATTAGATACAGGACTGAAGGTGCCAATGAAGTTCAAAAGCTTCCAGAGAATTCACCCCTCTACAACAAAACCAGATTAAAGCCTAAAAATGACATCATTTGGCCTGTACTGGTTTCAACATTATTATTTTTTTCTTCTTTTTGTCATCTGCAAATCATCTACAATTACCCGCAATGCACCCAACAGATTACCATTATCACTATTACAACATTCCCCTCTGCTGCCTGGAGACAGAAACAATCCTCTAACATCCAGTCTGCTCCAGTACTTTGAGCACAGGAGGGAGCTGATGCTATTAGCTGAACACTTCACAGAAAGAGTTTACAAACTCTACAACTAATTCTCTAGAGGCTGTCTACTTTATTCAGCATATTAATAAAATGTTCATTTCCAAACAATCCAACCTAATTTCCAACTATTGCTTAAATTACTGTATATCTTGCTTAAAATGAACCCAAAATAGGTTGTAAATTATAAATCAGACACATATTTACTAGAGGCATCAGCAATAATAAAAGGTGAAGATTTTAGTAAGAAATTAAAAAGAAATGTTTCTTATTATTTATTTATTCAACTTATTATTAAATGTTCATTTATTAAACATATTAATAAATGTTCATTTACAACCTATTTTGGGTTCATTTTAAGCAAGAAACATAGTAATTTAAGCTATAGTTTGGAAATGAGGTTGGATAGGTTGGAAATTGGAAATATAACTTTATTGAACATATTAATAAATGTTAATTTCCAACCTAATTTCCAAACTATTGCTTAAAGGGTTAGTTCACCCCAAAATGAAAATTATGTCTTTAATTACTCACCCTCATGTCGTTTCAAACCCGTAAGACCTTCGCCATAGCAAGGAGATCGGTAAAATAATCCACGTGACATCAGGGGTTCAATCGTGATTACGAAGCTACGAGAATACTTTTTGTGTGCAAAAGAAAAAGAAAAAAACGACTTTATTTGTTTATCCGTCACGCGGATACGTTGTTTTCATTCAGATCAAATCACAACAACCTAGGAAACATATCCGGTGTGACGCGGCTGACACGGAACAGCATACGTTGTTTACGTCCAGCTGATACTCTCCAAAATGGCGTGACGCAAAGGAGACGAATTGTTGAATAAAGTCGTTTTTTTCTTTTTTCTTTTGCGCACAAAAGTATTCTCGTAGCTTCGTAAAATTACGGTTGAACCCCTGATGTCACGTGGATTATTTTACCGATCGCCTTGCTATGTTTCTGGACTTGGGAACATTTTAGTTGTAGTGCTGTCTATGGAGGGTCAGACAGCTCTCAGATTCCATCTAAAATATCTTAATTTGTGTTCCGAAGATGAACGAAGGTCTTACGGGTTTGAAACGACATTAGGGTGAGTAATCAGAATGATCATTTTTGGGTGAACTAATCCTTTAAATTATTATATTTCTTGTTTAAAATGAACCCAAAATAGGTTGGAAATTGACATTTATTAATATGTTCAATAAATGAACATTTAGCAATAAGTTAATAAACATTTTTACATTTCTTATTAAATGTTCACCTTTTGATTATTGCTAATGCCTCTAGTAAATATGTTTCTGATTTTTAATTTACAACCTATGGGTTCATTTTAAGAAAGAAATATAGTAAATTTTAAGCAATAATTAACAACCCAGTCACTGGGTATATAGTAATTGTAAAGTAATAAGATAAATGTAAAACATATACACACACACACACACACACACACACACACACACACACACACATATATATATATATAAAATAAAAACAATGGGGAAAAAAGTCAAATGAACAACCCTGACACACTGAGCAAAATAAAATTAAGCCAGTCACAAAATGCATTTATCTTTCCTTTTCAGCCTATATTAATGGTCCTGTAGTTCATTTTAATAATTCGTGATGTGTGTATGTTAAATAATTTTGATAATGAGTTTTGTCAAAGTCCTATGTGGACACGGAATCAAACCCAACTGAGAACCACAGCTGTAATATTCTACAAAACAATGCATTTGATTCAGTTCAGATCTTAAACTCCAACCCAGGACCAGTTAGTTCTCCGTTTCTGATGTATTCTTCAGCAGAGATGGACAGCTGTTGATTGGTTGGCTGACACTGTAAAATGTGAACAGATATTTATGATACTGTCTGCAGGTATCTCATCAATACCCTCCCCATAAAGTCAACAGCTCAGAAATGTTTTCATATTTTCCATTATGTATGCATATGACTGGTCTCTTCCTCTCAATAAACCAGACCCTGCTGGCCCACTGCAGCCAGACCATATTCGCACAGGAGTCATATAGCATACTACACTATCACAGACAGTAAGAACAAGATAAAGAGAAGAGACTGTCTATGCGTGTATCCTGGGGGAATAAAAAATATTTGGTAATCTGTTGCCTGGACAAACATTAGCCTTTATAGTACCTAAAATAGTCATTTAAAATTGATGTTTTTACTCATGTCATTTCCAAATCTGTGTGATTTTCTTTATTCTGTGTAAATGCAAACAGAAATATTTTGCAGAATATTCTAGTCAATCTATACCTTTCTACAATTGCAAAGAATAGGAACTGGAGAGCTCAAGCTTTAGAAAGACCAAAAAACCATAAATGTATAAAGTATAAGTAAGACTGCTTCATTCTAAATCTTCTTAAGTCATATGATAGATTTGTGTAAGGAATAGGCCAACATTTAAGTTACTATTCACTAAAAATCAGCCCTAGTATGAGAGCTATGTTCAACTTATATACAGAATAGACTTATTCTGTCTGAATGATTCATTTTCACATCAACTCACAGATTCAATGTTCCATCCTAGCAGTTTACCAACTCACTGAAGGGGACAATTATCAAAGTAAAATTCAATAGTCTGTTCTTCGCACAGAACTTATAAGGCACACTTTAATGGTGCTTTTGCATTTTTTGTAAAGCTTCAAAGCTCCATTCTCCATTTATTGTGATTGCATGAGAATGTGCAACCAAATTTTACAGAAGAATGAAATTCATACTGTTTTGGAACTGCATGAAGGTGAGTAAATGACGACAGAATTGACATTTTCAGAGGGATTATGCCTTGAATCTGATGCTTATGTGTTCTTATGTGATCTTATGCCATGGTTAACAAAACGAACGTAGACTGGGCATCCAGAAATAGCCTATTTAAGTCATCCAGAGACCAGAGCGTGTATATGTATGTATGCGCTCTCACCCTGTCTCTCCAATATTTGTTATTTAGTCTGTGGCTTTGAAAAATCTGCACACCACACACACATACACACTCTCTCTTCCTCTTTTTTCACTGCACACACACACACATACACACACAGCATGTCCAAACAGCCCTGCAGGGCGTTGTGGGCCAGTGTATACCCAGCTCTGTCCAGATAAAGGAGAGAGAGGCCAGACTGAGGGGCAAACACTTGATTCCTTTGGACAGGATAATATACAATGTTGAACTACTTTCATACATGGTTCTCAAAAATTGTCAGGCATTTCATATATGACTGCCCAAAACAAAATGAAAGTGACTGTGAGGAGAATCGATTTGCGTTTTAACTCTCGCTCTCTCTTCATAAGAAAATCCCATTTGAATCATGAAAAAGATGAATCAACAAAATAACAGTGGGTGAAAAGATGGATCAGAACAAAAAGAAAAATAAACAGAAGGCCTAAATGATCATTCAATCTGTGATTTGCATTCAGAAAACAGTCTGTTTATTTTTAAAGGGAATGTGGCAAACCTGTAATTACTCATTATCCAAAAACAGCTAATTACCAAAAAAAAAAAAAAAATCAATCCTTTCAATTACTAGATGAAATGAACCGTTTTTAGAGTGGAACTTAAAAAAGAACTGATTGACATTTTTGGTCCTGATTTTATGATTAGCATGATTATGTTTCCATGTTTTTGCAAATGTTTGATTTCTCTACGGGTTGAAAGCTTTCCGTAGAATGTGGCTTTTGGTTTAGGGTATTTTTGAATCCAACGCAGTGAAAAATATCCCAAACATTTTAACAGTCTCGCTTCAAACGCAACCTCATGTTCCTTTCAGTCTTTTTTAGACCGCCTACATTTAATGAAGTTTCAGATGAAGGAGATCCCTTTTGTGCTTGTTGGATAGTACAACCGTGTTTCCTGGTTCAAAAGAACCAAGCAAAGGAAATGCTTTATATTCATTAAATCCCAAAGCAAACTGTAAATCTCATATGTTCATTAACTCTGGGGCAATTTAAGACAGTAATAAGAAAATTGAATGTCTTGAAACATACAAAATTTATTGTCATAAAACTATGTCTTACTTAACTAAATAATTCATTAAATTATTCATATTGCTAAACCACTAACACTTTGTCATTGCACAAGTTAATAATCAAAAACCAAATTCAAGAGATAGATCAGGCCTTGAAGCAGTGTGTCTATTTCAGCTTATGTTAAGCAAATGCTTTCCATTGTAAGGTTCATTACATGTAAATGAATGTAATGCTGCCAATCCACAGGCCATTCTCAATACAGTACCAAAAGTCTATTGTGAATAAGAGAAAGAGACAGAGACAATGGTGACTGGCTCCCCCTAGTGTTTCAATATTAATTTTTACTTTCGGTTATCTGTCAGATGGACCAAAGCTGGTCCCAAAAATTAACAATGTTCCCACCTTAGTGTGTTCATATAGACAACTACGCCTATTACTTACTAAAATAAGTTCATATGTTGTATTTTTGACAATTACACCCAAGAACATCTGGGGTAGGATATTCTTTTCAACAGTTTTCACTCAGAAATTGCTAGTAAATTCCACAAAAAAACAAAGAAAAGTAACACATTGACTTCAATAAAATTTTCTTGTAAAAATGTTCTGCAGAAATCATTTTATTTACATTTTTAAATTACATTTTATTACTTATAGTTCATCCAGAACTCATATTCCTGTCACTTCAAACTGAATTTGTTTTGAACACAAATAGAGGAATTCATAAGACAGCGCTGGCATTTCTTTTCTTTTCAATGAATGAGGACTGATATTTTCAATCTTCATAAATGATGCAGAAGCACCACAAAAGTCATCCATATGACTCAACATACCAGATATCTGAAGGCAAGGAATAATTTGTGATAAAAAGCCTCTTTACTGATAATCTTAATACTACAGTGCTATTGCTTCTTTTTTGAATCATGAAAGACCCTCTCTATCATAATTTAATGGAAAAGAGTGTGTTCCAACAATGAAAGAAAGTCATACACGTTCAGGATGACATCAGGTTGAGTAAATGATCAATTTTAGCTAAACTATCCCTTTAAGCAGCCAACTATATGAAAGTGATATATTACTATTTTTAACTCAGTTACGTTCCATTAAGAACATAATATTAATCCAATTGCAAACACTACATGATTTCACCAAGGGTTCAGCAAAGCCTTTTATAAATGTGTGTGAATGTATTAGTGTTTCATGTGTTTAAAGCAGAAGTTCCAGGTGTGTGTTAGTTCACCAGATCTCCCTGATTACTGTTCCACTGGGCTTGGTCACACACATGATATCTCCATCATATTTATATAAAAACCATTCACTTTCGGACTGTTCCTCTTCAGGAGGGAGACAGAGAGGGAAAAGTGACCACTCCTATAAAGTTTCCTCCCAGAGGGGAAAGCTGATCTGGTAAATTTTGACTCCATACATGTCAATGTCACTGACTGTAGCAGTTAACCGTGTGTGTTTGAGCGTGAAAGAATGGTCTGCACATCACAGGATCTGATCGACGACACAGGAACAACAGCTTTTCAGCATTGCACCCTTGAATGCAAAGTCACATCACCCATTACAGCAGTACAAGTTACATCTGGTCTCGTATATTGTAGATGGATTTAAAGGCAAATGCAACCCTGAAGCGTGTAGATGGCTTAACAGATAGGTATGAAGATGCAAATAAACACACAACCTCACAGAAACACAGTCAAATCTCAGGAACAGTGCTTTTTAAACCGCAATAACAAGATACTATCTACTTAAATCTCTAAAACCATTTGGCAAAATTATGTTTCAATAACACATTTTGGTAACACTTCACAGTTCGAAGCAATATGTAAATATTAGTTTCTAGCAGGAGGGATCGTGACATAATGAGCAATACATTAACAGCATTAAACATAGTAGGTTAATATTAATTTATGCATATTAATACATGTTTTGCTATTTCAAGTTGTAAAAAAAGTATTTTGAACAAACATTAACAGAATATTTCTGAATTAAGACAATAAAATAACTAATAGTAGTAATTCATTAATAAATATCAATTTAAAAAAAATTCATTTGCAAAAACAGATTTTTAACAGTTTTCAAAAATCATGTTTTTTCATTGTGTTTTCCAATTAATCTCAGTCAAACTGCAGTTAGGTTATTTTGATTAGGTAAAAAATAACACAAAACACAAATACATAACATAATAATAAATTATTTTTGAAAAAAAAAAACGGAGTTATCTGTTTTTGCAAATAAACTCTTCAAATATATTTATAAATTACCATTAACCTATAGATTAATAAATGTTTTAAAACAACCCAAAATGTAGTTCACAGTTAATTCATGAAATATAATGCTTAACGATAACAAAAACCAAATAATATTTTAAATCAGTCATTAAATCATTATATGATTTTTGATACCATTTTAAAATAACTAGATTTAAAAAATTATCAAATCTACTAGTATATTTATAGATTAACATTATACTAGACTAATAAATGCTGTAAAAGTGTAGTTCATAGTTAATGATACCTAATGCCTAAAGTAACTTGAACAAAATAACCACAATTGTAAAGTGTTATCTATATTTAAATATTAAATTACCTTTTCAGATTGCATAATCTGAAAATAATGGTATTAAAAAAATAAATAAATAGTGACAAAAAAATTTTTAAGTACATTTGTATATTTGAAATGTATATGTATAAAAATGTACAAATATATTTGTATCAAAAAAGCATCTGGTTCTTTTTAAACATGGTTATTCTATTCCTAAACCGGTTATATTGAGCATTACGATTTCTCTCATTCATTTTTCAACATGCATATTGTCTCTTCCTCCTTATATTGTCTTTGGCATAAGAGCAGCACAACTTTAGAACTCATCAATCAGTATCAATCAATACTGAGGCAGCGTAACAGTGGCAATGATCTCTCCTCAGCAGCTGGAATGAGTGTGTGTGTGTAAATTCCATCCAAAGGTCAAGGGTCAAATGTCAGGCTCTTACACATATGTCCTCTCAACAGGAGCCTCTCAACTCCTCTCAGATGATCACACACATATGCACAAACACAGTTTCTGAGAGTGATTTGGTGACAAGTCCAATTTCAACTTGAAAACAAAAGCTTGTTTTAGGCAGTCATGCAGCACTTTGTTTAATGCAAGACAGTTGGGGGGGGGGGGGGTGTCAAATGAAGCGTGTGTCTCAAGCCCTCAGGTGCGTTTGTCCACCTGCAGCATTAATTGGTCGGATGCTCACTGGCTCTCACAGACATTTGCACAATCTCTCCTTTTGTGATCTTTTCAACCCCTGCAGACAGGGATCCAAGAAGCGTGTGTGCGTGTGTGTGTGTGTGTGTGTGTGTGTGTGTGTGTGTGTGTGTGTGTGTGTGTAAGTGTGTGTATGTAGGTAGTTATGCGGGTGGTTAGCGGCAAATTGAAATTCCATCCATCCCCCTTTACCCTCAGCCCAGTCCAGCACAGCTGAAAGTCAAAGTATGCCCTTTTCTCTCTCTCTTTCTTCGCTCTCTTTAAAGCATTTCTTATCCAAACAGGAAGTTGCCTCCTGACCTGCAGGATGTAAGAGAACACCAGTGGAAATTTCATTAGACTGCACTGATCGCTCGTGGACGAATTAACACACCAATTACCCGCCTCACTGCACCTGTAAAATTTTACTATGTGTCACTCTGACCAAGCCCGGCCACACCAGCTATATATGTGTGAGCGTGTATGTGTGTGCAAGAAGGTCTGGGAGAGTGCTCATGTCTAGATGATCCGTTTCAGGATATTTTCTGTGTGTGTGTGTGTGTGTGTGTGTGTGTGTGTGTGTGTAACTTATATCTAATTAATCTATTTACATTTCCTGTCTAAAGCTAAAGATGCTCTAAATGGGTTGCTCTAACATAGCAATGGGAATCTTTAAGAACTGAACGATTCAGTTTTCCTAACCATTCCATTAATGAGTCTTTTAGTAATGTTAAGGAAAAATAAACGCAATTCAAGATGTCAACGATGAGAATTTCAATAATAAATACATGTAAAACAAGTATTAAACAAGGCACGTTTAAAGTGACTTTTCATCAATGTAATCCAATAATTAAAATGTGTTACAGTTAGTTACGTAAGGGATAATGCACGGCTAGCTGTGCATTAAACGATTTTAATGCACGAAGCGGAGGCCAAGAACCGCCTGATGCAAAGCGTATTAAAATCGTTTAATGCACAGCTAGACGTGCATTATCCCACTTATACCTTATTCATTTTGCCAGCATTGACAAGTTAAAGCTGTTAATGATGTTCATAGTGCAATATTTGACCGGAAGGGTAAAAATGATGGTTATTTTCGTCAGTTATGGCTCGTTAGCGCTAGCATTCTGCCTGCTTCAAATCAGACACAGAGATGAAATAGTGCAGTTAGATCACATTTATTTGAATGAATTATAGTCTTTCAATTAATTATCGAGAGAGACGACAGTTGTGTGTGTGTTTTCTGCATCTGCGCGTCTCTCTTCAAACAACGAAGCTGTGTTTAGTTAGGCTACTTCAAAAACAGAGATTTTACACCTCGTTGCTGAGGAATATAATGTAGCGATCTAGAATCTGGGCAATTTTATTAATAAGAGTCGCAGGGAAGCATTGACAAGTTTGTGTGTGTTTGCACAGAGAGAGTTACTGGGTGCTCTACTATTTCTACTGGAAATTCAAAGAGCAGATCCACACAGTAATCTAATATTACACACAACCCACTATGCTGTGGAGGAGGATTTGGTTCAGAACTACAAACAAACACAAATAAAATGTGTTAAAAATCTACAAACATGGCAGATACGTGAGACCACTGGTTAAGTATTCTGAATAAAAACTTTCTTTGTTCCCAAACCTAGAATAATGCTTGTGTAAAGCATCGGCTGTGCTTGAGCAATGCCTGGGGGAAGCATTGGCTGCTATAGAATACTTTTCAAGGGTGTTGATCTGTCCTCAGAACTTGCTTGAGTATATGTTATGCTAAGAATACTGTATGTGTTTTGTGTGTGCGTGTTCACAGTAAGCCATAAGCAAAGTCTCACTCACTGACCGATTCGGTCCAGTTCCTCTCATGGTCAGCTAACCATGACCATCATTTAGCACTAGCCAGCACAGCACACACAAACAGACATACACTAGCAGCTGACTGACAAATGGTGTTGATTATATAACAACTTTCACCAATAGATTTAATGTGTAAAAAAACAAAAAAAAAAAACATTCATGGAGACATGTTTTGGGCCTAACATTAACAGTAGTGAGGATTCAGATCCTATGAAAGGTTTTATAGCAAGGGTGCCCAATCCTGTTCCTGGAGATCTACCTTCTTGCAAAGTTCAGCTCCAGCCCTGATCAAACCCAACTGAACCAAATAATTAGGATCTGAAGGAGTACTTGATAATTACAGACAGGTGTGTTTGATCAGGGTTGGGACTAAACTCTTCAGATAGGTAGATCTCCAGGACCACCCCTGTTTTATAGAATTGGATCAGAGCTACATATAGAAGGGCTGGACTGGAGTGGATTGGAATAGAATAGAATAGAATAGAATAGAATAGAATAGAATAGGGGTGGGAATCACATTCAAATGTCCTGAATTGGATCAGAGGTGCATATCATGTTCAGCTGTCCAGAATAGGATCAGAGCAGCATATGGAAGGACTATAGAATAGAATAGAATAGAATAGAACAGAATAATTTACATTCAGCTTAACTGAATTGGATAAGAGCTGCATATGGAAGGACTATAGTAGAACAGAACAGAAAACAATACAATACAACTGCATATGGAAGGAGAACCGAGCAGAACAGAATAGAATAGAATAGAATAGAATAGAATAGGGGTGGGAATCACGTTCAACTGTCCAGAATAGAATCAGAGCAGCATATGGAAGGACTATAGAATAGAATAGAATAGAATAGAATAGGGGTGGGAATCACATTCAACTGTCCTGAATTGGATCAGAGGTGCATATCATGTTCAGCTGTCCAGAATAGGATCAGAGCAGCATATGGAAGGACTATAGAATAGAATAGAATAGAACAGAATAATTTACATTCAACTTAACTGAATTGGATAAGAGCTGCATATGGAAGGACTATAGAATAGAATAGAATAGAATCATTTACATTCAACTTAACTGAATTGGATAAGAGCTGCATATGGAAGGACTACAGTAGAATAGAACAGATCAGAACAGAACAGAAAACAATACAATACAACTGCATATGGAAGGAGAACAGAATAGAATAGATTAGAATAATTTACATTCAACTTAACCTAACTGAATTGGATAAGAGGAAGACTGTAGTAGAATAGAATAGATCAGAACAGAACACAATTCAATACAACTGCGTATGGAAGGAATGTAGAATAGAACAGAACAGAACAGAATTCAACATTCTACTGTCCTAAATTGGATGGGAGCTGCATATGGAAGCACTGATAATATAATATAATATAATATAATATAATATAATATAATATAATATAATATAATATGTGACTCTGGACAACAAAACCAGTCTTAAGGGTTGAGATTAAATTGAAATTGAATTTATGCATCGTCATAGAAAGCTGAATAAATAAGCTTTCCGTTGATGTATGGTTTGTTAGGATAGGATCATATTTGGCTAAGATACAACTATTTGAAAATCTGGAATCTGAGGGTGCAGAAAAAATCTAAATATTGAGAAAATCGCTTTTAAAGTTGTTCAAATTAACTCCATACTCATCAAAAATTAAGTTTTGATATATTTATGGTAGGAAATTTACAAAATATCTTCATGGAACATGATCTTTCATATCCTATTGATTTTTGGCATAAAGGGAAAATCAATCATTTTGACCCATGCAATGGTTATTGCTACAAATATACCTGTGCGACTAGACCTGGTTTTGTGGTCCAGGTTCATATAATATAGTCTAATAGTCCTGAATTGGATGAGAGTTGCATATGGCATGACTGTAGTGAATATCATTGAGTCAGAGGTGAAGTATAGTGTTGTTCTCTTTGACACTGCTGGGTCAGCGGTCTCTCTCTATGCTTCTATTCATCTGCACTGTTCCTTTGAAGCTGACTCATTTTACCCAGTTGAAAAGGGCTGATGTGCAAATGGAGAATGATCAGAGGGCCCAAAACTTTAATATTGTTATTGTAGGACCCCATCGAGGTTTGCAGAATTTCTCACCATTTCAGTCTCACTCTCTTCCTGTCTCCACGGAACACACTATCACAAACACACACTGTGCTATTTTTCTCCTAATCTTTTCACTCTGATATTTGTATGTAAAATGTTGGGGTTTGTGTGTGTGTTCAGCGCTCTAGGAGTGTGAATTTGTAATGTATTTGTGCTGGAGTTGTGCAGCAATGTTGGGAAATGACTATAAATACACTCAGGCCTTTAAAACCTGCCTCTCATCACCGGCCTGGGGCCCGCAGCCTGTTGGCCAAACAGAAGCGTTGCCCGGGGAGTGAAATCCAAGTAAGAGCGGCGGGATTCGCTTATGCTTTTATCCCACCAACGCTCGGAAGTCCAGCAGGAATGTCCCGGAATCCTGCAGTGATAAAATAATCTCTGCATCCTGCTGAGAAACCGCAGATTGCCTGTGTGTGTGTGTGTGTGTGTGTGTTTGTGAGGGTGTGTAAAACCGAGAGCGAGTGAACATGGCCTAACCTCTCGCACTCGCATCACCCACCTGTAGATGCAAGAGCTGCTGTTAGTTTTCATTTCTCTTATCTACTAGCATGTAAAAATACAGTCTCACATTTAAAGATGCCATTTCATTGTTTAAGGTTTTCATCTAATATTTCTATTTTATTTCAGCTTTATTTCAATTACTGGAAACTACTTTTTATAGATTTAGTGTTAGTTACAAATAACAACACTGGAGCACCAACAAATCAAATACATGCACCTCTTTTAAATAAGTTAAATGCATTTTATCATTCAATTGCTATGACGGCATTAACTTGTCCAAGTGTCTGACATTTCTCTGTTGCATTTTAAACCAATTCTTTTGCCGTTGTTAAAGAGGTTTTGTGTGATCTGAGAGCCAGCAGAGGTCTACCCTGCCCTGAGGAGAGGGTTCCACTCACACGTTTTATTTCACATTTTTCCTTTTATTTTCAACTTCCCTCAATTTTCTCCATATGTCTAACAGCCACAACTGCCGCTGGAGGAGTATGTGCAGGGTGGAAGGAAAGAAAGGAGGACAAAATGAGTGTTAGAGAGATGGAGAATGCAAGGCCTGTCTGAGCCAAATATAACCCATCAGCACCTCGATCATCTGGATCTACACAGTCTCCATCTAAAACTGGAGACTGTGTGAAATGTAATTTCTATATTTCATCATTTCAAACTCACTGGATCTAATCGTGAAATATAGATAAAAGATTCATTTAAACCAGGGTTTAAAAGAAATGGAAAATCCATAGGAGTTCCAGTCAGTATTAATTACATCATTCTAGCGCAAAAGAGTTGGGAAACAGGAAGCGGATCTCATTCAAAAGTTCATTTTATTAAGTTCAGTTGCGTTAACAATGAATTAACGTGCATTTGTTTACCAATGTGGAAGAAACACCGATAAAAATACTCTGACAGTATTTCCTGTAATACTTATTCAGTGGCTTCACAAAATTGATTCTAGAACAAATGATTCTTATATGGTGGTTCCTTTTGGTGAATCAAAAGCATACAGCACAACCAGTGTAGTCTGATTCTGATTCCAAATGATTCTGATTAGCCAGTTTGTTTTACTGAATCAAAGACATAGTGTAACCAATTAAGTCTGATTTCAGAATGATGAATCTTATGAGCAGGTTGCTTCTGAACTAAATGCATACAGATTACAACTAATTTAGGACTTGGCAACATTAATGAATGAAATATGTTAGCACACTTTTGCTGAGTCGCTGGATTGAATTTATGTCACCCATAAAAAGACTGTGGAAAGACATTAAAATTTTCCAAGAATTTCTTCAAATTAATTTATTACTGAAATTAGCTCATCATTTGACTTGCTTTTTTCCATTTTCTTTTCATTAAAAAAAAAAAAAAAAAAGTTAATGGAAGCAGAACTGAAATTTAAGATTTTCATTCCTAAATATAAACATTTTAGGATAGTTTACCCATTATAAAAATGCATAATTATCATGTCATCATTTCAAAATCCCTCTGAAAAAAAGATTCAAGACTTCAAATCTACCTAGCAAACAACCTAGATTTTGGGTTTTACCTCACACAAAGATATAGTATGGCCTCAGAAATCTGGAATAAAGTTTTTGGACAACTTTTATGGAACATTTCCTTTCCTTTTATAAACCTTGGTGACTGTCAGTCTTTGTTGCAAGGACATACTACTTATCTTATACATCTCTATTCACCTTCCACAGAAGAAAGAATGTCACACAGGTTTGGAACGACATTAATGTTGGTTGAACTGTTGCTATAAATTGACTTGCTCCTTTTCAGCCATTCTTTTCCCTTAGCCTCCCTCCTGTGTGTTCTTTCCTCCATTTGGTCTGCCGTTCCCACACTCTGTATAGTGAAACTGTCAGTAAGTCTCTCTCTCATAAACTTGTTGGGTATAGGGTGAGTATGTGTGGATTTTGTGTGTTCAGTGGACCGCGGCAAACCCTGCACCAGCCAGGGTCTTAATCATCAGGGTGTGCCCTACAGTTCTCCCAGCCTCCCTCGCTCGCTCTCTCTCTCTCCCTCTCCAGGTGTTTTAATGGGATTTGATTTTATATCCATAGCAGCAGCAGAGCCATATAACGGGACCCGTTCTGTATCCATGGCGATCACACGCACACACTGAGGCCACATGTGAAGTTGAAAGAGTGTGCGAGCGTGCACGTGTGTGTGCACGTATGTGTGTGTGTGCCCCGCTGTTCTCCGTCTCCGTGAAGACAGCAAGGCCCTCTTCTGGCGGCGCGTCAAAGCCGGCTATCACCACGGGAGCCGTGGGTATGTTTACAAGGAAGTGAGTGTAAGCTCTAAAAACATCCAACAGAATCAGATCAGAGCTGGAGAGCGGGTATGTGTGTGTGTGTTTGTGAACACTAAGCTTGACTTTACCTCCCTCCGATTTCCCTGGTATAATATATCAAAGCTTCTCTTTATGTGTGTGTCTGTACATTCGTCTTTCTCTTCGGATCGCCATTCGCTCTTACACACCTGCCACCGTACGCACCAAAACATAACCACACAAACTCAGACCCTCATCAGAGTCTGAACACATAGTGGACACACAAGAACACATGTGAGGACACAATCACAAATCTCTTCAATATCTCAATTGTTTCCCAAGGAGTAAACCAAGATTTATGTTTGAGTTTCTTGATGTTCTACAAAGGATTTAAAAGAGCAATTTTCAGCTCAGATTTGCCACTATTAAAAGATCTGTATATGAACTCAAATATTTCTCATCCTATTCTTCAAAGACCAAATTACTTGAATAGTTATCCACATTCATTTTTATAGCTCTTTAATATTACTGTACATACAGGTTGTAAGATTCATCAAAATAAAACAAAAATCACAGGCCAGTATGATTATTTAAAGGCAAAGATTGCTGGTTTAACATTTGAAAACATAGATATGAAGACAGCCACAAATATTAGTATGGTAATTTGTAACAATGTTTTTCTTAAAAAAATTTTTTACAGTAAATGACAACAGTAATATTTCTTAGTTTGTTAAATATTGTTTATTTAGTAATAATAATAAAATCTAATTTAATTTTTTTTTTTTTTTTTTTTTTTTTTAAATTTGGCCAACTTGTGCAGCCCTACAAAACAAAGACAGCAAATTTTTAGAGAAACAAACTTTGATAAAATAGCTAATAATTCCATCAAGACTCCTGAGCTAGGAAAAAAGCAACTTCTGGGAAATTACAATTGTGATTATCAATGTCGCTTGTCAAAAGCAAGTCAATATATATTTATATGGATATGTCTGTAAAATATTTTTCAAGTGACAGTCTGTGTGTGTCCAAGCATTGAGACCTCCAGTACACCAGCACCAAATGGTGTGGATAGCTGAGGTCGGAGGTCGTCCAGGAGGACCTAAAGGGCACAAAGAAACAAATGGCTGCTCTAGTGGCAGAGTTAGAATTTGCTTGTAATGAGACCTGCCTTCTCAGATGCTGGATGCTTGTTAAATCACGTCTGAAGTTGTTTAGCACGCTTTCTTTGAAGTATCTTAAGCATGTTTTACTGAGAGCCGAGTAAGGCTTAAAAAATGTTAAAAATTAATCCAACAACCTTCCACTCAATGTTCTGCCTCCCAGAACAATTTAAGCAAAAAATTGTTCTATTGTCAATTTTATTTGCAATTATTCAAATCAAATCAATTATCTCTCTTTCAAAAGATCCCTGTTTCCATGTTGTTTTTGGGCCTGATGAAAAGCTACATAGTTTGATGTCAAAAAAGTCAGCCTTTAATATTAAAATAAGTCTGTTATAAAATGTGATGTGTATAAACTGCCATTAAACATAAAATATTAAATAATAATACAAATTATTCACATTATGTTTCTTCATTTACATTTATCACATACCATCATAACAATTTTATTATTGAATGGCAAAAATCTTATATGAGCAAAATCCAAAGTGTTACAATAATGTCTGATCCTGCATTATATTACCACTAACTGTCTTTCAGTTGTCCATAAAAAAATATTATTTCTGCTGTGTGCTGATTCTCACCGGATCCGTGTGTAAAACCTCACTGATGTGTGTTTGAGCAGTGTTCATTCTGAAGAGGTGCAGTGTGGTCAAAATTGAGAATGACAGGACAAGAGGAAACAGGGGGCGAGTCAACTTCCTACACAGAATGACAGAACCAATCACTATCTCAGACCACACACACTCACACATACATACAGATTTATCAGTTCACAGAATCCTAATATAGATGGGAATTTCCTTATGAAAAACACGATTAACTTAGTTTGACTTAGTGTTTATAAATAAAACCTGTTATAAATTAGTCAACAACAAAAAATGTCTCCAATTTTTCATTCTACCGTTCTCCATCATTTATTAAATACAGTCGGAGACTCAATGTCCTCATTTCTTTCAGTTGACCAGTCTCACCAGAGAAGCTGAAGGAAACAGATGATTTGAAGCTCAATGTTGAAAACTTGAGTGAGGTGGACCGTAACAAGAAACAGATGCTCGAGTTGCTCTCGTTCCTCCCTGTTTCTCTCTCTTTCTCTTTCCTTCTCTACTCCCCGTCTCTGGCTGCGCTACATATGAAATTGTATTTTCAAAGTGTCTGATTTAACATTCATTTAGATAAAAATCTAAGGTCTGGACATGTGCTACAGACCTCAGAATTAAATTTATGTGAATAATGACAGTCAGAAACTGTTATGAGGATTACATATTGCAGCCAATGACTTTCTATTTTTAGTACTGTTAGTAGAGATGCTAGTTAGTAATGTTATAGCCTATATAAAAAATGTGATTTAATTTTAATTTTAGAAAACAACTCAAATGTAGAGACAGACAGATAGATTTAAAAGTGCTGAAGTTTATGCTTAAAAAAGGAAAAACTTTGGCAAATTGCAATAAAAATAAACATGTAAATTGGGATCTCAAAACAAGTCTTATTCTTACTCATTTTTTCGTTGTCAGTTGTCTCAGACAAGACAGCATGCAAAAAACCTGGTGTGTATTTCCTGCGATACAACCAAAATATACAGGGCAGATACAGCTGGTCCGATTAAGCTTGGACAAATCTGCCAAACGGTTATCAAATTAAACCAAATTAGCGAGATAACAGCACCTCATAATGCACATATACTTTCAAACTGGATTGCGAACCCCGCAAAGGCTCTTCAAATAAACCAGCGACAAACCAAAACACACACGTCCGTCTGAGGGGGGATGTGTGCTGTCAGCAAGGAGTCATGAGGAATAATGCATTAAAAGAAGCAGAGAGGAAAGTGAAAATTGACACATTATTGTTGTGAAAGAGGAGAAAAGTGCAAAAGAAACAGAAAGAGAAAGACTCCAGATCTAATCGATTCCATGCTCGCTTGTTAAGATACGCTGCTTTTCTTCTGCTGACACATAAAATAAAGAGAGCTGGTAATGCTATCTCTGAAAAGTCCACTCCACCAAGATCTCGCTAAAACAGGCACAGCTGTTAAATGGATTTTCTCTTAATGTAAAGCCAAAGTAAGACATCACTGTAAAAAGAGAGAGAGGGAGGCAGATGATATCATCCATCTTTCAGCCCTTCCTCCTCCTCCTCCTCCTCCTCCATCCCTCGTTCGGCTAATTTAATTGTCAAGGTGAAAACGGGAAGTTCTGTCGTTTCGCTTCATAAACACCGACCAGTCATCGGCTAGTGTGTATTAGCACAGGCTTATCTCCGGCGTGTTGCGGATGATGATGAATGCGTGTCTCCCTGAGGTCCTGTACAGACTATGTGTGAGCGAGAGAGCGTGTGTGTTTTTTGTGTATGACGGATGGTGTAACGAGTGTTTATGGTGCATGTCGTGTGGTCTTCAGTATTAGGAAAAGCGTTTGCAGGAGGTAGGGTCTTCTCCAGGGGCCGATCACGGCAAACCGTGCCTGTTCCGGCCACAGAAACTCATGTAGGAAGGTTCAATGGAAAACCGGAGGAGTCTAGAATATGACTTCACTGTTTTAGAAGAGAGACGAATCATTTCAAAGTAATGCACGTAATTAGAAACAACCGAAGGCCAGAGCAGATGACGCCAAAAGGCATGAGCATGTAGTTAAGTAATTCATTCTCACAGTGTTTTACGAACGCGAGGGCCAATTAGAGCATTGTAAAGATGTGAGGTCTTTAACGTGCCAGTCGCAGGTGTATTTGCACATAGTGAAAATGTTAACATAAAACACACAGGGCTTCTGCGCTCACTTTGCTAAGAGGGAACACATGGCGTGTGTCAGTGGGATCAGGAAGGTGGATGGCTTCGTGCTTTATGACGGTCTGCATTGACCAGAGGCGTCTGCTTCATTAAGTGCCACAATAATGCTTGAAGGAATATTCTGGGTTGGGTATAAATTAAGCGTAACTGACAGCATTTGTGGCCTAAAGTTGATTACCAGAAAAATGTGACCCTGAACCACAAAATCAGTTATAAGTGTCAGTTTCTTTTAAATTGAATTCTTCTGGTTTGTTAGGATCGGACAATATTTGGCTAAGATACAACTGTTTGAAAATCTGGAATCTGATGGTGCAAAAAAATCTAAATATTGAGAAAATCGCCTTTAAAGTTGTTCAAATGAAGTTCTTAGCAATGCCTATTACTAATCAAAAATTCAGTTTTGATATATTTACAGTAGAACAAAATATCTTCATGGAACATGATCTTTACTTAATATCCTAATGATTTTTGGCATAAAAGAAAAATCGATCATTTTGACCCATACAATGTATTGTTGGCTATTGCTACAAATATACCCGTGCCCCCACCCCTTGTTACTGTTGCTATGTCCGACAAGCCATGGCGCTCTCAAGCCACACATCAAGTCAGAAAAGTAAGACTGATAAAAGGAAAAAAAAGAAAGAAAGTCAAAATGACTGTCAACTCATTACTTGGGATATTTCTCTACAGGTTAAATAGATTTTTTATTTCAATCATTTTAGACTTTTATCACATCTTAATATGCAGAGAATAGGAAACCATCTGTAGGTTGATTTCCCCAAGAAGTGTAAAAAATGAAACTCTATGCCACTATTAAAACATTAAACCCGACCATCCTGACGACTCAACACTGATTCAACCAATGATGTGAGTTTGGGGGTGGGACTATCTATTTGTTTGACCAATGGCAAAAAAGGGCATGTTCAGGGAAACCTGTTTGAAACCTATTTTTTTCCAGTTCAGGCTGGTGACGATAGTGGTGCAGAAATTACACACTTAACATTTTAAAAGTATATAAAGTCACATCAATAAACTTTTTTACAGTCCACAGCACGGTTTATCCGTCCATTTGGTCTATTTCTTCTTAAAACAGAGATCAAGAGACTTGTGTTTGTACCTTTCATCTACATTTGTTCCTTTACTGTCAATAATGAGGTCTTAAACCACTCGGTCTGCGGTGAAAACAAAACAAAAGGCCAGAGTTTCCTCTCTTTTGTCTTTTTATGCTTGCATTTTCCGACTGCATTCGGTGACTGTGTTTTTTCCCCCCTCTCTTCTCTTCCCTCTTATTGTTGCTGTAAATCCGAAGGGCCTTTTTGCAGTTTTACTGGAACAGAGAGTCATTAAATGGTTGATTTCAGATGGCAGAGTGTGAATGTTTTAAATTAACTTTATTGATCTGCTAGTCCGCCAGTCAGCCAAGGAAAAATTGACACCCGCTTGGCGCATGGGCAGTAGATTTGCACCTCGGCCGTTTAAAACGCCTGCTTAGCGAGGCTGGCCATGCTCCACGCACTCGCGCTCGGTGTGGTTTGGTGAATACAACCACACAGAACTAAGGATATTTGAAGACCTGAGAGACTAGCATCAAATTAAAAGCGAATTGGTGTAGATGTTGTTCCTTTGGAAAACAACAGGTTAAAGGATTGTTCTCGGTTCAAAATGGATGTTTTGATTGCACTACACAACCACAGTGTTTAAAATTTATGGTAAAATCACCCTACAAATGACTTGCTTAAAGTTGACTTTGCAAATTAAGATGGGATCGAAGAAAGCATTTTAATACCAAAAATATTTTATCCAAAAATTTGCACACTGAAATGTTTAATGACTGTTTGAAAACTTACAGTAACCATTTTATCATATTTATGACAGTATTTCTCTCATTGTTTTTCTCCTTCTGTGGACCCAACTGCTTTTAATTCAGCCCCAGCATCTAGCTGCCAATCATTCTTTTGAGGGGCGGATTCCAGGGGTCAGCTGACACTTAAGGGTTCAAAGACCAGAGGAAGGAGAACTCAAGGTTTTGATGGGTAGACTATTAGGTGTTTTGGGGGAGAAGCCATTTCTGTCAACACCTTATTGATCTACTCACAGGAGAATATTCTTACCACACACGTGCCTCACTATTTTATTCAGAACCAGAGGACTGAAAATGAAAATTCCAATATTAAGGATTGCAAGGTCAAAAAAAAAAAGTAAACATATGCATAGATGAATTGGTCACAATCAGATCAAAACTGGATACCATGAATTTCTATTTCATGGCAACTTTAAAAATACTAAAAGAACCATAAAAGTGAAGCATTAACGATCTGGAATCATTGGGAGGAACCCGGATCATTAAATTCTCAGCGATTCTCATTATTAAACACTCTATAATATTCCCACTAACTATCTCCTTGACATTTATAAACACATGTAAATAGATACATACATTTTTTTTCAGCATTTCTTAGGTACACTTTTACCATCCAAAAACCAACCCAAATATCTCCGCCAACCCCTGTCTAAAATATGCCGCTCATTCACTGCAACCTCACCAGTCACAAAGTACAAACACACACACAGGGCCATTTTTCTGTCTACTTGGTCTCCTGTGTGTCCTGGATGTGAATAGGTACTTCATTAATTTCATCTGTTCGAAGCTGAAGCCCAGAGAGCCGACTCCATCATTACACCAATAACTCTACACATTAATCTCCCTCCTAGACTCTGTTATTATACACCACTGCCACGACTTACCCAAACACACACACATTCCCATTCATCTCCACTCAATCTGTGGGCAGAAATATCACGGCTCATCCTCTAGGTTTCGCCCAGATCCATTACAAAATACTGGACCTGTTTAAATGAGACCCCAGTAGAGGCTCAGTTCAACTGCAGGGGCGCCATCTTGGCTTGGGGAGTCTGGGTTAAAGCCTCACCGTGTCCCAGAGCAGCGCTGTGTTGGCTCGACTCTGCTGTGGCAGTTTCCTGTAGCTCACGGAGGTCTGGGTTTTAGAACAGGCATGTGCTGCCCTGTAGAGCCAATTGCTCAGTCAGGCTAAACCCAAAGTGTTTAAATGAGATCGAGATGAGAGGGACTGGACTTTTTGGCTGTGCCAAGGCAAGGCGAGGATATGCGGTTGTAAAGTGAACATTAGCTTGTGAATGAGCACTGAGGGCACCACTTTGGAGGGTTGGCAATGATAATTTAACATGTATGTTTATAGAGTTTGGAAGCACTACCAGTGTTACTCTTTGAAGGCACCACTTAAAACTCTTACAATTTCTTTATCATAAATGTAGATGGTTAAGTTAAGATGGCAAGTCACACAATTTAAAAAGGGAAAAAAAGCAAAAAAAAGGTTACCTGCCAAATGCTGAAAACAAACCATTGTATTATTATTATTATTATTATTATTATTATTATTATTACAAATGAATATTTACAAACACGTTTCTTATTTATGATTTTATTTACAATAATAATAATAATAATAATAATAAATTGAAAAAGTACAAAATTAAACCTGCCAAATAATGCAGAAAATGTATTAATAATTAAGTTTTTAATTACTTTTTAAAAATTAATAACGTTATTTTTAATAACATGAATAGAAAACTGCATTTATAAAAATATAATAATAATAATAATAAATGCCAAAAATAAATAAATAATAAATCCTCCCAAATAATGCAGAAACAAACAAATTGGAATTCTGTGAGATCACGTTGGTTGTAATAGTAATAATAAAAGTGATTTTTTTAAAAAAAAGCAAAATATTCAACAACAAAAATTATTTAAAAACAATAAACCAAAGAACAAGGTGATCAATAATAATAATTAATTAATAATAATTATTATTATTAATAGCTGTAAAAAAAATTGGGGGCAGGGGCTTTTTTTAAAAAAGGCAAAAAAGACCAGAAATTACCAAAACAAACCAGCAACAAAAATGTTAAAATAAAAGCCAAAGAACAGGTTTATAAGACCTTGTATCATCCTAAAAGGGTTATTTTGTCACAATAACTGTGGCGATTTGCTCATTATCCTCCTTTCTACTTCCAAATAATAAATAAATGAACATTAAATACTGATACAAATTGAAATGATTTCATTATATGATTAAATAAGTGACCATGGAGTGATGCAGAAGACATGAAACAGGCACAATGTCAGAAATTGGTTGTCGGGAACCAGAGTCACTATACAAAAACATCTGAACACAGAATGCAATGAATCGCCAATCCAAAATCAAGTATTTGAGTAACCAGAATAAAGTGTGTGCAGTAAATCAGTGTAACTCCTACTGAATCTTTTGCTAGACAGTGAAAGTGCAAATGTACCAAACTCTCCTTAGCTGGTAAAATCAATTCTGGCATTTAAAATGGCACAGTCCTAAAGAGAAGTCCAGAAGACCATTCCTCTGAGCCCAGATGACCTCACATGTGTATTTTCCTCTTTAACATTTTATTTTTATATTTAATAATCACATAAAAAAGCTTAGTGTGGTGAACCAGTCTTATGAGGTTACAGGGTCGGAGAATCTCAAAACGGCCTCTTTAATTCCATTCCTCACTCAGTGGGTCACGCTCAATTTTTCCCAATAGAATCGTGGCCAGCCAAATCGCACGCTTCTCATCTTATCATCCTCCAAGACCGCTGCCAAATAATCACAAGGCACCTTTAAAAGTGTTTATTTATTTGTTTGTGACGTTCTGGAGTTCAGAAGAACAATAATTCACTCTTGTTATAGATGCATACTGGGATAATATACTGTTAAACTATTAAAGAAACTCCCACAACAACACTTTCTGGATTCTTTCTGTGGTTAAAATGTATCAAGGGTCTGAATGACAATAAAAAGCAGCTTCAGATTAGTGGGGACTAGGGGAAAGAGGGAGAAGTCCTGCAAAGATTTTCCATTATCAAAAAGATTTACAACTTCAGTCTATCAGTAGAACAGAAGAGAGACCGAGTCAGATGGCGGACATGGTGAAAGAACTATTTAAAGATTGACGGAAAGAAAACATGCTCACGATCTATAAAGCGGTTCCTTTATCCACACACAATAATGCATCAAAACACATTCATATATGGGTGCCACAGGCCACAGGGTGGGAGGTGGGGGTGCAGCTGGCTCTCTCTCATTAGCTGAGTGTTTGGATCAGGAGTAGCTCTTGTTACAGCAGTAAACTGCAGCTTTGAACTTTTAATAGAGCTCTGAAATCCAAGCAGCCTTTAAAATACACATTTCTGCATAACAGAGCGAGACTGAAAGAAAGACAGAGTACGAGGGTGAGAGAGACGCTGAAAGCACAAGAGAGAACTAAACGTACGAGAGACAGAAAGCTGAGAGCTTACTAAAAGAGATTTCATAGATCTTAAACCACTTGAATACTCTTAATAGCACTTAATTTCGCATCAGCGGTCTGCCCAGATGTGACTCAGTAGTGGCCCTTGCCTCAATAGCAAGCCCTGTGGGTCAGAACCAAAGGTGAGGCATTAACAAACCAGTTCTAATGAGGCAGAACTGGATAAACAACCATATTTATCATGATTGACAGATCGACATGATTGACGTGGTACTGCAAAAGACGCAACAGTATTACGTTTCTTTCAATTTGCATACTGACAAGCAAAACAAGCGGTAAAAATAAAAGAATATTAAAAAGTATATTTAAAATTTCCTGCATGCTTATTCTTAAATAAAACAAATAAAATAATTATCCAGTTTTAGTATGAATCAAGCTGTTTTACTGTTTCTACAAACTCTTTTAGAGGTAAAAACCTATTAGTGAAAGTTTTCTTAAAAAAATGGGAAGGGAGTCCTTTTTATAATGTGGTGTATTAACTGACAATATTTTAATAACTTCCACATGGACACTTGTAGCCTTTCATTACGAAATGAACAAATGTTATGTAGAACAATATAGGACTTTGATCTGAATTTGATATTCTAGATAATATGTCTATCACAAAGTTTAATGTATATGTAAACTGTCATTCACATTTCTGAAGATGTAAACAAGAAACAGAGTAATAACTGAGTGAAAATTGAGATTTTGTGTATAAAATTTGACCAAATGACATGCAACACTGAAACGTGCATGAGTTTGTTTATTTGAGCTAATAGGGGAAAAAAATTTAAAATAACATGAGCTCCAAATGTTGTGAACTACAAGCAGAACTTTTATTCAATTTATTTTTTAACTGATACACTGCTAAAAAAAATTGTTTCAAAGTGGAGAAAGTTTTACAAGAAAATTTCAGTCTTGAAATTAGCATTTTCCATGCAATTTAGTAATGAAGTTTATTAGCACGTCTGAGGTTTATTACACAAGAAATTTAGAAAATGATTAGACCAAATATTATTCACTGTAGTCTCTAAACAAAAGGTTTTTTTATTGCTTTATTTGTCGAAACTTATTTGACTAAAACACAAAATATGCATCGCGCTAAAATGCTTTAATTTAATTTGAAAGCAGAATTTTAGAGCCTCCTAACGTCCCTGACATATCCAAGTTAAACTGGAGCGCCACAGGGCTAACACATGGGAAAAGACACACAAATACATATACATTCATGCCCTCGGGCAGACTCAGCACCCCCTCTCCCCTGCTGTAGTCTCTAATCATATCCAGGAACACGAAAGACAAGTCAAAATGCATTTTCCCAGGGTTCACAGCAAGCGGGCACTTTGGAGACCAACCACTGCCAATCAATGAGAGAGAGGTCAGGTGGACAGAGGTGTCACATGACATCACAGACAGGTGAACTACGCAGGTGATCTCTGATGAAAATTAAATTACTGAAACTATTTCTTGGTGCATTTACATAGCTTTGTAATATTATAAATGGGGGTGAAAGGCCAGTGTATCACATTTAACCCCAAAATAAATGCAATGAAATGCAATAAAATAAATCTTAATGTTAAAATGTTAAAGTAATGTACTGTATTAAAATGTTAAAGCCCTTAAATGTATCAGACTGACTGCGACTGACACAGAGGTCATTTCTTTTAACTCCATGTAGGCCACAGAGAGAGAGGGATAAAGAGTTTATGTTATTTTTCATTTCCTGGGAATTGGCCTTGTTTCCTTGTTTCCACAGCTCGACTGCTGCGCTTCCGTACGCAACTTATCGGATCGCTTATCAGTCCGTTTGAAGCACTCAGTGTCTCCAAAGCCCACTCCTGCACCCACGATCCCAGCTTGAACATTAAATATTCCTTCCTTCAACAGAATGGCGGCGGTCCAGAGTCAGAGCCCACACGGCTAAGCAAATAAAAGAAGCCATTGCATGTATCTTGGCAAAGACTCATCATCAGATAAACAGTTTCAAAAAGCTAACATAGAACTATGCGCAACCCGAGACAATATCAACAAATACGTCCTGCGCATTTTCAGAGCGAGATTAGACAGAGGACTTTACGGTTTAATACAAACAAACAGACGGGACTTCAGTGGCCATGCATGGATCGTATCTGCCTTTATTTCTTTCTAATATGTACAAAAATAATCAGAATATAACAATAATAATATTCTGTTCTTTTTGATGTCACATTAAAACATATTAAATAAACCTTTGTGCTTAATAATACAAACACTTATGAAATATATGTTTTCAAATAGTGTATTGGGATGAACTATGTTTTGAATTATTAAAGGTAAACTATTAAAGGTTGGCGTCTGATTTGGAAATCAGTTTGGTTATAAAACAAACAAAACTTATAAGAAATTTCATGTCTAATGTAATAGCATGTCTAATATTTACTTGATCCTAAAAAAAACACACACACAAAATGAAGAGTGAAATAAATGTGTTAAGAGATACACTGCTATTTCTGCTATTAATCACTGCTGTTTTCAATACTGTTATAACTAAATTTGCTACAAAAATATTTAAGAATTTGTATACTAAACAGGTCAGCCTAAATAATATATTGACTTTATTTGTATTGTCCTGTTCATACCTAAATAATAATAGCTTATTATTATTACTTTGCTATAAACAGGATAATATTATTATGGGTATGCATTAATTTTCCTATAGTGATATCACATATAAAGCCTTTACTATTTAACTACTTCAAATATTTTTAATTAAAATAGTGCTTTGGAATTTACTCATTTGTACATAACAAAATGAGGTCTATCTTATTTTCTGATAAAAAATGTGAAAAACTTAAAAATAAAAAACTTATTTTGTCAAACGATCTATGCAAAAATATGTCTGTCTACCCAGGTGAAAAAAGTGCACTTCTATAATGCACTTAAAATGCTCTAATAATTTCACTAATTTTGAACTTAATATACTAAAAATGATTCTTTAGTACTACTTAAGATAAACAAGATCATCCAAGTATAGGCTACTCAACTGTACTATTTTGGGACACCGTGAATATGAACTAAAATGCACTTTTAACATACTATCTCTGTATTTAAAAAATGTCTTTAGTTGAACCCATCTTTCATACACTAGGACACTCAAGTGTATTACAAATGGTATGAAATACATTTTTTAAATACAGAGACAGTATGTTAAACGTGCATTTTAGTTCATATTCACGGTGTCCCAAAGTAGTACAGTTGAGTATACTTAGATGATCTTAAGTAGTCAAAATTAGTGCGCGAAAATGGAGCACTTTAAGTATATTCTGAAAGTGCACTGCGGTCTTTAGCTCTTTAAACCAGTCTGTTGATCTGTGCTGCCCTCTGCTGGTCACTTCTCAAAACATTGCTTTCAAACTCTATGAAAGTAAAAATGAAGCATGTTTCAAACTCTTTGAACGATTTTTAACTATTTGCAGTGTACAGACTGAAATGTGTTCTTGCTACCACGTACCAACATTTCAGATATAGCTGTTGTGACTTACAACACGCTCTGACTACATACAACAACAACAACATCATTTCCCGCCATGCACTGGACACGTTGCCATAGCGCCACGTTGGTTTACCAACAAACATGGCGCACAGCCCGTCTCGTGTCTTTGCTACAGTTTCACCGAACGCTGGTGATGTTTACCGAGACGAAAACGAATCGGTGTTTAACCGGGGCCGCAAGCAAACACCTTTACACGCTCAAAGCAACGCAAGAGTGGTTCAGATGACGGGCTGCGCGGAGTTATCGTGTCCTCCGGACCGCGCTACCGTCACCATCAGCGTCAAAAACAGTAAAGAAAATGTTAACGACGTGACTAACAGCGTTACCCGAAGACTGGAGTACATACTACAGACTGTGAGACAGCACGATGTCAAGGTGCTAAATATTTCAAATGTGTGTATTTCCAAACAAAGAGAGAAAAAGCAATTCTAATAGTTTCTTTCCAAACAGGAAGAAAACATCACTGTGACCAAGCATTTACAAAGAGAGGAGGAGCTCTTCCACATGCAAGCTGAGGTACATTGTTAGTTGTTGCATGTGTCCTGTTGTTTGACCTGTTTTGTAATACTATCCATTTTGTCTGTGCAGGTGCTTGTGGTGTTTTCAGACTTTGAGAAGATGCAACAAGCACGCTCAGTTTTGATTGAAAAACTTGACAAAATCGTGTGTGTTGGTGACCCTTACTACAGTCACAGTGCAGAAAGTCTCAGTTTGTTAAGGTGAACCGTGCCCTCATATAATCCTCTACTGTTAGCCTGAACATAGCTTTGTTATTGAGAATTAATTAATAAGCCGGTTTGAAAGGATGTCTAAACATTTTTTGGTGTGTTCTGCAGACGGCGTGTATGTTTGGAAGCCGTGGACAACGCCCGGCTAAAAGCCAGTGAGGCATGTTGCATTCTGGGACAAGCTCTGGGACGGCCACTGCTTGTACGTGAGGAGGAATCACGAGAGTGGACCAGCGGCCAGCATGAAGTGACTGGCTCTCCTCTAACACTGCACCAGAAGACTGGGGTTACGTTAGTCTCTGCCTCTTCACACGTGTTTGTGACCTTTGAATTGCGTCCGAAGAGCAGCAACAGGAGGAAATTTTGAAAATTTTGTGTCTGTTTAGCAGTATTAATAGTACATGTAATTCCTTTTATTTTCTGTTTTAACCTGTAAACACATAGTCCTGTGAAGTGAGCACCATAGAGGACCGCCGATATTCACAAAAGGGCCTAAAAATAAAGTTACCACTTGTTCCTACTGTTGTTTTAACTTAATAAAGTCTCCAAATTTCAGAATATACTGAATAGCATTGTGTGCAATTCGAAAGATAATGCTAAAATTTGTTCCAAACATTGATAGAGGAGGAAGATGAGCCTGTGTTTGAATAGGGAATACATGTATACTGATGCATGAATGTGCCATGCATGCATAATGGATGACATTATTGTTTGTTTCTACAACAGCATTTGTCTAGACAGGTGCTAGACAACTAGAAAGATCTTATTCACTTCCTCTAATATGATTTGTCTCTAAACTTAAACTTGCACTGGATGTAGGGGAAAATGTACAATAGTGTGAAATATGCTACTTGTTTCTGTGATGTTACACCCATTTTTATATTCTCTTACACTTCCTTTGTCAGATGACCTATCTTGACACTAAACAGGCCATTCATATCCTGCTCTGCCTCTTTTAAAATATAAAGGTGAGGGTTTACCACCTGCCCTGGTAGTAGATGTCAATTCTTGAATGACCTAAGCAGATTCAAAGCCATTATGAGGAAAATCTAGGAAAACACTGTAGGGTTTGACGCAGCAGCTACTTTTGTAGATGGACAAGGAAATAAACTAAAAGCAAAGAGGACTGTATAAACAGAACAGTCTGAGGATCATAAACAACTAGAGGGGACATAAGATTAAATTAATTTAAGAAACATGGCATCAAAGTGGATGTCTAAGTAACTTGATTATGGTATGAACATGTTTGTGGTCTTTTCCAATGGTGGGAAAAGACCACAAACATGAGCACAAAACAATAATCATGATTACAAGCATCTCTAGACAAACGATACTGAAAAAAATAAATCAAAGACTGAAAATCATAAAGAGAAAACGGGGTTTAAAACACAATATAAGCCACATGTAAACTCTGTCAAAAAAAGTCAAATGAAAAAAGGCCCAAGGAGGTCTACAGTTTCTGAGCAGCTAGTGTTATCTAGTGGAACTACAAAAATAACAGCATGTTTTCAAACAACCTTTCCAAACGCCACTTTCATGTGTCAAGCCTTCCCTAACTTAAACATCACAAACAAACTCTTACATGTGTTTAAAAGTGAAGGTATTTGTCCAACGTATTAATTAGGAATACTTAAGTTTAGCTTATACCTGTCGAAAAGTGTAGACTGAAACCCAAACACTCCATCAAATTCCTCCACCTTGTAAAACAGCCACAGCCAGTGTTTATACTTGTTTTGCCGTGTTTACTTGTTGTCTGCCATTGTGTATTTTGGTAAGTTTTCGAAATTTGTTCAGACTTCTATAACGGAATCCGAAGTTTTGTCGCAAGTGACGCTCTATAACAGACTCAATACCCTCCAGCTCAGCCTACTACAGTAGCCACACCCCGAACTCTTGCTATTGGCTGTGCGAAGAACATAGATTGACAGGCAGGTAGGACATCCTATCATTGGATGAACATTTTATGACGCGATCTCCACAGAGGCAAATCTAAATATTAGGCTTGTTTGAGATGAGCAAAATCTGCACAAAACTGATCACCGGTGATCACCAAGAGGTGCATGCTAGTTAGAAAAGTGTCCGAGTTCTGTCTGACTTGTTCTGATGTCATGCTGACGTGTGCCAAAAAACTCTCGCAACGGCGAGGCGGCTGTGTTGGATTGAGCAGTCACGCGCAGTTGCTCTCCACCGACTGCGCTTATCAAAAGCATGATGGGAAACATCTCGGTTACCTATGTAACCACGGTTCCCTGATTAGGGAATGAGATTCTGCGGTGACGTCACCGTGTGAGAACACCCTTTGGTGTGAGGAATGTCTGAAGCCTTGTACCATCCCGCCAATCCTATTGGCCAAATAGCGATTGGCACCGCCTTACGCATGCGTAAGTATAGCATACCTGTGTGCCACGTGCTCAGATTTCATGGACTAAAGAAACGCTATCAAAGGTACGGAACGGCCTGAACCGCAGCACCTCGTTCTCTATTCATGGAACCATGGTTACATACGTAACCGAGATGTTCCCTTTCATAGGTCACTTCAATGCTGCGGTGACGTCACCGTATGGGAACGCTATACCATCACGCCTGACGTACCCAAGATAGCTGGGATCCGAGGAAAGCATCTGCGGAAAGCATCAAGCGGAAAGAACCCGGGAGTCAGGGGCAGTCCTCACATCCAGGCTGAAGAATTTGATGAAAGTGCTTGGTGAGGACCATCCCACCGCAGCACATATATCATCCATAGAAGATGCACTAAGGAAGGCTTGCGACGAAGCCACCGCCCTTGTGGAATGAGCTCGGATTCCTAAAGGCGAAGCGAGACCGCGCACCTCATAGGTTAAGGATATAGCCTCAACCAGCCAATGGGACATGCATTGCTTTGTGACAGCACAACCTTTATTTATACTCCCAAATCAGATGACCAGCTGGTCGGACTCACACCATTGGGCTGTACGATCAACATAGATCTTCAGCGCCCTCACAGAACAAAGGCTTAGATATTCTGACCCCGGCTCTGTGGGGGAGAAAGCTTCCAAGACCACCTGCTGGAAGCGAAAATTATTCAAATCGACTTTAGGAAGACAATCAGGCCTTGGTCGCAGCAAAACCTTCACCGATCCTGGTGCGAAGTCCATGCACGAAGGTGAGATTGAAAGAGCTTGTAAATCCCCAACTCTCTTGAGGGAGGATAAAGCTAACAATAGGACTGTTTTTAGAGTCAGGATTTTCTCAGTCACAGTTTCCAAGGGCTCAAACGGATGTCCTGATAGCCCTTATAATACAATGGACAGATCCCATGATGGAACTCGCGCAGGGCGGAAAGGCCGAAGCCGTCGTAAACCCTGCATAAATCGAGAGACCAGGGGATGACAGCCCACTGAAATGACGTCTGTGTATGTGTGGTTTGCGGATATGACTGCCACGTATACTTTAAGAGTGGCTGGCGTTACTCCCTCTGAAAAACGGCTTTGAAGAAACTCTAGTACTGAAGTGACAGGGCAGTAAGCTGGATCCATATCATGACGTCTACACCAGGTAGTAAACAGTTTCCATTTGAAGGCATATAAACGTCTCGTAGAAACCGCTCTAGAGTTAATTATAGTCTCGGTAGCCTTCACTGAAAGACCGGGACATATTAACTCACTCCGCTCAGAGGCCACACCCACAGTTTCCATAAATCTGGCCGTGGGTGCCAGATCATTCCCTGTGCTTGAGACAGCATGTCCTTTCTGAGGGGAATCTCCCACGGAGAGCCCGCAAACAGACTGATCAGTCCCGCCAACACGGCTGAGTGGGCCACCACGGGGCTACCAGCAGCAGTCGCTCCACTCTGTCCGACCGTATTCTGGATAGTAGGGGTGGGACAATAAATCGATATGGCGATATATCGCGATTCTTCTCCATGCGATACGAGAACCGATATCTGGTGCCAATATCTGAGCAAGTTCCATGAACCGCGTTCTCTATGAAGATGGGGAGGCACAAGGAACCAAAGTATAAACAGATTTCCAGCCACTGTATTAGCTTTACTTCTATATATATATATATGTTTATGGAGATGTAAACTAAAAAACTGCCCTGGAACAGCTATCAACGTGGACCATAGGCACTGATCACATTATTATTGCAGAGCGCATATTCAGTTCATGAGTATCCTAACCTTTCTGCTCGGATCGCAGGTGGAGTGAGAGAGAGCGCCACCGGTGTGTCCAGTTTTATGTGAACAAAACTGGATGCTCTCCCTCTCTCTCAGATATTACAAGTGCACGTTATGCAGTGTGAACAGTGGGCACTGACCGGCATAAACATAAATCTGCACCTATGGCATGGAGGACGAAACAAAACCTTGTCAGAGCCACAATGCGGTGCAGAAGCGTGAGGTGTGCTAGCCACACATCTACATTTGAAATAACAAACCTGAGTGCAAAACACATGATGTGAACGGCTATTTCTTTACTGTTTTCTAACAGTTTGGACTTGAATAAAGAAAGAAAACTTGCACTTAACCTTTTCCCAGGCATTTTGTTTAGACATATCGTGATGTATCATTATAGGATTTTCTAGAAATATATAGATTATCGTAGAATCGATATATCGTGATATTATCGTTATCGTGAGCCATGTATCATGATTATATCATATCGTGAGGTACCCTGCGATTCCCACCCCTATTGGATAGCACCGCTGGAATTAGCCGAATCGGAGGAAAGGCATACAAACTGGTTCTGGGCCACTCGTGGGCTAGAGCGTCCAGTCCCAGGGGCGATGGGGGGGATAGGGAGAACCATAGCGGTCAATGCGTTGTCATGCTCAACGCGAATAAGTTCACTTCCACTTCTCCAAACATTTGCCTTATGTAGCTCACCATTTGGGGGTGCAGCCTCCATTCCCCTTCCTCCAGGCTCTGTCTTGAGAGCATATCCACTCCTAAGTTCAGGTGCCCCTGGACGTGAATCGCTCGGATTGACAGAAACCTGTTCTGAGTCCACAGAAGAACATTCACGGCGAAAACAGGTCCCCAATCAAACTCCTCTTTGGAGAAATTTGAGAAACCTTCAGAAGACACCTCTGTGTCACCAAAATCGTTCGATGCGGATGGCAATGGGGAGAAATCCTTTGGCTTTTTGCCCACCATTGAAATGGGCGCATGTGAAGTAAGCCTAGACAGATTACAGGGGATGCTGCAGCCATTAGACCCAAAAGTCTGCGGCACAAATTCAACGTCACTGTACGGCCTGCTTTGAAGTGGGCGAAGGCATGATGTGAATGACTGAACGCGCGGGGGAGACAATCGTGCCCTCATTGTGCGAGAATCCAGATCTATCCCCAAAAAGGTTATCCGTTGGCAAGGGATCAAAATACTCTTTTGGAGATTCGTGCGTAACCCCAGGCTGTTTAGATGATTTAGCAAGAATTCTAAGTGAGAGCATGCTTGAGATTGTGATTGTGCTAATACCAGCCAATCGACCAGGTAATTTAGCACACGAACGCCCTGGAGCCGCAATGGGGCCAGAACTGCGTCCATGCATTTTGTGACGGTTCATGGAGCCAGGTCTAATCCGAAAGGAATAACACGGTATTGATACGCTTTGCCTTCTAAAGCAAATCTGAGGAACTTCCTGTGTCTCTTGATGATCTGAATATGAAAATATATATCCTTCAGATTGATCATGACAAAGCAGTCGTTTGGTTGAATCTGAGACAGAATAGATTTCACCGTCAACATCTTGAATTTGCTCGTTCTGAGTGCAAGATTCAAACGGCGTAAATCCAATATTGGTCGTAATCCGCCATCTTTTTTTGGCACAACAAAATATCGGCTGTAAAAACCTGACTCTGTCTGAGAGGGATGTATTTCTTCTATAGCCCCTTTCCTCAGCAGAGATGATACCTCTTGTCGCAGTACTGCGGTTTCTTTCGAACTCACGATTGTGGGAAGAATCCCGCGGAATGGAGGCGGGCCTTTTTCAAAACTGAATGGTGTATCGGTAACGAATTGTGCATAATACCCATTGCAGAATGTCGGGCAAGCGTTCCCACGCGGCTCAAAAATCCTTTAATGGCCTCAAGACCTCCGTCTGTGGCTGTGATGTCTCCACATGCGTTAGAATTTCCGAGCACGGAAGGCTCGCGGCGTCCATAAGAATGGGAAATGCATGTGTCAAGGTCACTGCGTTTTGTTGTATTGGATCCTGAAGCATGTTTACGGCAGGATTCATTCCAACAGGATACATATCAGGCCCCGCTGCTAGCAACGAAGCGGCAGCTTTGTGGGCCGTCATAAACAGGCCATCCTCGCCAGACCCTTGGGCGCGTAGATTGTTTGAGGGGGTGCTCGGAGGGGTGCTTCGCTCCAATGCTGCTCGAAGCGCATTCTGCGGCAAGACAGTCAATGCCTAGGGACTGCAGTGAGAGGGTTGGATACGCTTTAGTGGTCCAACAGCGCTCTCTAGTGCTCTCTAGCGCTCTTCCAGTCCCCGACGAACAGCAGACAGATCAGGAACTGCTGCTAGGGGCATGAAGTTTTTCGCCATCGAGCTCAGGTCTAATATTTTCCGCTGGCGAGCCGGTGGATAAGCCCTAGGACCCCAATCCTTATGAGGGGGTGCCATAGGTGATGGCTCTTCTCGCGGGGCATCCCCTTGGCGGTATGAGGATGACGAGCGTGAGTGCGCCGTTGGCGTCTGACGTCGCTCTATTTCCCTGGGCCTGCACGGAATCAGCTGGAGGAAAGCGGCTGATTGCTGTTTCGCTGCCCTGAATTTCTCCACCACCGCGGTGACTGAATCTCCAAACAGTCCATCCTTGGAGATCAGGGCATCCATGAGAAAAGATTTGTCCATTTCTTTTATGTCGATGAGTTTGAGCCAAAGGTGGCGCTCAACCGTCACCATCCCCACCATCGAACAGCCGACTGCTCGGGCGGTGTGCTTGGTGGCACGTAGCACCAAGTCCATGGCCCACCGCAGTTCCTTCACAGCCTCCAGTGTGATGCCTTCTCCCTCATCAAGCTCCTTCAATAGCTCCGCCTGGTAGGCCTGAAGCACCGCCATCTAGGGGAGCGTGGCTGTCGCCTGACCTGCAGCCGAGTAAGATTTCCCGACGAGGCTTGATGTGACTCGACACGGCTTCGACGGGAGGAAGAGGCGAGACTTCCAAGCCACGGCCGAGTTAGGCGCGAGATGTTCAGCCGAAGTCTCTTCCACCGGCGGCATCATTGCATAACCATGGCCCGCCAAGTCAGTAATGGTGGTGAAATCTGCGGCTGCAGCGTTTGTGATGCGCGCTGAAAACGGCTGCTTCCAGGACTTCGAAACCTCTTAGTGGAGGTTCGGGAAGAAGGGGAGCAGTTTACGGGGCTGTGCAGGTGCACGACTAGTTAGGAAATGGTCATCCAGCTTAGATTGAGACTGGGACTGGGCCTGGGACTGGGCCTGGGACTGGGCCGTGTCCGTCTCCCAATCCAGCCCCAGCTTATCCACCGCGCAAGTGACCACGTCCAACAGCACGTCCAACACCTGCGTCTCTCCTGTCCGCTAGGAGGGAGAGATCCGCATGTGTCAGCCAGTAAATCCTCCGACTCCGAGGCCACAGTGGACAAAACGTCGTTGTCATACAGCCCACAGCCGAAGGAGATTGCACTGCAGGCCTCTGGGGTGGGCTGTAGATCCTCGTCGCTGAAACAACGGGCTCCACGAAGTTTCTGCAGACCTCTTGCACTCGATTGGGGGAAAGCGAGTGAAATGGAGAAAACTCCAGCGCAGCACTGTCGTCACGGTCCGGGTCGCACACATCGCCCCAAGCCATTGCCTCGTGCAGCACCTTGGCAACTGCAGAAGCTACACGGCGGGGGTTGGACGCGGGGCGACCTTGGAGAAAACTTCTACCCTCGAGCGCATAACTTTCAATCACAGGCTGTCACAGTTGGGACATGTCGACAGGCCGCTGAGTGCCGCTAAGCGACGCCTGCACATGATGCAGGACCAGGCACACAACCCACCTGTCATGGGTGTGCCCTGCCGTGATAAACCTGCTACACGGTTCCTTACATCTCCGATGACTCATTGCGTCCACGAAGAGGAGTTAAACACTGCTCGAGAAAAGTATCGCTGAGAATGCGGGATGCTTTCTAGGGCACAGAAAATTCGCTTACGCTTTCCTGAAGGAAATTAAATCTGAGCGAAATAGCGCACAGCACACAGGTATTCTATGCATACGCATGCGTAAGGCGGTGCCAAGCACTATTTGGCCAATAAGATGCTCATTGCTTCAGACAATCATGATGCTGCATTCTCTTCTAAAATGTTTTATTTTTTAAATCTGATTTCATGCTATTATGTATTTAAATTGTGCATGAATATTCCCAAACACTATGACAGTGCGATCTCTGTCTGAGATATGTGATTGTTGTCATATTTTCTATAAAAATCTAAAATACATGTTTGAATTAAAATAAAAATGGATGTGTAAGACTTTAGCCAGCAATACTTCCTCCAACCACTACTCCTGCCACGATGAACAGTGTTGCTCCCAGCCACAAGGGGGCGCAGGATGTCTGTTGCCTGCAATCTTCCTCCCAGTTGCCAGGGGGCAACCATTGGCAAGAACTCTCAGTTGTGCCTAGCAATCATTGTTGATGATACCAAAGTCTCTTTAAGACAAGTCATGTCCCTCGGCGGCCATCTTTGAAACGCCTCTCGGGCATCCAAGTGCAGCTCCTATCTCTTTGAATGGTGAAACAAATTCTCCAAAACTGTTCACTAAGCTTACAATTAAATTTCATATTTGAAATCACCAAAGAAATCTGACAACAACTGTATCAAAAATGTTGTTTCTTTTGCTCAAATAGCGTTATAAAAAGCTTATTTTTCAGGCTTGATCAGCCAGTGCGCATGCGCAGTTCTAAGCGCACATCTCAAAACGCTGAGTGTTTCTATAGCAACCGGGACTTCTAACGGCAGCTGCAATGACGCCTTGACTTTACCAATATCGAGCGTTGCATTTTTCCCCATTCAAAACTATACGAGTGACATGTCTTGGGTATTCTATAGTCTTTGATGATACTCACCTGTGTAGGGCTCTATTTAAGTTTGCCTTTAGCCATTGTTTTTTGTTCAGTCTTGAGCCTACCTACCTGTGTATCCTGTTGCATACCGTGAGTCTATTGTAAGCCATTGTGCTTGTTTTGTTTTCCCTTTTTGTAACTATTGGAAGCTTTGCTTCTGGTTTTGTTTGTACTTTGTTCTTTGTCTTTTTTGGATCTTCTACAAGTAAAGCCACTTGAAGTTTATACCTCCCGTCTCCCACTTGTTATTCCTCTGCACTTGGGTCTCAAAATCCTCAACCTTGGTTTAGCTTGCTCAGGAAGAACACCAGCTCTGTGTCCAGGAGATATGGGTTCTAGCCCTGCTAAGGACAACCTTCAAGATTCTGGAAGGCTTTTGGACATCTGATTGGTTCCACCATCAGTTTGTCCTCAGGGTTCCATCCCCAGTCCAATGGCCAGACACAGAGAGTGAACCAGGAGATTGAGAAGACCCTCAGGTGTCTGGTCTCGAAACAACCCGAGTACGTGGAGTTCCCAGCTGGTCTGGGCAGAATTTGCCCTTAACACTCTCCATCACTCATCATTGGGTTTGTCCCCATTTGAATGCCAGTTTGGTTTCCCCCCTCTCTGTTTTATGAACAGGACCTTCAAGCACAGGTTCCAGCACCAGCCCAGTTAGTCCAGAGGTGCCAGGGGGTCTGGTGGAGAGCTCGGGCAGCCCTGTTAAAGTCATCCCGGGAACAGCAGAAACAGGCCAATCGACGTCGGCAGATCAGTCCGTCACTCTGTCCGGGGCAGAGAGTGTAGCTTTTGACTAGAAATCTCCCATTGTGCCTCGAGTCATGGAAACTAGGTCCTAGATACATTGGACCTTTCAAGATTCTCAAGAAAATAAACCCAGTCTCTTACCGACTCCTCCTGCCCAGGTCTATGCTCATACACCCCACATTCCATGTTTCATGTCTCAAACCTGTCATCTACTCTCCTTTGTCTCCTGCAGTTAGACCACCTCCAGTTCCTCAGATGGTGGAGGGGCAACCAGCTTACTCTGTGCAGAGACTTTTGAACATGCGCAAAGTACGGGGACCAATATTTGGTTGACTGGCAAGGCTATGGTCCAGAAGAGCGCTCGTGTTTACCAGCCAGAGACATACTGGACCCAGAGCTCATCAGGGACTTCCAACGACAACAGTCAAACAGCACTAAAAGGAATGTCAGGAGCCGTTCATCAAGAGGGGGCTCCTGTAAGACTTTAGCCAGCAATACTTCCTCCAACCACTAAGGCTCATACTCCTGCCAAGACGAGCAGTATTTCTGTGAGTATCTGTTCATGATGTTGAATAGCAGTAGCTTGATTGGTGAGCTCGGATAATATTCTCTCCACATTTGACAAAGGGCCTTGACTCTCTGCTGGGTCCATCTTTTGGTTCAGTCTTGCTGTAATGATACAGAAGCAGGACTGCTAGACTATAGACTAAAATCTTGAAGGTTGTCCTTAGCAGGGTTAGAACCCATATCTTCTGGACACAGAGCCGGTGTTCTTCCTGAGTGAGCTAAACCAAGGTTGAGGATTTTGAGACCCAAGTGCAGAGGAATAACAAGTGGGAGACGAGAGGTATAAACTTCAAGTGGTTTTACTTGTAGAAGATCCAAAAAAAGACAAGGAATAAAGTACAAACAAAACCAGAAACAAAGCTTCCAATAGTTACAAAAAGGGAAAACAAAACAAGCAAAATGGCTTACAATAGACTCACGGTATGCAACAGGATACACAGGTAGGTAGGCTCAAGACTGAACAAAAAACAATGGCTAAAGGCAAACTTAAATAGAGCCCTACACAGGTGAGTATCATCAACAATGATTGCTAGGCACAACTGAGAGTTCTTGCCAATGGTTGCCCCCTGGCAACTGGGAGGAAGATTGCAGGCAACAGACATCCTGTGCCCCCTTGTGGCTGGGAGCAATACTGCTCGTCGTGGCAAGAGTATGACCCCTAGTGGTTGGAGGAAGTATTGCTGGCTAAAGTCTTACAGGATGATAAATACGCCTTTCGTATGGAATTAAATAGCAAGCACTTTGAGTGTCTTGTTCATCATATTTATATTCATATAAAAGCAACAGAACTGAAATTCTATAAATTCTGCAGCACAGCATATGAGTGAGAATAAAGCAATATCTGCCTTTGATCTCGTAGGTATCTGTTCCACTTCAAGAGGGCAGAACTGTCCATCTTGACTGCGCTTATATCACTCCTCCCCTCACTGCAGCCACCTACTCTCGCCTACGTTTCAGGCGAGGCACATCTCAAACAAGCCTATGGACAAACAACCATCTACTGGGGCCTGTACCATGATGGTAGATGAACAAATTCAGAGTTACAGGATTAGTTTCAAATTGACAAAACCACTCCAATCTGGCTTTATTTACCATGATGCTGATCCTCAACTTTGTCAACTCAGGCTTTGATCCTGAGTTTGTGGAGCGTGTGCACATGGATGTGTGACATCATGGTGAACAGCCAATCACAACACAGAGAAAGTGTGATGCACTTCTCACGAGAGAGCCAGCAAGATTCAAAACTTTTGTTTAAATTTAAGAGATTAAAGAATATGAGGAATTTAAACGCATTTCCACTGAAGTACTTGTCCATGAAAGAGGACAAATAAAGGAAATTATCTTGCTCTATCAGTGCAGTCACAAGTGAAAATTGTGAAATTAATTTACAATAGGCCTATATAGTGATAGAGACTCAAAAATGTAAGGTCACATGTTGCCATTTTTAAAGCGTTATCTATTGATTCTACCACTTATTTATATTGCATATGATATATATATATATATATATATATATATATATATATATATATATATATTAATATTCATTTAAAATAAATGCTTTATAATAACTGTTAAACTAAAAGTGCTTGTGTGTAATGGAGTAATAATAATATAATATAAATCATATTATAATTATATAAATCATATGTAAATTGTAATTATCATTAAAGCCAGACAATTTTGTTGTATATATATATATATATATATATATATATATATTAAGGTACTTCATAGTGACCTTTAATTTGTAGGAAGAGAAACTGGGGGAGTGACTTTTTTTGTGTCAGACATGTGTCACTTTGCTCACATCTGATTGGTCCAATTTCAATTTGAGATCTCTAACCCAGAACATAACCTGCCCCAGAGCAGGTTAGCCGTGGAGTGCAAGTTACTATGGCAATGAACGCAGCTAAAAGCCAAGCCAATTTCATGGTACCTAAAACCCAGGACTGATGCAAACTAAACTGAAACTTATCTGGCTAGCCAGCTAATCCGGCATCATGGTACAGGCCCCTGGGGTCTGTTTCATAAAACAAGTTTATCAAATAAACCAGGTTTTTTTCAGTTAGTCTAACTTATCGTCAGCTGATTTGGTTCAAAATAAGTCAGACTAACTGAAATAAACCTGGCTTATTTGGCAAACTAATTTGGTGTTTTATGAAACAGGTCCCTATTAATGAACAGTTTGAAAACAATACACGACCATAAGTACTACCACACTAGTTTCATGACTGCTATTTCTGGTCCATCACTCCAAAAACCTAATGCTTGAAGGAAAGGGGGGGGGGGGGGGGGGGGGCAGTCACTTACCTACTGAACACGTGACGCTGGCATGCGACATTTCATGTTCCTGCAACGAGTTCACTTTATCATTCACTTTAGTTCCCATAGACTTGTCGTTAATGTGGCTAAAACATGTACGTTTTTCAATTACTACTATGAAGATGTGTTTTTGGAGGAGCAATGTGTACTCGGTGGTTCCCAAAGCATTATGGGAATGGCACATAGACTGATGGCTTTTAAGAAGGAAAGACAAACCATTTCGAGCTATTTTAAATAAATTAAGCTTTAATAAGAAACCATGTTTGTATTAATGGCTTTGAACACTGTTTACCACATTCTCAATACTGTTTTAAACAACAAATCCTTCTGTTTTCCTTGTGTAAATAAATCGGCTATATCATATTGAAAGTTAAGTTAATTAATTTTCTGGAACCCACCTGAGTCAGATCAACGTGTGGATTTTGATGTAATTGCATATTATAAAACATTTCATTTCATCTATAATTGATTTTTAACATAGTCATTTTCCTCACAACTTTTCATATCCTTGCAAAGTGTGTATATTTTCAATCATTTTAAAAATATAAAAGTGATACTAAAAATTGCATTTTGTGTTTTTTAGTTCTGCCCTGAGAATGCTGCTTAACATATATTTATTTACATATATTCCACAAGACTAAGTTCATTAATTGAAATTACCCAGTCTGTATGTTTATGGGGTATGTAAACAAGATTTACTTGCTTCCTTTTGTTTTTGCCCCCCCCCCCCCCCCAAAACAAAAAAAAAAAAAAAAACTTTTAAAGCCCCCCACTGCTTTAAAAGAACAAATACTGTCAATAAAGGGTAGCAGACATCACGCCTGTGTTTCCAAGCATTTCAAAGTGTTTTTAAAACCTCTCAAGTTTTCACTCCTTCAGTCGTGAGGGTAGATTTCTTGCAACCATTCCTCCATAACAAACTTTTCCCCATCGAAGTGTGAAAAGTAGTGCTCTAGAGTAGGAATGTCCGGCTGTAGCACAAGACAGACACAAACACTGATTAAAATGGAATCTAAACATCCTTAAGAAACTATCAAGAAAACACAAATGTTAAAATAAGGAAATAAAGGTAAAAGATTTCTCTGCACCTGAAAGCCTTGAAAGAGCTTGATATTATACTGGGGAATGTATCCAATCAGTATTGATGAAGAATCTGGTCCACTGAACACAATTCTGTAATGAGGAGTGTCCTTGGCTCTCTCCAGCTACACACAAATACACGTTTCAGGTTAGAACTTTTACACTCTTAAAACTAAAGGTTCTGTAGGTTATTTAAATGCTTTTCACACTAAGAAAGGTTTTTTTTAAAGAACTTATCACTGAAAGGTTCTTTGGGGAAGCCAAAACTGGTTCTTCTGTGGCATCACTGTGAAAATCCACTTTTGGAACCTTTATATTTAAGAGTGTATGAATTATTTAATTTAAATAAAAACAGTGTTGATGTATTTTACAAACCTCTGAGTCTGAATATTTCTTTTTCTTGATCCACTCTGGTGGGGCTTTGAGTCCTGCATCCCATCCCATGATCACCCCCACCATCTTATTCTGTGTCTCCATCACTACTTGACCTACACGGTGCAGCACATATGCTGGCCTAGGGCTTCGCACCTCCTTTGACACTGATCACATATAAATTAATAATCATGTTCTGTTACAATACACATTCATATCCCAGACAAAGAAAGTTTTAATGGCAGATCTAAATGACTGTTGTGAGATAATTCAGAGACATTACCTGCAAAGTATCCATGCTCATTATCATGCATCATCAGCTCGATCGCGAGCGCTTCTTCCAGAGTTTGGTACCGCTCCTCTTCCTCTCCGAAGGACCTGTAATGTGACACGACATCATCAGCATCAGTGAATCAGAATTCTTTTAGAAAGAGATTAGCATAGACTTACGGTAGTTTGGGAATCCAGGTATTTAGCCAGTCAACCCAAGCAGCTGCGTTCAAGTACGATTTTCTTATGGAGTCCCATGTGTCAACGATTCTGAATATGAAAGATGTAATGGAATATTTCAGCATCATACAGTGTCATGTGTTAAAATTTTAACTTTTTAAAATACATTTTAAACGATATATTTATATATAATATTTCGACTTCATACTTGAGAAGCAAAAAAAGGTAGATAATACAAGAAAGTTGGTTCCTAGACACATATAAATTATGGCTATGTAGCAGTCATAGTTAATAGTTAGTAAATAGTGAGAATTATAGTAAATAATGAGAACTAAAGTGTGACCTTTAGTTAGGAGATTAATTTTTTTAATCAGCAAAAGAAGCTGATTAAAAACGCCCAACCACTAAACCTGAAATGCAGTGTCCATTAAATAAAATTTTAGGCTAAAATTGTATGAATGTACACTAACATTCAAAAGAATGGGGTCCGAAGTTTTTTTAATGTTTTTGACAGAAGTCTTTATGCTCACCAATGCTGCATTTATTTAAATTACTGTAAAACTGTAATACTATGGACTATCATTACAATTTAAAATGACTGGCCTCCTATTTTAACACATTCTAAAATGTAATTAATTACTGTGATGCCAAAGCTAAATTTTCAGCAGTAATTTCTTCTAATGATTTCTTCAGAAATCATTCTAATATGATGATTTTCTGCTCAAGAAACATTTTATTACTATCAAAGTCAAAAACAGTTATAATAATAATAACAATATTTATTTTTTAATACTTTTCTTATACTTTATTTTATACTTTTTATTTTTAGTTTTATTTAAAGGCGCCTTTCAGAGCACTCAAGGACACCGTACAGTAGAGTGATAATCATAAAATCTTGACAACAATACAGCAAATAACAACTATTAACAATAAATCATTTAAAATTGATCAGAAATCTAAACAGGTAAGTTTTAAGGCATGATTTAAAAGTAGTCAGACAGTCGCTTTCTCGGATAGATTGTGGAAGGGAATTCCAGAGATTAGGAGCAGCACAACTGAAAGCCCTAGACCCCATAGTGGCTAAACGAACAGGAGGTACAACAAGGGAAACAGATGAAGAAAATCTGAGAGTACGTTTCGGGATGTAAATATGAAGCAAATCAGAAAGATAAGGTGGGGCAGAATTATGAAGAGCTTTAAAAGTGAGAAGTAGAATCTTGTACTCTATTCGATATTTAACAGGAAGCCAGTGAATGTAATAGAGAACTGGGGTGATATGCTCGGTGGAAGAGGTTCCAGTAATTATACAGGCAGCTGAATTCTGGACCAATTGAAGTTTATGACGAATTTTATGGGGTAGCCCAAAGAGAAGGGAGTTACAATAGTCAATGTGTGAGGTAACTAGAGCATGTACAAGAATAGTTGTGGAATTTGATGTGAGAAATGGACGAAGGCGACTGATGTTCCGTAAATGGAAATACGCAGACCAAGTAATATTGTTCACATGCTTTTCAAAAGATAAAATACTGTCGAGGATGACACCCAGACTTTTAACCTGAGTAGATGAGGAGATTATAGAGTTATCAACAGAAAGTTAAAAACTATTGGATTTTGACAAGTTAGATTTGGTACCAACAAGGAGAACTTCTGTTTTGTCAGTATTTAGCTTAAGAAAGTTACGTGAAAACCAGGATTTACCAGAAAGGTAGAATTTGGCTTAGAAGACAAATAAAGCTGGGTGTCATCGACATAGCAGTGAAAACTGATGCCATATTTCCTAAAAATATAACCAAGGGGTAGTAGATAAATAATAAATAAAACAGGGCCCAAAACAGAGCCTTGAGGAACACCAGTTGTAACAGGTGAAACGTATGATTTGAAATTTTTAAGTTGAATAAATTGAGTGCACCCAGAGAGATAGGATCTGAACCAGTAAGAGGGACGCCAGTAATACTTATGGAGAGTAGTCTATATAGGAGAACTTGATGAGAGATTGTATCAAAGGCCACACTTAAATCGAGTAGAATAAGTATAGTTAAGAGTCCAGAGTCAGCTGACATCAGCAGATCATTAACAACTTTTACCATGGCCATCTCTGTACTATGCAAAGGGCGGAAACCAGATTGGAATTTTTCAAACAAGCTATTTTTTTTAAAAGATGATAATGAACCTGAGATGCAACAAATTTTTTCCAAAATTTTTGAGAGAAAAGGTCAATTGGAAATTGGGCGAAAGTTGGCAAAATTATTATGGTCAGCTCCCGGTTTCTTAAGTCTTGGAGTGATTACAGCAACCTTAAAAGATAAAGGAACCACACCAGAGGTGAGAGACGAGTGTATAATATCAGTTACTATAGTCAAGTCAAGTCATCTTTATTAATATAGCGCTTTTAACAATACAGATTGTGTCAAAGCACTTAACAGTATCAAATTGGAGGATAGAGTGTCAGTAATGTATAATGATAAGATTAAACACTCAATTTTCTCAATTTTCAGTTAAAGGCATTTCATTATTGAATTCAGAGATGTCATTGTCTAGCTCAATTTAGTTTAAATAGCATCTGTGCAACCAAATCGACAATAATTGCTAGAAATTAAGTGTATCCAATTGAGCAAGCCAGAGGCAACAGCGGCAAGGAACCAAAACTCCCTTGTTGATTAATATTTTCAATTTTAGTATTAAAAAAGGTCATTCATTTATTGCATAGGTCACTAGAGTATAGATGAGAAGGAAGGGTATCAGGTGACCGTAGGATATTATTTACTGTATTAAACAAGGACCTTGTATTCCCATTATCTATCCCAATTATATTAGAATAGTAATCAGATTTAGCAGTTAGAAGAGCATTCTTGTAAGAGAGAATATGATCTGTGTACATATATTTTTATGAACATTAAGTCCAGTTTTAATGTATAAACGTTCCATAGTTATGTTGATTAATATTTTGTGTACTGATACATTTTTAGAGGATTCTCTGATGAACATAAAGCTAAAAAGAAATTAAATGACTGTTACTTTTGATGAACATATTGCATCCTTGCTGAGTAAAATTATTTTTAAAAAAATTCTTACTGACACCAACTTCTCAGTTGTAGTGTGTAAGAGAGGATAAAATGCTTAATAAACAATCCTACAGTGTATCACACGTGTGTATACCTCTGAGTGGCGATGTGTCGTTGTGTCTCGGTGCCGCTGGTCCATTTGGAGATGAGATACTGCGCAGGTAGAGCTGACAGCAGGAGCGTCAGCTGCATGATCACACCTGATGTGATTTGAGGCATCACTGCCTGTACATTCAACATGACACAGATTTCACATCAGCACATTGTTACTGTAGTTACTGTTACCGTTGTTTTTAAAAGTTGAACGAAATTAAATATCTAAAATACTGGTACTCTATATTTATTGTTCAATATTTCTTGAACAAATTGCAGTTAAATGTAGGCTATCTTACCTTATACAAGAACTTCAATGAATAAACAGAATTTACTATCGTCAGAGACTATTTTTAACTTGATAACAGGAAGAGCTCACCGAAACTGTCAGTTTGTTATGCGTTCTGCAAGCATTGCCTTGAAAACTGAATATGATATTTACATGCGGGTGGTTTCGGTTTGACACCTGCGCCTTCAAGTTGAACATTATTAGACCAATAGCGGCGGCCCACGAGAGGAGGTGTGCACGCACCTCGCGCCGCCACGTCAGGAACGGATGCCGCGTGCGCATGTTTGCTTTATTTCTGTTACAGGTTCTTTCTCAATTAATATCCGTTTTATAAGCCAAATATCCTGCATCATAACCAAAAAGACTTTTTTTTCTTTCTTTTTCAAAACTAGGCTATAAAAACTGTAGGTTTGCACCATGTGCTCATGCACTCATTCATACTTCTGGTTTGTACGGTTGATTTAATAGCTAATTATTATTCTGTGGTTATAGTTTTGATAAATGTGTTGTAAGTTTCAGGGAAAGTGTATTAGAAATTGAGTAAACGTCTTTGTTAAGATTTAATACAATATAAACGTATGCTAATACAGACTATTTAATATAAAACACCAAGAATGGTGTCACATAAATATATGTCAGCACATTCAAATAATATATAAATATAAGGAATAGTATCGCATAAATATATGTCGGCACAGTCAAATATATACGTGTGTGTGTGTGTGTGTGTTCATATATCAAATTAAATGTATATAATTGGAATTGTGGTACATTTATCTAACGATAAAAAACGAGTAGTTTATTGCACATGCAGTTCCAACTAATGCACAAAAGAGGACGCTGTTCTCCATGAAATGGTTTATCATCAACCATTTGACGGTTTTAAATGTTATCTTGACCCTCATAGTTACATTTAGTGTATTATGTATAATAATTTTAGGAAATGGCATATAATATCAATCTGATGCATGTAGGGTACCAATACTTGCAATTATAAGAGCAAAATTTACATTGTATAGCGTTTATAATTTTAAATTCTCAAAATTAGAATTTTCCCTGATACATCCAGGTTTCCCTTGACTGAAATTTAAGCCAAAAATAGGTTAAAGAATGAAAGAACAAGACAGTATGTGGAAACACAAATGTTTATTTCCTTAAAATATCAGTATGAACTAATGTGACAGCAGTACACCCTACACATACATTCTATTTAACGTCTTTATTTACACTTTTTCCTTTATATAAAAGTATACAAACTAACATAGAAAGACCTCTCAGTCTGAGGATATAAGACCGGAGAGGGGAAAAAGACCCTGACCCCACAAACATGACTGTACCTTCAGATTTAAAAGACCAGAGAATATACTAACATGCATCCATCTTTGATCTCCACTCTAAAACCTGTCAATCAGTCCGTGAGATGTCACTTCCTGTGCAGTATGGTGGTAATAGAGGGGTCGTGAATCAGATATAATACAGTTTTCATGTAGCAACAGATTAGAAACACCAGCTCAATAAAACATGGGGCTTGTACATAAACACACACAGAAATGGACATCACATACACTCGAGAGTCTCAGACATGCGTCAACTGCATATAAAACAGCCACATATGTTCCCATCAAACATCCACACACTCATTCAAAGGCTTTGGTTCATCAAACCAGTTTTAAAGCTATGGGCTGGATTAGCGCTATCGTAATGGATGACCCAGACCACAACTGCTGAAAGTACGCAAGAACCTACAAAATCACATGGCGACAAACCAGACTGAATGTGATCCGGCTTTCTCAAAAAGAGACTATGCTGCATATGTGAGTCTGGACTTCAAGGTGGGATACAATACCTTAATTCTTCAGTTTTACATCACACAAGACACGTACATACACACAAAAAGTCAAGGCACATTCAAAACACAGAATACGACATGCACACAGCCTCTTGTGTGATTCGCTGCCCTGCGGTTTCTACTGAAGCCGAGTCGATGCATCAGAACGGGAAATATCAAACACAGTGTTTCCATGTGATCGGGCAAAAGCAAAGTCTTCTCTGCTAATGAAATGAGCAGTTCCACAGTAATTCAATGAGTTTAGCTAATACAGAGAAAGAGGCCTGCTCTCCGGGCTAGATTAAACTACAGGCAGAGTGTGGGGACTGAGGCAATGAACTTCGCTACACACACATATTAATAACTCTGTCAATAGTGGTTTGAAGGAGCATCAAACAGTGGCATCAAAAGCACTTGAACATATGAGAAATGCCATAAATATATGAATGTCATTGCATTAAATATCAGAACATCAAACTAAGAGGTACTTTAGAACAAAGCAAATGCACAAAAACACATTTGCTGATGGGTATATTGTTAGGTTAAAAAGAAAAGTAGGGCTGTCATTTGATTCAGAATTAATCAAAATTAATTTGATCATGATTTTTCAATGAATTGAAGTAGATACAATTGTTTCTACCTTCCAAAAGTTTCAGGTCAGCACATTTTATTTATTTACTTATTTATTTATTTTTTGAAAGAAATTAATATTTTAATTAAAAAAAGATGCTTTGAATTGAAAAAGTCACAGTAAAGAAATGTTACAAAAGATATCGATTTCAAATAAATGCAGTCATGCATCAAAATTGCAAATTTGTCACATATCAAAATTGTATCAGTATTAAGCAGCATAACTGTTTTCAACATTGATAGATAAGAGAAACGTTTCTTGAACACCAATCAGCATATTTCAATGATTTCTGAAGGATCATGTGACACTGAAGCCTGGAGTAATGGCTGCTGAAAATTAAGCTTTGCCATTGCAGAAATAAATTACACTTTAAAATATATTTAAAAAGAAATCACTGATTATATATTAAATATATCAACATATTAAAATGTTAAATATATTAATATTGTAAAATTACTTTGTTATAATAATAATAATAATAATTCACAATATTACTGTGTTTACTGTTTTTCTAATCAAATGAAGAGCCTTGGTCAAATCAGTTTAAAATTGAAAATATTTTTGCAATAATTTTTAGACAACTGTTAAAAAATAACTACCATTAATTAACAATTATTATGCATTAATAATTATTCATCATTAATTAATCACATAATTCGTTTCCAAATTAACATTAAATAGTCAGCCATATTTTCAAAAACTGCCATGGAACGTGAAGTTAGCTCTGTGAAAATTTCTACCATCATTCATATGCAGATGCCACTTGCTTTGATATTTCATTCTCTAATACAATGACATTCAGACATTTTAAAACGGTTGTTTTCAGTGTTCAAACACTTCTTGTGGCCACTGTATTTTTAAATCATGGCTCTAGTTAGGGATCACAGTGCATTTTGGGAGCCTGATAAAACAGGCATGGAGTGATAATGTCACCACTATTACACACCTCAACAACTGCATGAACTCAACGCAAGCGCACACACACACACACACGCACGCACGCACACGCACACACACACACACACACACACACACACACACACACAGTGGTCATGGGTAGATATGCTGCTCACTAATCTCTATCCCAGCAACAGATCAATAACACACATTTGTACTGGATGAATCAACGCGCTAAAGCATCAAACACACTCTCTCACACAAACTGGGGAGTACAAAGGAGCCAAAATGTATTGAATGTATGAAAAGGCACAAGGTATTGCTAATTATATAAAAACATGCGTGAATTACCACTGCCACTGATCTTGACTTGCAGAGAAAGACATTAAAAAGACAACACGCGATTTATGAGGTCCTTCTCTGCACTCCACTACAGCTTTACAGCCACTTACACCATGATCTGTTAAAAATAGATTTTTTTGAACAAGTGTTTGATTTGTTGCCCTTAGCAACAACCGTGTAAAAACAATGCATAAAATTAACAGTTTAAAGAAACCAGACAGAGTAAAAGCTCAAGTTATACCACACTCACACACACTCAAACGTCCTCAAATAAGTGCTTTCTTGAGAGATGAAATCAGGTTATTTGGATTCATAAGACTGTATAAGTACCTTTCTTCACTGGCATTCAAATAGTGCATATGAAAATCAGTATTTAACTGCATTTGTGATTTTCTGTGGAAGAAAATGTGTAAGGTGGGGGATTTCAAGGGGCCGTGACTCTTGAAGTCACCAAAAGAGTCAACGATTCAAAACGTGAGAATCAATTTTGAGAGTCAGAATGAAAGATTCAGATAATCATGACAGTCTGATAGCAGCAGGAATGGTTCCCCCTCCCCAATGGGGCAAGGATAAGGTGTTGTGTCACATTGGACATGCAAAGTTGGCATTGTTACCAGCCAATAAGGTTGGCTTTGGCCTTCTCGGTGAGCTTGCGGACTCTCCCTTTGCTAGACGTGCCGAAAGTTATCGAGGCATCCTCAAACAAAAGCTGTCTTTGCTCTTCCTCAGAGTCTTCTTCGTTATAGAAAGCTGTCCTTCGGCCTTGGTTACGCGTTCTCATCTGCCCTTTCGAGCTCCCATCCTCTCCCATATAAATGTCAGGCTCCTCCCTTTGGGCAGGGCCTGGCGTAGGGGGCGTGGTTTCTTCGTTTCCCCGCCGACTGCTCCTTCTGAGAGCTTTAGGGCTTGGAGGAGCTGGGGTATCCGGCGTCCGGGTGACTCGCGGTCTACCTCGTTGTTTGGGACATTCTGGAGTCACTACCCCTGAATCTGAAAGACTACTGTCCTGGGCTGTAGAGGAAGCCCCGCCCTCATCACCGGTAGACAGAAGAAGCTCCTCCTCGTGGGAGGAGCTTCTTCGTAGGGACTCCAGCTCTTTCTTGCTTTTCCTCCCTCTCTTTTTTCCAGAGGCCTGGGGCAGTGGGGGCGGCGGTACCTCTACTGGCGTTTGTATTTGTGCATCTAATCTGGGTCGGCCCCGGCCTCTTCGTACCACTCCCAGAGTCACTTGACTATGACCATTCAAATGCAAACTGTTTTGAGGAGAAGAGTTGTGATCGACTGGACCTAAGAGAGAATGAGAATATAAGTACAGATGAAACATTCACATATATGCATTCAACAGATGCTTCTTTTTTTTTTTCTTTTTCAAATTGGCTAATAATGCATTTCAATTTTATCAGTATGTGTGTTCCCTGGTAATCAAACCCATGGTGACCCATGGAAAGATCCACAGATTTATATAGACTTCACATAGCTGTCATTCAACACGTCACATCAATTTTAGAAAAATTTAATTCTGATTAATTTTATTATGCTTTTAGCTCTAATAGCATTTTATCACATATATATCTGCAATATTCTAAAGATTTTCCCTTAAATAATTATATATGATTATAAAAAAAGGTTAAATCATTTCAGAACATTTAAATCTAATCTCAGTTCAGTTTAAAATGTTTTACCACATTTAAATCTAGAAAAATCTACAGGTTGTCCCCAACATCAGTGCAGGAAAAATATAGATATAATAAGAAAATTAGAAATCAAAACACAAAAGTTTAAAACATTACAAATGTTTAAATCTGCACAAGTAAATTTCAGGGGGGAAAATTATGCAGAAGTACTTTGAGTTCAGTTTAACACATTTTACCATTCAATGATTTTCACCCAAATCAATGCACAAAATGAAAGAAAAACAATTCAGAAATTTTTTTTAATTTAATTAAGCAATCTCAGCAATTTTAACAATATTTACTGCTGAATTGAGCAAAATTACACAGATTTTCCACAAAACCAGTGTAAAAAAAAGTTTTAAATTCATTCAGGAAAAGTTTTAATGAGCAGAAAAAAGGTGATTGATTACTTTGGGCCTACAGGAACTACACTGTTTGTGCACTGAAGGTTTCCAGGAAACATTCAAAAATCCTCTTTCCCATAATAACATCAGCTTTTCACAACAAATACTTATCATCTGTAACTGACCTGGTGTGAGTTTTACAGGTGTCCGAAGTTTCCTGCGAGACTCTCTGGCCCCGCCTTCATTTGTGTGGGGAACTGCAGAGCTCTCGGTTTCCCTGGAGGCACCAATGGAGTGAGAGTTCTGGGTGCGCAGGACTCTAGAGGAGGGCTCTGCTGTCTTACTGTGGCTGGGTGGAGGGGGAGGAGCTGACTGTGTAGAGGGTGCATCTGTGAGTTGGGTTCCAAAGCGGGCTGAGCTTCGTGTCCGACCGGGGACAACAGGAGGCTCAGCCTTGCCATTGATTTGTGGATGTGTTTGCCGTAAAGAAGGAGCCCGGGAAGGTCCAGCAGGAGTGGGCGGAGCTGCATTATCTGATCGAGGAGGAACGCGAGACGACACCCGACGCTTCCTTTCTGGACTGCAAATCAGAAAATGTGTATGCAACATTTAGAAACAGTGATAAATTCTAGAACATAATATTCTGCAATGACCAATCAGATGCTGTTTGTACCTAGAGGCGGAGCTTGAATGTGATGAACTCCTCCTTCTTTTCACAGACTGTCTGGTCAAGCGCTCGGTGTGCAGCCGCTGACGGGTGAATCGCTCACTGTGCAGACTTTGAGCAGCTTTAAAATCAGTCAGGATCGAACTGATATGCTCTTCAAACAGAGCGGACAATCGCAGACTCATGCTATAGATCTGCATACACAAAAACACACATGTATTAAATAAACTAGATGAACTGGTTTGGCTATAGCATTACAACACATCAAAATTGGACATGATCTCATACCCTGGACTTTTTGCTGGGTGTATAGGCTTTGGAGTTGCTGAAGATGAGACGTACATCTTTACAAAGATCCATGGGAGTGTCATACTCTCCTTCTAACAGGCGGTTCAACACAGTCCCAAAGTCCATAGGAGTGTCCACAATGTCCAAGTAGTCCTGAGAGAGGTATTTTTGATGAACAGGGCATATAAGTAGACAGTGCACTGCAAAAAATTATTTTCTTAATCAGTATTTTTGTTTTGTTTTCCAGTACAAATACCCAAACATCCTTTAAACAAGATTTACACTACCTGTGAAAAGGATGGGGTCTCTTATGCATACCAAAGCTGCATTTATTTGATAAAAAAAAGTAATATTGTGAACAATTTAAAATAACTGCTCTCATTTTTTTTTTTAAATATTTTACAATTTAATTGATTCCTGTGATGACAAAGTTGGCATTTCAGCAAGCATTACTCCAGTCTTCAGGATCACATGATCCTTTGTAAATCATTCTAATATGCCGATTTGGTGCTTTAGAAAAATGTCTTATTATTATCAAGGCTAGAAAAATGACTTTACTGTCACTTTATCTTACTGACCCCAAACCTTTAAATGGTAGTTTATATAAAATTATCATAAAAAGATAAGGTAAGAAGACAACATAAGTTTATTTTTCCTAACCAATTGACAAATTGTTGTTTTTCTGGTTTGTGATTTAAAAAACAACTTGACAATCATCTAGTTCAGGGGTGGCGAAGGTCGGTCCTAGAGAGCCGCAGCCCTGCAGAGTTTTGCTTCAACCCTAATCAAACACACCTGATCAAGCTAATCAAGGTCTGAAGAGTTACTAGGAAGCTACAGGCAGGTGAGTTTTTATTAGGGCTGGAGCTGAACTCTGCAGGGTTACGGCTCTCCAGGACCGGAGTTCCCCACCCCTGATCTAGTTATTTATCTTGTTTCAAGCATGTATAGGTATTTTTACTGGAAAACAAAACAAAACATTAATTAAAAAAAGATTTCTGCAGCGTTTGTGTATATATATGTGACCCAATGAGCGCAGGTGTGTGCCTGGTAGCACATGTCACTGAGGAAGGGGTAATACCCTAAAATGTTTTGCACTGTTGCACCTTTGCACTTTTTATGACCTCTGAGTAATAAATGATAAGCCTTTTTGGGCTATTTGGATGAGTGCGGATCTTCTTGGTCTATTAATCTTCATATTTTTTGGATCTACGCACCGTATATTATTGGTCTACTGGACTTTCGGACGAGTGTTTGGCGCTACAGACTTCTCTATTTATATGTGACCCTGGACCACAAAACCAGTCATAACTCACACGGGTATATATTTGTAGCAACAGCCAACAATACATTGTATGGGTCAAAATTATCGATTTTTCTTTTATGCCAAAAATCGTTAGGATACTAAGTAAAGATCATGTTCCATGAACATATTTTGTAAATTGTAAATATATCAAAACTCAACTTAATTTGGACAACTTTAAAGGTGATTTTCTCAATATTGATTTTTTTTGCACCCTCAGATTCCAGATTTTCAAATAGTTGCCTCTCAGCCAAATATTGTCCGATCCTAACAAACCATACATCAACGGAAAGCTTATTTATTCAGCTTTCAGCAGATGTATAAATCTCAATTTAAAAAAAATTGACCCTTATGACTGGTTTTGTGGGCCAAAGTCACATATCATGTGTATACGTGTAGTTGACACTGTTATAGTTACGCAAAAATCCCTGAAAAATTGGTGGAAAATATGTACACTGTCATGAGTTTTTGATTTTTTGTTTGTCCAAAGGTAATAAATATTGATATGTCAACAAACAGCAAGTGGTCTGAGGCTGAGACTATGGCATCCCTCATAATTCCCACCTGAAGTTACAGGTATAAGCTACAGTTCTGTGTGAATGTGTTTTCTACATGTGTCTTTGTGTTACCGGATACTCCTCCAGATCCACAGGCTGTCTGAAAGGCTCTGAATCTTCACACTGAAAGATGAGCTCCAGCAGCTCTCTGCAGCGCCCCTTCCAGCTCTGAGGGTCTGATGATGGTTTACTACGCAGACTCCTCAGGATAGGCTGCTGCTGCTGCCTCTGAAATAGAAACACACTCGCAATTAGCCGGATGTAAACAATCTTAATGTATAATCAATAAATTATATAATATCAGTTAAAGTTACCTTCTTATTGCGGCTAGATGTACAAGGTGCCTCATGTTCTTCATCCTCATCCTCATCCTCATCTTCATCCTAGGTTGCGAAAAAGGTGTCAATCAAATCATAAAAATACACACATTTACATTTACATTACATGAATTCCAAGTGCTTGCAAGGCAGCAAAAGAACAGTGTTGAAGGCACTGTAATAATGAATTAAATCTCTTTCACACTTACATCGCTTGAATCTGAGAAAGCGGTTTTCTTCATACTGTTATACAGCGGAATAATATCTGTACAGCTTTGGTCCCTAAAGAACACAGACAGAGACAGGCAGTCAAAATCAGTCCCACGCATGGCTTTAAACTAAACGCTAGGGATGCACCGATTAAAATCAATTGGTTCAATTGGTTTTTGCCATTCATAAAAGGATGATATTAAAATGTATACTATTATGTCTAAATGAATAAAAACAACAACAATTAAAAAAAAACTAAAATTAATCTAATTTAAATGCTACAAGTGAATTTATGCATGACAGAATTATAACGATGTAATGGATATTAATTTTGAGATTTGCGAACTCTTACATTTAGGAGTGTTAAATCATTAGTGTTTTTTAGATATGAAATTTAAGTGAGCATTTGATGATTGCAAAAGCAATATAAATGTAAAAATACAGAAAATGAATACACTATTTGGCAATACAGATCAATTAAAATGATAATGACCGATAATCAATTTGCTATCAATATATTGTGCATCCCAATTCAACACCACATTTATCATTTTTATTTGTGATTAACTTACTTGATAAATTGTAGCATGAGGTCAGATACGAATTTGGCAGTTTTGACAATGAACGCGCCTGGTTCATTGAAGGTTTGAGCATTGTGTTCAATGTAGCGTACCTCCCACATCAACGATGACATTCGCCTGACAAAAGCAAGCAAACAACAAATGCATATATAATTTGATATAATCTACATTAGAAGTACACACTGATTTTTGGAATATATCAAGTGTTTACACAGGTATTTGGCTGTCATATCCATTAACTTTGTGCTGACCTGTAGAAACGGTTCTGTAGTCTTTGTCGGATGGTGCTCAGATCTGTGACGTAAGCAACTACGGTGCAATACGTTGGATATGCCTGCAAGTCCACTGGCAGTTCAAATGGCGCAGCCACATCTGGAGGAGAGAAAGAACTACTGTTATATTCCATCTGTTTTAGACACAACCATAGTAAGAATTTTGAGATATTATAACGTCATACCCAAAGTGCAAAGCTGGTCGATGCCCCTGATGATGCGCTCACACTCTTGGTCACGTGTGCGTGAGCCCCACTCTCCTTCTAGAGGCTTGTACAATAAGGCTTTCTGCTCCTCCTCAGTTAGAGGCACACTCAGACCTAACTCGTCAGGAAATGCTGCTGCAGACAGACGGACAAAATGAGATGGAGGAAAACAAGAGACAGACAATCAAAGCTCCGTTTGGATTACTTATTAAAACAATGCCAGCTGGACATCAGAACAGTTGATACTCTCAGTCTGATGGTTGCTGTGATGACTACCAAGTTTGTGTGTTTGCATGCGGGTTTTGCCTACATTAAGGGGACCAAATGTCACCACAAGGACAGTAAAACCTGAAATCAGTAACATTTTCGGGACCTACCAAGAGTTCCCAATAAGAAACATATGCTCAATAAACACGCTCTATTATTTAATGGAAATGTAAAAAATAAAACACAAAAAAACAAAGCCACTCAAAGGAACTGCACTCAAAGTCTTTTATCAGAGCTGAAAATATTTTTAAATATGGGAGTGTGGTACCCTGTATGAAATCAGAGCAGTGTTATATTTCTCAACACGTGCTTTTGTGCTTGCTTTTAATAGTGGTGTGAAAATGAATGTGCTATGAGATTAATTAAACATGGTTAACATCATTCAATTTAACACAGTTAATGCATTTATCTAATGTGATCTTACAACAGCTTCATTCTCTTTTGAGAGACTTCCGCAGACTAGTTGCTTTAGCACAGATGGTTCAATACACGCCCAAAACAATCTCATATTTACAAATGATGGGGGGGGATTAAAATTTTACCTGATCCAGCAGAAACACACAAGTCATAATTCATATAAAGTTTGGGATCAGTAAGATCGTTTAAAGTTTTGAAAGACGCCTTATATGCTCACCAAGCCTGCATTTATTTGATCAAACACGCAGTAAAAACAGTAATACTGAAAAATACATAATTTTTTTAAATACATAGATTTTTCATTCTTTGATAAATAGAAAGTTAAAAAGAACAGCATTTATTGAAAAAGATTTTTTTCACACAATCAAACAATGTAAAAAGTCTATGTAAAAATCTAAAAGTCACTTTTGATCATTTTAATGCATCCTTGCTTTTGTTAGATTTTATTTTATTAGTAGAATATTAATTTCTTTAAAAAAGTTGAAAAGTGTAGCTAAAAAAAGTACATTAACTTGCAACATTTTGGCACAATTGTGAAGTTTTACCTAGAATCTCTATATATTTATTTCTAGGCAAATTAAAGCAAACTTATACATATAATAATTCAATATTCATTAAATAGACAAAGTTGTTTTATTTTACTGATAACTGTAGTGATTGTGATTATCATACCTTCATTGGGAATCTCTTCCATGTCCCATGGGCTCATCTTTTCTGTATCTCCATTATCCCAGCTGCATCACACAATAACACGAAACTGTCAATATTATGTCATCTACTATTGCATCCACCCCCCTCAAAAAATATGTGCAACACCACACTAAGCACTAAGTATAGATTCATTTCTAAACCTCCATATAAAACATATTTAGTCTTAAATTCGACGTCAAAGAGAAAGTGAAGTTCGAATCAATTAAATCCAGAAAGATTTGTTGGTTTTGAACGGGCTATTTGCTAATGTGGTTAAGACAACATACAATAGAGGTTAATGTAGAACTAACAGTGTGTGCTGTTTGTGGTCTCATGGCTTCACGCTTGGTTAGGACACAATGTAGCAATAATTGAATTGCTCTATAACATGTGTAAAGATGTGTAGATGGACACGGAGAACTGACCAGACATTGTAGCACTGGAACAGAGAGTCTGGATATTCAGCCTGGTAAGGCTCCTGACTCTCAATCGTACCAAACCACCAGGCATCATCTATCACTGTCCGGAAACGATCACCTGACAAAATAAATCCATCTCAAATTAGACACACTCATCAACAGTCATTAACAGAAGGCAACAAATCAAGTTTAAAAAAAGTTAATAATACAATTAATACAGACAATTACTTGAATAGCTCTTCTATTACAATTAAAAATGTATTAACAATTTGTGATAGATAAATAGAAAGACTGTGTCAAGGACAGTAAGTTTTTAAAGAGGTTTTTATGAAATAGCAAAGTTATTTCAGGTAAAAAGGAGTGTGTACAATCACATCTGTTCAATGTCTAAGTTTTTTGAATACTTTGACACTTTAGTCAACATTTTTGGTAGATTCGATTTTTTTTGCAACAGGAATAAACCAAGATGAACACAATGATGACGTTTTTAATGATTTAGCACTTGCATTTTGAACTAGATTTTATAAAGACTTCTCCTTTTCATCATATTGAACATCCCTGTGTGTCACTGACCCATTTAAACCTATAAAAAGTAAATATCTGTGCAGAAATGCACTCAATTCACACACACTAACCTATCATCCAGTTTCTCTGTCTTGCATTATCAAACTGCTGCCGAAGTACCAGGAAGTCGATGACATCAGGCATGTCGTGGTACCTAAGACCACAACAGAAATGCGAGTCACAGGTTAAAAGCCACTCAGCAAAGATCATGGTGAATAAGTCACTGTGACTCATGCAGACAGTACTCACTTCATAGAGAAAGAGCCACCTGTCAGTTTGCCAGTGTCTGGGTCCAGGAAGGCCAGCTTCAGACAGCACAGAGTAGGCAAACCCACCTCATACTTAATGCCCACTATCTTCAACAGCTCCTGCTCCTGCAGGCACACAATCACAAACCATTTCCTATATGTTTTATCATGTGCATAAAAATACTGTGAGGTTAAAGTTCATTTCACTGAAGACTTACCCTGAGCTCTAACTTGTGCCAAGGCTGTTTTTTAGGATTTATACTGAAGATTTTATTTTTTTTGGCCATCTCCACATAAGCTTCATGGCCTTGACGGAAATAATATACCTGTTCACAAACATAACAAGCAGTTTACTGTTATAAGCATGTTTCCACACACACCACATAAATAATAATATTCCACATTTTATTATGCTTTAGCAGACTAATGTACAGAAGAATGTGTTTTGTACCTCATCACCCATCTGTGGGGTGAAGGGGCATCTCCGTGGCATGGTGTCAGTGATCCAGGCGGAGGGCAGCCATTCCTCTAAAGTCAAACCCTGGTTCTGCAGTTCAGGTATCCTCTGATCATATAAACACACACACACACACACACACACACACACACACACACACACACACACACACACACACACACACACACACACACACACATATATATAATAAATTCAGAGTAACTTAAAAACAGAGCAGGACTTTCACAGAAATCTGAAAGTGAACTGAAACTGTCAATGGAATGTCCCAGGGGTTATTCTTTATTTTAATTAAATTATAAAAAGATCTGTCTCAGATGTAGACTTTCTAGATCCATGATGATCTCATCAAGAAGTGAAATAAAATATTTTAACTTTTATTACATAAAAATGAGTCATATTTTTACTCGAATAAAGACTAATGACTCAGCTATGCCGTCATTTCCACCACAACCAAATATTTGCCATTAATAAAGTTCTTTCAAAAGTTTGTGCATTTGGTTACCAAGGAGACAACAGCATGAACTTGAGATGGAATATGAGACATTTGATGTGGAATACAAAAAGGGGGGGGGGGGGGGGGGGTCACAGTTTTCAACAAGGTTTTTCACAGAAAATGTGTTTATTGTAATTTCCAGTCAAGATGTAATTGTAAAATTATGCAGAAAGTGTGAAAATATTATTCAATTTTGTGTATTTGGGATACATCAAATACTAGCTATGAAATTAGCTATGGAAAGAGAAAACAATCTGTCATTTTATTCCAAAAATGTTTAAAATATAATTTCCAGCTTAAAAATTAATGGTGATATGATGGAAATCAGGTCATATGGAAACTAAAACAAATTGTCAATGGACAAATTCAAGAAACTAGTGAGCTTGATAAGCATGTTTTAAGAGAGGAGTCCATAGTTGAAACAACACACAAAGAACCACTGACCTTCCGCTTCTCCTTTGGCTTCTTCTTCTTTGGTAGTGCTCCATCTTTTTCCTGCTTTTCTTTCCTCCTCTCCTTCTTGGGGTCTTTTTTCTTCTCTCCATCTTCTTCCGAGCTGCTGGCATTCTTTTTCTTTTTCTTCACGCTGGTCTTCTTGGGCGGTTCCAGGTTTATTCCAGCATCTGCTGTCCAGTCTGAGTAATCGCTGGAGTAATCGCTGTAATTATAAACAGACCCAGCATATATGTGTGGCTCTTGCGGGCGTATGTGCATGCCAGATATATGGCACTATGTCATATAAAGTTTGAGGGTAATGAACATTCACCTGGAGCTGCTGTTATCATCAGGCCAGGGTTCTTTTTCCTCCCTTTCCTCATCTGATGATTCTCTGCTCGGAGGTCTTGCTTCGGGTTCTCCCTAAAAAACAACAGATCCAATGAGACCGAAGATTACCACACTCTTTTTATGCCATTCTCAGAACACAGCAACGGTTCCAAAAAAAAATTCAATATATTTTAAATTGGAAATTTGGTTTTCAAAGACGCAACAAGTCACTACTCCAGAAAATCCATTTTATAATTCTGGATTTTTGTCTGGCTATAACTTAGGGCTCTATTAAATGTTATATTTTTTTCCAAATTCACTTTTTTGTGTTTAAATTTTTCTGGATTCCATTTTTGTCCCGTTTTAATTTTTCTAGACTACGTTTTAATGGTTAAATTAAATTATTCATCATAAAGCAGGGGCGGCGCCAGGGAACGCAGGTGCTGAGGGGGTGCTAGATCAATGACAGGGGGAGCTGGGCAAATAATAGTAAATATGACCAAAACATGTTGTTGTTATTATTTTTTTTTTATATGAATAATAAAATCGCTATATAGGCGTATTATGGGAGTATTATCGCGCTTAGCCTACTGTATGACATGGGGGCGTTCCTGCAATCATTTTATTTATTTATTTTTTTTCCTGAGGAATGAGCTTAAAATACTCCTGTCATTTTTGGTTATGCTTTCTGTCATCTCATGCAGTCTCTGTGAATGGAGCGCTCACAAAAATGAACCAGCTCACAGACATAAGAAATAAATTTGCAGAAATCTCGAAAACCTATTAAAAAAACACAAATAAAAAAACAATCTAATCTTCTCTGATTATGTAGTATAGGTGCATTTTAGGTTTGCTGTCAACGGTGGCGGTGACACCGGTGTTAACCACCGTCCCTCACCATCATTTGGATTTTTTTAATAGTAATAAAAATGCTTTAGTTCAGTTTAGAGAACATACACAACAATTAGAACTAAACGTGGCTGCTCAATGCAGCACACCGAACGAACTACAGTCGCAGATCAGATTTCATTTATCACGTGAGGAGAGCGAGTCGAGCTGACCGACAAGAAGAGGTGAGACAGACAAGATGATGGCAGAAGAGTTTCAAAACGAAATGTAAAAGCGCCTGTTTTAAATTTGGATTTTGAAAAGTCTGTTGACCTGCCATTTAGCCTAATATTGGAAGTTTTTATTTATTTATTTATTTTTAACATTCGTTTCTCATTTATTTGCTTCCACAGTATTTGCTGATTTTTATTTTATTTAAACTGGGTGATTCCCCCCCCCATTATTTTACATTACATATGCAGTCCGTGCTTCCAAACTTTCTTAGTCGTTTTGCTAATTCTACGCTTTCTAATTATTTGTTCCTCCGTCTTTGTAAGTTATTTGTTATTTTATATTAGGCATATAGCATGGTGTATTTTTATTCGTTTTGTTAATAAAAGTTCTACGTTGTATTTTGTTGTTGCTTGAATTGAATTCAAGCAATTGATGCCGAATTTACTGCTAATTTAAAAGTGAAAGTAAACTGTGCACGGTGCTTTTACAAGCTATTTAAGCAAAGGGAAAGAGGGAAAACTCAAACAAACTAATAAGAAACAACTGCTTGACGCCAAATTTCCGCAAATTTGAAAGTGAAAGTAACATGTGCAAGGAGCTTTTACAATTTATTTAAAACTGAATAAAAGCGAGGAAAAGAGGGAAAACTCAAATGAATAGGCGGAATAGGCTATAATACGCCTAAATGCCTATATTAAAGGATGGTTTAGGTTATTATACAAATCAATTTAATATAAATGTGCACTAGTTGACTACAAAAATCTTTAGTCGGGGGCAGGCCTACTTGGCACAAATGAACCGATCCATTTTTAAAATAAAATGCTGACATTACATGCAACTGCAAATCACGTCACGTTGTAGCCTATTGCATTGCAGTAGTTATGCATGAGTCAGTTGTTTTTATTTTATTTCATTTTTTATGGGGGTGCTATGGGGGTGCTTTGGTTTTTCTTGGGGGTGCTGGAGCACCTGCTAGCCCCTCCCTAGCGCTGCCCATGTCAAAAAGCATGTTTAATTAATTGAAATCAGGAAACTTACAATATTAAACAGCAATTTATTAAAAGCCTTTTATAATTTTTAAGGCCCTATGAAATGTTTTATTTTTTTCTCAAATTCAGATTATTTTGAACTAATTCTGTTTTCTATTAATTTTCTGGATTCCATTTTAATGGTTTCATTAAATATTAATTATCAAAAGCATCTCTAATTAATTGATTTTATTAAAAAAGTAAATTACTATCATTTTATGTTTTTTTTCTTTTCCAAAAATACTGTGTTGTGTATTTACATTTTTATGCTAAATTAATTCTGGTAAATGTTCCTTTAAAAATAATGTTTTAACAATAATTTTATTAGTAGTAGTACTATCATTACATTAAGTGGTATTTCTGTCACCGTTTCTTCAAGTTAAACCGAACATTTATTTTGACGGGTTGCTGTGAAAACTTTTTAGGTTTCTGTTTGTATATGATATGACGATAATTTTACTCAAAAGAAAGTGTCAAGTGCGAAGTGACTCACAGATCAGTTTTAGAGATTATGTTCATGTGTTCGTGTACTCATATATTGAGGCGGCAGAGGCAGAAAACACTGCGAGCGCCACACGTTCTTCAGTATGTGTGTGTTAAATGAAGATAAATGCACCACATAGACACGCAGAACATGCAGGATTCATATTTAAATGATATTCTTGTGGCTTAATATTAACAGACACTAGTCCAAATAGTGTTTTGATTTAAGTATACTGACGAACGTTTGATGTATCCATTCAAAATTTGGCAAATTCCATGACATTTCACGTTATACAGTAAATTCCGTTTTTATGACTGGATTCCGTACGTGTTTTCTGCATTGCGGGAATCATATGACCCTATATGATTATATAAATCATATGACTACTGATTAAGAAAAAAAAAGTTTTTGCAGTGTAAAAAATATTCACAAACAAGCCTTTTCACACCAAATGCTGATTTGAATAAAACCAGAGTGTATAAAATATTCACAAATATGATCTGACCACAATCTGACAATTGTCTGAAAAGTGAGCAGAATGACTGCTATCCAAACTGACCAATAACTGCTATTTACAAAAAAAAAAAATCTAAACGCTAAGTTAAAAAAAACAAACAATGGATCTTCACAGTTCGATCATTCTGTTTCTGTGAGAAGTAGATTATTTCTTTTTAAAACATGTCATACATCTTTTTCATACTGAAAATTATGATTTGGTGTTAGTAGGCATCTGCACTGCAGTTGATACTGTGAATCTGTTATAAATCGTTCTATAGATTGAGAAACTTGCTATGGATGCAACATTAACACTGTAAATGGACCACTCACACTTCTAACAGAGATTTTAACACTACAGATGGAACAATAACACTTTAGACACAATGGCAATAAAAAGACAATCACCACAATAAATGAAACATTCTCAATTTTAAATGTTCAAGTCAATATGAATTTAAAACTGACCCTATGTACTTCCGTAATACACATTCTTGTATAGTACATGATTAATCTGTGACAGTCTAAAGGTAATAACTTGTGCCACCTCTGAAATGGAACTTTCCTTTTTAATTGGTGCCACTAGGCCCTTTAACATTTCAATCACCTGTCATACAGAAACCTTTTTTCCCATTTCACTCAATTCCTGGTGAAAGTCCCATATATTTTTTCTCTTAAATCATCCACATGTACACTACCTGTAAAAGTTTGGGGTCAGTAACACTGTTTACTAACTACATGCAACACGCCATCTTTTCCATGTTAATCAGAGTTTGTCCTAACTAGCACTGACGGCGACACATGAAATTTCTATTTTAGAAATGGTTTCTATTTCCGCGACGTTGCGGCTGGAACAACAACGTACAAACTATGGTAATCTCAGGTAGTGGTCGACCGATATGGGTTTTTTGACAGCCGATGCCAATGCCGATATCTTGGAAAGCAGGGGCCCAATAGCCGATATAAAGTCGATATATATTTTTTTAATTTTACGTAATATTTAAGAAATTTAAAATCGTTTGACAATGGATTAAAAAATAAATGTGTAAAATAAACATACTTTTACTTTAGATGACAAAGTATTTTTCACAAATAAATAAATATTTAATAAAAATATAATTAAAAAGGAAGTAAACACTGTAACCAACAGGGCACTCAGTATTCTGGAAAGTTTGTGAGCATTGGGAATCATATTTTTCAAATAAAGCCAAGGTAGAGCTCATTTTTACATACAGCACACAGTGAAAATGACATGAATATGACAGTGGGCAAATGCATAAAGCGCTGCATAATTTGAAATCACGAGTTTAAAGTTTAAAGCATTCAATTCACACAGACCGACTGTCACACAGAGCACACGCGATCATGCAGGATACAAATGCACACGTCACAAGATCTCACAACTGGATTCGACTAAGTTTGCAAGGTTTGTGAATTTAAATGTTCATTAGTCATTCAAAGATTTGTTTAAATGATATGAATGCGTATTTGCTTAATGCTGACGGCAAACGAGAAAGTATTATAATGTTTGCCTTTCTATTACTAATAATATAAAAGCAATCGTTATAATACTTTTTGTATAGATTAATTACTTTGTTTAACCGTTCCGATTATTAGACAGACTTCTATCCGTATTTGACAGAACTGTTAATGACGACAGGAGAATGTGAGTGCTGTGTGAATGTGAGTGCTGAAAGCAACAACAGATAGTTTACCTCAGATCTTGAAAATAAATTCAAGCAAACATGTACGTTAAAACTGAGAGCACAGTGCAAACCAACAAGCGTTTTCTATGACAAAGATGGTATCAGTCACTCAGTATGTACATTTAGTGATGTTAAAAAGGTTTGATATTTATGAATTAGATTATAAACTCATCCATTTCATTGCGAGTGCAGTGAGCTTCCAGAGAAAGCCCGCTCACACACGTTTTTGATTGGCTGTGCTATTTGACTGATTCTGTCGCGTTGTGGTGTTGCGTCACGTCTGGTGTGGACACCCAAACTTCTTGTCGCTGGAATCTTGTCGCGTCACGTGTAGTTAGGACACGGTGTAAGATGTCTTTTATTCAGCAAGGATGCATTAAATAGATCAAAACTGACAATAAAGACTTTCATAATGCTGTTTTTTTGGAAGTTCATATTCATCACAGGAAAAAACTACATTTTAAATTACTTTCAAATAGAAAAGAGTTATTTTAAATTGTAATAATCTTTCCAACCTAAAATTTTTGAATGGTAGCGTAAGTTCATTAAATGGGCAGTTACACTGACTTTACTTTTCCCTAAAAGGACATCTTTTGACTGTACCTCAGAAGCACTGTGTTCTTCCTCGTTGGGTTCACTCTGACGACTTGTTTCCTCCACGGCCAATCGTGTATGGTAGTTATGCTGGTTACCCTGGTGACGGCGCCCCTCCTCCATAGAATTTTCTATAGCATGCTGGTATGAGAAATACACACATTAATTTGCATGTTAAACAGCAACTAAGGCTTTAGCAACATTTAATTGGATGTAAAGATTTGGTGGTGAATGATGCTGCACACAAACTATTATTTTCACTAAATAAAATTTTCACTAAAAATATTTTCAAATGATATATGATAATTTACCCGGTTTTCTCTGTGGTACTGGCTGTGTACGCTGCGTCTCCTCCTTTCTGACCTGTAGACGTTGATTTCCTCTTCTCCTTTAGCTGCACGCCAAATCTCCTGCTTACTGCATTCACAAACAGACACAAAAAACAGACAAACTGCATTACACTAAGAAAGAATAGAAAGAAGACACGAGAAGGTCTTGTTTGAGTTGCAGGTGTCTATCAAAATAATAAATACAACAGATATACAAATGTTTCAACATTTTACATCATAAGGTTTGTTTGTTTTAATATTTCAAATCCTTTCTGCCTTTTTCAAGGATCAAAATAACATCTGTAAGCCAGAGAAATGCATTCTCAGACATTTGAAGTCTCAGACATTTGAATGTGTGTTTTTACCAAGCTATAGCTGGTGAGAGTTCAGGAACGAGGACCCTTCGACTCCATGCCACCAGGTCTCTCTCAGTGGCAATCTCACTGCGTGGAGCGTTACTGTGCATCTGGCGAACACCTTCAATCTGTCCACTGCGTCTCAGACCCACATTAGGTGGAGAAGAGACCTCTGTGGGAGAACTGACGGATCCTACACACACAAACCAGATATGCAACCAGCATCAACACTACTGTTATAATACCCCCACCCCCACCATCTGATGACATATTTATACTTTACAGAAGTGACAACTTGAGCTGGCTCACTGGGGGTATGTAAGGCACTATTCTTTGTATAGTCTCTTTAGAAAACAATTCAGAAATGACATTGTCTGGCTTTTCAATTGTTTTAACTGTAGACTGCTGAGTGCATTTGTAAATGTCTTGTTTTTCTTTTAAATTGGCTCTTTGTTTTATTGTTTTTGTTTTTTGTAATATAATGCAACAATTGTTATTCTACATTTAAATACTTTTGGTATTTTTTAATTTTCTTGGATAATTGACATGGCTGAAAAATATCAAGTGCTTTTTTGATATTTTATTTAAGTCTTATTCAGAGTTATTGTTAACTAAAACAAAAATGAATAAAAAATTAAAATGATATAAAGCTTAAAATAAAATATAAACATTAGATGAAAAAAAAAATTAAATAGCATATAATATATAAATAATATTAGTATAATTTGTAACACAATTGTTTTGTGATAATTTTGTAATTATTAAATTGATAAAATGTATAATCATAGTATAAAGTACTTTTAACTATATAAGTAATAAATGTTAAAAATAAATTGGTATCAAGAATCATGAAATGTCACTATTGATTGGTATCAAACATTTTACTATTGTGTCACTACACTACAAAAAATGTGTGCATTACCTCTGCTGGCTCTGGTGTCAGACCCCAGTCTCTGGTCCTGCTCTTGCTGTAGTCTCTGGATCATACTATCAAGAGGACTAGAGCCTTCTGCAGCCTGCTGACTAACCACCTGATTCAGCCCTGAGTGAAGAAATAAGAAACAAACACATAGACATTTGAACACTTTATTAGTGTTCAGTGACAGCTTGCAGGTGTATGATTTCATACACAAATAAAAACACAGAAAGGGACCAAAGAGACACTGTCTGTTTGCTTTTCTTACCTGATGACGTGAGCCCCATCTGGGGTATGAGCTGTTCCTCTCTGCAGTTCTCTCTGCCAGGAACCAGTCTCTGGTAGCGTGGAGGGTGAGGATTCCCATCCACATCCACCAGGAATGGCGGTGGCATGAGATGAGGTGCCTGCTGGGTCTGTTCATCCAGCACAAAGTTATGGGCATCACGGATAAGCGGCCGATAATCAGTGTGGAAGAACATCTGATCTGCTATCTAGAAAACAGATCAATAGATACATTCACAACAAATACACATATACTAACTGAGTAAGACAAAAAGGGCCTCAGACTGTTCAGAACACAGAACCTTATTATTCTTGTTACTTCTGCTATGGATGCACTTCATATTAGTATCATATCAGTTATAGACTGATATTAGAATTTTTTTTTAAATACTGACATCTGCCAGTACTGAATATTTATTTGTGCATGCTCATTTCCCCATTTTTTTATATTTAGATTAAAATTTCACTCACTTTAAATAAAATCTTTAAAAACAATAATAATTTAATAACACTATTAAATATAATCTTTAGTAAATGTCACAATGAACACAATATTTTTATACTATAGGCCTACATTATAATGTTGTGATGCCTAAATTTATTTGCAGCATTTAAAATAATAAATTTTAGTTTTTTAAGTTTTATTTTTATCTTAACACTGTCCATTTATCAGTTTTTGGTAAGTTATCGACTTATCTATTGCAATTGTTAACTACAATGAAAATCTTAGAATTTTTAGTTTTTGAAATAAAGCTGAAATAAAATAAAATATAAATATTAAAATGAAATGTTATATAAACTAACTCAAATATATAAGGTTAAGTTGAAGTACTAACATTTTTTAAATTATAAAACTGAATTAAAAGTAAATAGAAATATTAAAAAGCTCATAAAAATGACAAAAGCACATAAAATTACTGATTACTTAAACTAGAATTAAAATGAAATCATTGAATGCAATGTGATGAGGTCATGTAACAATACACTATTCATTATAGAGAGCAAAATGTTGCAAATAGTATGCTAATATTTCATTCTGATCATAGCATCTGAGACAGACATTGGCATTCAGTACCTTATCATATCTGCTGCTAGAGCCGAAGCCAAAGATGAGCAGGTGACCATGGGAGTCCGTGCAAGCGAAGTGCTGCCCATCTGGAGAGCACTTACAGTCAAAGACCGCACCGTGGCCCTGACCCTCGATCTACACACACACACACATACACACACATAGAGAAAGGATGTTTGTGAGGGACAATAAACACCAATAAATCAATAGATTTGCATATATTTGTTTTAGTCAAACATCTGATGCAATGTGATTAAAGAAATATAGTGTAGCCATTTAGATTACCATGTTAAAGTAAGAGCGTATTTTGACTCCTCTTGCCAGATCCCAGACGATGGCGTTTCCGTCGTGCCCAGCAGAGAAAAGCACTCTGGAATCAAATGGATGTGGCTCCAACACAAACACCTCATCCTCATGGCCCTGTGGGTGAAGGCCATAACGGCAACATTATTTATTATCTCATATTGCCTCCTTTCAGTCATTGTGAAGAGATCTTTACAGTCTTACCATCAATACATGAATAAGGTTCCCTGTGTACGAGTTCCACACTTTCAATGTCAGGTTGTTCGCAGCGGTAATGACTGTGTTGTCATTGCAATCCCAGGCCACCATAGTCACCTTCAGTTTGGTAACTTTGTCCTCTAATGGTGGAGGGTTGTACTTGCTAAAAAGACAGAAATAAGAAAAGTATTTTATATAAAATAGTGTGACATTTCTAACTTTGCTTTATAGCTGGCCTACTTTTAAAGAGCAAGAGCAATAAGAGACAAACCAGTATACAAAATGAAATATATAAACATGCATACATTCATGATATTGCCAGAATAACAATGAGTGAAATTTTGAGTTAACATGAATTACAGAATGTCTAAGAATCTTACTGTAATTGTTTTTCTTTTTCATGCCATAAGGCTTGACAAGGACTGTCTAAGTTAAGTTAACATGCAGATAAATTAACATGTTTATGTTTCTATGGACTGATGGGACCTTTATCGGTAAATGATGGAGAATGCCTATAGTTTTGTAAGTGTTTTTTTTGTTTGTTTTTTTAAGTTAAGAAGATAATTGGCCATTCGTAAAGAGCTTGATTGACAGGCGATCTGAACAATCCTTTCCAAATAGAATATGAATTCATTGTTGTGATTCTGTTGGTGGCTTTACAGTTTTCATCTCAGTCGTTCCTGTGCGGTCAGAATCAATTGCTCTCACGGGGCTCCAAAGTAATTATGTTGCTAACAGTCAATTGTTTAGCAAACAAAATGTAACATTAATGCACAATTAATCAAGCCATACCTTTGAACAGTGATTAACATTTATCTTACCCAGGTAGCTTAGTGGCCATGTCCAGGAGAATGCTTCGCCAGTCCTGCTGCTGCAGCTGCCATATCCGCGCTGTGCCGTCTCTACTGCCACTCACAAACCTACACACGCATAGATTTATGCTCAAAAATGTAATATATACAAATACATACTCTGAGGCTTCAAGAAAAGGAATTAATGAGGCACACTGATAAAATTTTAATACACTAAAATTGAAAACTTCATTGCTGTCTTAAAATGTTTAGCAAAATGTGGTACAACAATGATTAATTAATTCCACTTCAACCATTTTTAAATGACTTACAGAAGAAGGAAAATTACTTGAACCTCTGAAAACTCATTAAGTTAACTGGATGATGAAGGGTTTTTGTTTTACAGTGTACTGAATGTGGCTCTTGAATTGTTGTATTGTATTGTGTTGTATTGCATTACTCTATAAGACATCTTATGTGCTCATATAGCACAATTTTTTTTGCACTAAAAACCACTCATAATTTAGTTATGACAATTTTCCCTCTTTCTAACCCTTAAAATGATATGGTCAGTTTTTGTTACTATGCCTTTAGGACCTCCATAAACACCCACTTTGTATTTAAGTAAAAGCGGTATTATTGAGAAGACGTAGTATTGATGTGTTAACATTTACATAAATTTTGTGTATGCTTATGTGCACCGCTCCATAAAACAGTGATGTTTACTGATGTGTGCTGTATGTGAATTAAACAGCAAAAAGATTATTTTCTCAACTAATGTATTGTTTTCCAGTAACAATATCTAAACATCTTTAAAGCAATGAGAAGTAAAATTATTACATATTACATTAATAATACAAATTAAGTTTTATCCTCACAAAATTTTTACAACACATTTTAATCTTAATCTTATCATATTTTAGTCTTAATATCTCACACAATTTTTCTTTTCAGTTAAAATCATCTAGGGGTGTTTAGATATTTGTGCTGGAAAAAAAGGCAAAAACAATGAAGAAAATTTTTTTTGAAGCGATGACACAATTTCACTATATAAAAAGCAAAAATTGCATTAGGTTGTGATTATGTAATTTTTAATGAGCTGATAAGTGTACAACAACGTAGATGTGTATTACTCTATGAGGTAGCGTGGCTCTATAAATGAGTTGGAGTATATTACTCTGTTAAATAAGATTATTTTTGTGACATGGTTTTCTTCTTTTTGACAGTACACTCTGCAGTTCTATTGATTGGTGAGGTTTCTTCCCTTCTTATATATGTAACACTGGATGCTGTCTCCTTCGGTGCATAGAATCTGTTCATGTGAACATCCATCTTTTTAATTCCTTAGGGACCTGTTACAGACCTCTCCATCTTATTACTCTCCTTCTCTCCCTTACTCCTCCTTTTCTCCCTCTTCTCCTCAGTCACACTCGCTATTTCCCCCTCCCCCAATGCAAAAACATTTGCTCATTAAAGTAGAGCGAGTGAGGAACATAAAAGAGCTTGCAGAGACTGAATAAAGAGCTGTTGTGTCACATGCCTGTTGTTTAAGTAGAAAGACATTTCATGCACTTGAATTCTTGTGCGATGTGTATCTGAAACGCATGTCTGTGTGTGTTGGGAACAAGGGTGTTTTTTCTGCTGACAACACCAGCTTGTAATAATTATAAGAACCCCCAGGTTCCATTAATCCAACAAACCTGACACACACACACACACACACACACACACACACACACACACACACTCTCCTTCACAATCGCACATGTACACAGATAAATGGAGCCAGTGTTGCTCACCGATCGCCACCATGGGAGAACTGGATGCTGTCGACTTTGTCCTGAGGAAAAAGATGAAGTCATTAAAAAACATGAGGGGAACCTCAAAGTAATAATGAATTCCTTCAACAGTGAATCCAGTAAAGAGAATAAAAATGAGGTGCTTTATAACAATACATCAATATACACACAGTTTTAGAAATACTGAGAATTTTTTAGGTTGAACTGTAATATATGTTAGTGCTTTCAATCAATCAATTTATATGTTCTAATAAACTAATTAACCACACATTTTTTTGTAATTAAACATAGCAAAATTTATAATCATATATATTTTCACACTGAATCACCAAATTAGAATGTAGAAACAACATAAAGAAGGTATATTTTATATTTATTTGATTTCTGCCACCTTTTTTACTAAGTACTGTGAATGAAGGACACAGATACCAAAACTAGCACTGATACTGATGCCTCTGATGACTAAATATAGGCATTCAACAAGATGAATCTGTGTTTTCTAAATACATTTTAAATTTACATTTAAATGCTTTGCTGAATAAAGTCACTCACAAAATGCAAACAACACACAAAAAGCATTACATACAGTGTGAGACTCCAGCTCAGATATCTTCTCTGGTTGTCCATCTCCAAAGTAATAAACCCTAATAATGTGATCAGTGCTGCCTGTCGCGAGGAACATCCCACCTGAAATATTAGCAAACATCATTTAACATTACAAAAATTACACTATCATCATCATCATTATCAATAACACAGCATAATGAACATACAAACCAGAAAAAATCAATTTTTTTTTTGTCAATTTTCATGCAGGCACAATCTCTTTTATCAGCAATAATCACTGTGTTCATAAAAAAGAAACTCTAATTGCTCAAATGAATTCAGAACATGTATTACCAAAGACATGAGGAGAAAAGAACCAGAATCTGTTTCTATCTTTGTGTAAGTGTGTATGTGTCTATCTGGGTAAAAGCCAGTTGAGTGTTTCCTTTCTTCAGTAATGTGTATTTGAAGAGCTCCTGCAGTGCTGAACACTCTCTTTTTAAAAAGTCTGTGATATCTGTCTGACAACAGGATATTTATAGACTCACTTGCAGAAAAATGTTTAAGCCAAAACGATCCGCTGTCACTCTATAATCTGCTATCAGCTTTCAGAACAATGAAAACATGGGAATAAATAATCACTTAATCACGTTTCTATGGGAGCACATGAATTCATATAATCATGGGCATGAGTCTTAAATATCACGGCTGTCAGCTGATTACAAATTGTAGTCGAATTACAAATTTGCAGATGAATTAATCAAATTAACTGAAATTAATCACATATATAAATATTTGCCAAGAGATGCCCCAAAATTAAGGTAATAATGGCAAACAAAAGCATTGACAAAGTGAATTACAGTCAATATTGTTTCTTTAGCAGGGCTCTACAGTGCGACCATTTTAGTCGCACACATTTCATATTTGTGTTGCGCTTAGGGAGCTTCAAAGGTTTCTAACGTAGGCTACTTCCAACGTGTTTTTGCAGCATTGAGTAATGTATCACAGACCTCTCATTATAACAAAAAATGTGTAGATAGAGTGTAAATAAGAGATTCACTGCGAAGTGTAAGGAGCTTCGTTGATTATAATGGAGTTTTGCGAGATCGCGATGAACTAAGATGAGTGACAGCTTTTAATGATTATTAGGGAGTTTGCAAATGTGATATTGATTTAATACAACAGTTTATTAAACAAGAAGTTAATATTCAGTGACTTATATTGTCTGACTACAACACTATTGCCTTATTTTGCTCTATTTCGTCAACGAAAATAGTTTCAAACAAAGTGACATCTGAGCCGCTGCGCATCTCCATTAAAACAGCGGTGTTTCATTCATGAATGAACTGCATTGTTAAACGAATCTAGTGAGTCAATGGTTCAATTACCCATTCATAAAGGCAGTCACGTACTTTGAATGAAAAGCCAGCCGTTCAAACGAATCAAATAAATGAATGATTCAGTGATAAAATCAGTGACTTGCCGCCACCTGCTGGCAGTTTTAGTTTAATTTGTAAATGATCTTTTCTGTTATTTAAATCAGTTAATATTTCTATATTCAAAATTTTATATTTAAAACATTAACCTCAACATGAATTTATGAATTGAATTGCACTCATGCCGCCTCTTAGCCTCATTAAACATCTGAAAATACACAAGCTACTTGTGTGTTCTTCTGTGCCACCTCTGTAGTACAAATTTATTTCTTAAATATTGATTTCATTTGATTGGTAATTTATTCTTATTCTACTTTTTATTCTGTTGTTTTAACAGAATAAATTGTTATATTGTTTTATAAATGTTTTTTGTTTATATAAAAGTTATAAAATGTTATAAATGTTTTTTGTTGTTTTTTTGTTTTGTTTTATAAATAGTTTTATTCTGTTGGGGAAGTTGTGGCCTAATGTAGAGAGTCGGACTTGAAATCCAAAGGTCGCGGGTTCAAGTCTCAGGTCTGGCAGGAATTATAGGTGGGGGAGTGAATGTCCAGCGCTCAATACCACGACTGAGGTGAGACCCTTGAGTAAGGCACCAAACCCCCAACTACTCTGCTCTCTGTGTGTGTGTGTGTGTGTGTGCGTGCGCGCGTGTGCACTCTGCTGTGTGTGTGCACTTTGGATGGGTTAAATGCAGTGCACAAATTCCGAGTATGGGTCACCATACTTGGCCACACGTCACTTTCACTTAATTAGAAATGTTAAAAAGCTTATAAATATATTTTTTTGAATTTGATAAATAAAAGACTATACACTTTTAATAAAATTAGAAAAATGCCATTACAAAGGTAAAAACAAAATTCCCTGTAAAACACTTTAAGGAGTCAAATATCACCTCATAATGGGAAGGTTAATTTTTTATCAGAATTTTAAATTATTAATTAGAAGGTGCTCCTAAATTTTGACCGTGCTCCTAAATTTTTTAAATTAGGAGCACAAGCGCACCTAAAAAGAAAAGTAAGCATAGAGCCCTGTTTTATTTCCATACTATTGACTTTAATTCTATCACTGGCCTACAGTCAACAGCAATCCATTTAATCAAATTTGTCAAACTGTCCAAGAAAGATTTAGGGGCCATTTACACAGGACTGTGCATTATGTTGACAGCCCTAATAAATATAGATTTTCTCACAAGATTTATTTCATTTGCTATCACATATGATATATAAGATCACAACTGTATCATATGTCATATGGTAAAGCAGTTAATACCACTGATCAGTGTCTCTAAACTCAAAAATGTTTTCTGTCCCATTTCTGAAAACATCAAGTTTTACTACAAGCTCAGTGTTTTGACAAAAGAATTTGTCACATGGGTTGCTGTGACAGGCTGTGAATGATCAAATATATAGTTTTTTCATATTCGTCATCCTTTCCTTTCAAAATGCTTGTTACGGATGCGAAAACGCAGAAAATCTAACCTGATCAGAATTTTTTTATGACGGTAGAGTGTAAACATGATTGACACAACGTGAGGCTGTATTTATTTTTTAATGTGCGAAAAATTCGGATGAAAATTTCAGACTCAGTGTGCAATGACCTTAACTGATAAAACAAAATATGGTAGAGGTGAGAAAAGAGCTTTGACACTTCTGGCCTACCTGCACTAAAAGAGGAACAGATCATCTGCACGCCTGGTCTGGGCCGCTCAATGAATTTGCTGGGTCGCTGCCTGCACACACATATAAACACACAGAAACATGATGAGTGCCAGAATATATTCTCTCGGTGACCTTATTTAAAGGTGAAAGGAGTCATTTCTGCACTAAAATTGAATTGCAAAAATAACAAATGAAAAATCAAAACACTGAAACATATATTTCACATTGGTTCAAAAGATAATGGCATGCTACAATTCCATGTTTATCTTTTGCATGAATTCAATTAAACAAAAAGAGCTTCAAATACTTGCTCTGAATAGCTAAGAAAAGATTGCAAAACCTAAAACCCCATAGATGAGTGCAAGAATGAAGGAAACACACCCGAATTTGAGCGTGCGTGCATCCCACTGCCAGAAACAGATGGTGCCGTCAGCTCCAGTGGAGGACAGGAACCTCTTATTGCCACTGCACAGAGGAGAAAACTACACACACACACACACACACACACACACACACACACACGAAACAGGATTACAACACAGTAAACGTTGTCTCTATGAGTTGGTGTGTGATTGTGCATGCCTAAATACACTGCAAAACATACATTGTAAATTTAATGTGAAAGATTGAGGTCATTAAGAGTTTTTGTTTTTTTTTGAGCGAGAGAGAGAAAGAGAGAGAAATGATAAAAAGTGACAGTTAAGGTATTTATGTATTTTCTGTAATCTATAACAAGAGATCTCTATTTGAAATGTTGTTTATTTCAACTAGATAAACAGATTTTGAACTTTTGATTCATCAAAGAATCCTGACAAAAACATATCAGTTCACAAAAAATATTAAGCAGCACAACTGCTTTATTCAGCATCGTATAATGATTTCTGAAGGATGATATGACACTTAAGACTGGAGTAATGGCTGCTTGAAATTCAGCCTGGCATCACATAAATAAACTACATTTTAAAATATATTAAAACAGAAAACAGTTACTTTAACAATATTTCACAATATTATTGTTTTTTTTCTGATTAAATAAACGCTGTCTTTGTGAGCATAAGGGACTTTTTTGAATGGTAATGTATATTTCTGGCTACTAGAAGTTTCACAGTCATTTTTACAGTAGTTCTGTTGTTTATTATAATTAAGTAACACTATATTTTGACTTCACAGTGAACAGGATCAGGAAGTGAGCTGTACACACAATAATTAGCCGTGTCTGCATTCTAATAATCTCTGTATATTGTGCCATGCTGGCACTTAGGTTCCTAGCACGCACTGCCGATTTAATAAATTATGTTGTTGTATCATTTTAGTAGTATTTATTTCACTGTTAATTGCAACATTGAAACAAGGATTTTCTGTAAAGCTGCTTTGAAGCAACAAGTATTGTGAAAAGTGCTAATCAAATCAACTTAAAATAAACTATTTTGCTGGCCCGGTTGACAACTCATAATAAAAGTCTCCCTCCTTACAACAGTACTATTTTAACCAGAGTACAATTAAGGTTAATTTTAGGGCTGGATGTCGAGTTCAATCCGACCGAATTGCCTCGATACCATCGAGTATCGAAAAACGTCTTGTCGTTCGGTACCAAATTTCGATGCCTAAGGGGTTAATCTCATCAACGTCAGTGAGGCAATAAGTCTGCAGCACTAGGTGTGTTCAAGTACTCCAGAGTGCAATCTGGACGATGGGGGCGGGGTGACATGTGTTGCTCCGCCCATCCCCGATTCCATTGGTTTATATCACGGCAAATCTTATTGATGTAGACCCGAGCATGCACATTCCTTTGTGTACGATTTTGTAATTGATTTGGCCATGTTACAGAAATATTATGTGCTAACTCTAGAATCATAATAATCTTAATTATTATCTGTTTAGTAACCATGGAAATTTTAGTCAGATGAAGTCATTGTTTACAAATAAACTCTTGATAACAGCACCTCCGGGTTCTTCAGGCTGAATAGCGCTTCATTCATATTTCCTTGAGGATCGGCAGGCCGCGGATCAGCACTAAGTTGGGATTTTACACGCAAATGATGATAATTTACTGTATTTTAGAGATGGACAAACACGAACATAAGCGGCTGATTTTACGTTATAATGCACAACCGTTTTTTGTTGTTTGAAGAGATGATTTATAGCCTACGTTGCTCAATGCGTCACAAACTTGTAGGTTATAAAGTGCTAATAAAATGTTTTCATGGCAAACTCAATGTTTCCTTGTTTATATCTTCATAAAATATTTGAGCCTATATTGATTCTCTTACAGTTTTTAAAGGTTCCTATCTTATAGTAAATAAGTGTCCGTGACATCAGATATTAAAAATCCAATTATTTATGTATCCACACCCTCATTGTGTGTGCGTGTTGAATTTAGATTCAGTTATTAACACTTGATCACTGCAGCCATATAGATCTGCATAACTATCGAATATTAAATCACTCAGAGCTGTAAATCTGTCCAATAGGAGCATTTTTAATGAGTAAAAGAGACCTTCTCTGAGAATAATATTTTTTTATTTATTAAAGACTATAATAACTAAAAATCTAAAATCAGTAGGCCTAATATAGTACAGTGATTACTGGTTCTTTTTAAAGGATTGAGCCATAAAACCAATAATTTAATTTGTGCACATAGCTTATATATAAAAGTATAAATAAAAATGTTGCAGAGAAAATTAACATTTATTGCTTAAATACGCACTAAAGCACATTAATAATAATATTTGCTGTAGGTCAGATTTAATAACAGCTGTTTTAGTAAACAAAAACATTTAAAATAGGCCTATATGCAAAAAAATTAAATAAAATAATAATAATAAGATCAGTGTTTGACATCCGCAAGAGCGACTCGAAAGTGTACGGAGCAGTCTGCTACTACACACAGACTGAAGCGCGTGTGACTGTCGAGGTGATTTCAGTGTCTGCCGTTTCACTAAATGAGGACATAAACACATGAACAACATCTCCAGAACTGGTCTGAGAGTCACTTCATAAGCATTTTACCGTTTGATTTGAGTAAAACTAGCGTCATGTCATATAAACACAGAACTGAATTTTAATAGTAAACCCCCTTTGTTTGCCAAAATAAATAAATAAACTTTGATTTTCGATAATTTAAAGATAAATGAAATTAATGTTTTATGCCTTCAATTGAAAACCAGAACACAGAATTTCTGAGGAAAAATAAAACATTTCATGAGGCTATTTTAAGAATAAATTATTTTCATAAGGCTATTTTAAGAATAAAGTTTTTATGCATTCAAATAATTAGACATACTACACCAGAATTTAATAACAATAAAACATATGGTGAAAGAAAATAAAACACCCACTTATGAAAGTGGATAAAGATCAACCTAGAATAAATGAATAGAAATGATGATTTTGTCTGAGCTATGCGTTTTAAAATGAACATGCACTAGTGTAAACGTAGCCTAACAGATGTGTAAACTGAAAACTATTTGAATTTTATTATTATTTTGTTCCTTTATGCAGTGGCTCAGGAGATGAGGCTTTGAGTCTGTATAAATGTCAACAAGCTGAAAAAATAAAACCAAAGTTTTTTTTTGAGATAATGTAATCTTGTTAAAACTGATTTCATAAAATTGGTATCGGAAAAAGTATCGTTCAGGAACCGGTATCGAACTCAAGATATCGGTATCGGTATCGAAAATTTTTAAATAATACCCAGCCCTAGTTAATTGTTCATAAAAGATTATGTTTTTGCATTATAACATTAAACAATAAATGGCAATGCTTAGTTTATTTTCTCAATGTACAACCAATTGTGTTCTGTAACACTGGCTGGGAGAAAATTAATTAAAAGGTCCAAGTTCCCAGCCAAAGGGAACATGAATCACCCTAATGGTGACTGTTTACACTATTATCCTATAATGGCGTGCAATATGGTCGTCTTTCGCAGTAATTTATTGTGTTACCACACAAAAAAAATAGAAGACCTAGACTGCTATTGATTTCACAGTAAAAAAAAAATTTTTGTAAGGAATTACTGTTAAATCTTTTACAGCATTCTTTGTAATGGTAGAATTCGCATGCATGTCTCATAACATTGTGTCTGTTAAAAGCGCTGAATTGTGAATGTAAATGTGTCACACACCTGTAATGATGTTATGGATGCCGCGTGGCCCTCCAGTACAGCCAGCGGGGCGCAGGTCTGCAGGCACCACACTCTGATCATTTTATCACAGCTGCCGGCTGCCAGCAGGGTGTTCTCATAATTCACAGCCATGTCTGAAATCTCTGCTGCATGACCTCTCAGTGTCGCCAGCAAACGCCCATTATCCGTCGCCCAGATCTTCACCAAACAGTCGTCCGAACCCTGAGGATACACACCACACATGGTAACCCCTCAGACCCTGCCAAAGTCGTGCATCAGAATGATTTTCACACTCAGCCTTCCTTCAGAAGTTCTCTCTAGAAAGTTTGGTCTCTGTGCACTCAAATAAAATCCACTAGAATTTAGTCAAGTGTTTTGCAAATTAATTAACTCAAGCAGAGATTCCAGCCAAACGTCTGAAGTTAAACCAATCCCCCCTGGGCCTCTAAAGATGGGCATATCAAGTCATTTAAATTTACTTAATACAATTACACAGGCTCAGATAACAAGTTCAGTCTGCGCCAAGAGAAGCACATTACCTAAGAGTGAGTAACAATAACCAAAAACAAAACTGATGTCACCCTAAATCAACCCTATTGTTTTATGCATCCAAAACCACTTTGGAAATTTACCTTGCTCATAAAGTCAGCATGAAATCAAAATGCACTCTATTTACTTAATTACTTGAATTCCTGTTCCTGGTCTTATTGTGAACAACTCATCAGTGCATGTTATACCAATAAAACAAAAACATAATACATTCCCTCTTCCTCTGAAATAACTTTCCTTTTTAAGGTTTTATTTATTTATTTTTTTTGTCTTTTAGATTTCTACATAAAATGAGCTATTGGATAATGTTAACCAATAGCCAAATAGCTATCTGTGGACAATAATCGAGAATAGACCAATCTTACATAAAAGCTATCTTATGCAAAATTTTATTAATATGCTTGGACTTTATTATTAAGAATATCTAACACTAAATACAGTCATGGCCAAAAATATCGGCACCCTTGGTAAATATGATCAAAGAAGGCTGTGAAAATTAATCTGCATTGTTAATCCTTTTGATCTTTTATTTTAAAAATTCACAAAAAATCTAACCTTTCATTGGATAATAATTTAAAATGGGGGGAAATATCATTATGAAATAAATGTTTTTCTCTAATACACATTGGCCACAATTAACGGCACCCTTTTATTCAATACTTTTTGAAACCTCCATTTGCCCGTTTAACAGCTCTAAATTTTCTCCTATAATGCCTGATGAGGTTAGAGAACACCTGACAAGAGATCAGAGACCATTCCTTCATCCAGAATCACTCCAGACCCTTTAGATTCTCAGCTCCATGTTGGTGCTTCTTCTCTTCAGTTCACCCACTCATCTATAGGGTTCAGGTCAGAGGACTGATGGCCAGCTGAAGCTTGGTTTTGTGCTCAGTTTTTGTGTTGTTTTTCAGGTTTGTGTTTGGATTATTGTACGGTTGGAAGATCCAAACATGGCCCATTATAAGATTTCTAATGTCAAGTTCACACTGCACGATTTCAGCCCTATTTTTCACTCGCCAACAGGTTTTGATAAATCGCTGACAAATGCCCGAAATCGGAGGCAAATCGGTGCTCGTTCACGAGAGTGACAATCGTGCAGTGTGAATTATCAAAAACGCGATCCGAGAGAATTGCCGATGCGTCGCCTACGCCCGTGAAATATTTGCCATGCTAAATATCTGGAGCTGTCTGCGATTCACAATCCTGCTTTGGGAATGAGTTCTGACCGAAAAATACATCGGTGATGACCTACAGCCAATGAGAGAGAGAGGTGAATGCTACCCCAGATAGTCGTGCAGTGTGAAAACAATGGTGATCCGATGACTTTAAAAATCGTGCAGTGTGATCTCGGCATAACAGAGTCAGTAACTTATTGATTTTTTATCTGTTGGTATTTGATAGAATCCATGATGCCATGTGTCTAAACAAGATGTCCAGGACCTCCAGCAGAAATATAGGCCTACAACATCAAAAATACAGCAGTATATTTCATTGTGCACATGGGGTACTTTTTATCCCTGTGTTCACCAAACACATCTTGAGTGTTTGCTGCTAAAAAGCTAATTTTTTAGTTTCATCTGACCATAGAAGCCAGACCCATTTGAAGTTCCAGTCGTGTCTGATGACTGAATATGCTGGAGTTTGTTTTTGGATGAGCGAGGAGAATTTTTCTTGAAACCCTCCCAAACAACATGTGGTGATGTAGGTGCTGCTTGACAGGTTTTCTGATCCCGAGACTCAACTATTTTCTGCAATTCTCCAGCTGTAGTCCTTGGAGAGTCTTTAGCCACTCAGACTGTCCTTCTCACCATGCATTAGGACGATATAGATCAATATTTTGATTTTTTTGCATCCTCGGATTACAGATTTTCAAATAGTTGTATCTCGGCCAAATATTGTCCTATCCTAACAAACCATACATCAATGGAAAGTAGGCTTGGGCGGTATCCAAATTTTGATACCGTCAAACCTCCTCCCTATTTTACCTCGGTATACGGTATTACCGTGAATAATAAAAAAATTATGACATAAGGCTCAGACAGTGTCACCTTAGGTTCGAAGTATTTCCATCTCTCGCGGTCACCTTTTTGTTGCACAATTTGCAAATTGCCTCGTCCGTATTTACCGCCTCTCCCTTCTCGTTCGGTCGAAACCCGAAATACTGCCAAACTGCAGAAGTTGTGTTCTTTTTCGAGACCCTGGGGCCGGTTGCACGAGCTGAACGTAAGTTACAACCTAGCCTAGTTTTGACGTAAATGGGCACTAAGTTACAACTTACGGACTACTAAATATTTTTTCGTTGCACCATTACACTTAGTTGAAGTGTAACTCTACGTATAAACTAAATATTTACGGACGCGTCTGGTCAGGAGTAACGGTTGGAATAAAATAGCAGACTGAGTGAATTGCATCAATATGCTCTTCTTTTACCTGACAACCTCCAATCCTTTAGGCATATATGATGCTGCTGACATTTACACTCACGTACATATTAAGAGAGAGAACAATATGTGAGTAAAAGTACTTTGTTTCTTTTTTAGCCCGTCTTCAACCCCATCTACAGCGCGCCTCTGTGCACTTCGGTCCGTGTTTGCACATGTCAGATGAAATAATAAATAAATGGCATTTCTTATGTTTTTTTTTCTTTCAGTATTTATTGATCCTTATTTATTTCAATTACAGTTTCTGAATGTTATTTACATATAAAAATAGCTTACATATAGACTAATGTTATTAATGTATCGTTATTAATGGAAACTTGTTTTTACCGTTAGTATACGTGAGGCGAAAGAAGTTAGAATGAAGGATTAATTCAAATCAATAACATTTAAACAAGTTCTGCTCGCGTATTTGAAGGTTTCTATTGGATGATTTAGGGTAAACGTCATTTTATGCGACTACGCATTACTTTACGGAGAGCTTAAGAACTACTAGCTACGTCCTGCTTAACGAACACCTGGTGCAACCGAAGTAAGTACAAATTTAGTTACAAACTAGCAAGTAGTTACTAGCCTCTAGTGTGAACTTAACATTCTAATTTAAGTAAGAACTTACGAATGGCTGGTGCAACCCTACCCTGGTCACTTGCTGCGCGACTCGCCATCTTTCCCCCTCTCTCTCTTCCTCCTCCACGCTGTCACGTGATGACAACCAAGCATACGCATTTTTAGGCATTAGATAAATTATATTTAATATTTAATCCTCGTCTCCTATATAAGTGCATTGTTTTTATGACGGTATAACGGTATTGAAACTGATACCGTTGCTATTTTTAGATCCCGCGGTATACCATATTACCGTATTACTGCCCAAGCCTAATGGAAAGCTTATTCAGATGGTGTATAAAACTCAATTTCGAAAAATTGACACTTAAGACACTAAGACACTTAAATTGACACAAGGTTTTGTGGTCCAGGGTCACATATGTGGATCAAGTCATTCATTTACAAAAACTGATTTGCAGAAATGGAGCAAGCGCTAAGTAGAAGTTTTGATTATCGGGGCCAGTATAAACATGTGGAAACGCTGATTGTGTGTATGTTTAATTCAACATCTTCGCTGTTTCCCGTAGCCTACATGTACAAAGGAGATTATGATGCTCTTTTACCCAACGCTGAAGTACAGAACTAACATTACATCTGAGGAAGACATTTACTGCTTTTGGTTGCTTAGTTTCTGTAACTTTGTATCATAGCTTGTGTGACACTGTGCTGTAATACTGGGGTTCCCCTCATACATCACACTCCAGGATTCCCCAACGACACATAACACATCTCAGTGAACTAATACAGTGATATAAGACCTCAGATCTCAGAATACACTTTATTGATGATTATGCAAACTATATTGACAGTTAAGCAGATGTAGAATATGAATGAATGCGCAAGGTTTCACGCTGTTTCCCTCAGAAATCAGTTAAAGAAAACATTACGCGGCTCAGTAGTGCACTAACACAGTGACAGCTATTAGGCTTGTTTGAGATGCGCCTCGCCTGAAATGTAGGCGAGAGTAGGCGGCTGAAGCGAGGGGAGGAGTGAAATAAGCGCAGGCAAGACAGACAGTTCTGCCCTCTCGAAGTGAAGCAGATACATACGAGATTAAAGGCGGATAACGCGTTATTCTCACTCATATGCTGTGCTGCTAATAAATGTGATATAATTTCAGTTCTGTTGCTTTTATATGAATATAAATATGATGAACAAGACACTCAACGTGCTTGCTATTTAATCCCATACGAGAGGCATATTTATCATCCATTTCTACTTTAATATAAACATGTATTTTAGATTTTTATAGAAATATGACAACAATTACATATCTCACACACAGATCGCACTGTCATAGTGTTTGGGAATATTCAAGCATAATTTAAATACACAATCACATGAAATCAGATTTTTTTTAAAAATAAAACATTTTAGCAGAGAACGCAGCATCACGGTTGTCTGACCAATGAGCATTAAGCTGTGTCGTCAGCAAGTCATTTCCCATCATGCTTTTGATCAGCACAGTCGGTTGAGAGCAACTGGGTGCGACTGCTCAATTCGACACAGCCGCCTCGCCGTCGCAAGAGTTTTTTAGCACACGTCAGCATGACATCAGAGCAAGGCGGATGTAACTCGGACACTTTTTATTTATTTATTTTAAAAGATGTTTAGGGTAACTATTATTTATTTGTTTTCTCTTTATATTTCTTTTTTGTTATTACTATTATTGAGGTATTTACTGTTTTGTATTCTGGTTGTGTATGTATTTTATTGCTTGGACTGTGTCCCCTGTGAATGTTATACGTTTAATAAAAAAAATAAATAAAAAACCCGGACACTTTTCTAACCGGCATGCATCTCGCGGTGATCACCGGTGATCGGTACTGCGTAGATTTTGCTCATCTCAAACAAGCCTATTAAAACACCAAACTCACATCTCACTGATGATGCAAACAGATGAGGATATGTTGTATGTTACTAGTGACCAGACTGACATACTACAGTTGAAATTTTGCCAACATCTTCCTCACTGTACGTACAGTATATAATTATTCTTCAGAAATTACTGTAATTCACAAAGTTTTTTTTTTCTTTTTTTAAATATGCTCCAAAAGTTGTCGTACATTCCTAGTGACTAGACTGACTAGACTGAAATTTTGCTAATACCTCCCTTAATGTACATAAAGTACATCAATATTTTATATTACAACCTTTGGAACAAGAACAATTCCTAGCCAATGGCAGTCGAGTATCAGTTCCATGGGGAGCGGAACTCAGACATCTTTAGGTTTCAGCGCCAAAGAGAAACATTGGAAGATCCGAAGCTTGCATCGGTTTTATGGGGTTTATGCTTCAAAAATGGAAAAATGATGTGCCTGGGGTACTTGTAACGCTGATTCCAGGTATCCTGAGGGGATGGGCAATATAATTTATTTCATTACATTTCCTAAATCCAAACAAAACAGAGCAAAATGTCACTAAGTATTCACCCCTATACAAATGAAGACAAAAACGTTCATTTTCTGGTTGTCATACACTCAATTAAGTTAACAATTTTCAACTGCTCAAGCAGAACGTTGATGTTATCTTGTGCTTTAGCAAGGTATCTCTGGCTAAAACTAGCTAATGTTAAAGTTAGTGACTCAATGCAAACGTACAACCTAAATAGCGGACTGTTTTTGCATCTTGTACAGTGTAGGTCAAAAACACATAAACGAAGGTCTACATTTCAGTGCCTCTCCATATTAAACTGGTTAAATGTACATTAATTTAATCGTACCCTGTGATACATGAACAGTGTTGATCCTGCATGTTGTCATCCGCGATCATGATGACCGCCCGAAATATGAGACTTCTCCCGCTTGCATTGTGATCTGTAAACCCTCGCTTTGAGTTACCCACCGTATTTATTTTTACATATTTTATAAATCCCTCCATGGAATATTTAATTCCCATTTGGTCGCCTTCTGTGTCCAAAATTGTGCAAAAACATCATGGGACAAGGTTTTCACACTGTAGCTGTCATTGTAAGACAGTGAGCAACTCCGTTTGTTTGTCCGAGGGAGCAACAGTAACTAAGGGGGGCGGGGCTTACCGATAGGTCAATTGTGAATTGTACATATAGTAAGAGAGATATTGGCAACGTCCTACAACCTGTGGAACATGAAAAACCCTTTTGGTGAATTACTGCAGTTTTGAAATAAAAGATATTTGCGCACATACCGTTAGGGAGATATCGGCAATATCTAACTTGTAGTAAGTCAGTTTTGTATCTAGCAACGTACTACAACCGTTGGATATCTTTGTAGGACTCTCGACTCTATAGATCAGTGGTAAGGGAAATCAACGAAAATGCAGCACGTTGCATTCTTCTGACCTCAGTTGCTTGCCTGTATATAGTTTGCATAATCATCAATAAAGTGTATTCTGAGATTTGAGGTCTTATATCACTGCACTGTAAAAAATGAATCATGGGTCTTGTAATTTTCATTAAAAAAATTAAGGTGATAATTAAAAATAGTGAGTATATTTCATTAAAGAAATTGTGATTCAGTGTTGTATAGAAAATATTGAGGACTTTTTACTAATAAAACCAAGAGATGTGTTTTCCTCATTTTTTTTTAAAGGAAACTTAAGCAGTTTTGAGGCTTGAATTGAGGAACTGATTAAACTAAAAAAAAATAAGGAAAGAAGGATACCTATTTATTTGAAGAGAATTAGCTCAATTTTGCAGTTTTATTTTAGAGGTGATTGTTAGTTCCTAGCATGCTTTGCATATGGCCGGATATGGAGAATAAATTTTGAAATGAAATGCTATTTTATGTGTTTTTGAGTGAAGGGAAACATCTATTAATGTTTAATGTTCAGTTATGTTTGACATTTGAAAGAGTTTCTGTTACATTGAAGTTTCCATTGAGCAGTGCAATCGTTACCATTGTGCAGAAGAGAAGAGCTTATGGTTATGGATACTACTCCTCTAAGGCATAAAGCCTTGTTCAATGAGCAGTAGCTTTGCGTGTGCTAGTCCAGTACTTTCCGGTATTTCTCAAGAATTTTCCTACTTGAGCTGTTTAGCTGTATACAGTCTTTTAAATGTACAAAATAACTCAAAGTCAATTACAAACAGGTCTCACTCAAAATCACAGACTTTTGAGAATCAGCTTAAAATAAATGAGCACCTTTCACAAATTATATTAAATTCATTGTGTCATAAATTAATTTAGGAAATTTTACATGATTTATTCAGGTAGAATCTATTTAAAAAAATCAAGCCTTAAAAACTACTCAAAAATATTAAGTGCAATATTGTTTACATAATTTTTTTTAAGTAAATAGCCCGTTCCATTTTTACAGTGTGTAGTAGTTCACTGAGGCGCGTTACGCGTCGTTGGGGAATCCTGGAGTGTGACGTATGAGGGGAACCCCAGTTTTACAGCACAGTGTCACACAAGCCATGATACAAAGTTACAGAAAATAAGCAACCGAAAGCAATAAATGTCTTCCTCAGATGAAATGTTAGTTCTGTACTTCAGCGTTGGGTAAAAGAGCACCATAATCTCCTTTGTGGTAGAGAAAGCTGCTTACATGTAGCAGTGTTAATTTTGACAAGAAATTTTAATTTAGTTTTAGTCTTAGTCTTTTGACTATAATTCTTTTTAGTTTTAGTCAAGTTTTAGTCATCTGATTTGTTTTAATTTTAGTCTTATTTTAGTCGACTAAAATTGCTTGGTATTTTAGTCGACTAAAATTGCTTGGTATTTTAGTCGACTAAAATAAGACTAAAATCAATAACAGATTTACTAGACAATTTTTTACAAAAAAAAATGTAACAAGATTTTATAAGGTATTCCTTTGTCTAGCAATATTGTACATGTATGTTTTAAATACCACAATATTGCTAGATTAGTATGTATAATGATATGATGTGAACAGTCACGTTTCACATGACTAATCTATAAATATTTGTGATATTGTCAACAAGTAGCCTAGAACATTATGAAATATACTAAACATTAGTATTAATCAAATGTATGTAGCATAATTTTATGCATTTGTATGTTGCTCTCATCTAACCTGAAGGGTCTATTTTACAGTACTTTTCAGTTCGTAATATTTAATGTTACAACATCTACGCACTGCAGTCTTCCAATTTTGTTTAGCTCAAAAGAAATCGTTGTGAATTTACCTTTGAGAAAATGCCCGGGTGGCTCGTCTGTAAATGTCTTTTCAAATTGGTTGTGCTCTTGCCACTAATGACCGTTCCGCATGCTTTACACTTTGTTTTGTTTTGTTCGTCGTCAAACGTGAAGTGTGCCCACAAGTCTCCCCTTCTTTTTCTCCCGGCTGTGGACATGTTGTCGCTTTTTTAGACATCGTCTCTTCGAATGCCGTCTTCCCGGGAGCTCGGTCAAAGATTGGCTCTGATTGGTTCTCTTCTCATGCAGTCTCGCCTGTTCCGTTTTGCCGATTGGTTCTTTTGTTCATTCCTCACATCTCTCCCGTCAGCTGATTGTATTTTCATCACCGTCTATTTTCGTCTCGTCCTTTTTTCGTTGACGATAATGTCAATCAATTTTTTTTTAGTTTTCGTTTCGTTTTCGTCCGCAAAAATATATTCGTGACGAAAATAATGACGAAAATATTTAGTCAACGAAATTAACACTGACATGTAGGCTACGGGAAACAGCGAAGATGTTGAATTAAACATACACACAATCAGCGTTTCCACATGTTTATACTGGCCCCGATAATCAAAACTTCTACTTAGCACTTGCTCCATTTCTGCAAATCAGTTTTTGTGAATGAATGACTTGATCCACTTATGGCCTTCATCGACAGCCGCTTGCGCCACCTGCTGGTGAACGGCTGACAGCAGCTGGAGATCATGCATCTGTGCTCTACTGCTATTCCTGCGGTTCCCGGATGTGCAACGCTGAATTTTCTGCCGAATTTTAACCACTGAATTTGTGGCAGCGAATTTGGAAAGTGAAATAAAATGACCAAAATTTGCCTGTCGAATATTATACATCGAATTTTTAAACAGATTGAATATTTTGGAAGTGAATTCTGAAAGGTGAATATGAATTACTGAATTTTTAATTATGAAAATGTGTGTGAAATATTTTGAATTGAAATATTCACAGCTTAAATAAACAACTATGTTAAATTTCGGGACCTAAAAATGCAAGCCCATGAAATACAAGGCATTAAAATGCAAGCACTGTTAATTGCAATGCATCTTTTTTTCAATTTGTGGAATTCAGCATGCTTTATGTTTCAAAAACAATTGTCATTATTCTGCTTCCATATTTTCTCATTGTGATGGGTGATTGAGGGAATTTGGGCTTTGTTTTCCCTCCTATTTATATTTCTGTGAAACAGGAAGCCATGGCTGGATAATTTCATGTTCATAATTACCCTGGAGTGCTCAAAATTGTCAATATGAATGGAAATGTACTTCAGAGATATTTTACTCATAAGAATTTCTAGGGGTGGCAATAATTGTGGCCAATGTGTATTTGAGAAAAACATTTATTTCATAATGATATTTCCCCCCATTTTAAATTCTTATTATCCAATAAAAGGTTAGATTTTTGTGATTTTTTTAAATAAAAGGTCAAAAGGATCAACAATGCAGATTAATTTTCACAGTCTTCTTTGATCATATTTACCAAGGGTGCCAATATTTTTGGCCATGACTGTATATTGATTATTGTTTTAAAAGGAATGATTTTATGTTTCAACCTGAATATTCATTAATTGTAAAATATGTAGTGGGACAAGTGTTACAGTATTGTTCAAAGGTTTGGGGTCAGTACAATCTTTTTTTATATATAGAAATAAATTGAACATTTTTCAGCAAGGCTGCATTAAATTGCTCAAATGACTGTAAAAACATTCACAATGTTACACTTTTTTCAAATAAATGCTGCTTTTCAAAATTCCTGTTCATTAAAGAATCCTTAAAAAAAAATATTAATCAGCACAAGATTGATAATAATAATAAAAAGATTAAATGTCTCTTGATTTCACCAAATCAGTATATTGGAATGATTTCTGAAGGATTGTGTGAAACTAAAGACTGGAGTAATGACTGCTGAAATTCAGCTTAAATTTTATTAATATTAAATTCTATTCATATTTATATCACATATCACACATATTTCAGTATTTCATATCACACATATTTCGTTTCATTTTTTTATTTTTGATAAAAAATAAATATGGTCTTGATTAATTTAAGAGACTTCTTACAAAAGCCTTAAAAAAAGTCTTTCTGACTCCAAACTTCTGAGTGTATATCATCCCTATGTTTCCTGCAGAAACATTACAACCGTCTTCCAACACAAATGTTACTATTTGTTACCAATACTACATTTAGCGAGTCCAATGTGAATTTACTGTAACGTGAATCAAAAATGCTTTTAACCTAAAAATTCAGCACTGTGGCATTGCATTTCCATGACAACAGGCAGAGACCGTAAAAAAGCAAGCGCTACCTACAACAACTTGAACCCCATCTTTCATTCACACCTTGATTGAAAGATAGTTTTCCCCTAAAATAAACAGCTTGCCATTTTCCTCCTCATTTTGTAAATGTGATTTCAACAACATGAAAATATCACTGTTGTTTCCAGAAACACTGGAATTATCTGTGATAATAACATTGATTTTAGCAGGCCACACATGCATATCGAATTGAGCAAAGAAAAATGATCCCCAAGCCACACACAGAGACGAACATTCCCGAAGATCTGTTAAACACAGACAGAATGCCAATGACACACTGGCTAATGGCTCAGGAATATGAAAGAGATGATTTTATTCGTGGCTTGCAGCCAATTCCATAAAAGAAACACTTTTTTTCAACATGCATGCGCGCACAGACACGCCCCCCTACGCCGGGAGAAAAAGACCTATAGAAAGAAAAAAGAGAAGCAGAAAACACAGAGAGACCCCAATCGAAAGAGGAAAAGACAAAGAAAACAGGAGTAGGAGAGAGAGATAGAGGGAAAAGGGAGGGAGAGGCAGAAAGAGGGGGAGTAATCCTTGCTGTTCAGCCATTTTTGGAGCATTAAAAACTTGCAGAGTAAAATGGAACCCAAGAGTGCACACTCAAAAACACACATCAGCAAAACACACACTCTGACAAACGTTAACTACAGCTCACGCCAACGGCTGAGAGTGAGATAATGTCCGAGAAATGCCTGAATCAAAACACGTGCACTTACCCACACACACACCCCCACACACACACAAAATCTTTAAGAAGTTTGAGGACGTGATGATGTCACCAAGCAACAGTATGCTTACCCAGACGGAACATGTGAAGGACCTTTGACCTCTACACTTATCCCAGAGTCAAAACATTATCTGTCCCTGTGAGATCGGGAGGCTCACTGTCTAAAAATACCCTTTCAGTCACTTGGAAATTAAGACAGAGTTTCCAGTGTAGCACAACATCGGACGAAAGAAAAGAACTACTCATTGAAATTCCAACAAAGGGCCATAGAGTCCGATTTATTAAGGACACACACTAACTGTTCAAATGTTAGGGGTCAGTAAGATTTTTTTGTGTATTTTTGAAAGAATCTCTTATGCTCACCAAGTCTGCATTTATTTGGTCAGTAATACAGTAAAACAGAAATAATGTATTACAATAACTTTTCTATTTGTAATATTACATTTTAAAGAGTAATGTATTCCAGTGATGGCAAAGCTTAATTCTTAGAATTCAGAAATCTATCGAATATGCTGATTTGGTGCTTAAGAAACATTTCTTATTATTATCAATGCTGAAAAAAGGCTTAGAATTTATAACAGTACAATATTCATAACGACACTATTTTTGTGGAAACATTATACATTTTCAGCATTCTTTGACGAATAGAAAGTTCAAAAAAGAACATTTTTGTAACAATGTATTTACTGTCACTTTTGATCAGTTTAATGCATCCCTACTGAACTAAAAAAGAATCTTACTGACTCCCAACTTTTGAATGTAGAGTGCAAAGTAGTGTGCAAAGACTGCATTTTTTATTTAAACCTGTAAATAAGTTTCGAGATATTGAAAAATGTCATCACACTTTAATTATTAATAGTTAGTAAGGTAGTTGTTAAGTTCCTGTATCGGGTAGGATTAGGGATGTAGAATATGGTCATGCAGAATATGTGTTTTATAAGTACTAATAAACAGCCAATATGTTCATAATATTCATGCTAATAAGCAACTATTTAATAGTGAGAACTGGTCCCTATACTAAAGTGTTACCAAAAATGTAAAACTAAGTAAAAATTCTGATGTAAAATGGACATTAAATATTTATTCCTGGGTCACTAATCAAACACATACATTTCTGACACTGATCATGTGTACAGACAGACTTTCAGATGTTCTTGTTTCCATTGAAGCACAATATGCTCTTAGGATCATCCTCAAATTAAGCAAGAGAACATGATCATCAGGTTTTACACAAACTTGTGGAGTTTGCAGCTCAAGTGCTGCTGTCACTGAAGTAAAGAGGACAACCAAATACTAAGAGACTCATACTGTTGTGTTGATAATATAAGCTGTAATAAAAAAAGTTTTCAACTAGAAAATGTAAAATATTATCCTTTTGACTAGAGGTTCCAAACTTTTAAATCAAAATGCATGTAAAACACATTATTCACATGATGAATGACTCAGACGCATCAAAACCGATACTGCGACACTTCAAAATATGATAAGAGCAATCTGCATTTACAAACATTTATTTATGCTTTTATCCAAATCATTATGCCATGTAAATAAAACACAAGTTAAGTCAATGGCTCTGTTATTCTGGTACTCCATAATAAACTATAGAACAGCATTTTTGAACCACAGGACCTACATACAGTGTGAACATATAACTCTCTTACGGGCAAGTCCCTTATCAACTCATAAAACCACAGCTGCTTTAAGAACCCTTAAAAACCCAAACCCACTCAGACATCTGGACCAAACAGCGAACAGATCCTCCATTCAATGGGTCATTTGAGACCATTATGTTCATTGGAGGATTTTCAGTGTTAAAGCTTTTGACCTTAAGCGTTTTATTATTATGACACGCTAACAGCACCTTAAAAACTTTAGTGACATCCCTTTAAATTCCATAATGGATAGGCATAGAGTTGTATGTATACAGTTTAATGAGGCATACAGACTAATTAAAGCCACACTGGCTTCAACACAAAGCTATTTAAATCTACTACATCGCACATCAGTTTTTGTTTCTTCAGACTGCTTGATCAGTACACTAAATTTATGAACACACAGATATTCCAGAATTTATTTAAATTTTAAATATACTGAATATTAGATTTAAAATATCGCTAAAAAAGCAAAAACATTATAGGTCATGGTAAATGATGGAGTGTAAATGCACATTTATAATGTGGGTTATATTGAGTTGCACACCATAAACTGTAAACAAGGTTTCCACTTATTCTGACCAATAAATTTCTATTTCTGTCCTAGTCTTTTGTGATCACTAGATAAGTATTTAAAACATATATATAATTTTAGAGAGATTATATATCAAATATGTATCCTTAGAACAATTATCCTTAGCTAATAGCTAATAAATAAAAAATGAATTTAGCATAGCCAGAAAAATTCATATTAATTCAATCAAATCTAGGCCTGGAAATCAAAATCATCAATTTCCCTTATTTTTTTGGAATGTCCTTGAGATGCTACACTTCCTATTCCAAAGTGTTTTCAAACAAACTCAAAAGCTTGCAGTCATTCTCTGAATGTTTTTATCACTTAAATAAATCATTTTCAAACGTTTTTGAAATCTCTTTTGAAAAGCTGATATTGAAGCAAACTCTTCGAACCATCCAATTAACTCTCACAATAAAACTCACCAATAAATGAATATTTACAAAATATCTTCTCCCTGTGGTCAAACCATTCAAATATGTTTCCAGATACACATGCAAGCACATACACACACACTAAAGCACACTGACAGCACAAGAACATGTAGAACAAATTAAAATTCCATAACCTGATGTAATACTACACTCCAGAATACTGTACTCACAACGGAAACAAAGGGAAGGCTCACAATTCAAATACTAATTATAACATTTCAGAAACATACTATGTTTTAAATAACTGTGCAATTCATTTGCAATTCATTTTCTCCATATCCTCAATAAAAAAAAGGAAAGCTCATTTAAATGTTTTTTTCCAGAGTCAGAGAGTTGTCTAGTCTGTCATAAAACCAGATGTCTTACTGTGAAGATGCGGCGACCGGTGCGGTCGAAGGTGACGCAGTACACAGATGACAGGTGTCCCAGAATTCTCTTGTGCATCTTCATATGTTGGTAAACAGCTGTAGGAACCAACTGACCCAACCGATATGAGCCATTCAGCCTCCGACTGTATACTGTTTCCACTATAGCACACAAGAGCAAATGCATTTCAATCTTCAGCTTCCTAAGTAAACTCTTAATATAACCATTTCATTTACAACAAAAAAAACTTTTTTTTTTAATGTATGGTCCACAAATTTCTAAATGTTCTACTTTCTTTATTTGAAAAATTAAATTCTATTTCAATAATCAAATCGATGTTTTTTTTAGAAGGTATGAGGGTGTGTGTGTGTGTGTGTGTGTGTGTATGAATGTTGTTTCTTCCACTGGAATACATCAACAAAACAACCAATAAGAGGTGACTTACCAATATTGGGTGGGCTTCCATAGATGACTGGCGGCTCGGGTGGCCTGCCACAATGCAGGGCTGCGAGGGCGGACCCCTTCCATACCACGTGCTTACAACCTTGCAACAAACACGTGGGATTGTCACTAAATATACACTGTAGAACTGACTGAATCCTTTAGGCACTGGTATTGACACACACATCCACTGCATAGCAATATGTAATTATATGCTTTTGTTTTATTTCTATGAAGGCCAGTTGCAGTATTCTTGATAATGATATAGACATGCTGAAGTTTTAATTGCTGTGGAATCTTAGTTTTAATTTGAAGGCGGCATTATTATTAATTCCACCACTACTGATCAATTATCATTCCTCTTTCTTTTACATACTTGCTTATATATCTGACTCAGTCGTGAGATATGCGATTTTGTATACATTAAAAGATTAAGTTAAACCCTTTAATGAATTTGCCTAATGTTAAGATTTTTCCCTGTCTTCAGCTTTTCACATAGGAACAGTGGCACAGAATACACATTTGATCAATTCATTATTACATTGCTTTACAGCAGTTATGGTGTTAATACTGTAAAAAAAAGACATTCAAAACATATTTTTTGCTTAAGTTGGCTGTAAACTGGTTAACTTGCTTATTAAAAAATGGTTGATTTAATCTGCAAATAGAAACACTCACTCTTGTTTGTACGTAGCACTGACTGGCGTCCAGCTCCCAGCAGTGAGTTAACTCCAGGTACACTGGCTGGCACTTCTCTCTCTAAAAGAGGACTCACTCGCTCACACACCTGCAACAGGTGATCTGGAGAAATGTGCCTGTACAATTTGACCTATACACACAATTACAAATGTGCATTAAGGCAAATGGATCTACTTTTGCATTTAAATATGTTTGCAAATATATTTCTGATACAATGTACAATATGCTCAATTATTGTGTTGTAATAATGCATGCATAGAATTTAGATATTAAAAAAGGAAACAAAAATGCAAGGACATGTTTTTGTGCAAATATAATGTAAACATTTTGCAACCTTGCAGTTAATTTACAATCTTAATGCTAATCTACATAAATACCTTTTTTAAATAGGCTATAATTACAGTTATATAATTGGATGATTACATTTTCTACTACTACTACTACTACTACTACATTCAAATTTAATCAAAGCATGTCATGTGAATGCTTTCGTTAAAAATAACCAGTATCACCATGAAATGATCTTAATTAACGTGTACTTAAAAAATAATTAGATAACAAAATAAAGGTATATACTTAAAAAGGCATTTACCAGACATTGACAGTGCACACATAAAAAAAAAAAAAAACGTTCACATAATAGCATAATTACAATCTTATAGAGGATTATATTCGACACTTCATTTTAAAACAATACAGTGCTTCTGCCGTATTGCAAAGCGTTTTTTATCTTTCCATATTTTCCCTAGAGATGAATCTAATCTACAGTGAAAAATGACCCCCCCCCCCCCCCCCCCCCCCCGCACAACGCGTCAGTCCGGGCATCTTTTATCAAGCCTGTTCAGCAGATCCAGGTTCCAAAGGCAGACCAGTAATTAATGTGGCTTTAATTGCATTTAGCGTCATCCTATTGGTCTACAAACGCGCGCTCACACACATTCCATATCTATCCACATACACACACACACACACACCGCTTAGCTAATGACTGTATGAGTAAAGCGATGTTTAACATTGAGTGAATCAGGGTATGCGAATTAAAACACTAATAATAAATTAAAATCTAAATATATCTACAGTTTTGTTAATGAATCATCCTTCCTAATTAATATACTGTTTGCTGTTAATGTATTACATATTAATTATTCTGCGGACGAAACAGTAATTACTAAAAAAAAATGTGCAACAAAAAAAAAATGTATTAAAAATGCAATATATATATATATCTTCTTTTTAAAAAATATTAAAATACAATTAATTTTTCATTACAAATTTAATGCAATATTGTTATTATCATCATTACTTAATTAATCTTATGAATAATGATAATTAATGCAGATTGCATAGCTCATTAACATATTGATCGAGGGACTAGAGACGTGACAAAAAAAAAATGTAATTGACAGCGCCAACATCAGGCGGTAAAGTCTCGTGCGCGTTATTCCTACCCACAATCTGCAGACACGGGCTTTAACATCTCCACACACGGCAGTGAAATCATCCACGAACGGTCACATTCGCACACACACATACACACACACACACACACACACAAAACACACACACACACACACACATGCATTTACTCACTATAATACACTGACTGGGATCTAGTGGCGTAGCGGCGCGCGAGATCAGCCGCGAGACAATCGCGAATACAAAATAACAGATTATCGCTACAATGTGTGTGAATTTCACCGTGTAGAAGAGACGACGGCGATACAGCAGTAACAGCCTGTCTGATTAACAGACAGTTGAGTCTATTAGTTACGCAACTGATATATATAGGGGGCTGGCCATAACAGGGGCTGGATCAAAACACACTAAGTTTTAAAATCATGATATTTTTGTATCCCTCACTTCGAGAGCGAAATCAAACTATCTTCTCGAGTGATATTCCTGGATGAAATACCGAGCTACTGAAAAACGCAAATAATCCGACTAATCACCCACTTACCTTTCTAAATATCGTAATTAATAAATTAATCAATACGTACTCATTTCGATGTACCTCTCATTTGTATTATCGGCCTCAAGTCTCTCAGTGCTGTCTGTTAAAAAATAATTTCCTCCGAAGGAACAAACTCAGGGCCGCTTAAAAAAAAATCCCCAGTACTCTGCTCAGATCCTCTACGACTCCGGCTTTGTTGCTTCCTGCTCCAAAAGCTTAGTTTAAGTGAAATAAACTAAGGTAAAAGGAGTATTTTACCCTGACTATGGTTGTATTACATGGAGCAGAGCGCCTCCATCCCGCCCCGCTTTCAGTCTCTGGCGCACTGGTCCCTCCTCCCTCCGCTCCCTTCCCCTTATAGCACCACATTCATGACGTCTCTTTATTTCTACATCAATTTTAACATCTATTTACACCTTGTGGACAGCACTGTGACCAAACTCACATCCCTGAGGTCAGGCCAGGCTCTGTGTTCACCCGTTGACGGTCCTTTCTAACCCTGAGGTTGGTTTTTGCCCGTGTGTTCGGGTTAAGTTTTTTTCCTGATTTAAAAATTGCGGGAAATTCAATTTCTTATTTTGCTCTCTAAAAAGTTTTCTCTCGGTTATAGGGATCCCTTACCAAATTTTCGTAACTCCCTGGGTGTTCTTTGCCAGTCCAGTCAATCCTTTTGGGTAACAGCTGTAATGGAAAAACGGTGTTAAATAGGTCTAGGTAAATTCTAGGTGGTCGATTTTGTGTTTTTAAAGCATAAATATGCAATCTGCGTGAAATTAACAGCCTAAAGTGCAGCGCAGTGAGATGCGACGCGAGTAGGGCTCGCGCTGCTTACCTCCTTCTCCTGAACCTCCCGTATCAAGGTCTGAAAAAAGCACAAAAACAGCAAATTACGCTTCGATCTTTTCCAGAAATGTCGTTTACAGTCCTAAATTACAAAATTACCCACCTCTGCCGCGTCCTGACAAGGTCCAGCTTCTAAAAACCGGGCTATTAGGAAGTACAGTTCTGCGAGATGGGGGAGAATGAGCTACATTAGCTTTCAAGAAGGACGTGGTGGGAAAGGCAGATGTATATAAAAAATATTCCAGCGTCACCTTTCTCAATCCCTTTTACTCACCGGATTTCAACTGCGCGATGTGTTTACGCTCAGCAGCCATGTTTAGGGTTGTTTTGGGGGTGAAGGAGAAGGTGTGTGTGGCCGTTCTGGGAAGCGGGTATCGCTAGGCTGCCCTATAGTTGTCAGTGTTTGTTCACCAGGAAGAGCTGCGCCTCCATTCACCCAACACACACAGAAAGCAGATCCGGCACGTCGCGCGAGGCTTCTGCGCTCTCGCAAAATAGTCCGCTCTCGGGCACAACATGCTACGCGTCGATGCGGACAAACATCCCGCGCGCCAGGGCGTTTGGGGTGGACAAGAAACGATGTTTCTAAAATGTGCAGTTTAATGCACCTTAAGGTGTTCGTGAATATTTTGGGTTTCCGTTTACGCTCCCAACCCCCCCTCCTCCCTCCAAAAAGCACAACCCCTTTGCGCAGGAATACACGAGTAGAGTCTAGTAGCCTACGTACGCGCAGGACTGTGCTGTCAGGGAGGCTGCGATGCTAACGCTGAAGGGGAAAAGAAGGCAATGGTGGCTCGTTTTATGCATTAATTTAACTGTTCGTTCAGGCTACGGTCATTTGTTTGCTAAGTCCCAGACCCTGAGCTTTAATGGCGCCTTTTGTTCCTCGGTCTGTCGACATTGCAGGCAGCGAAGCTCGGATCTTACACCATGTTTCTCTCACAACAGCATATTGAAGCTCACTATCAAACACCTGAATACTACCCCCGTATTCGTGTGGTTGTAAAGTGTATAAAAGTCCATTTGTTTTAACCTTAAACCAGACTTATTCCAAGGAACCCACCCCCTCTCTCGGTTGTGATTTGGATTGGGAAGTCCTCCATTTCTTTCCCAAAAGCGAGCGGGCAGTAAAATGGGGGAAGGGTTGTAAACAGGGAGAATGTAATGAATTAAACCTTGTAAGTTACAGGAATCCAGTGACTAATGACAACACCAGACAAAATAGTACATCTGTGATCTTATTTATATATTTATGTCACAAGGTCTATCTATTTTAAAGAAACAACATACAGACTCTGTGTCCATGTCTAGTTAAAGGTTGTGAAATACACAGTTACATAAATTGGACAAAGTATTTTAATACCTCTGTCCACAACACTATATTCATTACACATAAGTATTATACATTTTTTTCTTCTTATCTAAGCAATCAAAGGCTTAATCAAGCAGTGAGGATGTCTGCTTTAAACGAGCCAGCTGAAGTTCTGCTTTATATGTCCTATGGACTTAATTTAGATAAACTTACTTATGAGTAGCCTAAGTAATATGACATTGAAAAGGCCTATTGAGTTTTAACATTCTGTAAGGATAGGGCTGAGTACAGTAGTGGTGGAGTTCATGATCTAACCAGTCTAAATACTAAGTTCCCTAATTAGTTATCCATGTTAAATAAACACCACCAGCTGTTTTACAGCCAATGCTTGTGAAGTTCAAAAGGCTAAACCTACTTTTTTGCTTTGACCGTATTTTGCAAGTGATACAAATGAGAGTTCAAACTGAGGCTTAATAACCCAGCAACCATTAAAGAAAACAATAACATAGCTTTATAGACTATTTTAACAGATTTTTTCATGTAATTTTATATATTTTGAATGTATTTTTATGTGCATATGATGCACATTTACATATACAATAGTGTTCGTGAATTTCTGAATGTGTGCGTGTACTTACAATATCATCCCCAAAATGGAGTTAAATCTGACAAAACCTTTCTTTAAGGATATTGAGGATATACTCAGGGTGTCCCTTATTTGAAAAATAAATAGGTCCCACTTTATATTAGGTGGCCTTAACTACTATGTACTTACATTTGAATTAATTATTTGGTACAATGCGCTTATTGTGTACATACATGTTTTTACATTGTACTTATATTTTTAAAAATACCTCTGCAATTAATTTATGTAATTACATTTATAATTACACTGTTGACCCATCCCTTACACCTTAACCCACCCTTAAACCTACCCATACCACCAAACTGTCCCTAACCTTACCCGTATCCCTCCTGAATAGCAGCAGAAGTGTTTTGCAATACAGTATGAACACAGTAAGTACATTGTACTTATTTTTTGATGTAAGTACATAGTAGTTAAGGCCACCTAATATAAAGTGTGACCAATAAATAAATTAAAATTCTAAAACTGCAAAATAATTAAATAATTGTATGCTTAGTTAGCATTGTATTTATACACATTGACATTACCATTCTAATCACAAATTCAGATAGATTTACTGCACTCTTTTAAGGGGTGAGGCATCAAAGTGAGGCATTAGACAAAGGAAGTGTTTGAGGTTTGCCTTTCCTTTTTTTTTCTCTGAGCTAAAAAGATGACTTTGATACAATCTATCCGTGACTTTTTGTTTATAAAGCTAAGACAAATTGCTATGTGCCCTTGCTAGGAAAATCCTGAGTTCAACAGTTAGTTTTAACTGCATTTGGTGATGTAACACTTGCTAAACTACTGACACTAGGACTATAAGTGTGGAGGAGAAAAGCAGTCAGATACTTAAGAATTACATGAATATAGAAGCTTTGGCTTCGAGGCTACTTAAGAAAAACTGATGCAACTTATCACACTTTTGAGTAACGGTGGTGATCTGGTGAAGTGGCTGAGTAAGCATTTAACTTCACAAGTAGGTTCAGACAATAAAAAAAATAAAAATAAAAACCACTCAAAGTGTGACTTTGATTCAGAATACTAAAAATACAAATCATAAACACTTTCTTAAAATATACTGGATTAAAGATTCTAAAATGGAAGAATGCTGAGTTGTTTTGTGATCAGTGGTGTGCAGTATTTTTTCTTGCCACTGGAGGTCAGGACTATCATTTCAGTTGATGAGTTCAGGGGCCAAACATGGGTCAAAGGTTACAAGGGTAAATAAATCAAGTTGGAGGTTTTTGCCTCCTTGGATCTCAGTAGATTCAATAGAGCATTTCAGATTGTTATAATTTCCTAAAATAATAATTATTAATGAAAACATTTCACAAAGAGTAACCTCTAATAATAATCAGTAAAAATTGGCCTTATAAAAATATTTAAAGTAAGGGATACAATTATGTATGCATCAACCACATCAATTCTGTATCGGAATCAATCATTACATAAATCTGGGCTTAATTCTATACTTCAATGTATAATACATATATCTCTATATTGTTGATGCATTATTTTTTGGTCTTACAGATATGAGAGTTTTTATGGTATGTTAATTTAAACTTGAGCAATGTGGATGATAAAAAATAATGTGAATAAAGTTTCCTGTCCCATTTTATTTAGACCACATTTGCACTAATATTTAGTGTTACATAATTATTTTAAATGTCTATTCATGAAATTCAGTGCGTCTACTTTGTAAAGGCATCCTTATCACAAACAAATAACAGTAACACTATAAAATGCACAGTGTGTTGACCCTCTAAAACAACCAGATCACTTTAAAGAGAAAGAAGCACTTTCATTTCTGTAATTCAGAAGCATGTTGCTAGTTTGATCATTAAACCGATTTATTACTATATGGAGCTTTTGGTCTATTGGCTGGGCCTGCAGAAAGACAGGAGTCCAGACCAACGAGTGTTGTCAGTCCATTCATTTCCTCTTCTCTGTTCCTGCCTCCCATGGCATTGCTGACCTTTCACTTTCTGACATCAGCAGTTGTATTTAGTGAGTGTGTGCGTGTGTGTTTAGGGTCACATGTGTCTGTGTATAAAGAACTACACTGAAAGGCTTTTGTAGCTTTAGACTAAACTCCCTGGACCCTCAAGAGTTTTCCACAAAGTTAACTATGTTATAGTGGGGTTTTTTTTCTTTCACTTTCTCCCTATGAATAGCATTTTTGGAATTAATAGCACAGTCTTTATAGTAACCAGTAATTTGCTGTTTTAAATCATGTTACGTTTGATATTCTTTCAAAATATTTCCTGAGGAAGACACATGCTGAAAGTGCTCTACATTTCTTTTACACTTGGATTTTTGATGCATCACTGAGAAGTTAAATACCTGTTTTTATTCACAGATGTTTATCTAACATAATTTTACAGTAAATTGAGAAAATATGTACCACAGCGGAAATATAACCATTTTTGTGAATTTCATCATTTGCAGTTTCATAGTGGCATCAATTGTTACTGAAAAAAGTGATATATTTGTGTTTATGAATAAATAACACTTATGAGTTATATTTCATGTGTTCACAAAAAAAGAGAGTAATATTATAAAGAAAAGCCAACTGAGAGTGAGTTAGGCCTTTAATAGCATTATTAAAGGATAATAAGTTTCACTCAATTCTAATTACAAATGTATAAATAAATCAATTCATAAAAGACATGACATTAAAGAAAGATTGGTACTAATTTGACCATTTTCCATTGTTGTTCCAATGTTGTATTTAATTACATATTTATTTTATTCATTAGATTTTCCCCCAAAAAATAATTACGTTTAATTAAATTTTTCTAAAATTAGTCAAAAATCTTTGACCGACACTAAGGCTGCTCTGAACTTTTGTTTCTGAGAGAATAAAGGCAGCCTAGTACTTGTGGAGCATTAAAGCAACAACTAGTAAGAAGCACACAAGAGTCAATTGACCGTTTATTCATCTTTTATTTGAAAACATTTTACAGAGAGTATCTCAAACCAGTTCTGTGGACTTGTACATCTTTCTGAGATTCAGTTCTTGAAGAGTTTTCCTAACCTTCTAGCACAAAGCACCACTTGTTTATTGCTATGGATTTCTGCCACTGTTAAGGGTCATGTTTAATTCAGCAATTTAAAAAGAACACACTTGAATCTCAAAATGCTACAAAGGCGATAAAAAGCAAAGGGTTACTATTTAAATCTCTCATTCCCATTTGCTCCCTCTTTCTGTATCTCTCGCTCTTTTTTTTAATGATATTTAACCAATTAAATGACAAGACTCAAAGACAATACACACCAAAGACTTGCACCTTAGTAACCATATATATGGAGCTAAGGATATACGCTCTGGTGGCAAAAGATGAACTGGTTGCTTTTAACATGTAGGATGTGACATGTTCCAAGTGGCTGCATTTGGCAGGCAAGCTGCTGGAGAAATTTTCAAGAATAACTGTTGCTTTTCCTTGAAATGAATCTATCTTTCTGTCAGATGAAAGAGAAGGAGACAGGTACGGTGCTTCAGCAGGGAGTGTGAGTCGACTTTTAGCTAAGGAAATCTAGTACGGTAAGTCTAAAAAAAGTTTGCATTTTACAAAATACTCAATAGGAATAAAAAATGTTCTTTGTTATTCCAGAAAACAACTTCAATCACTCTTTCGCCTCAGCCTCAGTCTTGGGCTCAGTTTCCTATACAGAGGGGAAAAAAGCACAGAAGAAAAGAATGATTTCCTAATGCAGAGAACTTTTGATAGGATTTTAGCTTTTCCAAAACTGTTAGATTATCTGATCTTATCAGACAGACAGAACCAAAGCCACTCAGTTAGTATGAGTAAACCCACATCCAAATGATGACCACAACTTACCTCATATTGGAAATTATAAAATCATTTGTTAACGGAATAGTTCACTCAAAAATGAAAACAGCTGAAAATGTACTTACCCTCAGGCCATCCAAGATATAGATACATTTGTTTCTTCTTCAGAACAGATTTGGAGAAATTTAGCACATCACTTCTTCTCCAATGGATCCTCTGAAGTGAATGGGTGCCGTCAGAATGAGTGTCCAAACAGCTAATAAAAACATCACAATAATCCACAAATAATCGGCAAAGCTCTAGTCCATTGATTAACATCCTGTTAAGTGCAAAGCTGCTTGTTTGTAGTAGTATTAAGGTGTTTTGTCCTTAACTGTTTTCACTTGTACGTTGTGATTGATCTCAGCATATTTCTCTCTTGATTCAGACAAAATGACTTTTTCACTAGAGAAAGTAGTATTAATCAAAGAGAAATTGTAATGGTTTAATGTTAAAAACGTCTAAATGATGGATTTGTTTTTTTGCAAACATGCAGCTTTAAGCTTCACAAGATGTTAATTGACAGACTGGATTCGTTTGGATTACTTGTGGATTGTTGTGATGTTTTTCTCTCATTCTGACGGCACCCATTCACTGCAGAGGATCCATTGTTGAGCAAGTGATGCTAAATTTCTCCAAATCTGTTCTGATGAAGAAACAAACTCATCTATATCTTGGATACATTTTTCAGCAATTTTTCATTTTTGGGTGAACTATTCCTTTAAACTCAACAACCTCATTCTTCATAATAAACAACAGGACAAAACAGATAGAAGAGTGCATTTCAGGTAATAAGGAAAATCAACTTCAATTTTAATTAATTAAATTCAAGGTAAAATGTGTATTTTTAACTAAATACATTCCTCTATCCTAACCTTATATGGACAGACTGACTATTGAGTTTATCTTCTGACCAAATTTTTTTTTTTTTGGGAAACCTGTTTGAAAACAGTGATTATTTTTGCAATCGGGTACACTCTGGAATATCTCACTTGAAAATCCTTAAGTTGTGATCCATAATATCAAAATTAATGCACTGAATGTTATGGTAACCTTGGTTACCAATCATTCACGATGTAATTAATTCTGTTTTATTTTTTGATAGTCTCAGATAAAGAGATTGTTGAATATATCTAGATCTAGATCTGATGGCGACGAGCACACAAGCACACACTGCAGTCTTTAAACTCTCATACCCTTTACTCTAACACTCTCACTCTGCCCTCGGATGGACAGGAAGGAGGGGGCGGAACTTCTCCAAGACGACACACTGACAGATGAGCGTGACACACAGATCTGTGCATGTGTGCGTGAGTGGGGTTTCAGGCACATGCAGGTGTTTCAGAAGCCATGAAAAGGGATATACGAAAAGATGTTTACACATTGGTAAAAATAATGTAATTCATGTTAGTACAGAGCACTGAAAAATCTTGATGTGTAAAGTTTCCTTATTCATTTTGTCACACAAAAATTTGAAAAGCAAGGAGAAAAAGAGGACAAATTATATTAGGATGGAAATACACAGTTTGTGACTATTCAACGAATTTGACTAAAGGTCAAATATTCATGATTAAGATTACAAGAGTACTAGTTGGTTTACAGTAGTTAATTTGATGCAACAACACATTTAATACAAAAGAATAAGGAATATTATCCTATAAGTTGCATTATTTTTAAAACAATATTATACCCTCAAAATCAAACTTGCCATTGGCACTATCAGCCCATCTGAACTTTACATGAATACCACCAATTCACACAGTCATTTTAGTACAAACCTTCCAGAACAACATGCCTGTAACTAGGTCATTCTTTCCCACCTCACATGTCTGCTCTTTCATTTTCGTTCACACAACAAATGTTCTATGAAAATAATTTTCATGTCCTGGAGGAACGATTCAAGTAATCTCAAGAGCATTTTGAGGAAGGGGAGACGAAATTCAAGTAAAATGTAGCTACACAGCAACTTCGATCTGCAATATTAAAAGACCAGTGCTGAACTAAAAGTAGATATAGGCTACACTTCTTTTCAAAAGTTTGGGGTCGATAAGATTTACTTTTTTTTTTTTATTATTCAGTGAGGATGCATAAATTCATCAAAAATAGCAGTACAGACATTTAAAATGTTGCCAAATATTTCTATTTCAAATAAATGCTGGTCTTTTGAATCTTCTATTAATCAAACAATCCTGAAAAAATATATTAATGATTTTCAAATGAGCATATTAGAATGATTTCTGAAGGATCATGTGACACTAAAGACTGGAGAAATGGCTGCTGAAAATGTAGCTATGCTATCGCAGGAATATTTATTCAAATATATTAAAGTTGAAACATTTATTTTAAGTTGTAACATATCACAATATTTATGTTTTTACTGTATTTTTGATCAAATAAATGCAGCCTTGGAGAACACTTTCGAAAACATCAAAATATCTTTCCACCCCCAAACTTTTGAACGGTAAAGTACATGCAAAGGCTTAGGAGTAAAATATAATTATGGTTATACTTAATATGTGCTCTTCATGAGTAATTTCACACTTTCTCTATTAAGGCCACATAGATATTCCCTTGGTCTTACTGCAAATGCTACACAATGGTATTAGCAACCAAAAAGAGTTAGCGCACCTCCTCTGGCTTGGTCTCTCCATTTGCAGTGGGCGCAGATTCTTTCTCCTCTTTCTTTCCTTTGGCTCCGCCCTTCTTCTCCTTTACCGCTTTGTCATTGGATGGCTTCTGTGCAGAAAACACAAATGAGACAAAGAGTTAAATAATTCTGTCCCAAACCAGTTTAATTGCTCCAAAATACACCGGCCAGCCCCAGATCACGCCAGTTCTCTCTACTGTGGAAACGCTACTAAAAAGCTAATATTGTCCACACAACACACAAACTTCATCAACATGCTTTCATATATTCAGGAAAGAACTTACCCACAATGCAAAGCACATGCAAAAACATGCTAAAATGTCACAAAGATAGAGACAGAAAATTAGAAAAGAGAGCTATTACCTTGGCTGCTGGCTTTTTGGCTTTTGGTTCAGCTTTAGGAGGAGCTGGTTTCTACGGGTTGAAAGAAGACAACAGGAAGAAAGAAGTTAAAAACAGTATGAGGATTTCAGAACCGATATCACAAAGGCCACAATAAGTGGTAAATTTATGTATAACACGATAATAAAGTAAAGTAGTTAGGTACAAATTCAATTAAAGCAAACACATCTAAACTGTATTGTTGAATAATACATAAACAATATCAATGTGTTTGTAGTTGAGGATACCTAGAGGGCATGTTATAGCATTATATTGCTCATGTTTATGACAAACTCGTTCCTAGAACTGGTTTCCACTGCTTTTTAACCCTTCTAGGGGATATGCAAATGACATCTGGGTATGTGGAAAGAAAGAAAAGACACTTACTGAGGAAAGACGCTCTGACCTCCGAGTGGGCTAAGAGAAGAAGAAACATTGAAAGCGTGCAGAAATTTGATCAAATTCGCAATAGCTAAACCACAATAATGACATTTTTAATTGATTTTATTGGTATCAGCAAAGCCAGTCAAACAAATATGTACATAAACTGATATTTACAATGGTTAAACTGCACTGTTAACAGTTCTACATTTGAAAAACAAATAAATGTGAATGGTAGTTTACCTCATGCTTTGTAACTTTGGTGGCGTCTTTGGCCTCTGCTCCCTCGGGTGACTGTACAGACAAAACAAACATGCAAAATTTGTACATACAGACATTTCTTCACACAAATACATTTTTATTTCATGTGACAGGTACAGATTAAATAAGATTCTGAAAAGACTTCTGAGACAAAGTACTTATCACCCTTTAAATGCTAACAGGTTATCTTTTAACTGATAAATCGACACTTGCAGACAATGATAATTCATCTCAGTTCATACACAATGTTCAGTAGCTTTTGTCTGTCAGACTTCACTGGTATAATCAGATACACCGCTGTGGTCACAGATGTTACATAGGCCTATGGTGTGTTTGGTAATTTGGCTCTGGTAGTTTGACGTTTTGTTAACTAATGCTCTATCTACACTCTTAAATAAACTGGTTGCTAATGTAGATCTGTATTTATTACATTTCATAATATACACAAGGTAAGTATACATGAGAGAATTAGATACACAAATCTCATCTATTGTTGTTGTGCGAACTACAGATATGTTATGAACCAATATTTAATAAAGTAGCTTCACCTCAGAGGTATTTGTGTTCCACATTTTAGCTGCAATATTGCTACATACATTACTAAAAAAAAAAACAAGAAAACTAATTTGACACCCAAAAGGTAATATTTACACCACGGCAGAAAACCGTTCAAATAATATCATTTCATTTTCTAATTTTGAATTTTTAAAATATTTTTTATTATCGTTTTAATACATTTTTGACTATATATATATATGCTGAATAGAAAATAAAACCACTCATATAATTTGACCTTGTGTTGTTGAACTTTGTCTGGATGGTATGCACCTCAATTAAAAAACTTAAAACACACTTAATTTTTTTTTTTTTAATATTTTTTTTATTATATATATATATATATATATATAATAAAAATAAATAAATAAATGTTATTTATATATTTCGGTGGAAAACTTTATTTGGCGCCCATTCTTGTAAAGTGTCCATTATTTGTTTAGCCTCACTAATTGAAGAGACACTCCCCCAAGGGAAAAATCACGCTTCAATGCCCCTATCATGAACATATAAAAACAAGAGTGCAATCTCAATAGATTTTTAATTTCTGGGGAAGCCCCCCTCCCACCCCCCCATAATGCTAGGCATTATTCGACGCCTTCCGCTGCTGTTGGATGGTGAAGCTCGGTGGACCAATATCAATAAAGCATCATTTGAGCATTTTTAATAATGAAACATACTGTTATATTAGTATTGTTATTTGTTAATCTTTTTTTCCCCACGAAGTCCACAGTTCAACCGTGTTTTGTTTTGTCTAACCGTCACAATCGCCTTTATAGGCGAGAAAGAGTTGAGTGTGACTGAAAGAGCGCTCGGTTACATACGGGTCTGCCGCTCCGCAATGGGGGTGGAGGAAGAGCCTGTCGGTTCAAACATGGCTATACAAAAATAATGAGGACCTCTATCGATCGACGAAAATGAGCTAATAGAAAACGATCATCTTAAAATGGAGGTGAGCGAGTATCGGACGCATTCGGCGAGAGCAGAGCGCTCGGTTTTGATTCCAACCGAGAGCGACTGAAGCATCACCGCAAAGTGACATTCAGCACAAGTGCGCACAAAGTGGCGACTTCACTGCGAAAGAGGCATTGGGTTATTAAACCGCCAACTATCATGGAGGAAATCAGCAAGTGTGACGATGATCGAATGCAAAGATGACCGAACGTTCCATTGCTTTTGCAGGATTCCATAATCCACACCGCGGATTAGGATAGAACGCTTTCAAAAACTTGATCCTCGTCTTACCTGCTCGACGCTGCGTACGTTCTCGTCGTTGAAACGCGAGCCGCTATTTCTTAAAAAATCAGGGAAAATCAAGGATATGTGAGGATTTTAAAGTATAAACTGGCTTACCTTCCTCTTGGGCATTTTTACAAAATTTCCTGTCACTTGTCTTATTAAATTAGAAAAGCAGGTATGGACCTGTGAGGTGGGGGAGTGAGTTTAACTACCACCGAATACAGGATCAATATCTAAAACACCTCTGGTAATAACATGTTAATATTATGCAAACCTCAGACTCTACCCTCGTCTTTGTCCATTGGTCAGTTCGGCCCACACTTAACCGCCATTCCTCAAAGCGATTGGTCTGCGAGGCAAATATGTTAATATAACGCGGTCAGACATTGGTTTGAATTTAGGAAAGCTCTTCAGCATCTCACCCTCATTGGTTACGCGCTCTCTGTATGCAAACGAGAGCGCTTTCTATTGGATGGGTTTAAAGGTCCGCGTGAGAGGGGGATAAAGCGACGACACACCAATCCACGCTTGACACCACACGCTCGGCTGCATGGGAAACGTATGCGCGGCCTCAAAACAAATGCAAGCCTACACTGAAAAAGAGAAATGGTGTCCATTAGTGAGCTAAGTAACTCTGCAGCGTATCGAATAACAGAATAACATTTACTTACCTTTATTAAAATAACGTTTACTTACCTCAGCTGACGCCTCTACTTCAGTATCACTCCCGTTCAATAAGCATGAATCAGTTAAGGAAATTAATGTTGAAACTGGTGTATTAAAATCTAAAGTTATAAATCGCACAGAAAGGTCACAGACAAGTCCACAATTCACCCCAAAATCAAGAGAAAATTGCCTTAAACCTTAACCTTAAAATGACTAATGCACAAGACCAAAAAAATCCTTATTTAAACAAGCATACATTAAAAGTAATACAATAAATACTACCATGGTTTAATAAATAATAATAATAATAATTAATATATGTGGCAAAATATCTTCATGGCTTGGTTCATTACTTATACATGCCTAAAGGTGCCCAAACTTATAATATATATTTGTATATTATTTTAAGGTATTTTAATCAATGTTAGTAATATTGCTTTTTAACATTTCAATGCAAAAATAAAACAAAAAATGTTAAAACCAAAATATAAACTATAATTGAATATATGCTTCAATGGCATGTTTTTTTCCCCCTCCTATTGTGCCTGTTCTTGTATTATGAGATAGTGGGCTGAATCAAAGTTTATCATGGCCAACTTTGGCCCACGGGCCCTGGTTTGGGCATTTCTGATACATGGCAAAACATCTTTATGTGTGAAATTTTACATACAGAAATGTGACATTTTCTTGACAGGTGTCACAAGATTCACACTATAAACCTATAATTGACTCATTATTAATATAACTGATTCACACATGACAGTCATGTGAAGGTTAAATACACAGAACCATTCGTCCACAAGCTCACAATAGCATCCCTCCACAATGGCCACATCTCTGCCACGACCTTACAATGGATGACATTCTATAGTAATTTGACAATGGTTAACATTCTACCATGCTTCACAACACACATGTACCTCTGGAAGCTTGCTGCCACTCCAGAGAAGACAATCAGAGGTTTCCTGTTAATGACAAAGGATGTTCACATAGCAAACATACATTTCTAGGTCACACACGTCTATGGATCTGATTCTGGAGATCACTCCATACACAATGTCATGTGCTGACTAATGGTTATGCGTATTCCAGCATGTATGATGTTGATGACATCTCCCTTTCAAAAGCTTGTGGAAAGATGTAACAAACACACTTTAACCATAAAAACTGTATTTGAATGATCATCGAGGACCACTGTTTCAAAATCTACTATACAATACAAAGTCAGATAAACAAAAAACACAAAATCATCCTCAAGCCATTGTGATATCATAAAATAATAGAATTTTCTTTCACAATGAACCATTTTAGCACTACAGGAGCATAATGCAGTGCTTTGGAAAACTGATTGAGGGATCACCATTGAAGCATGGCAATTTATAGATTTCAGTCAGTTTGCAGTGAGAAGTTTGACAGAACAATAAAACTCACCAGAGAGTACTAGATTAGTGCTAGATTTTGTTCTTTTAAAAAAGTTGAGTAACGGTGGCCACGAGATGAAGTCTTTTAAAAATAAAACATAGTTAAGTATTTGATACGTGTTTACAGTATATTGTAAATCTATCTTCACTTGTATAAATTGACATCCCTCATTAAAAAGTCACAATAAGCAGCATCAACCACATTATTTCTAGTATTTCAAAACCCTGAAATGCTTTAATAAATACCAAATTACTACAGTTTATATAGAGCAAAACATATCTTCTAATTACACTTAAAAAAAAAAAAAAAATGAACACAACTACTTGACAAATTCTCACAAATAACCCCGCATTTATAAAAATGAAAACTCTTTATGTAAGAGTATAAGCAGACAAACAAAGACACTGTATCAGCTGAGAATTCAAGTGGAAGTCAAATTACTTCAGAGTTTTCTGGTTACTAAATGGTTAAAGTAAAAAGGATCATACCGCGCACATAAACAACAACAACAACAAAAAAAAAAACATATGCAGTGGCCCCCAAAAATGTGTGTACACTTGTACCACACATCGAATCACTGTATTAAATACCGTAATAAAATATCAAACTAAGAGATATTTATCAGCACAAGTTCAATTTTCAAGCAAACATTTTAGAAACAGAAGCTTTAAAAACACATTTGTAACCATCCATATTTTTGGGTGTCCTGTATAGATATAATCTGAGTATGTGTCTCATCGTTTAATCTATAAACCACAAACTTTACTGTATCTTATGAACCAGACTCTCTCCTTTGTCACATAATTGACATTAACATTTATTTAAAATGAGAGAAGTGCTGTGTGGGAGAAGACGCAGCCCAGGCCTGAGCCGCAGCGTGGCTCTCTGAGAGGACAAGGCTCCGTCACACTCATATCAGTACTGAAAGTGCAGAGCTCTTCCTTTCAGACAAACGGAATCTTACACAAGACACAAGGGCGAATGCATACCACCCTCTATCTCCAATTATCATGTTCTTGTAAAATAGTGAGAAAATCCAAATACAACAACAACTTTAACTTCTTTTCATGTGGTATGCAAAGGAATTTCTCAGCAATAAAAACACACAGAGGAAGAGTCCAAAATAACCTGGTCTCCCACACCTATAAAGGGCACAATGTAAAGTTTTATAATCCTTAAATATTACTAACCTGATATGAAACTGTTTTATGAATTATTTTTATTAAACAAAATACCTGATTTTCCCCCCCAATCTTCTAACTTTTTAACCAAAACTTGATCATCAAGGTCACTATGAGTCAGATTTTTGACAAAAAACAAGTACCTAAATCCCATTAAGTGTATCTGATAAACTTCGTAATTTTCCACTGAGGTATAAGTTGCAACGGTTGTTTCCCCCATTTGACGGGTCGTACATTCTTGATATGAATCACTCTTATAGATTACATCAGCAAGGGTTAGATTATCACTCTTAGAATTTGACTTAAACCATCTATTACACTATGGTCCCTTGAAAGTTACTTGCCTACAGGTGACTTTTTTTTTTTCTTTTTTTTTTTTTTTTTTACATTTAGGGCCAGATTTGCTAAAAGCTTGTGCCAGTGCAAACCCTTATTTGGTGATTAAAAAAAAACAAAAAAAAACAAAACAACTACTGTCAGGATTTACTGAAGTATATGCAGTTGTAAGTATCTCCCTTTCAGATGCAAAATTTATAGGAGAGGAGTATTTAAATATATATCATACAATGTGAATTATTAATGTTTGCAGTAGTCAGCTTACCACTATTTGCTGCCCAAAAAAAGCATGTTTTAACCCATTTTGCATTTGACGTGGCAGCCATAGTTGCTAATTGGCGCAGCTCTTGGTGGATTACTTTGGTCATTACGGATCTGGATGCGTCTGTGTTTTTTAATTTGCGCATTGTCAGTAGATCATCCACAGAACTTTCTACTCCCTTCCGTGCTTTTACGACCTTTAGTGTGCAGCGAGTGTTAATATTGGACCCTTTGCATACCCAACCATGAAAAAAAAATGATCACTGAAAAAGTCTTCCTCTGTGATTTTGCCTGAAGTGTTAGGAAAAAAAGGCATATTAGCAAACTAAGCATTGTTTAATCAGCGATTACTTCATAAGGGAGCAAAAGATCAGACATTTTTGTGTGTTTTCAAAAAACTGATTCTTTCGTATTGGCTATAAAAGTGCCCTATTCAGAGTGTGACTTCTTCTATGTCATCATCAAATGACGTAATGGCCCTGACCGCGAGTCGGCTCTCGGAGACATGCAGAGTGCTCCTATTGTTGGGGAGAGAACTGATATTTAGTCCATTTGGTGTGTCTGTGTCCCTCCTGCGTCCACCCACTGGTCCTGATGGGAACTGGCTTGTTAGAGGGGGACTTAGGATCTCCATCCTGCTGGATGGATCTGAAGGAGGTGGTGTGGCAGAGGCACCAAAAAGCTGTTGCATGAGGTTGGACTTCCTTTCTTTGGCCAGGCCACCCAGATCCAGCCCTTCATCTAGTTCTCGAGGTGGCTGATTTACATTGCGTGCACCTAAACCAGCACGGGGAGCAGATTTACCAAAAGAAGGGGCGTAGCTGCCAAAAGCAAGATCAAGATCCTCACTTGGTCCATGTGTTCGAAGACCACCCGCTCTTCTCCCACTTGCCAATGTGTTTGTGTTCTCTTCTGGTTCTGTGAATTTGAAAATACCGTTGTGGTTCCGTTGCTCGGACAACCGTGGAGGAGAGCGGACACTTCCTGTGTCATCGGAAAAGAAGTCCGAGTCCTGACCTTGAGTGTGCATATCGATCTCACGCATCTTAGCCAGTAGCTGCTCTTTGCGCTGACGTTCCTCTTCTGCGCTCTCTTGATTGACGGCCTGGATCTCCAGATTTCTTGCTCGAAGTTGTTCCTCTTCCAGTTCACGCTGCTTCCTACTCTCTTCTTCCTTTTTAGATATAGACATGCCAATCCTCCAATCTTCTTCCTTTCGGTCTAGGCCTTTTTAAAAGAAACAGAATTACTGTAGGTACAAGCATGTCCACTACCATTTGGGGTCAGTACCAATATTTTTTATTCAGCTAGGATCCATTCAACTAATCAAAAATGTCAGTAAAGACTTCTACATTGTTACAAAAAATGCATTTATAATAAATTTTATTTTTGCAATTTCTATTCATCAAAGAATCCTGGAAAAAAAAATGTATCACTGTTTTCAACGCTAATAATATTAAGAAATGTTTTTTGAGCACCAAATTAGCATGTTATAATGATTTCTGAAGGATCATGAGACACTAAAGACTGGAGTAATGGCTGCTGAAAATTCAGATTTACAATCACAGGATTAAATTATATTTTAAAATACACTAAAATATAAGAAAAATAAAATAAAATAAGAAATACATATTTAAAATTGTAATAATATTTTACAATATTACCGTTTTTACTGTCTTGATTAAATGTATGCAGTCTTGGTGAGAATAAGAAACTTTTGAACTGTTGTGTACATTAAATATTTGACAAACATCCATCCTATACATCTGTACATGATTGAAAACTTTAGTTATTTGAGCTTCTTTTTTTAGGTATTCTATTTTAACTATATTTTAGCTAACAGTATTTAATTTACTCAAATTGTTTTGTTAATTATATAATTTATTTGTGTATGTCCATTTGTATGTCCAGCTGAGACAGCAGGATGGCATCTATAACCAATTACTTTCCTACCTCTGTTTCCCTTTGAGTTCTTCTCATTTGCGTTGTGCTGTTGATCCAGTCTTTGCCTCTCCTTGTCTTTCAGCAGCTCCATTTCTCTTTCTCTGTCATGCATTGCCTCTTCTTCTCCCTCCTTCTCCCTTGTTCGTTCCATCTCAGATTCTATTTCTCTGTCTTTCTCTCTTTCCCTCCAAAACTCTTGAATCTTCCATTCTTTTGCTTCCCTAGGTCTCTGCTCTCTGCCTTGCTGATCCTGCTGATATATTATTGAAGAAAACAGATGACAAACAAAGGACTGGAACTGAATTAAACACAAAGTTTGCTCAATGAAATATTTTAGTCTGCAAAAAAATGAAAATTGTCAGCATTTTCTCATCTTGTGATGTTTAAATTTGGCAGGTCGCAATCAGTTAAAAAGACACACAAGAACCAATGACATTTGGCGTCATTGATGTCAAAACTGATGCAATGTATTTGAAAATGTATCAAAAGCAGCTGTTGCAGAGAATATGGTCTACTGTAATGATGCTCTATGGCAGGGGTGCCCAATCCTGCTCCTGGCGATCGACTGTCCTGCAAAGTTCAGCTCCAACTCCAATCAAACACACCCGAAGCAACTAATTAAGGTCTTCAGGATCACTCGAAAATTACAGGCAGGTGTGATTGATTAGAGTTGGAGCTGAACTTTGCAGGACAGTCGATCGCCAGGAGCAGGGTTGGGTACCCCTGATCTATCCACCTTTTTCTTGACGTAAAAATGGGCGTGGCCATTTGTAAATTCTATGGGTCCAGCTTCCGGTCTCATCAGCGTCCAGCTATTTTTAGCTGTACAAAACAGTTCGTTTTGCTGCTTGATATTGAAAATTAGTGTGTCGTATCATATTATTTTAATGTATTACCTTAATTATGAACACACTGGTTTGTAGTGTAAACAGTTTTACCGTTTACTACACGTTGTTATTCTTCTCGTTATTTACCTATAGCGGCTAATGAACCGGAAGTCTCACCCATAGACTTACTTCCGCGTTGAAGAAAAAGGTGGATAGTGTCATTTTTGGAGCTTGACCACCCCTGATCACTACTGAAATTATATGGGAGAATTACAAATTTAAACATTCTGTGCAACTTCTCCCTTTTGCGTTCCACAGAAAAAGAAGTCATCAGTGTTAAGTATCAGTATGTCTCCCAGAACTGCTCTTGAGACCTGACTTGAGTTCATTCTTAATTCAGAATTATTATTATGTATCGTGGACACTAATGCTGTAAAACTAAACAGCCAGGTTACTAGTGCTCTTCTATTGAGGCAATTTGGCAGAGGTTAAGATGTTAGCACTTCATGCAGCAATGCAATGCTGAATTAAAGATGTGAAGATTAGCTTTGGGAGCCAGAATATGAACTACAGTCTATGAACTATTGTGTGCTGCATGCTGGGATAAAGAAGGACAAACATTCAAGGCCAACCTTTTTTACCCTGTGATTCACTGTAGGCTTTTGAACCTGAAAGTCAATAATTAAAAATTACTCTGAGATTAATTAACAAGGAAATTCACGGGTATGTGAGCGGACTAAAAGGATCGATAGGTGATAAAACAGAATGAGAAAGACAGAGAAAGGAAGGTTGTAAATTAAGCACTAACAAGCTAAATCAATCTATTAACAAAAGAATAACTGCAAATATAACTATCAAAAAATGAAAGGAGATGAAACACAAATAAATATATTCTTTCCATATGAGAGACATTTTGTGTGCGGAGGTTTCTAGCTCAATATATGCAGAATTTATGTGCTCTGTTCCAAAACCTAGTGAGGCAGCATTTTTAAGCATCACATGATAGTTGAATGAATGAATGAATGAATGATGCATTTATATAGCACTTTATTGTGTATTGCCGTACACCCAAAGCGCTGTACAATCGTGGGGGGGGGTCTCTCCTCAACCACCACCAGTGTGCAGCATCCACTTGGATGATGCGACGGCAGCCACAGGACAACGGCGCCAGTGCGATCACCACACACCAGCTACAGGTGGAGAGGAGAGAGAGTCATAAAGCCAATCAAGTGGATGGGGATTATTAGGAGGCCATGATTGACAAGGGCCAGTGGAGGGAATCTGGCCAGGACACCGGGGTTACACCCCTACTCTTTTACGAGAAGTGCCATGGGATTTTTAGTGACCACAGAGAGTCAGGACCTCGGTTTAACGTCTCATCCGAAAGACGTGTGCTATTTGCAAGTTGCTGTCAAAGACTACAAGCAGCTAACTCGATTTTTTAAACAAAACTATATAGAACAGTAATGACATAAACAAGCTAATCGCATTTCATGAACTAGAGTCCTCTCAAGTTTAATAAATAAGATTTAGAAAATGAAATACAAAAAGCCATGCAATTTATAAGATCTCTACTGAGTAGATTATACATGCCTTAAGAGAGAGGTAATCATCAGTCTGGTCGCCAGGTGGGAGTTCATTGGTAAGAGCTGGAGGTGGTGATGGGAAGTCCAGTGAGGACGTCCTGTCCTCTGTCTGTACTGCCTTAGTGCTGGTTGTATTGGAAACTTCAATACATATACAAACACAAACATGTGGCAAAATTCATACATTACAGACATACAGATATACATAATGTAATTCAAACTCTTGATTTGTTTGAATGAAGATTGTTACATGAATGTCAAAGTGATATATCTAATCCATAGTAACCACTGCATTTAAAGCTGGAGTCAGTAGTGAATCTCACGAGAATATAATCACCATAGGAAGATGTTTGTTGTGGAGTCATTACCTGTCTGCTAATAACAATAATGAACTGAATGTTTAAGTGTGTAAGAAGGCCCTGGGAGGAAGATGCCTAGTACAGCTGTGTAATGGGACTTAGATCTACCTTTTCGCTTGCTGCCATTCTCTGCTTCTTTTCTGGAAGAAGCTTTCAGCATCCTATTAGCATAGATGTTCCGAGCATCCAGCTCCTTTTCTTTCTCCTGACATAATACGCAAAAAAATATTTAAACTATGACATGATAGATTTTGATTCATTTAAATAATAAACCTAATTAAAATCTGCATTTGATTTGTGCAGGGTTCCTTCACATTTTCCATTTCAAAATTCCAAACCTTTCCAGACTCAAAAGCCTCGTTCAGACTGTCAGCCCAAATCCGATTGAAATCCGAACATATTTAAATAGTCTGAACGGCAACGAACTACATGAAATCCGATTTGTGCAAATCCGTTTTGAGCTACATTCGTATGTGGTTTGGAATCCTATTCAAATTGCATTTCTGGAAATCCGTTTCAGTCTGAATGGTCAGATCGAATTTAGTATAGCTTTTTCCACGTCCTCACTCCATGTAAAATGTAAACACATCAGACGTTTTTGCAGAAAACATGCTGAACATCTTTGCAGAAACAAGCTTGTGTCGTTACGAAGTGCAAGTCAAGCGGAAAAAACAATATACTGCTAGTATACATGTATACTCTTTGTGTTTTGAAAGTAGCGGAGACCAAAAAAAAAAAAAAAAAGAAGCAAAGTAGCTGAGACAGCATCACGGAATAAAGCTGCACATTCAAGCTTCCTGCGTTTCTGCCGTTGCCTCACAAGACAAAATTAATACTACAGCGCAACCGCGATGGTAATACAACATCTGTATTGCTGTTACTGTTGTTTTTAGCGTAGCCATAACAACGCAACGGCATTACCATAGAAACCAATGCACATTCAGTAAAAACGAAAGAGCGCTTATGGACACACTAATCGGATATGAACAGTTGCGATATGCTGTGTGGACAGTCAGTTATTCAAATCCGATTCCATCCAGATATGCACAAAATCAGATTTGGGCTGACAGTCTGAACGAAGCTAAATTTCTAAACCTCTCAGTAGATCTTCACACCATATTTAACATAAATGGTTCTTAGAGCATTATTTACAGCTATATATTTTGTATATAGTAGTCATCTGTAAATATTTGTATGTTGCAGGGGTTTTTTTTATTGATTTTTTTAAAGTGAAAACATACAAATCATCACAGCATCACATCAACATACAGACTTTTACATGCACACCAAAAACTTTTTTGTGCCCTCGAGAAGCCATACACATGCGCATAGGAATTTTTTTTGCATGGTTACACCTTACAATTTCAAGTTTTATATAACCTATTTCCTTTGTGCATCACTGCCATCTTACTATGAATAAAAGGAGAGCATGGATGCTCATGAATTAACAGATCTACTTGCTTAAAATTAAAATGTGATAAATGTCCAATTTAGCCATGACATGAAATGGGCTGATGGCATAAAATCTGCCAAGTTCAAGGCTCTATAAAAAAAGACTGGTACTGTAAAAAAAGTGTTTAAAATTTGGCTTTTGCCATATGACATATTTCAAGGCCATAGGTCTATTTAAATGGGGTCATCGGATGCGAAATGCACTTTTACATGTTGTTTGAACATATACACATGGTCAGAATTGTTGGTACCCTTAGTAAATATGAGCAAAGGCGGCTCTGAAAATAAACCTGCATTATTAACCATTAATATCTCTGAAGTATATTCCCATTCATATTTACAATTTTGAGCACTCCAGGTGGATTATGAACATTAAATTATACAGCCATGGCTTCCTGTTTCACAGAAATATAAATAGGAGGCAAAACAAAGTCCAAATTCCCTTAATCATCCATCACAATGAGAAAAACCAAAGAATATATTTCTGATGTGCAGCAAGATAATTGAGCTTCACAAATTAGTGAAGTGGCTGGAAAAGAGCTAGAGCAGTGAAAAAAGGTCAGGGTAATAAAGAATTTCCAATCAACATAAAATGTTTAAAGGAACACTCCACTTTTTTTGGAAATAGGCTCATTCTCCAACTCCCTCAGAGTTAATAAGTAGAGTTTTACCGTTTTTGAATCCATTCAGCCGATCTCCGGGTCTGGTGATAGCACTTTTAGCATAGCTTAGCATAGATCATTGAATCCGATTAGACCAGTAGCATCGCGTTCAAAAATGACCAAAGAGTTTCGATAGTTTTCCTATTTAAAACTCGACTCTTCTGTAGTTATATCGTGTAATAAGACCGGCGGAAAATGAAAAGTTGCGATTTTCTAGTCCTATTTGGCTAGGAACTATACTCTCATTCCGGGGTAATAAATCAAGGAACTTTGCTGCCGTAACATGGCCGCAGCAGGCGCAGTGATATTACGCAGCGCCTGAAAGTAGTCCCCAGCTATATTATAACTAGTTACCTAGCTGGGGACTACTTTCAGGTGCTGCGTAATATCACTGCGCCTGCTGTGGCCATGGTACGGCAGCAAAGTTCCTTGATTATTACGCCGGAATGAGAGTATAGTTCTTAATCATATCAGCCTAGAAAATCGCAACTTTTCATTTTTCGCCGGTCTTAGTACACGATATAACTACAGAAGAGTCGAGTTTTAAATAGGACAAATATCGAAACTCTTTGGTCATTTTTGAACGCGATGCTACTGGTCTAATCGGATTTAATGATCTATGCTAAGCTATGCTAAAAGTGCTATCGCCAGACCCGGAGATTGGCTGAATGGATTCAAAAACGGTAAAACTCAACTTATTAACTCTGGGGGAGTTGGAGAATGAGCCTATTTCCAAAAAAAGTGGAGTGTTCCTTTAAGGCTAGACCAGAATATTTGAATAATCGAATATTCGTTCGGTGGGTTGGCATTCGATTTTCAATTTTGAGATTCAGATCCCCGCCCCCCGCTTGAATGTGAATCACCCATAGAATGTCATGCTTCAGTTCAACTGGAATAGAAGGCAAAAATGTAGAAAACCTCAGCTGTGTGGGAACACTTTAAATTGAGTGAGGACAAGACAAAGGTAGCGTGCTGTACCAAATATGCGATTTGAAACTGGCCTACCACAACAGTGCATCAAGTTTGAAAAATTCCCTGAATTCTGTAAGCAGTATGCCTATAGTATATTGCTGGTGTAAAAAAAAATGAGTTGCTTTTATCCACCATGTTAATCAGTAATTTTACACATGATAAAAATGTGCACTTAATTTGATTGGAAAATATTTGCGAATACGGCAGTCATAATTTAATTTTATTTAAACTGTTCATTAATTAAAATGCGTGTTGCCGTTATTGAAAGTATGCTACCGTGTTCTTTATTTATTACAGTTAGTTAAACTTGGTTCATTTATTTTTCGTTCTTCATTTATTTAAATAACCTACCCTTTACGGTGTCAGTAATTACTGTGATGCTAATTTCTGATTTGGGAGTGATTTGTTTGTTAGAAAAATGTTAGGCTGCCTTTTAAAAGTATTGTTCTTAACAGACCTGTGTGTTTTGTATCACTAGTGCAGTCGTGTCTGTTCTCGGAGCATTTAAGCCCTGTCAGTGTGAGGTGCGCCGCTTCCGGCTCGCGCTGTTCGGTAGTTTATTAAAAGTTTCTTAATTCTGAAAGTGTCACATGTCCATATTGCATGACCAGCCCTAAAAATGTTAAAAATCTGCCTGGAAGAGGACGTGTATCTATATCGTCCTAATGCACAGTGAGAAGAAGAGATTGAGTGGCTAAAGACTCTCCAAGTACCACAGCTGGAGAATTGCAGAAAACAGTTGTGTCTCGGGATTTCCCCCATTTTAAATTCTTATTCTCCAATGAAAGGTTAGATTTTTGTGATTTTTTAAAAATAAAAGATCAAAAGGATTAACAATGCAGATTAATATTCACAGCGTTCTTTGGTCATATTTACCAAGGGTACCAACAATTCTGACCACGTGTGTAAATGTGTGTTGGCAGTTTGTACACAACCACCCTATAATGATAAAAATCCACCCAGTTATTTTTTTTTAATCTACTAAAATTGCTACCCCTTTCTCAAGTCAAGCCGTTCTCAGCTTCTTGTCTGTGTGACGTCACACAGACCCAGGCCGCTCCCATGATTGTTGATTGACACAATCATGTGTTTTACCTTAGACCCACCCTGAGTGAGCTGTCATCAGTCTGCCATTGTTTCGATGCCTACATCGATGGAGTAGATGTAGACAAGAATGCCTCCTAAGCGATTGAGGCGTTTTGTTGTTGGATGTAATGAACACAGCAGTCGTCATTTACTCCTGACATCTGAGCTGCTGAAGACACAGTGGATTACCTTTGTTTGAAGGGAATGCACCCCCCAATCTACCTAAATACAGGGGTGCAAACTCGTCAGGGGTGAAAAAGGTGACAACACCACCTATTTCAACGTGAAAACGGCGAATTTCTCCAAAAGGTGACAAGTTTGCACCCCTGTAAATACGTTTATGTTCACGTGAATCATTCGTGATCCAGCTTCACCTACAGAAGAAGTGAGTATAATGTTTTTTCATGAATCTTTGCAAATCGCCTTTCCAAATAACGTGCTAGTTAGCAAGTTCCGCGGGTAAATGCGACTAAAGTTTACAGTCTCTCAGAGAGTGGCTCGGAAGAGAGGGGCGGGGTGATCAGAGCTCATTAGCATTTAAAGCGGCATGCAACAAAACGGCTTGCTCTGAAAGGAGCTGTTTTTGGCAAGGTAAAAAGGGTGTTGTTTTACACTACCATTGAGAAATTTTAACCAAAGTATGTTATTGACTTTTCATTAAGTCGCTAAAGAATCATATCAACTTGTGGAAAATGGGCATCCGATGACCCCTTTAACGCATACTTTGTGGAGGCTAAGAAACCACACTGCGAAATGGGCTGATGGCACAATAGGTGGCTCAGTGTGCATTGTGCATATATGCTAAGTTCAATAGTTTCTTTAAAGGAACACTCCACTTTTTTTGGAAATAGGCTCATTCTCCAACTCCCCCAGAGTTAATAAGTTGAGTTTTACCGTTTTTGAATCCATTCAGCCGATCTCCGGATCTGGCGAGAGCACTTTTAGCATAGCTTAGCATAGATCATTGAATCCAATTAGACCAGTAGCATCGCGTTCAAAAACGATCAAAGAGTTTCGATATTTGTCCTATTTAAAACTTGACTCTTCTGTAGTTATATCGTGTACTAAGATCGGCGGAAAATGAAAAGTTGCGATTTTCTAGGCTGATATGATTAGGAACTACTCTCATTCCGGCGTAATAATCAAGGAACTTTGCTGCCGTAACATGGCCGCAGCAGGCGCAGTGATATTACGCAGCGCCTGAAAGTAGTCCCCAGGGGAGTTGGAGAATGAGCCTATTTCCAAAAAAAGTGGAGTGTTCCTTTAATGGTTTATGTGCACATAAAAGTCTGTATATTTGTTATTTTTGCAAAGGTCCCTGAGGCTATATAATATGGTGCTAAGAATATTATAAGAAACCCAAAATGCTTATGACCTGCATTTTGCAAAATGAAAGAGTACACCTTGAATTCATTTATTTTCATTCAATTCTTAATTTATTATAAAATAATAAAATAAAAAAATAAACAGGGGCAAAAGTCTGGAAACACAAATATTTTTCATACTTTTCCAGACCTGGAAATTACTTAAATCATATTCCATATTTTTCCAAACCACGTAGGAACCCTGTTTGTGGGTGTTTTATGTACAGTATCTGGTACCTTTAGTTTAGTGCAAAGCCTCTCCACTTCCTCCTGTAGTGCTTTAACTTCCTGTTGTGCATCATGAGTTCTCTTCCTCTCATTAGCTAGCTGCCTCTGAAAGCTCCCGCTACTCAGATCCATGTTCTTCTCCAATTCCTGATGACACATTACACACATTACACACACAGAGCCATAAAAAGACATAAACACATATTGACTGCATGATGAAGGATGAAGTCATTATAATCAACCTTAGCCCCTAACAGAAAGATAATTTCCTCTGATAACAGCTGTATGCATTTTAATGGCTCAAACTCATTTATTCAACAACATAAGAATGGTAAAAGTAAACATATAAAGTTTGCATAAACATGATCAAAACGTAAGATATATTGCTAGCTCAACAAGTGACAGTTAGCCCTGGGACAGCGGGCCATCCTTATTGTTGAGCCCTGGACTGTGTGATTGATTGTAATTTTTTTTTTACCTTCACTCTGCGTTCACTTTCTTGTAATTTGCCTTGAGTGAACGTTAGTTTTCGTGAGAGTTCCTCCCTTTCTCCAAGATTCTGGTCATCTGCGAGTTGCTGCAGTTTCTGCAGCTGGCTGCGACAACGCTGGAGCTGGGCGTCTGTTTCCCTGAGGCTGCGCTCAGCTGTGCGCTGGTTCTCTTGACTGCGCCTCAGCCTCTCACGCAGGACATGAGTCTCATTGTTGTGACGAGACAACAGCTGCGAGATCTCGCTCTCTGTGTCATTGTAGCGATGCAGAGCTTTCTCTTGCCGCAGCTGCATCTGTCGCAGTAACCGGTTCTCACGCTGCATCTCGTCTGCATGCAGCCTCAGCTCAGACAATGCGTTCTTCAACTCATTGATCTTCAGCAGGCGAGCAGACAGCATGCGTTTGGTGACCGGGTCCACTTCTTTGGATGGAGCGTCTTTACTCAAAGTTTGGGATCGGATGCCTCCTGACCGCTGCTGAGGATGATGGGAGTGGGGCGGGAGACGGCGTGACACACCTTTACGTACACCTGAAAACAACAACCAATATATAACCATATATATATATATATATATATATGTGTGTATGTGTGTGTGTTTTATTTATATTTGCTAAAATTTCAGCCTTCAGTGTCACATGATCTTTCAGAAACAATTCCAGTATTTATTTTGTGCTCAAGAAACATTATTTGATGAATAGAAATTTCAAAAGTCTTTGTCACTTTTGACCAACTTATTGCAACCTCGCTGAATAAAAGTATTAATAAAAATAAAAAATAAAAAAACAAGATAGTTTTCCATTCACATAACACTTGATGCTAAATGTCTCTTGTGCAATCTGCTGGTCATTATTGGTACTGCAGAACACAACAGTTATTCTCTAATTCTTTAAACAATGCTTCAGTAAATTTAAAGATTAATAGATTATATTTTACTTCAAATAACAAAATAAAATACAATAAAATACAAATGTGAAATTACATTTTGCACAAAGAAGCTGAAACCTATTTTTAGGATCATCAGGATGTGTTGCATCATTACATTGTTTTTTATGACAATTAAGGACATCTAGGCTACATTTAAATTCTATTATTTGTAAATTATATTACTATTTTATTTTATCTTTAAAATCTGTTAATTGTCAAGCATTATGGTATTAGAATCATAAAAACTGATACATTGTTGTAAGGCAAAAATCTTGGTCCTCAAAATTGGCTTTATATTGTTTAAGCAAAATATAATTTCTTATTTCTTTTAGTTTTTGGAGTGAAATGTGACCTGACCATGTCCTTCACAGGTTTCGTGAGATATACATCAAGGACTCATTTATATGATTGCACAACTGAGTATCTTTTGATTGAGAAAAATCACACTGCCGCCCATCTCTCAGATCCTGGGTTGAATCACAGCAATCAAAGAGTCTCAAGAAACATGATTAGCAACAAAAAAAAAAAAGAAAAAATGGCCATGCCCAATCACCACAAGATTCAGTTGCTGATGACCTTGATCATCATGTTAATTACATTACACCTGTAATTGGTGGATAAGAGGAGACATCTGACTAATTTCATGTGCTTCAGAAGGTGTACACAAATGATTTGGCCTTCTGAATAGCAGATGAATTTGTTCCATTATGGTGTGTGAAAAGGAGAAGTAAACAACATTTTTTTTTTTACATAAATATGGTACAGTGCTGAAGTTATATGAACTTTGCAAGTTTGTTGAAATTGTGATGATCATGTTAAGGAGTATTCTTATTAGATTAGTGACCTAGATATAGTGCAGAATTGTAGATATTTATTCTTCTTTTTACACCATAAAGTTTCTTTATTTAAATTTTTCAAAATCCTTAAAAGTCCTGTTCATTTATAGGATTGCATTAGATTTTTCTTCATAGATTTTCAATATGATTTCAGACTTGCATATTTACATATAACGTGTGTGCATACCAGCTCGATGTAAGGGGCTGCTGGACACTCTCCTAGACCTCCCTCTTCTTTGTGGAGACGGAGAAGCTGACGGCGAGAGAGACCGATCCGAGCGCGAGACATTTTCATAATCATCAGAGTAGAAAGAGAGACTGCTACGTTCTCCATCCGAACACCGATCCCGGTCTGGGTCTCCAGCCGGCTCTCGCGTTCTGGTTCGCGCATGATCCCCAACCGAGCTTTCGATGTCTTTCCGGTATTTCTCCTGTTTTCCAGCTCGAAAAGGAGATTCTGAGATCTTACCGTCACTGTGGTGAGACAATCGGCTGTGCTCTGATTCCTGATTATCCTCATGCAAGTCCATGTCTCTCCCTGCAATACAGTTCACAATGATCGAGACAGATCAGACTGAGACTGGACTGAATATGTGTATCACTCACAATTAATAAGCTGCACACACACATCCAAACACACAAATCAGAAAAGGCATGATTGCTATGGCACGGTATGTTTGCATATTAGATTGTGTGTGAGCCTTCAGCGAATCGTGACATAAAACCAGACACTAAACACTCAAGCTGTCTGAGAGGCTTCATCAAGACAGCATCAAGCCACTGTCATGTTTGTTGCTCATTAACAACAGTGATGTGTTATTAATTCTCATCTAGCAATGTGGCTGGGGATACAGTGTCCAGCCACTAACACATATAATGTATTCAGCCATAAAATTACGTACATTACTATTATTTAGTCACAACTGAGCAAGTCTCAAACACTAAGCCATTTATTGAATATTCAACTTTTTATTGACTGAATATTCAACTTTTATTATGTTCTAACCAGACACTTTCTTATCAAATCAGGCCATATATTGTGTAATAGTTGATAAAGATCATAAGTACAAATAAGGTATCACCAAATGTCACAAAGAACAAAAACAATAGAGCTGGCAAAAATAAAGAGAAAAATGAGCTTCAGAAGATTGGTTGTATCCTCATAAAAAAGCTAGATTTATGACCCGTTTGTAAGGCTACTGGCAAGTCCTCCTCTTTTTGTCCCTGAACCTGCCGAATCCTGATATCCTCTCTGGTCACCGTCACCATGGAGATTGAGTCTGCCCTTTTGTAAGTGGCCAATAATATCATTCATTCCTTAATGGCATGCTAAACACATTCAATTACAGCCTGACCTTTCACCTCCCTCTTTTTTGGTAAAATGTTTATTATGACACCCATTATGAAGTGCCATAAATCTAAATTTTTGCAAACAAAAACAAAAAAAATTCTTTAAAGTTAGGATCAAATATTTTAAGTTAATATTCAACTATCTGAATTAAGGATATCTTGAGTTTTATGAGGCCTTCACCAAATAAATATCAGCCCTATTTGCTACCTGCAGGTACAGGCCTATTTAAAATACTACTACTACTACTAAAAAACAAATTCTAATCAATTAGATTTGCATTCATGTTGGTGCTGATAGCCTTGCAGGCTGCAAGCCGACATACGGTGTTGTTGTGCTATGGGTGTCCCGAGTTTGAATCCCGACACGTGAATCTTTCCCGATCCTGCGCCCCAATCTCTTTCCCCACTTCTCTTACTGTCAGTTCTGACCTGCCCTATCATAACAAAAATGCAAAAATGCCAAAAATCAAATAAAGTAAAGATCTGCATTCATTAGTAATTGAAATCCATTTTTTCTGCCAAGGACCTGTCTTGCCTTTAGGCAAGGAATCTTACGGTAATATAAAACTGATACAATACCACACAACTTATGAGAGTTTTCGACACACACAGTCTAATTGAGTCTAATGATAAAACTTTTTATATTGCCAATGAGGAACCCATTTCATAGTGTTTTGGATATATATGACATGCTGGCACCAAGCACTGAAACCATCTGCACTTGACAGGTCAGTTTGAATGGCCTTAGTAACCATACCAGCAACAAATGTCAATCAGTTTGGTTGATATTCCTATAAAATTCACTCAAAGCAGAGTAAATAGAGCCTAAAGTGATGATATAAAAATATCTAGGCTACATTCAGAAATATTTAACGTAATATTGCGATGAACTAACAATAATGGGGATATTATAGTTGCTATTGCCAAATAACATAACTTAACAAAAGACATTTTCAAAGGCAAAATTGTAAGTCATATAACAATGTAACAGTAAGTCCAACTACAGGTGTCCTTAAACAATAAAAAAGCGGCCAACGTGTCTTCATTTAAAACAAAACAATGTAAGGCTGTATCTTAAAACGTGTATGTATATCTTAAGAAGCTGCTAGTGTTTCTTGTTTACTACCTGATTGTTCGTACTTTGTGTTTTCCGAGTGACAAAAACAATAGCAAACGCTGAACTTACACTGCAACAACGCGCGTGAAATCTTATTTTAAAAGTAACGTTACTTACCAGTTTCTTGTCCTTCTAAGTATCCATGTCTATACTGTCGGTTTCTTCATACTGTGGCTCGATTAACGGCTCGCAAACTCGCTAGTCAGCTACATTACGAGCTAGCTGGGATTATATCGTGCAACTAGGACAACACACAACACACTCTACTGTAGAGACGACGACAAACGATTAGCAAAACCTTATCCGCTACGGTAAACAGAAGGCAAAGGCGGTGGTTTGGTCGTCTGTCCTTTAATCAAGCGGCATTTGAGGTCGATTATGGCGGAGACTGTAGCTTTTGAAGAGGAATATGTGCTTTACTGAAGAAGTTGGTGAAATCTCTGAATCCACGCCTCGCCTTCTGCTACCGGTGTCATAGTGACGCTTCGCCATGGCAACGTGCGCGCCCCTGTCCGTCACCACTTGTTGAGCACGACTGATGTTACACTGACAGACAGGCGTCAGGCGCGGGTAGTGCTTTAAAAGGAGCAAAAAACCGTCAGAAGTATATTAAAAAGCGAGTTTCGAGTCAGATTGGAGTTACTGTGATAGCACACATGACAGATAAATTATAGATGATGAAAATATTATTATAGTTAAAATTTCTATTTTCAGTGCTAAAGGAAAATTATAAATATCTAAATAAAATCCAAATAATAAAATTTGAGTCCCATTGATTTAAAATATATTTTTATGTCTTCACAGTAAGAACAAACATGCAAATGACCGAATATAATAAAGCCTAAATAAAATTCAAAAAATAAAACTTTGAAAATTAGCAAAATAAAGCCCGTTGATTTAAAACATTTAAATTAAATTAAATTAAATTAAGGTTGGGTTAGGGCAGGGGTTTTCAAACCTGTCCTGGAGAACCCCTGCCCTGTACATTTTGTATGTCTCCCTCATCTAACACCTGATTCCACTCATCAGCTCATTAGCAGAGACTGCAAGGACTAAATTGGGTGTGTCTGATTAGGGAGACATTCAAAATGTGTAGGGCTAGGGGTTCTCCAGGACAGGTTTGAAAACCACTGGGTAAGGGGATTTGTTCAGTTTAAAAGTAATAGAAGAAGTCTATGGAAAGTCCCCACAATTCACAGAAATCACTGTGTGTGTGTGTGTGTGTGTGTGTGTGTGTGTGTGTGTGTGTGTGTGTGTTTGTGAGTTTGTGTGTGTGTGTGTGTGGAAACAATTTAATAATATCTAAATAAAATATAAAATAAAATGCAATGCAATGGCATCCAATGTATATATCAATATATATATATATTTGCAGTACTTTTTCTTTTCTTTCTTTCTTTCTTTCTTTCTTTCTTTCTTTATTTTGCATGTTGGTGGTCCTATGCCGTTATTGGTAATATTTATAAGTTTCAATGTTTTAAGAACATTTAAGGATTCTAAGGACATTTTTGTTTACTTTGTACAACATTGCAAAACCAACTGAAGCAAAACATTTCTATGTAGCTACACAAACGCATAATGGCAACAATGTTTTCCCTATATTTCCTTATATTCAATAGTTTTTTCATATAATTTCATTATAATAACACTTCGCAGCAATCCTAACTATGACAGTAATATATTTGCTTGAGAGGAGGATTTGCATTTAGGTATTTGACGTATGATAATCGAATAACACAAGGATAGCCTTCGGTTTTTTTTGCAGGAGATGGAAACTACATTTCCCATGATTCACGTCTTGAGCTGGAGCCAGAGGATAAGCGCTGCGAGTCTCTCGCGCTCCCGAGAGAAGTGCACTGATGGAGCGCGAGCGGCTTTATTATAGAACACCGGGCGCGCGCACTCACTTTAATTTCAAAGGGTGACGTTGACGTCACCGCAGGTCCAAAGAAGTATATAGAAAGGGAGAGCGCAACATTTCCTAGCCTTCATTCTTCCGCGAGAGGGCAAGTGAGGATTACGATGGTCATCAGAGTGTATATCGCCTCCTCCTCCGGGTCTGTCGCGGTGAGTAACATGTTTACACCGCGCATTTCAGAGTTGCGTGTTGTAAAACTGGAGACTACCAGCAATGACAACAAACGACAGCTAATTTTTATTCTTTGATCTGTAATTTTATAATCTATTCTATATAATAATTATGTTAAATAGATGTAAGAATGTCTTGCATAGATTTATATGAATAACTTCGCTTCATGATACATTTATTGCACTCAGGAAGGTTTATGTGTGCACTCGAGCTACATATGAATATGTCAATAAGAATAGATTTTTGGCGTTTATTTTCAAGTAAGCCCAGGCCACTTCATGAACTTAGCCCATCCTGGAAAACACCCTCTCTTGCAAGCGATACCACGGTACAGATTGAATCAAGTGGCAGTAAACCATGAATCAATTGTTCATGGTATTTACGTGGAACTCGAAGAATAATTTTCCAAAAACCACAAAGTAGGCCTTTTACAATGGTATCAGGGTATAACTGTGGTACGTTTACATTACATTTTAGTGCCAAGTGCACACCTACCTGTAAAACTGGGGCTGTTTTCAAGCCACACATGGCAGAACATTCTGGATAGATATGATTTATTGTGACTCTAAAATGTATTACTTACATAACCACTGTCAAACTCAGTTCTGATCTATATATTCAGAAATGACTTCTGTCAAATGCTTTTCAGTTACGGTTTATGCTGTGTTTGAGATAATCCAAAGCTGTTGTCCGCCTCGGTGCACTGCAAACAGCCATAAAGCTTAGAGGTTGGACAAAGTGCATGTTTACAGTAAAAGCCAATCCCACTGCCAACTCCAATGCCACAATCACTGGCGTGCAGATCAGCTCGGTCTTAATCGCTCTGTTATACAGCCTGCAGGGAAAGCACAAGAAATGTCCTGATTCATTCAGAGCCGGCATTATATTTCAGCCTTTTAGCAGACTGGTCCAGTGACATTGATTTTTAGTTCTTTAAATGAGGAGATCACAGTCTCTGAACAGAGACTGGGTGGAGGGAGGGGCGACTGTATTCATATTTTCCTGTAATGTCATTCATTTGGTGTTTGATGGTTATCAGATGATGTTTGTACAGTGACTCACTGTGTATTTGACAGCTTTGATATGGAGATGAAGCATGTGTTTTTGGATGTTAGCAGACAGAGAGGCAAGTACAGTTCGGCACTGTAACCTAATAGTACCAGAATGAGGTAATAGCCTAAATGAGTTATGCACCGATTTCCACTATCTCCTTATTTTTACAAGACCCGGATTGTTTACCCAAAAAGAGCTATTTTTAAGTCTCTGTGGTCTCATCACACACTGCTCTCATATATAGGCAAACATCTCTTTTATGCTGACATTCTTCTAAGATGATCATTAGAAAAGAAAATGAAATGTTTCAGTTAATAACTGGCATGTGATGGGTGGACAGACTTTGTGTGTGTGTGTGTGTGTGTGTTTGTGTGTGTTCACTCAGTTTACATATGTGTTTGTTATACAACTTGTGATGTGTTAAGAGGAAGTGAAGCAAGTGATGGCTGATGAAACCAGTCTGTACTAAAAGGCAGCTGATTTTTGGATCAAATGAGTGAGGGTTAAAATATTTACTTACAGCTACACAAACACATGCTGATTCACATTAGCTCTCATAAGCTTTGGTCAGAGGGGGATTATAAAGGTCATACCCTGACTAACCTTTTCCACTCGTTACACTCATCCACCTCCAACCGTTGCACTTAACACATGCATGTGAAGCACTGAGACTGAGAACGCTCACTGAGTGATTTTCAGTCAGCTGAGCTTAATGGAGAGACAAGTTCGACAGTGATATAGGCTCAGTAAGTGTGTTAAGAAAGTCTGAGTGATAAGAGTGCATTCAGCACATTGATTCAAAACAGGATGACACACACTCATGGGATTTGTCTTTCTTTAAAAACACACTTCCTCTTTTAATTGAAAGTCTTACACATGCAAAAATTCCATGTAGTAAAAAAAATGTAAAAAAAAAATCAGAAAAAGTTAAAAAGGATGTACATTCAAAACCAAGTCGTATCAGTAGCCTAATAAATGTAATTTAAATGTAGCAGGTCACCTCATGATCGCATGACCAACCAAATACTGTTATACCTTTGTAAACTATCCTGTAGTTAGATATTAGTGTTTTTATTGTTAACTAAAAGTATTACATTTATTTTTGTTAAAGCTGAAATACAATAAAATATAAATATTACATGAAAATTTAAACTTAAAAAATTAACCATTAGTAATGTTACCTTGGCAACTAACGGTAATAAATAAGTTTAAGTTGAAGCCACTGGTTTAGGTCACTGATCTATATAATGATTACACAGTTTTTTGAGCAGATTTTTGAGTTTTCTTAACTTGTTGTTTTAAGTTTATACAACAAAAATTTAAGAATCTCCCACAAAAATAAGTTGAGCAAAGTCAAAAATCTGCTGAAGCTGGTTGCCTTAAAATTTTAAGTTGGCTCAACTTTTTTTTTTTTTACAGTGTAGCTTCTCTATTATAGATCAGTGGTTTAAGTGCTAAATTACTAAAACTAAATAGAAATATTTTAAAATAAACTAATAAACATGACAAAAGAACATAATAAAATTACTAAAACTTAAATTAAAAAGAAAAAGGTTAATTCAAAACATTAATGAATACTGTAATGGCATATACTAATACTAAAATAACACTGATTGGACACTTTCGCTTTCGGAAAATAAATGAATCATACGTAATTTCAATTGTATGCAGTTTGTGTGTTTGTGTGTGTTTGAAAAAGGAACATCAGTCAAACAAAAGTGCTGTATATCTGAATATATCAGAATATGCATTTGAATATGCCTTATTAGTCAGGAGGCAGCATGGTATATTTGGAATAACAGCACGATTATAATATTGCTTTTATGCAAAAATTCAATAAAACAGAATTTAATACTGAGTAACTTAAGTATGTTTTTTTTTTTTTTAAGTAAACAAAACATCAACAGAATCGCTGTGCATCTCACACAGTAGTGACAATTTATTCCCTAATGAATTAATGAATCTGTGTTTTTGAATGAATCGGTTGAACGAATGATTCAACAACTCACTCACAAAGACATGTGACTGGTTTTCCTTCCTGAACAAATCAGCGTTATTGAACGATTCGTTTGAATTAACAAATGAGTCACTAAAAAAGACTCTTGTCGCCACATATTGGTCTAACGATGTAACTTAATGATAGACAATATTTACAGTAAACAGATTAGTTATTATCTTAACTAACAGGTTGTTGCAGACATAGAGAAGTTGAGTTCTTAAAATGAATCATATAGACAGAGAATGGCAATGTCTTCAGTGTTTTGTTTTGAGGATAAAACAATAGCTGCATTGTGTGGCTGCGCTGGGTCCACACAAGGCTAGAGCTGCTATTGTCCTGCTCTCTGTTTATCAGGCCAGGAGTTTTATAGAGCTTTTAAAAAGCACAGACAGGGCTTCATGTTTAATGGAGAGCTGCTCTGCCTTTACAAAGAATCTCACTCTCTTTCTTGCAGTCAAACATATGCATATGTGTGTGAGAGAGATATGTAAATCACTCATCAACGCATCACTGAGTATCAATCTTGGTTCACTTGTGCTTTCTATGTGCACAGGTGTGTGTATGTGTGTGTTTAATGACAGAGTTCATCTAAACAGCTCTACATACAGTGGCCGCCCAGCAACACTCTCTGCAAAGTCAGCAGAGAGAGGGAGAGAGAGACAAAGATAGGCAAGGCGAGGTGAGGTGATGCAGGGGACTTTTTGTACTCCATCTGTACTCCTCCACAATGTGGTTATGTCCAAAACCTCTCTCTCTGGACAACACACTTCAGTATGGCCAAACTAGGGTGTGTAAGTGTGTGTGTTTTTTAAGTCACGCCCTCTCAAACAGCTGTTGAAACTAGGCCTCATATACCGTAGTTAGGTGTGCAGACTGAAGTATTAGTTCTGGAGCCTGTTGAGGGAAAATGCATAAAGCTAAAGGTAAACATATGGCTTAATAGTTTAAAGATTTAAGGTTCTACACACGCGTTTTTATTTTCATTTTTTATCTTAAAGGGATAGTTAAGCCTTAAATGAACATTCTGTCATTAGTTACACACCAGTAACTCAAATTATCAAAATATTTTAGTACCATTGATACTGTACTATTTATACAACCAGATAAATAAATCAGATTTTATTTGTATATTTTCTATTTTATTTTAATTTGTTTTGTTTCTTTTTTGTCATTTTTATTAGTTTTTTAATTTTTTATATATTTTTTATTATTATACATGTTTGTTTATTTCAAGTAATTACTTTAGGGTTTTAGTTTGAGTTAAACCTGTATTCTTCTGTGAAACACAAAATGTGATTTTTTTTTTTCGTGTAATGAAAGGTTTGGAACAATGGTAAATTAAGACAGCATTAACCTATTAAGATATTTTGTTAACTCCAGATACATGGTTCAGACCTGCTTTTGTAGCTAAAATGTGTTCCAGTTTTAAAGTTCTTTAAATGTTAAAACTGAAGCATCAGTTAACTCTACTGTGTTGTTATTTTGAGGAAGATGTTTGGAAGTCTTTTAATCTCTGTTTGCCACTTCTTAATCCATTCATTAACTACAAGTGCAAGGAATTTAAAGAAAGACATGTTTATTCATTGGAAAATGTACTTTACGTTATTGCACTAGAATGGAACTATTGAGTTTTTAAACAGTACAACGGAGAGCTGAGTGCAGAGGGTGACAGACGTGTGTAAGATAAGGACAAAATGTTTATTTAATGTTAATATGGGGAAGGATTCCGAAACAAAGGACGCCAGACAAAGAACAGATGTTAAATAACCTTTTGACCACACAAATAGACACTCAATCGAAACAAGTCTCTCATTGTTTTCTGCGTTAAATTTGATGTGCTTTAAATGCATAGTCATATTCTATAAAGTTTTAGGGATTTTTTTTTTTAGGTGTGTCTGAATTCACAACTGTGTGTTTTACATTTGATTTCAAATAAATCCCTTTTTGTCAATCAATACTCTCCTCCTACATCTGACTAATGGGAATTTCCATCTTCCAGTGCTTTCCATCTGTGTGTGTTCAGAAATGTATAACTGCATATTAATACTTTATACTTTTACTCATGCCAACACAAAATGTTTCAAGGCTGAAAATTACAAGGTTGATGATTGCAAAATTTGTTAATAACACTTTTAATTAATAACCATTGCACCACATTATTTCCAATCAATACTATATTTACTATTTTGCAATTCTGAAAAAAAATGCACAAAGCATTTTAGAATCAAATACTTCGTATTCAAATTTTATAAATATCAATTAAACACTCAGTAAAATATATAGTTGGAAAAAAAAAACAAATAAAAAAACAAATGTAAACTATTTAAGTCATGTATTTTGCATGACACAACAGATATTAATGTGACAAGTTCAGTATTCTTGGGACACAAACAGCAGTTTTTCATTGAGATTACACCATAACCACTTTTCAGTTGTGAATGAATAATTGCTCATACACTCCTAAATGTTAATACTTAAGTTTGAGAGTAGCCTTTAATAAACTTGATAACACAGATCATTTAATATCATTTCTATCACAGATCATTGACCAAAGAACTTCATTGTGTGATTCCTCAGGTGAAGAAACGTCAGCAGGCCATCGTGGGCTTTCTGGAGGCCAACCGGATCAGCTTCGAGGAGGTTGACATCACCATGCTGGAGGATCAGAGGCTCTGGATGTACCAGAACATTCCTGAGGAGAAACGACCTGAAAAGGGCAATCCTCTCCCCCCACAGATCTTCAGTGGAGACCACTACTGTGGCGTGAGTCATCAATGCTTTTCATTAGAAATTAATTCATATGCTTGATACGTCAAACACTGGACAGGTGATGCACCCTCTCCTGTTAACCTTAACCTGTTCAATAGTACCATAGCAACCGCCGAGCAACACCCTAGCAGCAACCCGGGAACCCTAGCAACCACATAGCAACACCCTAGCAACAACCTTGAGTACCCTTGCAACCACCCTAGAGGCCACCCCAGGTACCCTAGAGTCTGCTCTTCTGATAGACTGTATTGCCTTTAAAACATTCAAACTTTAATCTTTAAAACTTTTTTACATATTTCAAACTATTCAAACTGAAAACCTTCAAATTTCAAGCTTTTGAAAGTTTTACTAACTATCTGGCTAGGCTTTTTTAAGCCAACTTAAAGTTTGTCTTCAAACTTTTCTATTTAGAATTGAAGCAAATTTATTGTTAGATACTCGCACATTGGTTATATCTTCATCAGAGTACCACAGACCTCAATTCATGCGTATTAATTGGTTCTGTAAGATGTCTGAGGGATTCTGCTGAAGTAATACTCTGTTTATCTCAGATGCTTAAATCAATGATAAGTTAAAAGCTCTCTGTCTGGCCAATGAGTCCACATTGGGTTGGTTTGAAAGGATGTTTATAAAAATCAATACATGTAAAGATCCATGGTGTAAGCTGTGTGGCACCGTTCTCTTTTCCAGCCAAATACATTCTAGTGTGGTACTTATTGTGTTTTTTCTAGCCAATCACATTAAAGCATGAGATGCCCTATATAAGGTTGTGAAAAGGGTAAGGAATTTTCATGCCTCTGTTCTTTCAAAAACTAATTGTAAAGTTTCAAAAAAGACATTTTGCAGGCAAAGCACACCCTAATACTTACATTCACACCTTCACACTCTCTATTTATCAATTAGAGATGTAGTGTAATTTGCCACTGTGACTCTCTTGCCATAAATGGCTAAAGAATCAGAAAAACATTTACGAGTTTGAACCTTAATTTAGAAATTATTCATCACTTAACACTTGAGTTATGGTAAGGTTTGTATATTTAGTGAATGACTCATGGAAGCGTCTGGATTTTGCTGAGTGCCCAAATGATGTAATCTCACAATAATCCTGATTACTTTTAGACACCGCCTCCAACAACTTTCTTATCCAATCAGAACAGTGGATCTGCTTCCTTCGCATGTCACAGCGATTAACTCTTTCACACTAATGGAGGGCAAGACAGATTTGAACTATCCTTGTGTATTTTTAAAAGAATGTATGACCGAGGTGCTTTTGTTTAATATGGAGAATTGTTATGAATAAAGTTATATCATTAATAAATTTGATTTTAGATTGTTAATGGATGTTAAATGTCATAATTTGTATATTCTGAATCAGCAGGTTCTCTTATTTAGTTTGGTTTGATATTTATGATATAAAATGTCAATATTATATCCAATTTTAAAGACAAACAGCACAAAAACAGTTACTCCTCAGTCATTATCATTGTATCATTTTGCAGGATTATGAAGATTTCTTCCAGTCTAAAGAGACGAACACAGTGTTCTCATTCCTCCGTTTGCCCCCTGTAAAGGTACAAACACACTCCGGCTTGTCTTTTAATTAAGAAAAAAGGTTTTTAAAACAAATAATCAAAGGTTAATAAAACCTGTTTTCAGAAAATATATCTTGAATATATTTTATTTTTCCCTCCCCTTTTGGCTATTTATTTTGTATTATGCATTAACCATTAATTTTGTTAGATTTATGCTTAAAAACATGCAATGGAATAAGAAAAATAAAGTGAATTCAGAATATATTCTATGAAACACATTATGCAGTTTTCATAGTGGATGTTTAGATGGTTGTACTGAACAGCAAGATGAAAATATTGATTATTTAGATGCCTTTTTGTCATATTGTGTTACTGGCTCTGCACTGGTTTAATGTGATATTATTATGGATTACAGAATAGGATTAACATCTAACTGAATTCTGTTCTCTGCAGGACTCTGAATCCTAGACTGTGTCACTGACATTCCCCTAGACTGAAACACTGTGGTTTTGCCTCTTTTTCCTGTGATGTAACGTTCGTCCCCTGGTCTGAAGCCCTCACTGCCAGCAATGCTTTTGCCAAACACACGCTGCCCTCCAGCTAACAAACTACTCCTTATTCAAACACGGGGTGAATACGTATGTTTTCTATGGCCTAATTAATTATTTATATGTGTTGCTGTTATGTTTCATTCATTGTATACACGTGTTGCATGAAAAGCCTGTTCTGCTTTTTATAACGTGATACGAACTTATGTTTGTGTGCATAAGACTTATATTGTTAATCTACACAAACAGAATAATAAGTATGCAAGGTTGCATGTACACGTCTCTTGAAAGTTGTTCTTTGTTAAGGAGCTCAAACAGACGGCCAAAAGGAAATGTAGGGAAACAGCAGAAGAATTTGGTATAATGTTGTCCTTTCCGCAGGCTTTGATCTATTTGTAAAAAGAAGTTCAGACCAAAAGCCAAAACAGGAAATAGAATCCTGACCTGAATTAAGATCTCAGCAGAACAGCACTGATCTGAGCTCAGTGTTTCCACAACACATAATGGCTCTTCAAAGCTTTTCTGTGTGTAAAACTGTTCCTGAATCAGTGTTTGAACACCTTATGGTTTATTATTGGAATTTCACATCTCATTCCTAAAGCCTTTTGTTCCTTCTGCTGGAAAACTTTCTAAAGAACTCATATCTCAGTCTTTTCCTCTTAAATTGTGTGTTAAAGTGTGTTTTTCTTCTCAGGGGTATGTTAGCATGTAGCATGTAGCACACTGTGATGCCTCATCTTTCAGCTCACCCATTTATGTAACTTATACAGTGACTTATATCATACAAAGCTGGGGAGAATAGTTGGTTTACTCACAAAGTTGGTTTTGTGGAACATGTTTAATGTTTAGACACAGTCTACTCTAGATTTTCTTCGACAATCTACTGCCACAATGAAAACCTCCCAAACAAAACAGAAACACTGCTAAACCTACATTCTCTGCATTTTCATTTACTCTTCATTGTGATATGCGCTTCTTGCTTCACTCCTCCCTCCCATTCATTAAATGATTCCACATGAATAAGCATGTATGTTTACGCACACATACACACACCATTCTCAGGACACAATTTTGTTTTACGTATGTCTCACACAAACACACACACACACGTATACACATTCTATAAAATTGAATCATTCCTCTCTGTACTGATGTATGTATTAAATTACTGTTGTTTACTTTCATAATCTAAATGAATAATTTAAAAAACTAATTTTTAATAAAGCATATTCAAAGATTGCTTTAATGATGATTTCTTGTGTTTCTCAAGAGAGTCTCAATTTAGGCAAATATTGCATATAAAACCAACTGGCATCCTACAATTAATTTATTTAAATATATTTCTTTTTTTACTTAAGCATGCTGTGCTGCATTAATTGCCCAAATATAGTATAATGTGTGCATACAACATACTATAACTTTTGAAGAAATCCAGTCAGTGGAACACTCCAGATTTCCCAGCATGTCTTTGCATGTGGCAGTTTGGCATTGTCTAGCATAAGAGGCTGATGTAGAGAGCGTGAGAAAATGTTGTTCCTCTATAAATAGATACAGATGTTTGCTACATGAGTTGAATACTAATAAAATGGACAGATACAGTGTTCAAATAACAAACATTTTGACATACAGGATAAAAGTCTTTAATAGGTGGTCCACAATCCCTAGAGGGCCTGCCAATTATTATTTGATTTCAAACTACTTTTGTATAAATAAATAAGCATAAACAATAATATATTAGTTAATTTCAAAGCTAATTAAAAAGGTAAGGTTCAGGTAAAATGCGTCCTCCATGTTCAATCAGTGTCTTTATGACTTACTACTGAAATAATTAAGAGAAAAGCTCATGGATAATGAACTGAGTCACATTGTTTTAATTTATTTTAAATCTATCAGACTATCAAAATTGTTCATCTGAATCTCTGCCAGTTTATTGCTTGCATTTGTTGCATTAACTTTGAATTAAAATTGAAGTTAAATTTGATTATGATTTTTAAAGATAAGTCAGAGCAATGAAGGCCTAATATAACACTACCTGGAAACTATAATTAATAAGCTATTAAGCTACTGTCATGGGTTTAGAACTTTTAAGAGGAATCACTGCTTAAAAACGCATCAAGTGGATTAAATGCACCAATAGTAATTACATTTTAGGTATTCGAGATAATTACTGCACCCTAGTGGCCAAATAAGGAAGGTGAATCTGTACGCTTGTAGATACAAAATGTAGCAGAGATGTGCTTGATAGGTATGATATGCTTTTCATTTAATGGTGTAAAATGCGTATCTTCTTAACATATATATTCTTAAAATATACAAGGATTTAGTATAGTGTGCCAATTCAGAGTTTGAAGAATGCCTCTGGTTTCCCATCCTCCATTGCATCAGAAAACTTCTGATAGTCCTAAAAACACAAACACAGATGATAACCAGATTTATGCAGTCTTTGCATATAAGAAATATGAGAAAGGAAAAATAAGATTTTAATGTCCTTAAAAGCGTTTACTCTGCATTACTGATAAAGTACATCCAGACACACTGCATGTGTGGAATCTGAGCTGTGTGATTTCTTGCAGATTTGTAAACAGCACGTACTGTTCTGAGCATCACAACGCAATCTCAAGATGTTCCCCAGAGTGGCAGACTATCACAAGAAAGCACTGGTGCATTCCAAGCAGTGGAAACATCTATAGTCGATGGGAGTGTTTGAAAGGGTGTGTTTGAGTTTAGAAGAAACTGAACGAGCCTGACAGGTCTCCTGTGCCTATATACAAACTCTTTATGTTTCAAGTGTTGTTTGCACAGCAAAATTAATAGCATTAACAGACACTACAAACACTTACGCCCTGTTTTGGATCTCTCAGTAATTGACTCAGCGTTTCAACATGCTTGTTGCGAAACCCAAACAAATACATTTAGTTCATTTTGAAGATTTCCATGTTTTGTTTATGCTTTATGACACATAATAGCCTGAACGTTATGTGCTTTTCCTAATAAAGGCTTATTCTCAAGAAATGTGAATCATGACTTAATACTCATAATTAACAGAAAAAGTCATGGATACTGAACTTAAGTCACATCATTTGATAGATTTAACATGGTTTAGTGTGTAATGCAAAATATGTCAGATTAAATTAATAAAAACATTCATTTGAATGCCAGCGTGACCATCAACTGACCATTTCTGATTTAAGGTTGATTTGATGCAGGTGAAACAGAAGCAATTATTCTCTCTTAATCTACAGAGCAGTATCAAAAACAAGGCTACTAGAGGAGACTTACCCCACAGTATTTGTCTCCATTAAAGACCTGAGGGGGCATCGCTGATTGGTTTCCCACTTTCTTCCTCATCTCCTCCTTCAAGTCTACGCTTCCTGCGATGTCCACAGTAAAGTACTTGATCTTCTTGGCATCCAGGAAGTTCAGAATCTCAGACTGATGTTGCTTCACCTGAAGAAACAAACATGGAAAATAAAGAACCTTTGACGACTCACAATGAACTCTGATTTCTCGTCCTTTTTTAAGACATGCGACACGAACAACTAGTTATTTACTTCAGATTTCTTGTAATAACAATGTTTTTCACCATTTAGGATTTTTTAAAATCCTTCTGCAAACACAAACCTCTTCACTGATCTAATTTGACATAAGACTGTCTAGCATGTAAACACACACAAAAATAGGTATTCTTAAAAATATCAGTTTATAATCTAGTTTCAGAAAGCAAGTATCAGCTGCTAGACACATCCTGAGAAGTCAGAAATGCAGATACATACCTCTCTAGAGCCACTCACACTGCTGTAATACACCTTGATGGACATCTTCTAAAATTGCTAAAAGGTTTGTTGGAAGTAAAAGTGGCTGGAGAAGCAGACTGGTATTTCAGTAAATTGTTTGAACCTTTAAAACAAAAGTAATCTCAGCCAACTCAAGGACCAGGAAAGCAAGTTTTGACAGTTCACCTGACAGCCCCACCTACCACAAGCACACACACTCTCTCTCACACACACAAACACAAACAAACACACACACACACACACACACACACACACACCACACCACAAGACATCAGTGTAGCATGCCTAAACTTGCATGGGGGGAGTTTATACAGAGACTGCACATTAACGCATTGACTGAAGTGCGTACCACAATGTATGATAATCTCACTGACACTAACGTTAGCTGGTTAAAAGTAAATATGGTTAATAAAATTCTGATTTTAAGAAAAGCTCTAATATAATTTGTTCTCAGATTATTTTAAATTTTGTTATTCGATCACTTTACAATTCAATAATAATTCAATTCAATTCATTTGTCCACATACGTTTTGGCGGCAATGGCTATCTAGTAAAGGCTACTAACTGACTGACTGAGGCACAAAATAATGTACGGAGTAGACAGCACCACCTAGTGGTGGATTCAGATGTTTGCGCCATCGTCGTGGATTAGGCAGAAATATAAAACAGAAGTCTTAAAATGTTGTTGAGCAATATATTTTTTAATAAATCAGAAAAACAATAACAATAACACACAATAAGTAACCCAAGGTCACAAAAAAAGAGTTCCGCGTGGCTATCCAAGCAGGCAGAGAAATGGACACCTTCGGGGCCTTTTGCGCTTAAAACAATGTTGTCGACGCTATGACGTTCTCTTTACTCGCAGTCGGAGGGAAGGTAGGCGAGTTTTTGTAATCTCTGACAGAATCGGTCTTAAATATCTACCATCCTGCATTTAAACTACTCAAAGATGTATTCTAAGGAACGGATATTAATATATCGATTATATTATGCCTTTATTTCAGAACTATATTCTCTCATCCATCGCTAATCTACAATGGCCGAGGAAGGGTGAGTGATTGTGTTCTCACTATGCGAGTTAACGTTAGTGCATTCGCACGTTAGTATGCAGTCGCTGCACAATATGAGTTTAATAAGGAACGTGTACTGAATGGCTTCATTTAGCTGATTAAACTTGTTTTACTCATCCTAATGCTTAGGAACCATATGACTTCTCTTCCCCTCAGAGAGTAATAACGGCGTGTCTGAGCTCTAATTTCTATACACTGAAAGTAAACGGTGACCAAAAGCTGTCAATCTTTAAAAGGGGCGCAAAATTCTCTAATAGTAGGCCACACGATTCTTTAATTATTCAACGTATTTTGAAGCCATGTGATTATTTTGTGGCAGGTTTGGCTTAATTCAAGTTGTTCGCGGGATGCCTTGATAGATTCCTACTCGCTTTCAGTGTCCCAGAAAGAGAGTATATGTGACCCTGGACGACAAAACCAGTCGTAAGTGTCAATTTTTCGAAATTGAGATTCATCATCTGAAAGCTGAATAAATAAGCTTTCCTTTGATGTATGGTTTGTTAGGATAGGACAATATTTGGAAATCTGGAATCTGAGGGTGCAAAAAAAAAATATATCTAAATATTGAGAAAATCGCCTTTTAAAGTTGTCCAAATGAAGTTCTTAGCAATGCACATCACTAATAAAGCTAAGTTGAGATTTATGGTAAGAATTTTACAAAATATCTTCATGGACATGATCTTTACTTAATATCTTTGTTTTTTGGCATAAAATTGGGTAATTTTGAACCATACAATGTATTTTTGGCTGTTGCTATAAATATACCCCAGCGATTTAAGACTGGTTTTGTGGTCCAGGGTCACACTTTGGATATTCTTCTGTATTTATGAACGTCTATATACATGTACATTTATACCTGTGTGCCACAAAATGAAGCCATACAGGGTTTATATATTTCACTAACTTTTAATGCCTGTCATTGTAAGTGTATGACACCTTACAGCATTTAAATGTTATATTGGATGGTGATTATTTTTCTTATGGCGACCTCGGCTATGATGAACTTTGAATCTTTAGTCGGATACCCCTTCACTCTAATCATGAGTGAGACATCCAGTCTGAAAAGCCGCAGGTTGTTAAATGCATGTGCGCACACCTGACTCTTTACACCTAAATAACATCCTTTTGTATAACTAATAGCATCGCTGCCGGAGGTGTGATGGATGTCAACACCGCTCTGCCTGAAGTGCTGAAGACCGCACTCATCCACGACGGTCTGGCCCGCGGTATCCGTGAGGCCGCCAAGGCCCTCGACAAGTAAGAAGTGGTAACTTTAATATACTGGAAGATGTTGCTGCGTGTCTATGATGATGATTTGGCTCCCTCTACTGAAGTCTCTGAGGATAACTGCCATTTGTTACCCAATTTCTGTCTGAGACGCTGTTGAAGTGGTTGGTCAAACCTGTTGGAGGAGATTGAAGGCTCATCATGGTCTTTCTTTGTTTGACAGGCGCCAGGCTCATCTTTGCGTCCTGGCAGCAAACTGTGACGAGCCCATGTACGTCAAGCTGGTGGAGGCTCTCTGTGCCGAGCATCAGATCAACCTCATCAAGGTGAGGAGAGGCTATGAGAACAACGTTTATCAGGGTTTATGGAAGCTTTTTCAGCCATAAAATAGAGAAACTGCAGGAAATGTTGTTGTTGTTGTTACCATTTTGACTCTTAAACTTAATTGCAAGAGGAACTGAGAATAGTCTAAATTCTATGGACTAATTTCCACCACAGAAAGAAAAATACATAAGGTGATTGAACTGTAGCCCATATTGTTAATATTCCTTATTACAAGTGATTTTTATCCTTTTTGAGCTATTACCTGCAATTGGACTTGAGGGTTTGTTTCCTGGCCCAGTGGTTTTTCAGTCCTGGTCCTGGAGACACATGGCACTGCATATTTTGTATATTTTCTTTTAATGCACCTGATTCTGAAAATCTCATTAGGAGAGCCATTTGCAAACTGAATTGGGTGGTTTCGATAAAAGGGATATGAAATCTGTAGTGCTCTGGTTCTCCAGAAGCAGGATTTAAAAAAAAAAAAAAAAACTCTGTCCTGGTTGATAAAATGGCACTGATAGTGGTAACCAAGCCATATCTAGAGACCTGGTGGTGGGCTCTTGATTCAGACCACCCAGAATATCTTAACAACCGTTGCAATTTGCTAAAGACTATTCTCGTGGCTGGCAACACATGTTTGTTTCAGAAAATGTTGATCTACGTGCTTTTTATTAGCCATTAAATTTTATGAAAGTCCAAAATACAAAGCGTGTTCTCTTGAATATTGCCAAGAATTTTTTATTTGGGACTCAAAAGCCTGATTTGAACTAAAACGCCCAAATTGCTGCTTAAAGTGTAGCGTCATAAAATTTATTACTGTCTCTGTGCTCGCTTGTAGGTTGATGACAATAAGAAGCTTGGTGAGTGGGTTGGCCTGTGCAAGATCGACAGAGAGGGCAAACCCCGCAAGGTGGTGGGCTGCAGCTGTGTAGTCATTAAGGTGGGTTTCTGACTGTAGTCCTTTTCACACTCGAGTCTAATTTTAATTTACTTCCTTCCTTTAATTGAAAACATGCAGTAAAATACCTTGAATTTTACAATTGGTGTTTATTAAAAGAATATTAGGGCTTCAGATTTGGCTGTTTGAGCCAAGTCGAGTCCAGATGCTGGCTCTCCATGCCCTGTGTCTGATTTTGAAGTCTTGGCTAGATTGAGTGCCTGGACACGAGCCTCTTGGTCCTGTTTTGATTCTTGAGGTCCCTAGAAGGGCTACAAGCTAAATTTACTAAATAACGGGATGTATATTTTGTTCCATGTTGTAATTTAGTTTAGTCATGTCAGTTTTAAAACTGAATAAATGTTGAAGACTTAACATGCATCTAATGTCTTCATGTCTCTATCTGCAGGACTACGGCAAAGAGTCCCAGGCTAAGGATGTCATTGAGGAGTACTTCAAATCTAAGAAATAAGGCGCCAAATAAAAGATCTTTTGGAAATTACTTGTTCTTTGTTTTTTAAACTGTATGGCAATGCAAGTGCTGAATTGAATTCAGAAATGTGGGTTTAAGAGACAAAACTACCTTTTGTACGGAGGGATGTTCAAACACTTGTCCAGCATTAAGGTATTTTAGTCAAGTTAAAATTAATTTGGCGCTTTATGGAGTGCTAGGTCATGTTTGGTTTAATTGAATCCTGGTGCGATTGTTCTGATACTGAGGTTAATTTGAATGAGTGTGAACGCTGCTATCCAGACCTTGGTGTGCACCAAACAACTGCAAACAATCTCTAGTGTGGTTCAACCGATTAAATGAATGCTGCAACAAACCGGACATGCAGTTCTAAGACGTGACTTTAAAAAGCACAAAATGCTTCAGCGTACTTAGCTTTTCTCAGAGCCATGTTGACCGTGCAGTCGTCTTTTTACAGCTCATCTTTGTGTGCGTGTGTAATGGAGGAATTCCTGGCACTGTTTTGATTCTGCACATTTTAGAAGCTCTTGAGTTACAAGCTGATAAAAAAATACCAACATATGTACACACAATGAGCACATTTAATGTAGTCACAGCATTGTTTTGGCATGTTCTGCAAGCTCGCAAAATGTGTCAAGATGGCCAATCAGTTTGCAATGGTGCGACGTCATCCTTGGGTCTTGTATCTTTAGGTTTGGTGTTAAAAATGCCAATGTGACCGCTAAACGAACCAGGATTAAAATGTATCTTTTTGTTTTTAAATTTGGTGTAGAAGTTAAAGCAAGCTCAGAGTCTTGTTGCATTATGACATGCACTTTACCTATAATAGCTATACTTTCCCAATTGTATGGCTTTAAAAGTTATATAGGTGTTTGTCATTAAGATGAAGTTTGAATGTACAAAATTGAATTTTTTTTTTTTTTTTTTTTTTTTTTTTTAAAAAGGTGTTATTTGTAGGTGCATTCCCTGAATAAGAAAACTTATAGGCGGCTGCATATATGAAAAAAAACACCTAACCCTAAAAAAATTCTAACAAAAGGTTTCTCAGCTGTTTTTTGTAGTATTAGGTGTCCTTAATAACATACTAAAAGTTTACCAAAGTTTGACCACTAGAAATGTGTAATTTTCAAGATGGTGTCCAAGATGGGCAGGAAGCCCTTAAAGTATCCTAACTCCTTCATTATTTGACCTAGCCAAGTAATCTTGGTGTCTAACCCCATGATTTCTGGGTCTATGAATCCATTGGACTTGTCTAAATTGCACTGACATGATTACATACACTACAGGTGCATCTCAATAAATTAGAATGTCATGGAAAAGTCTCAAATTGTGAAACTCGTGTATTAAATAAATTCAATGCACACAGACTGAAGTAGTTTAAGTCTTTGGTTCTTTTGTGATGATTTTGGCTCACATTTAACAAAAACCCACCAATTCACTCAACAAATTAGAATATGGTGACATGCCAATCAGCTAATCAACTTAAAACACTAACAATCATTGACACCCTTCACAAGGAGGGTAAGCCACAAACATTCATTGCCGAAGAAGCTGGCTGTTCACAGAGTGCTGTATCCAAGCATGTTAACAGAAAGCTGAGTGGAAGGAAAAAGTGTGGAAGAAAAAGATGCACAACCAACCGAGAGAACCGCAGCCTTATGAGGATTGTCAAGCAAAATCGATTCAAGAATTTGAGTGAACTTCACAAGGAATGGACTGAGGCTGGGGTCAAGACATCAGGAGCCACCACACACAGACGTGTCGAGGAATTTGGCTGCAGTTGTCGTATTCCTCTTGTTAAGTCACTCCTGAACCACAGACAACGTCAGAGGCGTCTTACCTGGGCTAAGGAGAAGAAGAACTGGACTATTGCCCAGTGGTCCAAAGTCCTCTTTTCAGATGAGAGCAAGTTTTGTATTTCATTTGGAAAGCAAAGTCCTGGAGTCTGGAGGAAGCGTGGAGAAGCTCATAGCCCAAGTTGCTTGAAGTCCAGTGTTAAGTTTCCACAGTCTGTGATGATTTGGGGTGCAATGTCATCTGCTGGTGTTGGTCCATTGTGTTTTTTGAAAACCAAAGTCACTGCACCCATTTACCAAGAAATTTTGGAGCACTTCATGTTTCCTTCTGCTGACCAGCTTTTTGAAGATGCTGATTTCATTTTCCAGCAGGATTTGGCACCTGCCCACACTGTCAAAAGCACCAAAAGTTGGTTAAATGACCATGGTGTTGGTGTGCTTGACTGGCCAGCAAACTCTCCAGACCTGAACCCCATCGAGAATCCATGTACAATACAATCCACTGTCAAAGAAACCTGTGCTTCCATACCACCTCAGCAGTGCCACAAACTGATCACCTCCATGCCACGCCGAATTGAGGCAGTAATTAAAGCAAAAGGAGCCCCTACCAAGTATTGAGTACATATACAGTAAATTAACATACTTTCCAGAAGGCCACCAGTTCACTAAAAATGTTTTTTTTTTTTTTTTTTTTTTTTTTTTTTTTTATTGGTCTTATGAAGTATTCTAATTTGTTTTTGTTAAATGTGAGCCAAAATCATCACAATTAAAAGAACCAAAGACTTAAGCTACTTCAGTCTGTCTGCACTGAATTTATTTAATACGCGACTTTCACAATTTGAGTTGAATTACTGAAATAAATGAACTTTTCCATGACATTCTAATTTATTGAGATGCACCTGTATATTGAGTTTTTGGCTCAAGATCTGCATTTAAAGTCACACCAGAGGTGTTCAGCTTGGATTAGGACTTTGCTTTCTGCAGACCAGTCAAGTTCTTCCACATTGACTAAATCAATCATTTATTCTTGAACCTTGCCTTATGCACAGAGGCATTGTCATGTTAGAATAGAAAATGGTCCTGTCCAAACTGTTGCTTTAAAATTAGAAGCACACAATTCCCTAGAATATCATTATATGCTTAAACATTAATATTTGTACTCATGGAAATTACTAAAGTAGTCAAACCTGTTCATTAGAAGGGGGTGACCCAGTACTTTTGACAATGTAGTGTACTTATGGAATACATGATTTTGTGAGATTACTGTAAGGTTTTATCATTGTTTGGGGTGAACCAGAGATGTAAATGATTTGGCCTATGTCATGTAACTCCTAGTCAGTACGTGTTTTTGGACATATACCCTTTTTTTGCTAAAACACAGACTTGACATTCAATGTAAAAGTTATTGCACCCAAAATTATCTTAAATTTGAGTTGTATAACTCTGATTATAAACAACTCTGAATTAGCCCAAACAGAGGCCTGTGTGTGAACCCTCTAAAATGGTCACTCATTTCAATTTGAATAAGGTAATACATATGTAATGCATCCTCTACAGATGTTTTTGAGTATAAAGGTGGCATTATACTAAACCCAACAAAACTAAATTCACAATTTTCAGAAGATGGTGGAACAGAATATTGACATTTGATATTGCTTGCCTCATTGAAATTTTGAAATGTTGTTGGCAGCACAGTGTATACCATTTATAAAAATAAAAACACACAAAAAAATAAAAGGGGTTAGTGGTACTGAGCCTTCACGTGGCAGCCCTGTTTTGACTAATTTTACAGTACCACACAGTTCTAATGAATTTATTCGTTATTTTAATAAAAAGAATGGTTATGAACCACAGAAACCACCAACACTAGGCAAAACAATATGAGAAAGGAGAAATATGCAATTACTTAAGGGAAATTGTACTTATTTGTTGCATAAATATGCCTGTAACCAATTGCTTTAATATATAATTATAATTAATTGTACTTGTAATCACTTATCTATCATGCAAATATGCTAATTAGAATATTTGCAGCAGACTATTAGCACTATGCCTGCTTATGGCTTTGCAACTAATGGTCAGTCAGAATTAAAACTACAGCTTTATTAATGCTTTAAAAGGTGTGTTTTTTTTCCCCCTGATGCTCAACTTTTATTTCACAGTTCTTTCCAACTGTCACGACTAAATACAAATGAATGTTTCCTCACAAATTACGAAAAAAAACCTTTGGATTTTTTTCAAAGGCACCAGTATTGACAGCAGATTAAACTTTTTTTTTTTTTTTTTAAACACTTAGAAAATAGACAACACAAGAATCTCAAATGTTTACATTTTTTATCTACATACATTCTCAAAATAAAAACTGACACACAAAAACATCTTATAAGGCACAACAAATTATACACAGACTTTTTGCCAAAAACTTACAAAAAACACAAAATCAAAACGATACCATGTGAAAACACACAGCATCCTTTAGTGTTTAATCTAGTTACTGTAAAATAATTTACATGAGTTATGTGTCTATTCTAAATGATCCTTGATTAGAGTACAGCGCTCGAGTCGTTTAAGTGGAGATGAAGTCTACCGTACAGACAGAGATAATGTAATTCCTGTAGATGAGTGAGGATATATGTGGTTTCAAGAGGATGAACCCACCTCATTCAGACATGAAATGCAGTGTGTGTGACGTAAGACCTTAGTAAGCTCTTTACAAGCCTGGTTTGACCATTAAAATCCCATTTTCCCTCATCCTAGTCTGTCCTAGTCTTCTTAAGACAGTGCAGAAATATCTTAAAAGCCAGAGTTTTCTTAAAAATAATCAAAAAGACAACAACAACATAAAAAGAGATTGCAGTGTACTCTTGTTCTTAAATAGTTGTACAAAAAAGGCCTATGATACAGGTGTCGAGTGTTACAGGTACTCGAATTCCAGTGCTTGATGGAGGGCAAGCAGGTCAGAGTGGCTGGATATCCGCCAGAAGGGCATGTTGTGCTGTGGAGAGAAACAGACTGACTGTGAGTGCATCTGACATTTGCTTCAATGCTTAACATTTTCTAGCATTATCCATGCAGGCAGGTTTTGTCTAATATTATTGTTTGTTATAGCTCAAGAGTTCTCTTCATTTCTGAAAATGAGGTGAAAGATCCAACAACCAGATCACGCAGAGAAAAAACTCATAATACAACATAACAGCCTCTCATTACTCACATTATTATAGTACAGAGGGTTTATAAAGAGTTTAGTAAAGCTTTTACAAACACTTTTTGTATCAGATCAAAAATTGTAACACTTTACAAAAAGGTTAAATTTGTTAACATAATTATACTTTTTTTTTTTTTTTTTTTTTTTTAAAAAAGCATTTATTAATCTAGATAAAGGTTCATTTTAATTACACTACAGGTTATTGTTAATTCATGGTTGTCCAAAATACATGAACAATTTTTTAATTTTTATTGCATTTTAGTATTAATTTAATGTTGTTTTAACATTGCATTAATGTTAACAAATTGATGTTTATTGTAAAGTGCTATGTGTAAATCTAACCAGATATACATTTATATTAATTACTAATTTAGCTTTAGAAAGTTATTTACTTTATTTTTTTTGACTATTAACGAAAATGATTTAGAAATTTCAAATAAACCCTTTACAAATCCTTCAGCTTAGCACTCTAAAATCTTGCTAAATAAAAAAAATCGTTTTGCAAAATGTATTTGTAATTTAAGAACCAAAATATAAATGTAATTTTTTTGGTTTGTTTTTGTTTTTGCCTGTTCAAAAGTTTGGGGTCTTTAATGTTTTTGAATAAAGTCTCTTATGCTTATAACCTTATACCAAGGTTACATTCATTTTGATCAAAAATACAGTAAAACTGTAATATTGTGAAATATTGTTACAGTTTCATAAAGTTCAAAAGAACTGCAATCTTTTGTAACAATGTATACAGCAAGTCTTTACTGTCACCTTTGATCAACTGAATGCATCCTTGATGAACAAAGATTTTCTGAACCCAAACATTTGAACAGTATTGTACACTTTATAAACTTGGTTTAGAAATGCTGCAGAGTGGTTTCCTAGAACGCAAGTATTCAACTGGGTTTTTAGGTTCAGCATCTCAGCAGATCATCTACAGGAGGTCAACTTGACCCGAAGCTACGGGATGCGATTAGATGCCCGAGATCTCGGAGAACCTCAGTTGAATAGCTCTGTTCTAGATGGCTTGGGATCTGAGAAAGAAAAGCTGGTCTCAGATGATCAGAGGGAAAAAGCAACCACTACAGACATCCACATTGAAACTACAGATGAGGAAATAAATGAAGCGCACAAGCTGCCGATCAGGTTCATCTAAAGCTCTACAGCACACACAGGCAGGAAGTCCAATCTGAGAAGTCACACACTGCTTCCGGTTCACCTGCGGGTCGTTACCTTGGCAGCGGCCTGCTCCTCTTCTACACCATCCCCAATTACAACATACACTACCTTCCTGCCAAACCTCTGCATTACGCGCTCAAAGCAACTCTCTTTGCCTGTAACATAAACAAGGTGACAGGTCAGAGGTTTGGGGTCAGACGGGAGATTTTACCTGGCTGGCTGCATGCTCCTCATCGCGCCCATCGCCAATCACAACATACGTTATGTTAGTGCCAAACCTGGATACTATACGTTCAAAACAGCTCTCTTTACCTGCGGAAACAAGGCATAGACGTGAATCTCAACCAGCTTAGAACTCACCCGCTTCACTCATGGGGTGAACAAGCCGCATGATTATGGAGTATGATTATTTGAGGAGAGAAATAAAAAAAAAAGAGACTCTATTTCCATTTGAAGGTGAAAACGGCACGAATTCAAAGCGAGAGTCGCTCTTGCACACAGACAAACCCTGACCTCCAAAATATTTTGTTCTTGCCGTAACCATGGCAATGAGCATGGGTTCTGTAACTGTGTGGAATCGGGCTTTGGGTCAACAAGACAACTGCTCGTTTTGGAGAAGTCACTCAAGACGGGATTTGAAACATAAGCCCCTCAGTCATAAAACTCACGCTTTCAGATGGTGATTTATTCACAGTTCTGTCACATGATTGTCTGCTGCAAACTAGATGTTTAATATTGCTTAGAGAATTAATATAATTTAATGTAATTTAGTAATAGGAAAATAATGTCCTGTTTATTATTTGTTAATGTTATTTAAAAACAGGAAAAATTGATGCGCTATTGTTTAAATACATTTCTGTCTTGCATTTTATCTCTGAAGATAAAATTATTGGTTGTGCAAGCTCTAATCTATCTTCAGACATCTATGTGATTGTTTTCTTTTTCTTCTTGTTCTCTTTTTTTTTTTTCCACTGTAGTGGATCAATGACGTAATATTATTCTAGTAAACAGTTTCCAGTCTTTCAGCAGTACCATACAGCGCTTGGCAGTGTTTAAAAAAAGATATACAAAACAACTTTTAGACTCAGAGACGTGGATAATCTGGCCTGGAATTTTTATGCAGGTGCTGGGAGAAAAACACTAACATTTTGGATTTGGATGGCAATAAAATCATCAACTTGCAAATGTTGAAAATACCTTATAGTCCCATGAGAAACAATTACAGTTTAAATAGGGCTTTTGTCTCCCTCAGTATTTTATTTATTTATTGTTTGTTTGTTTGATTGTAATAAATGTGTGTAGTGTAGTAACTTAAAAAGAAGAAAAAAAAAAAGTACAAATAAAATTTGAATTGTATTTTATGGAAAAATAATTCAAATATGAATTAAATTAAATTGATACGGTTTTCTTCTATTTTCTTTATTTAATTTAAATTCATCGTTATATATTTAAGTTTTAGTAATTATAGTTATGGAAACACTTGACGAACCAAATCACATGGCCAAGAGTTCAGGTTTCCATTTAAAACAGTTTTATTTGTAAGCAACATATCACATCAAATAGGCTGTTTCGGAATAGAGAGTGGAATAAACTCATTGTGAATGAAGACGGCTGTTTATAAAGGAGCAGAACGAAAGAATAATTTAACCCTGGAAGATGATGACAGATCAGCCAATCAAAATCAATTCCACATGATTGGACAGAGTGAATGTGAACGTTATGACCAGGTCATCCTGATCTGTTTTGATTTATGATTTAATGCAACAACATGAGCCAAAGCATGTTCCACACAGACTGAACTCTACATCACCCTTGATTGCAGAAATGAAATGAAAATAAACAGTTCAACACAATTTACATGATGAACTGAAGGCAAAGTCTGCTGTATGGACCTGTATCTGAACTCACCTATTTTGGTTGCGCTGTAAATGTTTTCAATAGGAAACGCTGAGCCCAGGCTATACAACAGCACTTTAGCCAGCGCAGGTATTAACTGTGTCGTTGTCACCAAGACGTTAACACAGTTACTCCTGGGTAAGAGAGACAGAGATTGTGATTTTACATTTTACATTTACATTTATGCATTTAGCAGACGCTTTTATCCAAAGCGACTTACAGTGCATTCAGGCTATACATTTATTTTTATCAGTATGCGTGTTCCCTGGGAATTGAACCCACGACCTTTTGCGCTGCTAACACAATGCTCTACCACTGAGCCACAGGAACACATTTTTTGCTGTGTGAAGCTATATTCCTGACAAAGGCTGATGCTGCATGAAGAGACAGACCTGGAGCTGATGATCGACAGGGACTTGAGCGCAGAGGTCAGCCAGGAGTCCGTGAGAGCCTCAACTTCTGCCCTCAGCTGGAGCCACGCCTCCCTCTTAGCCGGTCCCAGCAACCCTGAAATAGATCGTAAACAAAACGCCACATTCATAAATAAAGCGTATATTAAGGTGTGAAACTGGGGTTACTAATGGACACAGCCTAGTTCATTAATTCGGCAGAATTTGAATGTTAAACCATGAAATTATTAAAACATCACTTTAAATAAATAACAAGGATTTTACAACATTTAAGAGCATTTTATTAATACAATGTATAAAAACACTGAATTTAGACTGGGAAATCACTGCAGTTTTGGTCATGTTTTGTCTTTAAAAAAAAAAAAAAAAAAAAAAAGAGATCACGCTGCATTGTGGGACCCCAGAATGCTATAGACTCATTTAATTAAGTTAATCTGGGCAATTCATTATACCTATGGAATAGTGTCTTTATTGTTAATTAAAATCAAATCTAAAACTAAAGCTATTAAAAAGGAAAACAAAAATTAGAAATGCTGCCTTGATAAACAACTAAAATAAAAAAAGTTGGAAGTTGAGGTACTAAAATTCTTATAACTGAAATAATTAATAAGCAAAAGAAACAACAAAAGAAAAAAATGACAAATTAAAACAAAAATGTATATTTAATTCTAAATATTAATAGGGATGTCACAATTCTCAATATAATATTAAACCATTCGGTAAGACATCCACGGTTCAATACACGCTTAATTGTGGTTTTTCGGTTTTGCGTTTAAATCATTTCCGTGTGTTTTATTTCTCTCAGAACTGGGTGTATTGTCCAACAAAAGAGAACATTATAACTTGTTTTTACTTCACAACATTAGTCAAGTGTTTAAAATAACTTCCTTTTGTGATCTGATGTGGCTTCTTATCACAAAATGAGCCAGAAAATATATTCTATACTGTAATAAAGGCTACTATCGATTAGAAATGGCTTACAAATATACTTAATCATTATGAATATATATATATATATATATATATATATATACCATATACCATATATATACCATATATTTTACCATATAGTGTTTATTGTCCTTACATTTCATCATTTAGAATGTTTAAAATTATATCTTCTTTTTATTCAGTTACAGCAATAGTGATGCCTCTATCCATATTAGGGATTTCCTGGAATGTCATCAGTCCTGTTACTTCTGTGATGCATATGTAGAGTTGCGTGAGAGCGCCTTCTGGTGTCCAGTATGAATGAAACACACACTACATGTGTTCATAGCACTCAATAATGGCCATCCCTTATCAATACTATAATAGTGTATATAAGTAATACTAAATAACACAGCTATGGAGATTTAGAATTAATCCTGTAAAAATTACTGTGAAAATATTTCAACTTGTAATCAGATCATACCTCCCACATTGTTTTTGTAAGTGCAGTACAACTCTTTGACTCTTCTGTATCGGAAAGCTAACTTCCTCATCCAGTCGACTCCGCCCCTAACACCTGTTGCTAGGCAGAGACTTGCGCTTGTTGCAGCTGCATGGAAGCCATCAGTGGCAAAACTGTAAGTACTGTTGATAATAACAATAACAGTCTTGTTTTACGTACAAGTAAAATACATATTGAGACATATTTTAGTACTTTTTTGTTACAGCTGAATGAGTAACTTTAAAACTTTAAAAGAATAGTTTGAAATCAAAGTTTAAATATTGTTAAATCAATCAAATCACTCAGCTGATAAACTCACCTGAGGTCCTGTCCGTTATCATCTGAAGAGGCGTCGTCAATGTGCACCTGGTCACACTCCTATCCAAACACAGTGGGGTTACTATTGTTAACCAGCAGGGGGCCACACAGTCACATAAACACACTCTGACTGGAAAAAGGCTCAGGAAACAATTAAGACAAATGGGACAAGAGGAGGGCAGTTTGCTTACCTCTAAATCATTAAAAAATAGATGTGTATCAGCAAGATTGAAGATCATCTCCTCCATTCTTAAACCAAGAGTCACAGCTAAAGGAGGGTCCTGAGAAGTCAAATGTTAACTGTTAGGATATTTTTACTTTTTACTATCATCATCATCACCATCACCACCACCACCAATAACAAACCTAACATAGTTAAAATTTTCCCAACTGTTGTCGGGACACTGTGCATGCTTTTTTTTTAAAAAAAATTTGGAGACATTTTAAGGCATCATGGACACTCCTAATGCAGAGGCCATTCCAGAATTGTGGTAAATCCATTATGATTGGCCATATTTTAAGAAAGCTTTGAATGTATTGCAGAGAAGGCAATCCCAGAATGCACTGCGACAAGCTCAGCTCAGTAAAACTTTTCATCTAGGTGGCAAATGGAGCCATAGTCAGTGTAAAGGCGGCTGTAAATGTAAATGATTAAATGTATGCAAAGAACAAGTTAAGACAGGCCTTAACCTGCAAACCTTAACATGCAAATAGAAAAAATCATTATGCAAAAATGATGATTACATCATTGCATCCATCAATAACATCATTTTCATTTTCTGTCATCTTTGATTACATAATTTTAAAAACTGAAAATTCAGTTCAAGTCAATGAAAGAAGAACTAATAACATAAGAACTTTAATTTTAACCCTCGTATTGGAGTTCAAAAGATACATTTTAAAAGAAAAATCATCATTTTTACTATAGAAACCAAACCCCAAATGTGCAGACTATCAAAATACACATCTTTCTTTCTTTCTCTTTCTTTCTTTCTTTCTTTCTTTCTTTCTTTCAAGTGTTTTAAGCATTTGTTAAAAACAGATATAACCAATTTTTAAATATTTATTTCAAAATATAACATTAACAGATTAGAAAAAAAATAAAATCTATAAAAAAATAGAACAAACCTTAACCAGAATGTTTCAGGAATATCAATAAAATCTGTGATTATTAAAGGGGTCCTATTATGCTCTTTTACAAAGTCTTGATTTTGTTTTGGGGTGTACTAGAACATGCTCTCATGATTGGTGGTTCGAAAATCGCATTACTTTTCACATAATTTACATTATTATCTCTCCCCAGCCTGACACAAACGGCTCGATTAGTTGGTTTTATGAAGGCCCACCTTCCGAAAAACGGAATGTGTTGTGATTGGTTAGCTGTCCCAGTGCGTTGTGATTGGCGAACAGCTTAGACTGTGTTTCAGTGCGGCCCCGCCCCTTGCCAAAGCAGCAAGTTAGATATAAGATATTGCCATATCAATTCAGACCCCAAGAATATTGAACAAGAGGATCGCGCAGAACCTTTGCAAGCACGGATATTGCAAGACATATTAAAGTGGTAAAGTTATTGTTGTTGTTTTTTTTCCAGCTAAAGGCCAATTCACACCGCACAGACAAACGCCAACAAACTCCAACAAACTAGTCTGTTGGAGTTTGTTGGATCAGTGTGTTACCCCTGTTGGCGTTGGTTGGTGTTGGTTGGAGTTTGTTTTGACCCAACTGAACATGCTTATAGATATAGGATCATCCATTTTCTCCCCAGTCAGTGCAAGTTGGTCGGTGTCTGTTGGTGCAGTGTGAACATGACCTTTATTTTTCATAAGATTCTAAATCCAACGGCCAACTTGAGCCAACTTGTTTGTTGGCGTTTGTCTGTGCGGTGTGAATTGGCCTTATATCATGTTTTAGATAGGATGTCAACAACAGATTAAAAATAACTGCATTTACTATGTACAGATAAGTGCAACGGTAATATGTATTATGTTTATTGTTCTTTAATTCTAACATTATAACATGAATTGCAGTGAAACTCTACAGTTGAATTTATCCATACCATAGTCCGACAGATTTACACTATTTGTGGCGGCATATAAATGCAAATTAATCCTCTGCCAGCAGGAGGTGCTGTTGGAGGGAGCGAGGTTTCCCTGGTAACGCTGTACACAGAGCAGTGCTCCGCTCACAAGCGCTGCTTTATCAGACATTACATGCAAGATGAAATGAAAATTACATCCAAAATTTTCTGAAGACAGTCGGTTTCCTTCAGTAATAGAGTGATATAAAAACACCCGCCAACCATTCATATTTCCGTAGGCGGGATTTATTTTAATGATATTCTAATAGCCTGCTTTGTGATATCACAAATACAGGAAAACAATGCTGTAATCCAAACAAGCCATTCCTTGTAGTTCTTGAAAAGGGATTTTTTAAAAACGAAATATCTCCCTTTGGAGTGGACTTTGAGATTTGTAACTTTGTAGTATGTTTGGGCATAAAAAAGATCTACACACTGACTAAAATTCAAAAAGTGAAAAAGCATAATAGGACCCCTTTAACAGTGCAGGTTGTATTAGTGATTAATTCTGCAGTTTTGGCTCGATATGAATATTTCAAATGCACATTTTGCTCTGTAAATAAAATGTTCCACGTTTCCTTCAAATGATGACAGATACTACACTTGTCTCAGAACATCAGACGCTCTCACCCTTCAAACTACACACACACACACACACACACACACACACACACACTCAGTGAAAGAACGAGAGAGGGGGAGGGCACCCAGCTGTAAAAATCATCATATGTGATGGAGTTTGTTGGCTCAGAGGTGATTGGCTGAGACAGCGAACGAGAATAGAAAAGCACACATACACACGCACACACACACACACACAAAGTTAATGGCGAAACTGACAGAGATTGGAAATGATGATTCAACTGTTTGAAAATGTTTAAACTTAATCTAAGCATATGTTAAAAAATAATCGAGGCAATTTTTTTCAATCAAAATAAACAATTCAAGACATAATGGCGTAGAGCTGCTTTTCCCACTTTTGAACTCTGAGATTCTGTAATTTCACAATCGTTTCAGTGATTGATCTATAGATCGGTGTGTGCTGGCACTTGAGCTTGACAGCATGTGCAATGTATCTAACGAGAGTGTCTAAGAACGGAGGGTTTTCATCGTCACAGAGCCTGCAGAAATAGCCCCAGAGCCGTGAATAGCCGCAGCTGTCTCTATGTCTCTCACCAACTGAACGACAAGAAATGAGGGAAGGTGTCAGAAGATGTCTGACGCTTCACACTCCTTGAGTCCAGCCATCACAGTGCCTAATCTAACAACTCTGTTATTATGCGCTCTGCAGTGCACAGTTGTGGGAGTCCTAATATTGGGTCAAGATTCAACATTTACTATTGCTTTCTGGAGATATACACACAGACGCACACACACAAAAAAATGATTTTTCAAAGTTGTCAGTAAAAATTATTGGAGTGTGTTTTACAAAAAATACCAATTCTTTCAATCTACTTCAAAATTTCATGATTAATTCAATGTGGTACTTGTCATTTTTTTGTAATTATTTGTGAAATTCACTAGGAATTTCTGAGTGAAAAATGTAAATATTAAATCCTACCCCTTTTTTTTTTTTTTTACTGTGTTGGCTCATTATAAAAACACAATTATAGAATAAAACTGAACTGACATGACACTTAAAATGAAGGTTTTTATGTCAAAATGTAAACCAACATGCAACACCACCAGAACACTGCCACACTTGCAGAAAGAAATCAGGGTAAGAGGCAAATTTGTGTGTACCGATCAGTTTTACTTAAACTACTTATGACTATTATCAGATAAAACAACACTAATTAAAGCATTTACATAACCTTACACATTGTCTGCTTACTAAGAATAATCAGGAATCACAGGAAGATGCTCATTGTCACTATAGTGGAGGAAAGCGTGTTTAATATTTGTGCATAGCACGTGTGTTTGCACTCACCTTGCCGTACTTCTGTGCATAGGAGCCTGTGAGGAGTGAGTGAAACACAATAATTGTCTCATCCAGATCCCAAACAAACACCCTCTGTAAAAACATGCAGACACATCTCAGTAAACATACAGTGATGACACAGGGATTATGTAGTGAGAGTATGTTTACATTAGATGATGCAAGCATCTGCTTCAACTGTGAGTGCATTTATGAGATTTACATCTATCTATCTATCTGTACATACCTCAAGGTCACTGTCAGGCGGTGGGGAGGGGTTGTTCTTTCGACCCCGCCCCCTTGCTTTAGCTCCACCCCCTCGGCACGCCCGGTCCTCCATCTCCTTGATTGGCGTGGATGGGCTCTGCCCTGCCTCAAACTCACCTGCAAAAGAGAACCAAGAAACATTTATGACACACATCAAAGCTTCCTAAAAACTTGCTTGAATATGTATGCTTCTGCTGTAATCATGAACCTTTCAGCTGAGCTTCCAAAATTCACCCTAAAGGCCCGTTCACACCAAGGACAATAACTATAAAGATAACGATAGAGATATAGTTCTAAAAATAGTTCTCGATATTAAAAAATAGCAGAGTCCACACCACAGCTATAACAATAAAGGCACAGAGAAACAATATAGTTGGAATCACTTTCAGAACGATTTTTTTCAAGCTGATGAACGACACAAACATTGACACCCAATCAGAATCCATCCTGCAATAACGAGCTGGAGAATATAAAGCGGCAGACAAGTGCGCGCTTAGAATAAACAGAAGATATCATCCGCTGGTGTGGATGCAAATATAGTTATATTTATAGTTATCGTTCTTGGTGTGAACAGGGTTTAATACTTTATATGTCCTGTAAATCAAAGAAATGAAGATAATGCTTTGCTGTCACATTATTTCTTTTTAATCAGGGATTTTATAGATGGATTTAAAACAACAATGTTTGAGTTTGTACATTCTCATGTCTGTTTTTAATTTAACAAAAAAAAAATGCTTTACATAAGTATTGAAAGTGGGAAATTGGCACATCTGATAGAACAATGTTTGTGTGTCTATGCGTGTGAGCAAATTTACTGTAATGAGCTCTGCTGTACTGCAGCCAAGCTAAATCACTGAGAAATGCAGCTTTAGGACCCCACTGAATTTTGGGCCTGCTGGACAAACCCCCAATCACCATCGCTCTACTAACATAATCAACAACTACAGTACACGACACCTTCGTGCCAAAAGCCTTGTAACAGAGCATTCTAACATCCATTCTAACTTTCAACTGCGTCATTTGCTGCTCTATTGGAATGATTAACTTTAAGCTACAATGGCAATGATCCCAATTTTGACAGATAACAGACAACAGTAGAGATGTTTATGAGGTAAGACTTGTTTTTTACACTTGCTGAAGAATACTGCCTGTGCAAAAGTTGCTTCCATGATGCTAGGGGCTTTTGCTAGATTCAAAACAAGGTGTTTGAAGGAGTTTTTAGCTCACTGCTATTCGATTGTTAGGATGTTCTGGGTGCTTACCTGGATTCAGGTCAGTCGCTTGTCCTGTCATGATGGGGGTGGAGTCTTGCAGCTGATAGGTGGAGACTGAACCTGTGCCGTCCAATGAGCTGTTAGATGTCATGTAGGAACCATAGGAGGAGGAGGAGTAATACTGAGCATACTGATTCTGCCCAAATGCTGTATAGGAGGGATATTCCTGCTACAAACAAACAAAATCAAAATAATAAATACAAATTTATTTATTCATTGATTACAAATATAAATCCAACTCAAAACCTGATCAGAAAGCAGACAGGGTATTTTTAAGCGATATATAAAAATATACATGATGCAGTTACATACAATTATGCAGTAAATGTAATACATTTTTTTGTTGTTGAACAAAACGGTTGTTTGATGTCCCCTTTTACATTTTTGCTTGTTGTTTTATGATGTTTGAAGCCTGCTATTGGGGCATGTTTTCACAAAAGGTCAATGTATGTTCAATGAACTTTTCTTTTTTCTTGATCAGTAACAGTGGAAATAATCCATAGCTTTTTCGCAGCCAATGTACAGTAGATCTACCCTAAGAAATAAACAACTTGCCCCACTCCCCTCTATAATTTAGTAAAATGTGGAAAGAATATAGTTTTTATGTTCTTCTTAAATGAATGAATAAGAAAGGGTGAGGGAGTTTATCAGGGGAATAATAAAGAGAAAAAAGATCAAGTAATAGGACTGGAACGTACAGATTTCTGGCTCATCCACACAGAGCTTTTTATCACTCCCTGATTTCTCTTGTATCTCTGAGAGAGTTTTACATGCGCAGACACTGACGGATCTCTTACGGGAGATGACTTTAAAACTGTCACTGACTCACTCGTTCAAGAACATGAGCGCTGCAGTAAAATGCTCTCGGCGAAACTCCACTACTGCTTTCACTCTCTCATTTCATCCTAATTCCGCTTACTCCTTCATTTCAACCATCGCCAGAACCTCACTTTGTTTACACAGCTAAATTCATCAGTGGGAGTCTAAGTGTAGTTGGGTCCTTTTCTTTGGCAGCACTTTTAATCATAAAAGTTTAGGGAAACATTAAGCCCTAAAAGCATAAATTCTCTCAGATGAAGGATGGCGATCTGTTCTCTGAGGCCTGGGCTGTTTTTAAAAAGAGTCTGACGTTATTGGTGCATGTGTGTGTTCATCTGTGCATGTGTGACCGTACCTGTTGTGTGGTGAAATTGCCTGGATTGGAGTTGTTGGATGTGTAGAGACCAGGAGAGGTTGTGAAACCTGACCCTGCTGAAGGGGAGAAAAGCCAGTGTGAGTCAACGACTAACAGATCTCATCAAAAAGTGAAATACCCAAATAGTAAAATACTCAAACGTTAAAATACTATCCTTAATTACTATCATGTTTTTCCAAACCCGTATGCTGTTATTTCTTCTTCAGTACACCAACGCACATGTTTTTTGAAGAATCCACACACAGTGTTAGCCATACAACCACAGTTTATAGGGACTAAAGGCTGTTAAGCATCAGAAAGGACAGGAAAATGCAGAAAATGCATCATAAAAGTTTTTATAAGTGTTATTGTGCAATATATTCCAAGTTTTTTTGGAATTTGTTTAGTTTTAGTACTTTAATTTTATTATATGCTTTTGTCATTTTCATTAGTTTTTGTTCTTTTCAAATCTTATTATTTGGATATCATTTATTTTTATTTCAGTTTTAGTTTTTATTTAGTAATTTTAGTGATTCAATTTAAACGTATTTAGTTTACTTAGTTTTCAAGGCAACATTTATCATTTTTGTTTAGTTCAAGTTTCTCTAATATTATTATTTCAGCTTTATTTTAATTAACAAAATGTTTTTAGTCAGCAATAACAACACTGATAATGCTTTTATGGTGTTTTTTCAGATCCTGGCCACTATGAACTGTCGTTTTATGACAAGAGCTGTTTCTCAAAAAATGTTTAATTGCATGTGCCTTAAGAAATTAAAGGGGTCATATGACGTTGATAAAAAGAACATTATTTTGTGTATTTGGTGTAATGCAATGTGTTATGCGGTTTAAGGTTCAAAAAACACATTTTCCGCATGCTGTACATTACTGTTGCTCCTCTATGCTTCGCCTTTCTGAAACGCGCCGAGCTCATTGTTCTGAGAAGCGAGGTATGCTCTGATTGGCCAGCTATCTCACGCTTGAGAATACCTCAAGCGTGAGATGGAAATGTTACGCCCCTTACCGTATTGTGATGCTGTATCCCGGCGCGACAACACAAAAACAATAAAACCCATTACAAACGAGGCATTTGTTGCATCCAGTGGGGAAATAATTACTGATTATAATGACTTATACTGTCTTTTTACGCGTCGCGTTGCATCGTGCCGCGTAAACATTATCATGTCTGCATTTGTGATCGGAGAAACGACAAACAACAAGCGCTACTCTACACATCTCAAAACTCGCATTTGAATAGTCAGTGGCAGATTCTTTAAATATGAAAACATACTTACAGGCTGCAAGTCAGAAGCGCCAGACTGTCCTTGCAAAGTTGGAATTGCCCCACTTTATAGAAACAGTCTTTATGCACAGCTGGCAGGCTACTCCCAGGTTTAGGAAATAGTCCTCTGTAAAATGCGCTGCACACACTCTAATATTTGGGTTGAACTGTTCTGGAACAGTGTTGTAAATACAACTTAACCACTGATTTCTAGTTGTGTCCTCTTTTGGAAACCCAAACAAAGTAGCTTCGCTTTCACAACGAAACACAGCGTCTCCAGGACATGGCGCCGGCGGCAGCAACAACAACACTACAGCAAGAATAAAAGTCCTGCCTTCTTTCATTGTGTATACATTTGGGTGGTGTTTTGCAAATCTCCCCACACCGTGATGTTGACATGTGGGGGCGTGTTTAAATGAGCCGTTTTAGGGGGGCGTGGTCGAGTCTTCACTTTTATAAAGAATATCTCTTTGGTTTTGAGACTTTAGTCTTTGCAACTTCAGGGATCTTATCTATGCACAAACAGCTTGTAACACTCCAAAGAGAAAGGAAAACTTGAAATCGCATTTGACCCCTTTAATAAATATATAATGTAAATACTGACTGTTTTTTTTTTTATTTTTAGCTAAACTGCTCCTTTAATTGCATAATTATGACAAGTAATTAGCGGATCTTATAAGTGAATGTTATTTTTGTTGCGTAACAACTGTACATTCTACAGTGTACAGCATTTGAAGCTGTGCAGCATTACTAATACAGTTACAGTCTCTTATACTTGGTCAGATAAACATACTCACCTGGCATCTGGTAGGGTGAATATGCTGTCTGTCCGGGCTGAGGGGTGGTAAATCCAGGGCTATAGCTGAGCCCTGATTGGAGGGTTGATTGGGTTTGTGTCAGCCCTCCTTCTGTCTTTATGCCTGGCAACATCACCCCCAAATCTGTAGCTCAAGATCAAGAGAGTGGACCTGTCAATCAAACTGGATTGATACTAAAAGCTCTTTCACATGAATTGCATTTCTTCTATTATAAATACTAGACTATTACCATCATCACACACTGAATAAACACACATATATGCCATCCATCATCATGTAAGTGAAGGTAAAGGACCTACCATAGGTGGAGAGGCCGTAGGGTGGAGTAGTTTGAGAGTAGGGCGTGTAAACTGTCGACTGCTGCATGCTAGTGAACTGTGATTGGCCCGTGTAGGCCGACATGGGAGGAGCCACGGGAGTAGACAGGATGTGGGGGTAAGGCCTGCCAATCAAACACAAAATCAAAACATTCAGCTTTCATTTGATTAGATCAAGGGTCGGCTGCCTTTTTGACATCAACCGCCATTGTTCATTTGTCTGGTTCATCACTGTGTTGACCCCAGTAAAGATGGTTAGATGTTTTTGCATGTACATTTTTAAATCATAATATGTCTGTGTCATACTTTGAAGGGTAGAGAGGTGGTGAATACTGGTGAGCCGGCCGAGGGCTGAATCCACTGCTGCTTATAACTACACAAAAAAACAAAAGAAGAAAAAAGAAATTAGCTAGAGAGACTGAATTGTTTTCACGCACAATGGCGCACACACACACACACACACATACGCTTTACTGGGATGTATCAGCAGTCAGTACAGCATGTCAGTTGTCGTTGGACTGAATGTTTAATTTATTACATATCACAACCATAAAATAAAATGTGTGCTGGACTTCTTCCATTTGAAGAGATTTTGCCAAGAGCCTTCAATTTAAATCCACTCACACATGTAGCTCAGAGTTTTGATTGACATCTCACAGTCTTTCTCACCAGCTGGATTCAATTTAAGAAATAGCAGAAAAAAAAGTAACAGGAACTATTCTCTCAAAAATCTTCTTTCTACATCAAAGAATGTCCTCGTTTCCTGCTCCTGCCTTCCCTCTCTTCCTCTTCTCTCCTTGAGATGCAAAATCAAAAACAAATTTTGGCGTTTGCTTGTCATAATTCCCTTCCTGAGCTGAAATGTTTCCCAGTCCCAATTATTTCAGTAAAACACAATTTCTGAGGCTTTTATTTAATTATTTTACATTTTATACATGTATACACACACACACAAAGCATTTTTCTTAATCAGTGTTTTTGTCTTATTTGTCAGTAACATTTCTAAATTACACACAGTGAAGTCATAAATGTACTCTTTAGTCTATATAGATATTTTATAGCTGTAGTCTCAAAACAAGCCTTTATAGAGTATATATTTATTTAAGCCTCATTTATTTTTTAATAAATTTATTACCAATGGGGTAAAAATATATGTTCATGTTTTTTTTTTTTCATTAACTCACCAGTTTTTTGCAGTGCATATAAACTAACATGCTGTTGTCTTCTCTATAGAGACATCACACTGTCAGCTCAAGCAAGGGCCTCAACCTTCTCTGCAGGGGAGCGCATGGACAGAGGGTTTCTCAGTCTCTGAGTGTGTGTGTGTTTGTGTGTGAGCACATTGATCTAAATAAAGAGTTTGTGGCTCTGATGACGTTAGCTCAAGGGCAGTACAAAGATTGAGGGCTCAGAGCTTTCAGCAAGTTCCCAAGCAGGATTACAGCAGGCATTCTGAATGCAGTGTATGTAAGCGTGTGTGTGTGTGTGTGTGTGTGTGTGTGGATGTCTTACCTGACCCAGTGTAAGTGTCCAGCCCAGTGTCTCCTGCCGAGCTCACAGCCTCGCTGCTGTTCAGAGGCTCAGACTTAACTTAAGGAGAGAGACCAAGAAAGATATAAGGCATCCTGTTAGCTGTCAAACTCCTCTCAAAGCTCTCAAAATCAAACAAACTCTGAAAGTACTAAAGCAAACCCTCCAAAGCACTGTACCCAAACACTCACACACGTGCTATCATATATGTACACTCCACAAACACATGCAGTATACCATCATTCTTCATACTTGGGGCAGTGGGCGGGGTACTGCAGCCCAGCAGCCAATCAGCCGTGTTTAGAATTGTCATGTTCTCTCCTAGGGGCGGAGTCAGATGTATAGTGGACTGTATTACCCAGTTATTTTTTTAAATTATGAATTTAGCACATACAGGTAGACCCAAAAATACATGGGCACTTAAGTCACACTTAAAAACACTGAATGTCACTAGACTGCATTTTTTAAATTTTTTATATTAATATAAACAAATCTATACAATAAATGCAATTTATAATTATATAATTTATATTCATATTTAAATGAGCATTTATATTGATATAGTCACATTACTATGAAATCATTTTTAAATAAATTATTTATAAATAAATATTTAAAAATATTTTCAACACTTTTCAAGCAAAACTATAAGGCATTTGTTAGGTTTTAAATGATAAAACAATAGCTAAAGTGTTCAAAATGAAGACAAAATGCACTCGGATATTTATTGGTTGTCAAACATTTGTGAAAAAATGCATTACATTAACTAAAAGTTGGTTAAAAGTAATTGTAGTTAGTTGAGAAAAGAGATATTAGTTCTGAGAAAACAGCATACGTTTTTTACAAATCTCATTTTGATAGATCGTATTTTGTTATCTAATACAATGAAATTCATGAATTTTAAATGTGATCCAAGTGTCCAAATAATACATTTGGTGGCCACTGTAAAATGTAAGATTCTATGGAAAGTTCTTGTATAAGAACTGATAACATTTCACAAATAGCAAAGAATACAACCATTACTGAAAAGTAAAACGTTGCATCTATTCCCACAGAATTCCATTATAATGAAATTCACTTTCATTAAAACAAACATTTACCAATAGTACAGCCATCGTTCCTGGTGTTCCCATAATAAGAAATGACTTCATATAAATCATATAAAGTTTCCAAAACCATATTTTGCCACACTGAGTTTATGACAGCTCTTTCAAAGGCGCATTTGCAGAAAAAACGTCTTGAATCAGTGTGTGTGTGTGTGTGTGTGTATGTGTTTGTGAGGGAGAAAGCGAAGTCCTCTAAAGTAAGATGAATGAGGCTTCACTGGCAGTGGGATTCATGTTGGGATGTGTGTGTGTGTGTGTGTGTGGGTGGTTGTGTGGGCGGCTTGTGTGTGTGTGTGTGTGTGTGTGTGTGTGTGTGTGTGTGTGTGTGTGTGTGTGTGTGCATGGAGGGATTCAGTCTAGGCTGTGAGCTGATGAGGTAGACAGAGGAGAATGTTGAATATGTCGTTGTTTTGGCAGAAGCACAATCCCAGTGTGTGTGTGTGAATGCGTGTGTATGTCAAGCTGTTAAAATCATTAGCCGAGCTCTAATCTAAATGATTTACTGAGTTCTGCTCCTTTTACTCTCTCAGTCTTCTGCTATTGTTTTATTCCGCTACATGTCAAAAACAGATGAGCTCAAACACACAACACACACAGGGTCCCTTAACTTTACTACCCCTCTTGTGTACCGCACAGTCATAGCCATACATCAAACGCTCGCTTGCTAGGGTGTTGAGAGTCTATTTAGCCATGTGTATGTTTGCCTAACGTTCTCTCTTAAAACGTTTGTTCAGCGTTTTCCTCAAGGAGAGAAAAGCGAGCGAGCGTGTGTTGACATCAGAGAGAAAATGAGAGTTTAAACGCAGGAAATAGTTTGCTGTGCACCAGGCTCTTGCTGAAACACGCACGGAGAAGTGCTGGAAAACGTTTCAGCACAAAGACGCTTGCACACATACACGCTTTCTTCTGTTTTAATTAGGCCTGTATGCAGCGTTTGACCTTTGAGGTTAGTGTGAGCTCAGAGCATCTCGACACACAACATCGCCACTAATCCACCAAACCCGCTCTGGATGGCACCAAAACCACCAGAACAAGAAACACTTTATCCTTGCAATCCGAACATCACACACCAAGACTGAACCCTGCTTTCAATTACAGCAAGAAACTCCACAGCGATGAAAGTGGAGTGCACTGCGCTAAAGCTGATTTCCTGTACTCAAAGCAATGCTTTGGTTGAAAGGCCCTATTTATCAGCTAATATGTCGCTCGCTCACTCATGTACGCTCATAATTTCTTGCTTGCTTGCTCTTTGATTTGTCGTTCTTTCATACCTCCGGTTCCATTGGTCGTGATGTTGTTGCTGAGGATGTTTTTGTCCAGTTTGGACGTGCCGTCACTGCCACTGTTAACAGAGTGCTGCGGGTCTGTTAGGTCCTGCATCTCCAAGGCCCTGTGACACACAAAAACAGACGTTTAATACATTTACACTAACATTCAGAAGTCAGGGGTTGGAAGAATTCTTAATATTTTGGAAAAAAGTCTCTTATGTTCCTCTTATGCATTTATTTGATCAGAAACATAGTAAAAACAGTAATATTCTGAAATATTTGTATAATTTAAAATAGCGGTTTTCTCTTTTGATATATTTTAAAATGTCATTTATTTCTGTGATGGCAAAGCTGAATCTTTAATGCATCCTTGCTAAATAAAAGTATTCATTTCTTTCAAAAATGAAAAATCTTACTGACCCCAAAATGACCGTAACACTCACTAAACCAGAAAATGTGAGCAAAAACTTGGTCTGGCATTGTAAGAATGATAATATGACCCTCGTTCATGTGTCAAACCATCTGCTAAAGAAAACATCTGTCTCAACTTGTGCATCTTCTAAGAGTTTTTACCTCAAAAAGCTGGAAAGCAGTTTATCTAGGTCATGTTTATCTAGGATCTAGTTGTCTTTTCCTCCAGAATTCCATGTAGCGACACATATATGGAATATTCTTCACATTAACTCACCCACATGAAAATATGAGGAACAAAACCACAAAGTATCTTCATGTTACTATGTTAAACAACCTGCAATGTGAATCAAAAACTGCCTAATGTTCTCATTGACATGAATATAATATATATTATTATTTTATTTTTTATTTTTTATAAAACTACACAAAATACTATTCCATGCAATAAGATTTATTTATTTTTTATTTTATTTATTTTTTTTGCATTTTGGCTAATGAAATATTGTTTATACTGTATGCAATATTGTTATATGAAGTAAATATATTTTATTTCAATATTATGTTGAAATAATGCAAATAATGAATACACATATACATTTCATAACCAACATACGTTTAAGTGCGTATGTTTTCTTCTCACCATATATACATATATATAAGGAATAAAAAATTTGGTATCAAATTATTATTTTTTGTATTTAGTATTCAATGCATTCATCCAGGAAAATAGTTAGATAGTTTTGCATTGATGCATTTAGCAGACACTTTAATCCAGAGGACAAATGCCCAAAGACAGCTCCTATAATAATGTAATGTCAAATAGAAACAGAGCTGCTCCTCTTTCTCGGTTTATAGCATAAACATCTGCATGAAATTTCTGAACGCATCCCAAAGTACACAGAACTCTAACACACGTTTTATCCAGGTGAAGCTGTCTTTTTTTTACACCCACTCACACACAATGACTTTACCATCCCTCTTTCTTTATCTCTCCCTGTCTGTCTTTATGTGTACAAAATCACTCACTCCCACAGTCCACTGTCATTGGCACTCATAAATAATACCCTAAATGGATTCCAGGGGAGAATATGTGTGTGAATGTGTGTTCACTTTACCTGTTGTCTACTGGGTCTGGAGCATGGGAATCAGTGGTAGATTTCTTCACCTGTGCAAAGACCAGAGGAGACCGTTGATGTATTAGTTTCTCATTCAGTGTATGAAGAAAACATTGCAGTCTCAGTCTGAGAGTGATTTTTCAGCTATTTGGCTCAATGTGATGACCTCCCTGCCCATGATTTTTGAAGCTACTGCTGCCATTTCAGAATTATTTGCTCCATTGCAGATGCTGTCCACTGAATGAGGAGAATATGAATAACAAAAAACAAGTTGTAGAATGGAAAAATCACAGCATACACTACTGTTTCCATAAAAAATATCAAGAAGCATGACTGTTCTCAACACTGATAATAAATGTTTTTTGAGCAATGGAGAAGTGAGAAGAATGGAATAATGGCTACTGAAAAGCTTTACTATCAAAGGAATAAATTACATTTTAAAATACTTTTACAAAGTACATTTTCAAATCTGAAAGGATGATGAAAGTCAGACCTACTAATATATAATGTTATGTGAACATACCATATTCGTCACATTAGTTTGATTCAATATTACGAGCTTACAACATCCTCTAACTCGTCAGTAATATACACTGCAAAAATCTTTCTGTCTCTCTCCCCCCACACACACATAAAATACATTCTTTCCCATTCTGGCAGTTTATCTTGGTTCTTACTCTCTGTCATGCTCAATATTATTCAATACTGAGTTAATAAAACCACGACTGCAACTTTCCTCTTTGAATTTGTCCTTGTGATCAATTCTCTCCAAATCTCTAGTTTCTTTCTTTCTTACGGTCAAGGTCACCAGCCAAAACCGTGCCTTATTCCTACTATTTTACATTCATACAGAAACTTAACTTCATGTATATTTTTTCATGGTTTACATTTGAACATTGTGACGGATCGGTGGCCCTCCCCCTCATCATCATCACCACCCCGTCCCTTATTCGCCGCCCTTCACCAGGCTCCCGACTGGAGTGGGTGGATGAGAGGAGGGGCGTGGGACCAACGTGGGCTGGCGGCGTGTGATGAGGCACAGCTGGACTGAATTAAGCCTCATCACCGCCGCCTTTAAATGCCGAGCGCGCCTCTCCTCGGGAGACCGGTCTCTCCCCCCCGTGCATGCACGCTGGTGTCCTCGTGGGTCCAGGAAGGGTGCGTCGAGGGACATCGCGCCGCCGAGGATGTGAGCCGCGGAACCTCCAGGGTCATCGTGCAAGCCGCACCCGTATAACGGCCGTCGGGCCAGGATGCCGGGCCGTCCATCCCGCCAATGGGCCAGTAAGTGGCACAGGAAGAGCCGCCGCTCCAGAGAAGCCGCCGCCCCTCGTGCCCCGGACCGCGGGAGCGTGTGCGGCCACCTGACTCCGCCCCTTGCCTGGACCCTTCCCTTTCGGAACACTGCCCTCCTTCACGAGCCCCGCAGCACATCGAGGACACCAGATTCCCCTCTTCTTTGGACACTTTTCCCCCCCTGGACACTTCCTTTTATTATTTTTGTTCAATAAAAACCTCTCCGAGGCCTGACGCCACACCCACTGTGTCTGTCGTTGGCTCCTCCCGTCACAGTGGTGGAGAATGCGGGCAAGGCGGAGCCTAGACAGCGCAGTTGGGCAACATCTGAAGACGTCGTCCCCTCTCGCCCGCCGAAGTTCGTGAAGAAGCGCGTGGGACGGAGAAACGACGGAGACGGCCTCCCAGCCACCGAAGGGGTAAGTGACATTTCGTCAATTGTCATCTTACCCTGTGGTTGGTTGAGGCTGTCGACTAATACCGGTTTCTCTGTCCCTGTTCCGGCGCGGTGCGAGAGGGAGGTTCGCCCGGAGAGGAATCCCTGCCCCGCCCACTCCGACCGTATGGAGCCTGGTTGAGGAAGGTAGCACTCCTGCGTGGGCGGCGACCGATGACGGGGATGTCGCTTGGGGGGGGGAATGTGACGGATCGGTGGCCCTCCCCCTCATCATCATCACCACCCCGTCCCTTATTCGCCGCCCTTCACCAGGCTCCCGACTGGAGTGGGTGGATGAGAGGAGGGGCGTGGGACCAACGTGGGCTGGCGGCGTGTGATGAGGCACAGCTGGACTGAATTAAGCCTCATCACCGCCGCCTTTAAATGCCGAGCGCGCCTCTCCTCGGGAGACCGGTCTCTCCCCCCCGTGCATGCACGCTGGTGTCCTCGTGGGTCCAGGAAGGGTGCGTCGAGGGACATCGCGCCGCCGAGGATGTGAGCCGCGGAACCTCCAGGGTCATCGTGCAAGCCGCACCCGTATAACGGCCGTCGGGCCAGGATGCCGGGCCGTCCATCCCGCCAATGGGCCAGTAAGTGGCACAGGAAGAGCCGCCGCTCCAGAGAAGCCGCCGCCCCTCGTGCCCCGGACCGCGGGAGCGTGTGCGGCCACCTGACTCCGCCCCTTGCCTGGACCCTTCCCTTTCGGAACACTGCCCTCCTTCACGAGCCCCGCAGCACATCGAGGACACCAGATTCCCCTCTTCTTTGGACACTTTTCCCCCCCTGGACACTTCCTTTTATTATTTTTGTTCAATAAAAACCTCTCCGAGGCCTGACGCCACACCCACTGTGTCTGTCGTTGGCTCCTCCCGTCACAACATGTATATGAATATTAAAACACAATGTACTGTAAAACAAAAGAAAGTGCCACAAGTCTATAAACTTCTCACAATCAATTTACATTGTTCACCCCTCCCAAAACTGCTCGTAGTCATCTGGGTCTTAATTGAAAACACACATGCAGACCTGTGTGCGAGCACTCTTGCACATATACATGTGTGTGTCAGATGTAGCGTGTGTTTTTGGGGAGAATATTTGGAGTGTGCAACCAGCAACTCATATTCACACACATACACTTGATAAGTTTGGGGTCAGTAAGATGTTTCAGTGTTTCTGAAAGAAGTCTCTTAAGCTCACCGAGGCTGCATTTATTTGTTTAAAGCTGCAGTCCGTAAGTTTTGTGTCTTTGTTGCGTGGTTTGTGCTCCTGCACGGCATCAGCGCAGATGAATCTAATGTTTTGAGGTGAATGTGTGGCAGTCAGTCACCGCACCGGTGTGGATGTTTACTGTACTTCGCAATCACAGATTCTAACCAATGTCTTGGAATATATGACCCAAATAATAATTTTCACCGGATATTGCCGTCTGAACAAGTAAGTAACAAGTCTGCCATGTTTGTTCTGACCAACTGAGGAAAAAGCATTACCATAAATCGCGCTACCAATGGTGATTTAATCTAATGATCAGTTAGCTCATATCACATCAAACCGTGCAAATTATTATTACTGTTATACTTTATTCTCAAATTGTTAATGTTAATAACATCAGCATTGCGTGATTATGAGTATAGTGTGTATTAGCGTGTAGATTTCAATTTCTGTAGTCTAATCTAATTGTCATGCCATTCGAATTTCATATTAAGAAATTCTTTTAACCCAAAAAGTAAATATGCTCCCTTCGAACTGGTTTTCTTGTGTAATTCCAGGCTATCTGTAATCAGAAGCACATTTAAAACTGGAATATAATTTAATTTAATTCACATGTGTTTCATAAACACATAATCCTTTCTGGATTACAATCCGCCGTCAAAATGCTGAGTCAAAATGATTAGTCACCTGCAGGATCCTCACATGCGATAGCCTAGTAGCCGGGACAACTTCTTTATGTTTACAGACATGACATAATGATGCAGTGCCATGCTCGAATTTCCTGTGAAAACCTTCCCGTACCACTCAGATTAGAAAACATAATTATAAGCTAACCGTTGTGAATCGAGCTAAAGTAAGGTGATAGTTTTGAACACTGGCTGGTTATGTACTTGCTCAAATATTGATTTTGGATCATTTTTAACCAAAAAAAGTTACGGACTGCAGCTTTAAAAATACAATAAAACAGTAATACTTTGAAATATCATTCATTTAAAATAACTGTTTTCTATTTGAATATATTTTAAAATGCAATTTATTCCTGTGATGGCAAAGCTGAACTCTAGTCTTCAATATTACATGATCCTTCAGAAATCATTCTAATATACCGATTTGTTGCTCTAGAAACATTACTTATTATTAGCAATGTTGAAAACAGCTTATATTTTGGTGGAAACAAAGATGCATTTTCAGGATTTTTTGATGCATATACATTTGAAAAGAACAGCATTTATGTTATAAATGTCTTTACTATCACTTTTGATCAATATAATGCATCCTTGCTGAATAAAAGTATAACTTCATCCAAAAAACATATCTTACTGACCCCAAACTTTTAAACAGCAGTGTAAATGCCGATTCGACAAATGACCTTGGAGCATTAAGGCTCCTCTCAGAAAAGTGCCTGTGGTTTAGGCTCATCTCTCTGGTTCTGGGTTTTGATTTGTGCTGAGTACGGACACACCCATTATGGTCTCCTCAAATTAGCCTGACACATCCAGGGACAGCAGGTGATCGGTCGATCGTACGCTGCTCTAAGCCTACTGTAAATCTCTCTCGGACTGTAACTACTTCCTTGTCCAGCAGCATCTGTGCTCTAAGAGCAGTTAATAGCGCGTCTGAGAGTAGCCCGGCAGGATCCAGCTCCCAATGAGGCCTGCTGGTGAACAATGATCTAAGACTGTTTAACTGTATGCCGTTTATAGATTTATGAAGTGAAATTAGTAATTCTTTGGCAGGCGGTTCGAAATGCAACAAGCAAAGGTCACCCTGCTGAAAAGAAAAAAAAATCTTTAGTCAACTCAAGCTGCTTTGCTAGTCTTGACTGGCTCAATAAAGATTTTTTTCTCTCTTGGTTGGTTAATTTTTACTTGCACTGACAACATTTTCAATGGTCCTACCACAAAATAATATATATATATATATATATATATATATAAATTGTAGTTAGTAACGTAATCTAGGTTACTCATTTTAGGTAATGTATTCTGAGTACTTTTTATCTAACTTGTTTTAAATTTACCATTCATAATCTATAATACATTTCAAAACCGTTTCATACATATTGTTTTTCCCCCAAATTTGGAAGCATGAATCGCAAATTTGTTTATATGACATTTACATGACCATTCCGTATTGTGAATATAGTCAAATCTAAATGGTATGACAGACAGTAGGATTTTTTGAAAAGTAACTGTAAAAGTGACAAATTAGGGAGAAAGAATGAATTTTAAATAATTTACTGCCATTGTGTGAATATGTTATCATGTAATCCATAAAAAAGTAACTGTAATCTGATTATGATCATTTTAAAATGTAATATAATCGAATTACAAGTACTTAATTTTTTCAGTCTGATTATGTAATTCAGATTACATGTAATAAATTACTACCCAGCACTGTATACATGACATTTTTTTATTCAGTTTTTATTTATAAAAAAAATTGCAATTGGAAATTATACAGATATGAAATTTATTCATATATTCATGAACAAATATTTTTGCCAAAAATTATAGTATATGGTGCAACACATTACTGTTGAGCTTGTTGAAGATGGTCTCCCGGCCTAACCAGGTGAAATGTGGCCAAGATTCCTCTAAAACAGTAAACAGACCACCATTACCAGGTTGAGAGACCAGCTAAGACAAGAAAACCAGTTTAGGCTGGTTTAAAGTGCTTATATGTGAAGTGTTTGTAATTAGTTGTGAAATTTACTAGCAATTTTTGAGCAAAATTTGTTTCCACATTTTAAATGTAGCCAAAACATTTAACAAACAAGAATGTAAGGGCATTTCTGTTTACTTCTATATGCAGATTCCAGGCCTGCTTACAGGGATAGATGCTTCACACACACACACACACACACACACACACACACACACACACACACACACACACACACACACACACACACACACACGCACGCACCAACACACAGAAAACAGTCCCCCTTTTCTTGTTCTTTTTTTGTGCTTTCAGTATTATGGTTATCAGCACTGTAACTTTATACTCTTCCTTTCATGTAAAATACATTGTTACCTGTGCCCCCACCCCTCCGCCCACCAACACACACACACACACACACACACACACACACACACACACACACACACACATTTCAGCATATGCCCCTGGGAGGTGTAAGATTATCTGATGTGTCCCCTCCCTGAAACGCTCTTCTCTAAAGGTAGGGAAGGCAATAGAGAGAGGAAGAGAGAAGAAGAAAAAGGAAATAGAAAAGAACAGAGAGTGTGTGACAGGGCTAAGGGCTGTATGTAATGCGCACACACACAACATGCATGTTTTTCAGGGTATTCTGATCAGGTGACAGTAGTTTATGCTGTTATATTTTCTGGGAACATTCAAACTCCCTGCGGACACTGAAAATAAGAAATAGAAACTAAAATTAGAACAAGCACACACACGAAACCTGTTCCTCTGGATCAGTCCATTCAACATCCTGGTTCTCAATTAGAAACTAATAAATTCATGCCAACAACACTGATTTTATATAATTTATGTAAATACAGTCAAAATGTAATATGGTAGTACATGCAATAAAATTCTCTCTCTACATATAATTTATATATAGCTAATGCACATATATTTATTTGGTACAATCCATCCACAAAAATTGCTGAATCTCTTACACATCTTCTAAATGTTTCTTTATTAATTACGTTACATACAAAATTATTATAGTTTTACCAGTATATCAGTAAAAAGTTATAAACAATAGATTATTGGAGGATATTTTACAACCATTTCAGTCTTCAAAATTCACTTCAAATTTCACATTAAATTCAATGTGCTACTTACTGTTTGTGAAATTTACTAGCAATTTCTGAGTGTAAAATGTTTAGAAATCAATTTTCTTGTCACTTTATACCACTGAAAGCGTTTTTATTGTGCATGGAGTGGGTCACTTCATGGATGCAGACATGTTGAGATCACATGACCAGCCAAATACCAGTATTTTTATTTCAGTGACCTCCTGTTAGTGAAGACTTAGTTAATATATTAAAATACATTTAAAAATGGCTGAATACAAACAATGCATTTCTGCAATGTCATTAGTAAAAGCAAATTTTAGGACGATGCCTCCATTACACGCTAGTATCTGTTTAAAACTGTATCAGTCAGCAAAATATAAAAATATAGTCATAGTCAGTCATACAGCAGCGGTCTCGAATAAATATGTTTTTGATCAGTCCGATCCACTAAAATGACCAGTTACGGCAGCAGCCCATATGTTGGACTGCTCCGTTTGCATGTCAACCTGGTGTACAAAATTGGAAAGGTAGCCTATATTCCGCCAGGGGAAAGGGGTCAGAGGGAAACTGGACACCAGGCCAAGCCCTATAGACAGACACACCTTCGCAACTTTGAATGAGTAAGTGTGTATTTGTGTATGTGTGTGTGTGTGTAACTACGTGAGTGACGCTGTCTTTCTCTTCCACTGGCTCATTGATTCATGTATCTTTGTACAGCAACCAGAGTGTTTACACACACACAAGTTTCTATACGTGCGCATTGGAGTGTGTGTTTGTGTATCATCTTAAGAAATGAGATGAAACTTTATATAAAAAAGCACTCTAGCATTAAAGTGCTCCCTTCCCCTCTGATTGCAGCAGAAAAAAATGCTGCTTAATTATTCATGAGTTCTTGTGCTTGTGTCAGCTTTTCGTTAATTATTTAAATTAATCTCATTAACGAAAGGCCAGGTTTCAGGAGCATTTAATTAAATGATGAATTGCTTCCCAGATGTCGATGTGCTTGTTAAATAATGTGCTCAGGCTGGACCCAAAGCTGTCAGAAAGACTCAACCCAAAACTGCACATGAGGACCATCATTGTGCACATTAGTGCCATTGTACTCCACAATTTAAGAGAACCATCAAATAATCTCTGTGTTTATTAATCAATGACTCGGCGTGACTGTAAAAACATCATCTACATCCAGCTTCAGGAACGAATACAGTCCGCTCAAACCTGCAGCTTTGTTTTGACAGCTTGTACTGATTCAAACGTGATTGGATACAATTTAGTCTCATCAAACTCAATGTCAGTACTGGAATACCTAACATTCGTATTAAAACACAAGATCTGGAAGGATCTTGAAGAAAACTTAACAGCTATGCACTTACAGTGGAAGTCTATGGGACAACTTACAATGGCTGTTTTATTGACTTGCACTGTATGCTGTCAGTGCAATTTTATTGTTGTTTCTTTCTCAAACCGAGGGACAAGTCACAATTATTTTAACATTATTCAGATGTTTAGGATTGGATTTTTTTTAATGCATTTTAAAGTCTCTTAAGCTCAACAAGGCTGTATTTATCTGATCAATAATACAGTAAAAACAGTCATATTACTACAATTTAAAAAACTGTTTTCTATGTGAATATATTTTAAAATGGAATTTATTTCTGTGATGGCAATGCTGAATTTTCAGCAGCCATTACCGCAGTCTTCAGTGTCACGTGATCCTTAAGAAATTATTCAAACCTGCTCATTTGGTGCTCAAGAAACATTTTATTTTATTATCAATGTGTTGAAAAGTTGTGCTACTTAATACGTTGGTGGAAACCATGATACATTTTTTTTTTCCAGAATACAGGAAAATTAAAAAAAAAAAAATGCATTCATTTGGAAAAAAAAAAAATATATATATATATATATATATATATATATATATATATATATATATATATATATATATATATTTAAAAGTCTTTTAGTATCAATTAAGTGCTTGCTTGCTGAATGAAGAAAAAAATACTGACCCCAAACCTTTGAACGGTACTGTATTTTCTGAAATTATAGAGCTTAATTTGTGTTTAATCATCCTTTTCAAACCCCAATACCCAAACTTGAAATATCTTCATTCATTTTACATAAAGCACTACTTGCTACACTAATTTACAAAGCTGTTAAATGTGATATATTTTAAATGTATGTGTATCTTCTACACATGGTCAGAACAAGTGAATTAGGACTGCTAACTCAAGTGAGGTGCGAGTCGATTTACAGTGTAAAAGACAAGCAACAGGTGTAAATAACCAATAACCATCAGTAACATGAGAATTTTGTAATGAGTTTAAAGAGAAAAACCTATAACAAGCCTTTTCACGTCAGCGAAACACCAAACCTCAGTTCATATCTTTGTTTCAATTGCTGTTTGTTTTGACGTTAAAGACAGGGTGCTTGTTTTGCTATAAAGCAAGACCTACTTCTTTTCACAGTACAAAAGATTCTTAAATATTACTGCGTCGGTTTAACAGCTTACAACATACTCGGTACTGTCTGTTGTTAGTGGTTATTTGCTGATTACACTTAAATTCGGAGGTGTAAATATGTGAACGTGAAGCCGTGCTTTCTGTTCTCCTCTCTCTGCCTCGTCTCCTCTTCCTCCCTCTCTGTAGGTGTGTGTGTGAGTGTGTGTAACCTGAGTCCTCTCTCTCTGTCTGTGGTCTCTGCTCTGGGGCTCTGGGGCACAGACTGCACCAGAGGAAAAGACTGCAGCTACACCCCCCTTTTCATTTTACTCCTCTGCTATTTTCCTCCAGAACCAAAAGCATTGATCCCCTGAGTCACAAAATACCCCCCCTCCACCCACACCTCAATCTCCCTCTTCCTCTCCTTCCATTACCCCAAACACCCCCAGATCAGTATCTGTCCTCATCTGGATTATGGACGCCTGTCTGTCTTTTCCACAGCGCTCATGCACGCGTATGAAAAGCACAAGCACGAGATGTTGCAACACATCTGCAGGACTGTTTTAATCATTAATCGAATGCTATTGAAATAATATTTTAAAGCAGCTTTTTTCCACAAAACTAAATTATTAGACTGTCTCGTAACACAAACGCATTGAAAACAGGCCGAAATGGTGTGTTGTACTGTCACTATGTGTGCGTATGTGACTCGTGGTGGCCATATGGCTACTGTGCTCGACACTTCAGCTCACATCTGTTGTGTATTAAAGACCTAATGCTGCTCAGTACACACCTGGGTGGCCTTTCCGCACACACACTCATTCATGCACACAAACACTCTCACACTTCAAACCGCACGATCAAACTTTTCAATTATCACGTAGTATAGACCAGTGTTTCTCAACCTTTTTTTTTTTTTGCCTTAGATGTCACAAGACAGTAAAACTAAACCAGAAATGTGTTCCTCAACTGATTCTTTACTGGAAATCATTGTGTTATCATTCATTTTACTTAAAAGGGACCATTATCTACTTGTTTTTTTTGTTTTTTTTTGGGGGGGGGGGGGGGGGTTGGAAAAACTTTCTCAAGAAACAAATTAAACGCCAGTATGTGAATACATAACATTTGTATTGAAACAAAAGAAAGCTACAAACATCCTTAAGAAACATATAGCCTAAACACACATACAAAGACTGTCCCTGTCAATTTCTGTCAATGCAATTTTTGTTTCTTCTTCAAACTAAGGGACAAGACACAGTAAAAACAGCAATATTGTGAAATAATATTACAATTCATAATACCTTAAAAAAAATTGCGCTGTTGAATGATTAATCGCGATTAATCGCATCCAAAATAAAAGTTTTTGTTTACATAATATATGTGTGAGTACTGTGTATATTTATTATGTATATATAAATATACACACATTCATTAATATATTTAAGAAAAATATGTTACTTTTATACATTAAATATATTTATATAAGATATAATTTATATGACTATAAATATACACATGTAAATATTTTCAAAATATATGCTGTATGTGTGTCTTTATATACATAATAAATACACACAGTACACACACAAATATATTGTAAACAAAAACTTTTATTTTTAATGCGATTAATCGCAATTAATCGTTTAAATGTACTTTATTCCTGTGGTGGCAAAGCTGAATTTTCAGCATCTATCAGTCTTCAGGGTCACATGATTCTTCAGAAATCATTATAATATGCTGATTTGATGCTCAGAAAACTTCTCTTGTTATTATCAATGCTGAAAAATGCTACATTTTTTTCATGATTCTTTGATAAACAGAAAGTTCACTTTTGGAGACACCTTCTTGAGAAACACTTAATGAATGCTTTAAGAAATTTTATCCAATCAAGTAATGCATAATAAAATATAATAATATAATTGATGCTACAGTTAGTTCTGGTCCACGTTCCAAGAGTGCTGAAATACAGTAAGTATTTATAATAATCCCTTATTTTTGATGTGGACGTAAACGCTTTCCTGTGAATGGGAAAGACTTTTGATTCATTAGCTGCTAGATGTAAATAACTAGAAGAATAATCGTGCAGTAAATGGTAAAACTATTTGCGCTACAAACCCGTGTGTTTATCATTTCAGAAGCCTTGCACATTCAATTTACAAATCATCACGCCTGCACTTTCATTAAAAATAAAGTGGATAGGTTTAACAAAGCAAAATCAATATCTTCCCAAGTACCTCCTGGGATCTGCACACCCCTGATTGAGAATCACTGGTACAGAGAGTCAGCTGGATGGGATTTTATCCACACATATCCAAATATACAACACATACACACTCTTCAAATGATACGGCACAATACACTGGCCAATTCTGAATTTTCTGAATTAGTGGAGTGATGAATTCAGTACAAAGACAATGAAAGAGAAGAAGATCATCTTAAAGCCATAATGTGTGTGCTGTAGTTCACTTACGCTCTGTTCATTCAGCTCCTGTGTATTCTCCATCAGTTGAACTTCCACTCCCCTCGACTACAGTCCAGACACCTGCAAATGAAGGATGCTTTAAAATCGCCATAAACACAATAGAATTCATAGGCATCCCTCTCTCGTTTCTGTCTCTCTCTCTCCCTTTGTGTCTGTGGGTATATGCGTGTAGGAGGGGAAGGAAGAAGTCTGGTAACTTCACTGTATCATAGCCAGCTAGGCTGAAGTAAATATAATTTACAGAAGTAAACATTAAACAATGGGTTGAGAGAAATGTAATCAATGTAACACACACACACACAAATGCACTCATACAGTACACACAAAAAACCAAGCTGTCCAGGTCACGGTGACGCTAGCATGGCAGTAGTCACTAAAAACATCTATGATTTTGAGTCCCCCGTTGAAGCCTCTTCCACCTCCATCCCAGCCTCCATCTTTATCTTTCTCTCTTCCCATCCTTCCCCTTTCATGTAAAAGCTTGAAACTTCTGTAAATTGCTTTGAAACCTCCTGAGGCCTCAGTAATGAAAAGCACTTTTATTCAAAAACTCTTTGTAAGACCTTGAAAGCCTCAGGATGAGGAGAATGGGTTTATTTTCTGTCCTGCTGCAGGTACCAGACCTGTGGTTTACAAACTTGTCTGCGATTTGCTGTATTTTTAACATCAAATTTGTTTACATATCTCCAGAACAACAAACTGTAAATAAATAAATAAATTAATAAATTAATTAACATTGAAATTAACTGGCTATATTGGATTCAAAAATGATTAAATCACTTAATGAACATTACTATGCAATTTTAAAGCTAGGAATAGCTAATGGAGCAAATGCTTCTTATGGAAATGCACAAAAAAAAGATTCATAAATTGACCAAATAAAATCTTGAATTAAAATCTAGAAATGCTATTTTTGTTTAGCATGAAAGGAAACCAGTGTTCTAATGCTTAAAGTATATAATGTTTTATACATATAATGTATATAATATATAATGCCTGTGATCAGCATGCATTCTTGTTGTGTGCAACTCAGTTGAACTGCCCACATTTATGTGAATTGAAGATTTCTGTCAAATCATTAGACAAACACCTGTTTCTTTCTTCATTGAAACAATTTTTGACTTTGCTCAAAAACCTGAAGGGTCCGTTTGAATGGTCATGATGCTTCTGTTTGGGAATATGCTTTAGTTTGTGGTAGCCTATATCCATTACAATGACCTATACTAAGAACAATGGATGTAAATGGGAAGTCCCCACAAGCATATGCACTGTATACAAGCTTGTGTGTGTGTGTGTGTGTGTGTGTGTGTGTGTGTGTGTACCTGTTGTTCTATTCTGGTGGGGACTTAAACCTGAATACACACAGACTCATGGGGACCCGTGTCACGGTGAGGACCTAAATTGAGGTCCCCACGGGTAAACAAGCTAATAAATCACACAGAATTAAGTTTTTGCAAATCTAAAAATGCAGAAAGTTTCCTGTAAGGGGTAGGTTTAGGTGTAGGGCAATAGAATTTACAGTCTATACAGTAGAAAAAGCATTATGCCTATGAAGAGTCCCCAAAAGGATGGCAAATCAGATATGTGTGTGTGTGTGTGTGTGTGTGTGTAAATGAAAGGGAGAGAAAGAGAGTTGAAGGGCACAGTTTGAAGAGCAGATCATTTGAATTTTTCATTTGCTTGGTGAAGCTGTGTTCTGAAATTCTAGCCTTTAATGCTCAGGCGGGGGAATGAGCTGAGCAGCATTGATTTTTACTGTTATCACTCAGTGCCCTCTGAGCCTACTGTCCTCATACACACACACACACACACACACACACACACACACACACACACACACGCTGTTCTATATCCTGGCGCACGCACGCACACACACACACACACACACACACACACACACACACACACACACACACACACACAATGAACAGACGGACAGCCAGCAGAAGACACATTACACTAACCATGTAACTGAACCATTGAGCTGAAATTTATGTCCCTTCTGTCAACACACACATTTTCAAATCAAAAGCCACTGATATGTAACAACTGTCCCAGACCAAAACATTTGATTAAGTCAAACAAGGAAAACAATATATAAGGAAACATTCTGGAGATTGTAAACGGTCCAATTAGAGAAGATCATTCCGTCTCAAAATAACAAAGCGCGCCAACGCGCTTTACTGCTATTGTCAAGAAAGCACGCGGAGCGTTTAGTGGCGCGGCATTCTGCGCGCGATTCGACAGAGCCACGGCACGAGCGCAACGCACAGCAAAGCCAAATACGCCAAAGCTTTCGTTTTCCTCCCTTTAAATCATCAGCGCTCACTCCATTGTCAAAACACATCGCCTATTAATAAACAAGCTGGACCGGGAACAAATGGTTTTCAATTGAGCAAAAGAGCTTGCCTTTTGTTTTAAATTAATGTATTAGATTCATTATTCTTTGTTATTACAACGGATTTCACCATTTTATTTATATAGACAGGCCTCAGGTTTAATGTCATTGCCTAAATGTTTTCTCCTCCACCACGTGAGAAACTTGTATCTTCCAAAATGTTCCAGCTAAAGAACCTTTTAATTCTTCAGAGAACCAGTCTGTGCAAGATAGGGTTTCTTTTCCAAAGAACCACAGCTCAACTCAGGAACTGTACGCAGTGAAAAATGCTTTTGATACTTTAGATGCCACATATAACCATTTAAGAACCTTATTTTTCAAGAGTGCAGGCCATATACTTTCCTGACAAAATGTATGCATTATTATTTTATTTATTTTACTGTTTAGGCTACTGGATTAACTACATAGTTAGGCTAGTTGTAGTCGTTAACTGTTGTGAAATATAAAATGGCATCCAAGTGCACAGATCTTGAAAAGACATTTTTAACATTCAGGGTGTGATGTTACATCCAAACCACCGTGGGTGGTTACCTTTGACCCTTACCCATAATTCTGCATGACTACCCTCTTTGTCATTATGTTTTTTAATTTTATTTTTATTTTTTAAATTAGGCTAATGACAACATACATTCAATATGGCTGACGAAAGCAGTAATGCACCAAGACCCATTTAAACATTACACTAACCATGTAACTGAACCATTGAGCTAAAATTGATGTCCCTTCTGTCAACACACACATTTTCAAATCAAAAGCCACTGATATGTAACAACTGTCCCAGACCAAAACATTTGATTAAGTCAAACAAGAAGATTCTGGAGATTGTAAACGGTCCAATTAGAGAAGATCATTCCGTTTCAAAATAACAAACTCTCTGTAACTCTCAAAATAACATTCAGGATTTATTTTCTTGTTTTTAAGAAAAAACACTGAGTTTTTTTTTTTTTTTGGAATTTAATTATTCATCCACTAAAGAGCACTGTATGTGATCAAATCAAAGGCTATTATTAGATTTCATCTAGAGACTCTACAATCTACTTAGAAAAAAAAGTGTTTAAAATGATGTCCCAGCATTAAGGCCAATCCGTCAAAGTGTCCTACAATCTTTAAAAATAGATGTAAAACAGTCTCGAGTTTTTCCCCAAAATTTGAGGCCTGGAGATGACCAATGAGGAGGTCACTGATGTTCTCTTATGTAATTGTTGGCTAGTACACTCCATCTTATTACCAGCCACCAGAGCGACCTGTGTGTTGTGAATTATTTCGTGTTAAGTGTGTAATCTAATCCGGTCTCCTTCTCCGGTATCGGCTCGAGCTGCTATCGACAGCGCGAGAAAGCGACCAATGGCCAACGCGCAGTGAAGCGGCTTCAGTGTCGGGATGATATTCCCGTTTCCTCCGTATCAAATACAAACACAAACTCCACGTGCATGGGAAAACGGACATGGACGCGCGATTCAAACGGATACGGGAATCACCCAACAAACTCAGAACCACTAGGCTACTCAGTAGGCTTTTAATGAAAAAAGTCACAATAAATAAATCTACTGTTAGTCTACTGTTCAAAACACCACTTGTTAATATGTGAATATAATCACTGTAGCTACTTCGTCCATAAAGTACAATAATATCAAATAATAAAAAATAAAGCCAAATATGGTGCGCTTCTGTAACTCAGTTTGAGACAGATTAATGTAAATCCATGTAATCGAGGATAGTGAACATGTTATAGTGTGCTAACACTGTAAAAGGCATCACTGTCCTAACATTTTCCCCATCCATTTAACTGTGTCATTTCTCGAGGTTTCAACTTTTAAAGTCAATTTTCTTGATCATCTTAATCAAAAAAAAAAAAAAGGTCCAAAAAGTACAATGAAAAGTTGTCACTTTTGAACCACTTTGACTATTTAATCATTTTCAGGCAGCAGTTTCCTTTTCGTATGTTGACATTTTGTGATAAGTGATAATTGGTAAAAAATAAAATAAAAATGAGAGCCATAGGTTTTATAGGTGGTCTAATGCGTAATGCAGAAATTACTGTCTTCAAATTTAGTTCACCTTTTATGAGCACCAATTTTCTCAGACGTTTAAATCACGTTAAAGTATCAGGCGTGAGCAGGTGCTCCAACAAACTGCTCTTACGCTTGTAAACTGCTACATAAAATATTCAGCAAAACTTTTAAACTTTTCCAAGAAAAGAAAAAAAACGCTATTTTATGGCTATTCAAAATGGGTACTTACTCTTATGAGTTGTGCGTTGCTACGATTTCCAAACTCTCCAGAAGGTCCGTTCGCATTCACTCTATTGACATGCTCATCCAAAAATATTCAAGTGGTCGAGCTGCGTGAAGCGCGAGGAACAGCTCGCGCCAGTCAGTGCACGCGCTGTCAGTGAAGCTCGCGGGGAAGTCCTCCCTAAGTTCATGAGAGCTGCACCGGCCGCACCGGAGCGAAACGCTCCAACCGACAGATCACCACTATAACCCAAACTCCGAGGAGCGCTGACTTGCACTAGCCGTGTTTTCACCTTTAATTTACGCTCCTGAAGTTAACGTGAGCACACGCGCACTCCGTGGTCTACTTCATTATTAAAGTTCTCTTGCAGCGGCGGAGCGAGAGCGCTCATTGATGCGCATGCGCGCAGCTGCCATGCGGGGTGCTGCTGTTGGCTCGCACCCAAGCCAGTAATGGGGCACAGCACAAGGGCCAGGATGAGGCTCTTATTAATAGTTTCGTTCGAGTGATCAGCATAGTTTTATTTACCACCACCACACAACAACAACCAAGTCAAACCCTTGTCTTGGGATCAGATTCACTCTCGTATTTGACTTCCACTTCCGCGAGAAAAGAGAGCTCCTCTAATTAACATTTATCAACACTTAGAGCAGCCAAACCACTAAAATAGCTCAGGTTTATTCAGTCAAATATTTAAAAACATGTCCTAACACGAGGGTGGAAAAAGTCACGCTGAAATTCAGCCAGCTGTAAGAAAGAAACAGGAAAACGTCACAAGTTGCATGGAAGTTATTAATGCTTGTATGGTTGCACTTCACTGACTTTGAGAGCTTGCACTGCAAATGCCCACCCTTAGCCACAAATTGGCCTGGAAATTTTTTTTTTTTACAAAATGGCCAGGTAGTCTCTGTGAATCTTGTGCATAAAAACAAAAAATTAAATAAATAGCAAAAAATATTTAGAGTCTAAGTATAGGTTTTAGAGCAATACACATCAGAGAGTGAAGAGACTGTGGACAAGTAATAGCTTTTTTTTTACATCTGACCTCTAAATCTGTAGTTTGCATCAAAGAAATGCAATGAGAGAAGAAGAAAGACTAAAAGACTGCAACAGAAAGCAATAAAGCTCCACTATGAAGTAAATCGCTGCTTGAATGTGCTCAGCGATTACTGCTATATTAGCCAGACTCCTCCTCAAGCACTGAAAAATGATGCTCCTGAGGGCCACGTTGGGCCGCATTTGACTGACACACTGTTACAGAAAGAAAACAAGAATTTCATGCTGTTGAGTGGAATGTAACTAGCAGGGGGCTGCTGTTGATCTGCAGGCTTAACTCCACATGCTGCATGAGAATTTGGCTCCATAAACATCAGGAAAGAAACAATATTTCCCCACTCTCTCAAAACACGAGGGAGCCCAGCACACACCTCTGCTCATGTCATTTTAAAAGTGCTTTGTATTTAAGCGCAGAATCAAAAGTCTGTTCAAAGGAACTGGATGATTGAAAGCTACTAATTAAAAGAACGAAATTAAATCAGTACAAAGGTCTTTAAGAGCAAGTGCAGGCAGGCCGTACTTTTTGGGGCGGGGGGCTAGCATGCGCTCAGCGGGGTCTTATTTATAGACCTGTGCAAAACTTTTGGCTGCACACTGCACTGTGCTGACGCGGTAGAACCAGAAGATGCCTGTCAAACAAAGAATAAAAATACACCGAGAGGGGCGCGAATGGGGTTGCATCTGGCACGCTGGCGTGAAGACGCACGGTTTATGCCCCCCCTCCCCCACAGCACACATAGGCCCATGTTGCCCAGATATTGTGCAATAAGTGCATGAAAAACAATAAGTGCAGCATGAAATCTTCATCTGCGGTCTCACATTGTTTTTTTTATAGCGATTTAAGAAGTAGTGTACACAAAAATGAAAATTCTGTCATTATTTATTCACCCACATGTCGTGCGAACTCTTATGGCTTTGTTGTTTGTGGACCACAAAAATATGTGTTTTGAACAATGTTTCAGCTTCTTCTTCAAAGAAAATTAATCCATACTGCTCAATTGGTATACTCAAAGTCTAAAAGCCTGTTCATATTAAGGTTGATAATGATAAGGAACACTTTTCTGAACATTTTATTTGATTTTTTTAGCTGATGAATGATAGAAACATTGCAGCCAATCAGAACAATGGTGAGCAAAAAAAAATTCAATCAACTTCTTTTGTGTTCCACAGAAGAAGCCAAGCATTCAAGTTTGGAAGAACATGAAGATGTATAAATGATGACCAGATTTTCATGTTTCTAATGTTAATGGCTAAATAGTCAATGAACTAACATTTATGCCAAGTTGTAGCACGGAGAGCAGCAGGTGGAGATTGAAGTCTCTGTGGTGACGGTGATTAACTTTGTATAATTAAATATGAGTGTTTATCATCTCTAAAGGCTTGTTGGTGCTCTGCAAACATGCTGTCTGAGTCTCATTTGTAAAGCGCCAGTGTCTGTTATTCGAGTGTAATTGATGTACTGTAGCTTGACCGTGCAGTAGTTCTCCTCTGCATTTTCAACAGTGATTCATGCATCAACGGCGGACTGTAATGAAAAGGCATTATTTAATAGATATTTCATTAGTATTTCAAGTGCTGTAACCGTACTCTTGATAAGTGTAGAGAAGGGAGGCAGGGGAGGACTGTGGTCACTGAGCCCCAGAGACAGGCTCCTTAAGCAGGCTAATGAACTCGGCCTGGCCGTGTGGGCTCTGATGGTTCCAGCAGCTGCCTGCTCGGGGAACAAAGGAAATATTTAACACCTCATAAATTCTGCTAATACCTGAAGAAAGGAGCCCAGAAAATACGCTCACGATCCGAAGCACTTACAGAGTGAATTCAGCAGGTCAAAAACAATCAGCAGAAGCAGAGAGAGCAGAAGAGAGTGTGACAGAAATACTTCTGACATGTTTGTTATTTTAGAATTGTCGCTGATGTAGACGTCTTGGTATCAGGTTCCATGTGTCTTTGCATGTAAGAGAGAGAGTGAAGTTGCCTCTGGAAATTGTTCATGACATTTCCACATACAGTACAATGCACATGTTTCCGTTTGACTCATTTATTGTAAGTGTCAGTTTGAAAATAAGCCGACATGTCTATGTACATGTGGGAGAGTGTGTTTTTATGTGTTTGTGTACTCTCTGACTTCTGTTTTTTGCAGAGACTGGATACTCTGGGTCTAATCATAAATATTTGGAACTAACAGAGCAGAGTTTTATTTGCCAGGCTTTAAATCCCACTGAAGCTCTTCATCCTTCATTAAGAAGGCAGCAAACAAATAACACACAGACAAACAATCTTTTTTATCAAATTTGGTATCATCGACTAAAAGGGCAAAGGTCAAATCACTTAAAGACTTTCACCACCCTCCCTAAACTAACAGAAATGTGGAAATAAAGTCTTTGCCGGCAATTAAACTAATTTTATATGTATGTGACTATGCGCTGTCTGGAGGTCACAGCGGCAATGCATGATCTACAGTTGCACATAATCTCAGTTTAGAGGGCACATCATATCCGAACAGCTAGACAGAGAGAGAGAGAGAGAGAGAGAGAGAGAGGCATAGGGGAAGGAGAGTGACAGAGAGGAATTGTGTCTGTGTGTCTGTGTCTGTGTGCGTGTGTGTCCTGTCCTGCACCATTGTTATTTCATTAGGGTGTAGGATTACTTCCATTAACTCAGCATGTCGGCTGGACCTAAAGAACCTCTCTCTCTCTCTCTCATGGACACATGGACTTTCCATTAAAGTATCACAAGGCAAGCTTAGTGCTAAATGAATAAAGAGCTTGACATGTACCTTAAAGATGCAGCAGAGCTCCGGACCCCAAAAAAAAAAAAAAAAATGACAAGGGAGCCATTGGCTTCTAAAGTAAAACATTTACAAGCCAATTGACTTTTATTTGCCAAATTTACATTCTCAAGCTGGTTGTTCAGAATATGGTTCCAACATGACAATCACCTTACAGTCTTATTCCTAAACAAAGATAACATTACAGCTGTTTCAACTTTATTACTGGATTCACTCTGCTAAACCAAAATGTAAAAACAGTGAATGTTTCAGAATGTACCACTATAATTTATATTCACATTACAGGTGAAAAGTTTGGAATAATTATTTTTTTTGTTAACGTTTTTGAAAGTCATCTCTTATGCTCGCCAAAGCTGCATTTATTTATTTTAATTGCTGTTTTTACTATCTTTTGATCAAATAAATGCAGCTTTAGTGAGCATAAGAGACATCTTTCAAAAACATTTAAAAATTCCTAATCATTCCAAACTTTTGACTGATTGTATACTCACTGAGCAAGTCATTTGTTTGCCAATCGGACATCACAGCTTGCGCTGTGTTCATTGCAACATGCATGAAACACTGGTGTGCACACTAACATGATATCTGACAAAACCACACAGTCTAGATGTTAAATCTAGTCACAACTGTTTATTTTTTTTGTTGTTGTTGCTTTTGTGACCATTTCAGTCGCAGTGTGGAGCCAGTGTGGTCTTTTCAGCAGGAAATTTTCTTGGTTTAGAGTCAGACTGTGACTCAATGAGTAGTCAATAATGTACTGTATAATAAGGTGAATTAGTAACATACCTCCATGGCTCAGCAGCACTCCAAATCATTCCTTCATGCCAGACTGGATCCTGACTGGTCATCTGCGACTGGAAGAAACCCTCAGACTCTGGAATTACACTGGCAATTTTTATATGTCTCTGGAAAGGTAGCAGAAAGGTTATATACTAGAGAATGATGTCCTCATAAAGCATTAGTGTCTTTGTGTAGGTGGAGAAGAAATTATCCGACATAGCCAACATCTGTATACTGCCATTTTAATGACTGATATGAGTGCATTCCACTATGTTAGTCTGGTGAACTGAACAAAACCACATCTTTGGCTGCCAATAGAGTTTGTGTCTGACTACTGACTTATTCTCTGGTGACTGAAGTCAGCATGTGCGTGTCCTCACAGTATATACAAATTAGTGGGCTACCACAATTTAAAGTTTATGAGCAGTCATGGTGAAGAGCTAAAAAACTGAAAGTGAATTAGATGATTTGTTAACCAATGAGTCATGATCAGACAGTGAACCCATCTTACCCGCAACCCCCAAAATGATGTGGATACAGTGGAATGCATGCAACTCCCAGCATGCATTGTGACTGCGGCCCTGGCTTCGACATCCTGGCAACAATGACCATCTCTAAGGATAATATGCGACTTGCTGATCTCAAACTCTGCCTCTTTCTGGAATCCCTGATAGAACTTACAAACACATACAATGCTCTTCTGTCCAAGATCTGCGAGTAAAAGCATGCACAATGTTTTCATTGCTAATGAGCGCATGAGGGGAAATAAACACTGAGGGTTATATTAGCAGAGAGATGATCAGAAAATAACTGCATGAAAGAGTGAGAAAACAGAGCGGTTCACGTGTTTCTATTTTCCGTTAGAGGCACATTCCTTCAACATGCCTTAATAATCCAACTAATTAGCCTTCTGAGTTTTAATTATAAACTTCCACCATGAATATCAACAGAAATGTTTTCATTTTGATTCTAGGTGTGGTATATCTCCACTGCTAATGACCTCATGTTTGAAAGGTCCCCAATTATTCTCAACTTCAGAGTTCAGTGCTGGCAGTGACAGAGAACAGGTCTGCCCGACCAGCTCAGAAAAAAACAACAAAAAAAACACATTTCATACCAATGACCTGCACCTGCAAATATGACCGTAAAAAAATTGTGACATGTCACTGTGAAATTAAATTGACAATTATGAGGCTGGCGAGAGTCTTGAGACACCAAATTAAGACAAAGCCAGAACCCTCAATAAATCAGTCTGACTGAAACGTACAAGGACACTGATTGCACAAATTTTAGATTCAGCTATATCATGATCAGCTTTTGTATGTCTTACTGGCTTTTTAGCTGCACAAAGTCGGAAACTGTGAATCACGATTATATATAACATTAAGTATAAACAGCATTCAATTGTGCTCTGATTAATCAACACAGCAAAACTATTTTTTTTTAGTTAATCGAAACTTTCAACAGACTTCTCCAGATGTTTCATGTTCACTCACTCTCTTGACAAGGGGTTAATGCAACTCACCTTTCCCATTTTACACTTTTTTTTACAAGGCAGTCAAACTTGTCCAAAATGGAAGTAACTTGGCTCTTCTTCTGAATTACCCTGAAACGAACTGGAACTTTACATACTTTTTAAAGTCGGGACAGCCTAGAGGGACATTGTGCAATTTCGAAGATCTCTTTTTGGTGGTGGTCGGCTTTACAGAGATGATAGGAAATTATGGGGTGACAGTCAAATTGGGATTAATACACAAAACGAGCCAGAATCAAACTCATGACTCCCACTCCTAGAACACGGATCTGACTTTGGCGAGATCTTTGAGGCACTTTAAACCATATCAGATTATGCACATTTATTGAGCATATATTGGAAATGCCTCTCAAATATCACTTTCTAATTATACCTCCTCAACTCAGGCCCACAAAATAATGTGATATGATCCTAATATGTAACATGCATGAATTACTAAATCTGAAATAACATTGTTGCATCAGTACAATTACCAGCTCCTTTTATATTTTTGGTGGTCCTTCTATGCACAAAGACACATTTTAAATAACCATTTGTTTTTTGGTATAATTTTTTTATTTTTTATTTTTTTGCACACGTGGGTCTTGGATATCCTTTCTTGCACCGCAAAAATGTAAAAGTAATTTAAAGTTGTGAATGATTCATTCTTTAACATGTTTTTGACCTTTTTGTAATTAAAATATCAAAACTTGATCTTCAGGTGAAACTGACTGGTGATATATACTGAATTTGAAATAAAATGATCAAAACTACACGTTTTCTTTCATTTTTGAAAGTTCCAAAGCATCAAATTATGCAAAATGCACAGAATGAATTTGTTCTGAGCTGTGAGGAACCACTTTATACTGATGAGCACACAGCGGTGTTGTTGGAAACTAATTAGGATCACTGGTTATCTGTCTTTGTTTAATAACGGTAACAGAACCATCTTCAGAGATCTGTAACTCTCTTTGACTGACCCATTGTTTAACTAGTCACCGTCTACCAACCAACCCTGCTGGACTCTGACACCTGAATTCATTTCCTGTGTTTCATGTGTGTGGGTGTGTTTGTGTGTGTGTATGAAACAGTAAGAGAAACATAAAGATCAAGAGACAAAAAAAAAAAAAAAAACTAGAATGTGAAACGGAGGATATCAACCCTTTAATTTACGATGACATTAAGATTTAAACAAAGAGAAGGTTTTACTGGGAGGGTTGGAATCTGCTAATTTACCATTTCAAATACAAAAACCCATACTGCCCTCTCCCTGACTTGCACACATATATCTAAACACGCATACATACACAAAACCAATCCCCCCAGCATTGGCGCCAGCATTGACACACAAACCAGAGAGGGAGTCACTCTGTCATCAGAGGAGCAGACCGCTGGACAAACACTTTTGTGGTACGCTGTCCACTGATTTGATTGATAACCTTAACTACAAACTAGTGATGTCCGATTGTTATTTTGAATCAGATCTTTTTTTAAATGATTCAAGATTTGTATGTAGCTTGACTGTAAAGAAAAATTTGGATAAGTAACTTTAGATGGGAACTAATAAAAATGTATTAAACTAAAATGTATTTTACCACAAAAAAAACTCACTAAAAATAGACCATGAAATCACATTTTCCTTCAAAATACCATTGCTTATACAGTTATTGTTATTTATAAAAAACTTGTTATTCATCATAAAAATAAAAACAATTACAAGCAAGAACTGTAGTGACTTTTTCGTATTTTGGTGGAAATTATGGCTGCCATGGACATTTTGTCATTTTTAAGTGGGAGACTCCAGAGAACAGAATGAATGTTGACGTAATAAATTAGTGAATCATATTTTGAACCACTTGAGTTCACTGAAATAAACAGTCTGAACAAACGAATTCACTAGAATACATTTTAGTTCCTTAGGTTACAACAAATGGATAATTAATTATTGCCAAATGCGTGTAATAATTTAACAATATTTTGGTAAATGAGAGAGTGCAAAATTTGTTTGAAAACCATCATTATTTTTGCAATGTTTGGTCCCTTTATGTTCATATGGTAACAAAACAGATTCCTTAAAAATGATTACTTGAGTACCGTGTACAAATAGTTTCACTATTAGCCTAACTGTTGTTTAACATCAAACAATATGAAAGCCTTCGCTATTCAAATGTAAGGGTGGTTTAACCACACTTACACAAGCCATTTAAGCTTAACATAAAAAAGAGCTAATTGTGATCTAAAGGCCACTGTGATGGTCAAGTGTTCTAATAATGACAGAGTTGGCTGTTTTAACCCCAGTGAGGCAGTCGATGCACAGGCTCATATTTCAAATAATGCCCTCGCTGCTTTAAGGCTGCAACTGAACAAGTGTGACCTGAACCTGGCTGACAAGGACCAATCCATATCCTTGATTCAAGGGGTCAAGGCTTATGCTATCAAGGGAGTGCTAATGATTTTTTCATTAGCTAACTGAAGCTCCAGTTTCTTTTATGCCTGTGTGTTTGTGAGTGAAAAACTGTACATTTTATTATTATTAAATTTTATGAAGATTATGTCCTGCAGCAAGTGGTATGTCTATGATTTAAAGGGTTAGTTCATCCAAACATGAAAATTCTGTCATGATTTATTAACCTTCATGTCATTCCAAATCTGTATGCAGTGTTGGGAGGGTTACTTTGGAAAAATAATAGCTTACAGATTACAAGATGCTATATTTAAAATGTAATAAGCAGTGTTTCAATTACTTTTTTAAATTAATGCAACTGGTTACTTTTTACAAAATAAGACTTCCGCACCTCTTTTTACTTTGAGATCGTTCTGAGGTTAAATGCTGATTTCAAATCATAAAATATAGTTTAATAGCTATGATACTGTTTTTGAAATCAAATCTTTGCAAAGCTATGACAGGAAACACTGGCATCTAACAATGCCTTGGAAAAATAAAGCATATACATCAACCCAAATAGAAAAAAATAAAAAGTTATTGAATAAGATTGTGTTCTATTCTGTCCTAATCTCCTGAAAAATTGGTGTCTCATATTTTAAATCAGTCAATGCAATTTAAGAAAGAAAATCTCTATGTGTGTGTGAAAATATTCAGATGTAACCCCCTTTGTAACTGTTAACATTTTCATAAGTAACTAATTACACATTTTTCTCAGTAACTGTAACAGATTAGTTACATTTATTTTGTAATAAAATTATATAACTCTGTTACATGTAACTATAGGGTTACGCTTTATTTTAAGATGTCCTTGTTACAGTGTAATTATACAGTTAAGTATTGAGTAATATTGATTTACTACCTGTACTTTCTTTATGGTTAGGGTTAGGATTAGGGTTTGTCTTAGGGTTACTTGTATGTAATTGTGCATAATTTATTGTTATTATAATAGTAAGTACATATAACGTGTAACCAGAACACCGTAACCGTAACTAGTTTCTCGCCAACATTGTCTGTATGACATTCTTTCTTATGCAGAACACAAAAAGAAGATATTTTGAAAAACACTGGGAGTCTGATCAACATTAGACCCCAATGATGTTCAATGAGTGGACAAAAAAAGTCATACAGGTTTAGAATGATGCAAAGGTGAGTAAATGATGACACAATTTTCATTTTTAGGTGAATTATCCCTTTATCAATATTAAGATTTGTAGTTGTACATAAGCAATAAGTGCTGTTCATACAAAGAGCTGAAAATGAGCTGTTTCCTTTTAGAATATATGAGACAGCAGCAATACTTGTCGGTCACAAGAAACAGATTAAAGTTGATGACAATGCATACTGAAATCGATAACAATCCGTGCCTTTCTAATACATCTTAATTAATAGAAGTCACATATCACACACGCTGCATATATAACTATAATGTTGATGTGCATTTTTTATTACGTGCTGCGAACAGCTCAGAATCGGTCTAAAGTAATGTTACACCTGATGTACTGTGTCCTCAAACACGCCCAAAAAAACAAGGGATCCCAGGCACAAACAATGAACACATACACACACACACACACAAATCATGCACTCATTCATACAGCAGTTCAAAATGATTAACTTGTTTTACCTCTTTTTGCCCTCTTGGAATTACCTCTCTCTCTCTTTTTCTCTCTCTCTGTCTCTGTTAATGCATTCTTTTATGTCATCTCGAGTTTCCTGGATTCTGCCATCGCCGTGGCAACCCCTCCCTCCTCTGGTCCCTCAGGTCCAGCCGGATGGGATGCTTTTGTGTAGCTGCCACATTTTTGGGGTAAAATGATCCCGTCCCCTTCACCCACACACACATACACGCTCACACAGTCTGAGTATTTGTACTTGGCATCACTTCAAAATTCAGGATTTAAAAAGCATAGAGAGAGATAACCTCTCACTCATGAATACTTCAGGCTTCTGACCAAATTCATACAATTAAATGTAATAAATCATTACTTATATTTATTCAACCACGCTTGCACCATCTGTGGTGCAGGACATCCTGGCTCTGACTGCCTCAACAGCTGCTAAGCACACTCACAGGTACGGACAGGGACACCAGGTGTGTGAGAGACAATATGTATGCCGCTGCTTATAAGGGATGTTTGTCTGTTGTGTCTCTTTCTCTCCTTCAAATGATATCACCATAATCTCAGAAACTTCATTGTTATAAATATTGTGTTTCAGCACATTTATTCCTGATTGTGCACATTTGTATTCTTGCCTGTTTAAGAATGTAGGTGTGTGTTTGTGTGCACATTTGTGAGCGTCCCTGGGGGGTCATACCGTAATCCTCCGGTGTGTCTCTGGCAAACACAGGTCCCTGAACGTCTCTAGTTTCTCTTAGTAAATGATCTGATTAAAAAAAACTCCTTTCAGCCTGGCCCGTCCCAAAAACAGACAGCTTCACAGAAAAGAAAAGAACAGAAACAAAAGAGAAAGAGCGAGTGAAACGAAGACTTGGAAATGGGACAGAATAAGCCATACCAACGCCTGAAGCTAGAAACCACCAGACAATGGAAATATGGCTGCAAATAACATACACCCACACTCTAATGTTTTATTTTAAGTAAACAGGTAGTTAAATAAGTGTTCTGAAACAAATATACAAATTATATATTTTATACACACACACACACACATATATATATATATATATATATATATATATATATATATATATATATATATAACATTGTATTATAGAATGAAATTTGCATTATAGAAAGTAAATGGAGTTACATTTTATATCTTATCATATTTTTATGACATTGGATACTCATATTTACAGTTCTGTAGACACTTCCATGTCCATTTGAACTTAATACAGATGTTCAGCCCTAAAGAGTAGAGTGCAAGCAGTAAATACTGATGGCCATTTGAATATTAGATTAGATACAGTGGATTATACATCAGAACAAGTCATTGTAACCAGATACTTTGCAAATATGAAACATATTTCTCATTACATTTGATTTTGGTGATATATTTTAGTTATGTGCCAAACTAGGCTGCATCTGATATGGCACTTAATGAATTACTGTTCCCGGCCAATAACTCCCAGTATTGATTTGTAACAGGAGACTTGCCTGAGTTGTGACCTTTTGTGTCTCTTGAGGCATCATGGGAAATGGAGTTTAATTGATGAGAAGGCAGATGTGTGAATGACATCATCAGTTAATAAAGATAATATTTTAATATTTTAAATGTGCGCTATTATAATTAAAGCACTGCTGAACATTCTTAACAAAAAAATCTAAACAAAAAAGTTTTATGAATGAAGTAGTGCTGTCAAATGATTAATCGCGATTAATCGCATCCAAAATAAACGTTTTTGTTTACATAATATGTGTTTACTGTGTATATTTTGTTATGTATATATAAATACAAACACATATGTTATGTCTATATATTTAATATATAATATATAAATTATATTAATATAAATATATACATGCATTTTGGATGCGATTAATCGCGATTAATCATTTGAAAGCACTAGAATCTTGATAAAATCGTGAACCTCACGTCCACACCAATCAACTAGTTTAGTGATTACCAACCCAACCCCCAACAATACACAATTTGCATGTTTCCTTTCTCTGACACACCAATTTCAAGAGTCTCTACTAATGAGCTGATGACCTGAATCAGGTGTGTTTAAGGAGACATGCAAAACGTGCAGGCTGTATCTGAAAACTGAAAAATGCTGCCTTCGGAGGACGCATTCCAAGACAGGAAGGCATCAAGGCACGTCCGAATCCAAAGTTAGCTTCACTTACTGTCTCCTGAGATGCCTTCATCTGATCGATTTTTGAAGGCAGCATAGATGTATCCTTCGCTGCCTTTGATATCCCACAATCCTGTGCGATCCATTCTGTGATGGTTGAGCTAAAAAAAATAAAGATGGCCTCTGAAAGTTGCGTTCGGTGGTCAGTTTGGGTGTAAATGTATATTTCTGAATAACCTTTTGCACTTTTGATGTTATTTCTAGAGAGAAATCAGTATTATGGTAATTAAACATTCGTTTAGTTATCACCAAAACTCTTATCACCAAAAATTATTAAACCGTTACGCTGCCTCAGAAGGCTGTCATGCCCGTTTCATGAGTGCAAAAATGCTGCCTGCAAAGTCATTGCCTCATAAGGCAGAGGCAACAAGTTTTCGGATGCAGCCGCAGTGTCGGGGTGCCTCCGGGACCAGGGTTGGGACCACTGAACTAGTTGGTTGGACTATAGTTTGTTGGACGTTTTACCTCTATTTCTACCTCATTTTTCATTTATGTAAAATATAATACAGTACATCCTGAATTATAGGGCCAGCTGCCAACTGTTAACACGGCCAATTTACCTCACAGATTTCTCTACACATCTCCAATGTCAATGAGCAGGCAAGGGGCAATAAGTAGGCCTAATTTAATCCATATAAATTAGACGAAAAGTCTCCGTAATCCCGAATTAATGAAACTGTCGCGTCCTCGTGCTTGTGGCGCAACGCTTGATGGGTTTTGGCGGCAGGCGCGTGCACTGGCGTGGATTATGTGCACCGTGCCAGAAACACTGGGTGCACGAGGCTCGTTCCCGCGTGACGCGTGTAACTCGAGCCCGCGGCCGCCGTCAGTCAGAAATAAAAAATCATTTGTCCGCAGCGGGCGCGCTGCTTGATTAAATATTAATAGCGGGAGGGAGACTGTTATCCGGTGTCGCGTGAAAAGTGATCCTTGGCCGCTCCGGAAGGGCATCGTGGCCTCATGGGTGGACAAACGGAGACGCAGTGAAAGAAGCAACCATGAATACTTGAAGCACTAAATCGAGGAACTAATAATGATAGTTTTGTTAGTTGACTTTGCATCATTTACAATGCATACAAACATTAATAGCCTACTAAGTATAGGCTACCAAGCCAACATAACAGGCTACAGTATAAATTAAAATAAATATATTCTAAAAATGTATTATAAATATAAAATAAAAAAATTAAGCATGATTTTAACCTTGTGATTAGTTAAGTGATTGTCTAATCAGGGTTATATCTCTCTCATTCATCCAGGTACAGTGGATAAACATTCCCATCCCACAAAGGATCAGAAAGTCCAGCTGAGTTTATCTTTCACTGCTATTTTTCACTCATTTTCTCTTTTCCTTAGTAGTCTACCTCACCTCAATCGAGTAACTGATAGTTTAGTTAGTAAAAAGTCATGTTGCATCATCTACAATGTATACAAACATCAATACTAAGTATACCAAGGCAACATAAAAGCCTTATGGCTACAATATAAATTAAAAATACATATATTAAAAAAATACTAATATAAGAAAAAATAAGTAAATAAGCATGATTTTAACCTTGTGATTAGTTAAGTGATTGACTAATCAGGGTTATATCTCTCTCATTTATCCAGGTACAGTGGATAAACATTCCCATCCCACAAAGGATCAGAAAGTCCAGCTGAGTTTATTTTTCACTGCTATTTTTCACTCATTTTCTCTTTTCCTTAGTACCTCACCTCACTTCCCCTCTACCTCTTCTTCGATCTGTCTCTTTATTGTCCTCCTCCCTCTCTGTCTCCCTCTCGCTCTTTCTCCCTCACTCACTCCTGTCACTGTTTCCTCGATTTGACCTTCACCATCTGTTTTGAATGAGAGCACTGTTCACTTTTGTTTAAAGGAACGCTAAAATCAGACATTCTCCCTGTCTCAGCCCAAACACAGTCTTATTACAGCGTTCATTGCTGGAGAGTGGGAACCTCACCCGCTCTCAATTATCTTCAGAATTCCCCTCACACACACACACACACACACACACAAACACGTTTGCATGCTTATGCAGAAGTACTCTCAAACACATGCAGACTTGACGCTTCTATGCACACGTACAAACACAGAGCACATGGTTGGGGACACCCTGGAATATCACGGAGGTGGAGACGTGAATGATTCCAGTCTTTAGGTTGGGAATTCCAGCTTTAATTGGATCCGTGTGGCTATCAGGGAGGTGTACGCTTGGGCAGAAAGCAGCATACACCGTAACATATGCACACACACATACAGCTGAGCTTCAGTTAAAGTGGTTGCAGAAACACCAGTGGTTGTTATAGTGCTGGATAATTTTTACAAATGTTGTAGGCAGGCAGACTGGACAGAGAAATGAGAAAGACAAACATTTAAGAAATATTCTGGGTTCAAAAATGTGGGTTAAGGCATCAAGACAATATCATTGGAATCAGATGAGTGTGTCAAAGTAATGTCCATAATATACAGCGGTACAATAATACATATGTGGTTTGTAAACATCATGTATTCAGTTAATGAAGATCCTGAGGTAGAAACAGGAAAGCAAAAGCTGAGGAACTATTTGATCAGATATAAATGTAGTAGGTTTATGAGAAGCATTATATGAATGCTTGGCTAAAAAGATGTGTATTTAATCAAGATTTAAACCAAGTGCGTTTATAAAACTTGACACCTCAAATGATGCACAGAAAAATAAATGTAAGCAATTTTATACAATTTAAAAAAATCCTCTGAGTATTGCCCTCATTCACTTTTATTTTCAAGTTCCTCACTGTAAACTCAAACTTGTGTATTTTTAAAGACAATGAGGGACGAGTTAAAATAATTTTTGTGGTAATAAATATTATGCCACAAAGGGTGTCGGCTGAACTTAATTTGTATTGAACCCATAATATTTCAAACATTTAAAAACACCTGCTTATTCTCAAAGGACAGGATTCACAGTGAATTACTCTTCTACCGCACCACTCAATCAGTAATCACCTCCACCTGGACAAACATTTCACACCCTGTACACACGCTCACGGTTGTGTTCCTGTAACATTTACCTTGTGTGATACTTTGAGCAATTTATTCGCTGCACTTTCATCATGGCAGAGTTTACAAGACTTCACTATGATCCACCCCTGGCTGCACACTTGAGTCAAAATACACACGCACACACACATTTACTTCAATTTAAAATACACTTCCTAATGAAATACTTAAGAGATGAAGGACAGTCTTTGTGTGTTTTCAGTGTGCAGTAGGCTTCTGGGTTGAATTTAAAGTTCTCCGGTCTGTGCATATGGTGGCCCACAGTTGAGAAGCTGGTCAATTTCACTCAAATGGAAGTAGTTTAGCCTTGATTCACCAGACACAGGCGCACACAAATGCATTACTAACACACTACATATACAGACAGCTGTGGGACTAGACTTGGGGGGTGACTTCTACAAGCATGTACTCATATTTGTTTGGAGTGTGAATTTACAGCTTTATCTTAGTTTTTGAAATGATTCATTTCATAGCATATATGCAGATACGCATACATGCACGATTGCCATGGAAAGCCAAGCAAAAAAAATTAGAGATCATACTGTAATTGACTGTCTGCAGTCTTACTGCCACCCAATGGCCATTTCCTTGAACTCTTGGTGACAATTTAGATGTACTGTGAACAACTGTATTATAGCTCCCTCTGCAGGACATTCAGTTTAAATATTGCATTTCTGCATGAAAGTCTGTCCAGTACTGAACGTTTCATGACACACTGCAGTAAGGATAAAAATAGTAAAAAAAAAAAAAAAAAAAAACTAAAATACAATTTAATAACGAAAATACATGATTAAAGTTTATTAATAAAAACTGATGTAGGATTTACTTTGAAACGATTTTGTCTCAGAAATTGCTAGTAAATTTGACAAATAATTACAAAGAAGCGGTACTTTTTTTAGTAAAAGTACTCCAATTATCATTGTATTATTAACAACTTTTTTTTAAATAGTGTAATAATATACCCCCCCCCCCCCCAAAAAAAAAAATAATCCCAATATTGTGTAAAAACCTGAAGCGTTTGCTAATAATTAATAGTCATCAATAGGTAATATTAATTAATTAATTAGTGATCCCTAATTAATTAATAAATATTCAAACACCACTAACATTAGAGATAATAATGAAGGGGAAAAAACAGGATATTACGTCGTAAACTTTTTATTTCGGTTTTATTTATAAATGGATGGAACAATAATTTATACGATTTTATGAGTTCACAGAGTTTCAATCTTCATCAGTAATAATTCAAAGTGGTCCAAAAAGTGGCAATCAACACATCACTGCATGTTGTTAGTTTGGATTTACTTAAAATGTAGGACAATTAAACGTCTTATTTTAAAAGCTTTTCCGTTTCCGAATAATTTTTTTAGTATGCTATAGGCTTCTCTTGCACCAGCACACCTACAGTGAAATAAACTCTTACATTTATTAGTATGTGTGCCTTCGTTACTCTGCGGTGCACTTGGTCCTAATCCAGCCAGCAAAATGAATACATAATGCTGCAATGTTGGTTTTCACGTCTCTGATGTAACCTAATCTACAGTAGTGAGACTGATTGAGCTCTTCAGTCGCTGTTCAGTGTCTTGGTGCTGAAACCTATTGTGTCGTGATTGATGCAGTTTCTCCCACACTCACAAAAGAACATTTTAAGGGGTCTTGGTCATTTAGTTTCTGTGTTGTTTTATGTCACGTAGAAATAAACTTGTTAAGCCACTGGAAAAAAAAAAAAAAACTATTAGCTTAAAGAAACGGAGTTTTGAGTGAAGAGTGACATACCAGCTCAGATGCAATCCAGACACGAGCGGTTTAACATTAGCCGTTTAAAACCAACGTCTAAGACTCATCATAAACTTTAGCTGACACACGCGCACTCTTATCTGGCAGTTTTTAGTAATGTGCATCTAGACCACATGCCAATGTTCCCTCTCAGGAGACTTTAGGACTATAAAAGAGAGCTTTGGGCAGCCGTCCAACAAAACAATTAGCCATATTCTCGCAGCGCATGGGAATCCAGGGTCCACTTTATCTTTCTAATGACCGACCCTCCCTGCCTCCTCCTCCTCCTCCCGCTGCCGGGCAGAGCGCAGCTGACCCGGCCAGTGTTCAGTGTTCTCTGCGGTGGTCCTGCGGTGATGGAGCGCCTCGACTTATCCGTGCTGATATATATATACGATGAACGTGCGCTTCGCACAGGAAATAAGGGGAACTCCTTTAAATAAAAAATAAAACTTTCTTTTGATTTTCAGATGATGACAGAAAAAGAAGACGAAGAAGGGGAGAAAGAAAAGATCTTTCTGTCTTATTCTCTTAGGGGAGGTGAGGGGAGCTTTCCAGCGTCCGTGAGAAAAAGATGTCCCATAAAACTTATTAGCATGAGATATAAATATTTTTACATCCTCTGGAGTGCCTCTAAAAGTCTACACAGAAAATGACACTTTGATTGTCTCAGCAGTTTGAGACAATTTTATAAAAAGAAGACTCAAAAACAAAAATAAATGAAACAATTTAAATTTGGCGTAAAAAAAAGAATATATTTATAGGCAATATGAAAAAAATCTCGATGGTCGCAGAAATCTTTAAGTTACTGCTCCAATTGTTGCTTAAATAATATGCTACACAACTACACCTGTTTGCCAGTGGATACGATGATATTATGAATGATGAACAATATTAATGTATTAACTACAGAGTCCAAAAACTAGAAAGAAAATATCATGTTTTTTTGCTAACAATACTTGAAAATATTTCTATGTTTTTTTTTACAAAATAAATTGCGCACAGTCAACTATAGGCTACTTCAATTTTAAAAGCTCCTATTAAGTAAATACGGACTACAAATAACTATTAGCCTACTGAAATTATTTTCTTGACGAATTGCTAGCAACTTATGTTTTTGGGTTTGATATAACCGTGTGTGATTTAAGTGAAATTTAAAGCAAAATCGCATTAGGGTATAGTTGACAAATAAAAACTGGACTGTATCCTATAGTGTGACATACCAAAAATGTAGAAAAAACAAACAAAAAAAAACTTAACATACAGATAACATGAGAAAAATGTATCTTCATTCTTAGAGTAACAAATAGCATGAGAGAGGTTTATCTTCAATGTTAAGAGTTTTTTTTTTTTTTTTTTTTTTTTACATTTTTCCGTCACACCATAGGACATTAATAAACTACCCATTAATAAACCACCATGCAAAAACCCAAAGGAAATTTCTGAGGGAACCCAAATTAGACTTCAGGACATGCCTACAAATTGGCGTCATGACAGCTCTATTTTAATAATAAATGTTTTACATCAGTCTAGATTTGCCATTAAAATATGCTCAAATAACGCCCAATATTATTGTTGGTAAAAAAAAAAAAAAAAAAAAAAAAAGTCAAAACATAATAAAAAAAAAAATTTAAAAAAATGAAAAAAGGCCTTTAGTGTGGCCTAAACTGTGTGAGTAGAAAAAGCAGGCTATCATTTCTCATTTTAAAACTTATCAGAAGGTTTCACAATGTTTAGAGCTGCTTTAATGCCCAGGCGTGTGTGTGTGTGTGTGTGCATAAGCCTCCCTCGCTCTCAGTCTCGCACAGATCACCCCTCAGCCTCTCCTTACAATAACAGCGCGTGATGGATGATGGCGGCGGGCTTGTTATTGTCTTGCGCCATCAAACCGTTTTGTCTCACCGCGCGGATTTCTGTAATTCTGCGCGAGAACAGTGATGACTGGTTTAATGTGGAATACAGTTATATACGCGGGGGCAGTGTTTTTCTAAGCTGTGAGGCCGCGGCGTGGCTGTGACATCGGGCGTCCCATCATCGGTAACTCCGGGTAACTCGTGCTCTCGAGCCCCTCAGAGGAGTGACGCATAAATATCTGTCCGCGAGCTATAAACATAACGGTCACAACCCCGCGCGAAATTAAACAACGGCTGCACAGTGAGATTAAGAGCCGCGCGATTTACTGGTCTAAAAACAACTGACCTTAAACACGGACCACGTCAGCCTACTTTTTTTTTTTCTTTTTTTTTTCTGGCCTGACTACTTTAAAAAATATTCAGTTTCTCGATCTCTGTTGACTTAGAAGCGCCCGCTCTGATTTCCAAAATGGTTAAAGCCATGCTTATCTGATGACAGACATATCATGATAAAGAGAAGCTTTACGTTTCTTCCGATTAAGGGAATTAATCATGTTATCTTCTGCAGGCAGGGTGACAGGGTGACATGTCTTCTCGCCAGAGATCTCGAGAGAAAAAGGTGGGGCGAAATGATAACAAGGTTCACACAGGTCAAAGCAAAGTGAATAAACATGAACTCTCTGTCCATGCTCGATCAAAGAGGTAACTTGCACCACTTGAAACTATAACATTTTTATTTACAATTATTCTAATGGCAACAGCAAAGGCGCGTGATGTTATGACACTCTGCGTCACCAAAGCTATATGAATAATGATTTCTCGTGTTTTTAATAAAAAAGTGATGACAGAATCTTTATGAAAACAGTTGCATAAAATCACACATTGTTGCCTCGAACCAGCAAGGCCCACGTGTGAATATTTAAATAGATATCAATATCTCTTTACAGGAATGCGAGTGAGGATGTTGTCCCCAGTTATTCCCACTCGTGTGTTTAGATAGGAGATGACGTGTTATTCTTTTTTTTTATTAAAAAAATTAAAATAGGTCCATGTTTTAAGTCCATCTGGTGTCTCAGGAAGCAGTAGTCCCACATAAACGTGTAGAATTCAGCATTTCTTTAAGTTCATTTTCTGGTTTGCCCGCCACCATAAATGGCCACGTCTGTGGAAAAATATATGAATGAAAGTTCAATTAAAATCGGTAAACACACCAAATAACTGTGAACTGATAACTTATGTTTGCTTTTTAAATGTATATGTGGTAAACATAATCTACATAAAGTATATACACTGATATTCCATACAGTTTTTTCAAGTAGGCATAGGCTACTATAATCGTCTATAAACTATTTAAATAAAAAGCAAGATGGTCTCGGTCATGTATAGCTAATTTCTGAAGGATTGATAATTTTCAGAACATGCCTTAAGTATTTTAGGCCTGATAATGTATCATTTATACTCTAAAAAATATTTTCTGCCTCCAGTTCAATGAAAATAAGTTACAATTTTGCCTCCATTTCTTAAGTAAATTCAAAGTGTTGCCAAAGTCAACTTTTGGAACACTGAATAAAATCGAACTGAAATTTTGAAAACTCATAAAAACGGATTGAAATGACAGGAATTACTGTTAAATGGTTGGAAACAAAGATGTTGTTATAATAACGAAAGCATGTTACATTGTACATACTGTATAGACCATAAACGCATCTTGCTTACTGGGATTTATTTTCTTTTTTTTTTTTCAAAAAGTTTTTAAAAGTCGCTCACCAGGTTGACTGGATGTATGTAGCCATTCTCGTATTTGTCGTTGGCGAGTATCTGTCGCAGGTGCGCGATGTAGCTGGAGGCCAGCCGTAGCGTGTCCAGCTTGGAGAGTTTGGTGTCCGGCGGAACCCACGGTAACGTCGTCTTCAACCTGGAGAAGGCTTTGCTCAGCACGCGCATCCTCGCCCTCTCGCGCGCGTTCGCTGCGTTCCTCTGGACCTGCTTGCCCTCTTGGGCCACACCATTAGGCGCCGATTTACGCATGGCGGCTGATTTGCGCCTTTTCCCCGTACATTCTGTAACCGATGCCCCTTCGCAGTTGGAACTGTCCTCCGTGCTCTCGTTTGATGTCCCCGGATCTTTACCGGAACCGAATTTCAAAAGTCCATCCAGCAGCTCAGACTCGTGAAATTCATCCACATCGCTGATGGAGCCGGTGGACATGTTGAGCTGGAGACGAGGATGTAGTGGAGAAAAGTAAGTCTGAGGAGATGCGAGCTTGTGGCTCTCTAAATGGACCTGGAGATAACGCGACTGCCTTCGGAGCAGAAGCGCGTCATGCGCGAGCTGAGGATGAGCGTAACTTGTAACTCACGAGCTAAAGGATCTTACCATTTATCTCTCGCGCTCAGGGGCGTAACCCCCGCACGCGGCAACATACTCCTAGTGGAAGCAAACACTAAACCTGCACAGATAATCACAATGGTGCAACAGTTTTGTAGTGATATAATGTTATGTTGTTATTTATCACGCATGCATGTATACAGAAACATCTTTGGCACAAATTGTAGGTTTTTATTCACGGCGCATTTTTAGTCTATTCTGAATAATTTGGTGTATTAGTTTATATTATATTATAGTAGGACTATAAGCATAATTAAAATTTTATTTAATTTTTAATAATAAGTATTCTTTAGTATATTACAGCCTATGAGAGTATTACAGTCAATCAATGACAATAAAACCACAATTCAATAAACAGAATAAATATTTGTTGTTTTAAAAAAACTGTTAAAACAGCTAAATGTTTCCAATAAAAGATCAAAGTAATGTTTTTCAGAGCACAATTCAGCCTCTTCCTTCCTCAGTATTGGTAAAACATTTCAGTTGTAGTAAAACGTTCCAGTTAAGAAACGTAATTTTGAAAAGAAATGTAATTTTTATATTCTTAATTTCAAAGAAATGTCTAATCATCAGAACTAAAACTGTAACAATTGCTTTCCTTTTTTCAGTCCAATTTAGATTCAATTATTAACGCAAATAGGTAGGCCTATATAGCACCCCCCCCCCCCCCAAAAAAAACCCAGTTTTTACTTAACAACAATAATAATAATAATTTTTATTTTTATTATTAAAACGTTATATTAAAATTTAATTCTGCATTTTTAAAACCTACTGTGTTCCGTGTTATCTGTTGGAAATAGTAAAATAGTTACACATTTATATTTTATAACTGCTGACAGGGGTAAATGTTTGTGTTCACGCTGAGCATCACTTGCACAGGCTCTCTGAATTCCTTGGAGTTGTCAGGTGGCATTAGACTGAGGAATTTAATGGTGGGTCTCTGACCGGAAATAACGGTTGTGCGCGCACTGGAACAGTGGGATTCATAAAATGGTACAGTGGTGACCCCACGCGTAATCGCGCATTGCTCATGGGAGAGTCCGTGCAGCTTTCAGCACCGATGCCCTCTAATAGGATCCCACGAGAAGCGTCTCAAATGGCCCACTGGCGCCTCCGGAGGAGCACGTGAAATGGATACTCCGCGTCCCCAAACCCCATGTTTTGCTTTTTTAATGGTACCCCACACCGGTCTCTAATACAACCGACTAACTCAAGCCAAAACATCCCGATCTGTGCGAGCTCTAAGTGGCGCGACTGAAGGCGACTCAAGAGTGGTTTTAAATCAGGTGATGATTGCTACGACACACGCGGGGCATCTGCTCTCCTCTCAGCATGTCAGTTAGTGCCCATCATCCTTAGATGCCCTTAGTTATAGTGACGCACAGATTAAACGAATGTGTAAAATTACAAAAAGAACGAGACGTGCACGTGCTAATTGCAAGCTTAGAGATTACCAAAGAAGGAGAGAGAATCTCCCGAGATCTGCCCTCTTGACACCTCAGAGTTCCTGTGTCTCACAAACAGCATCCCTCCTCTCTCTCTACCACAGCAAATTAGCAAAGGTATTTTAACCTTGCCATAGTTCTTAACCTGACAGATGAATGGACAGATCTTGTTTCTTGCAGTGGCATATCAGGTTTTTGCAGAGATTACAAGTGTGATAAATCAAAGAGAGTTGTTTTCAATTATCTTAAACTGAAGTAATTGAAAGAACCTTTACAGATGCTCAGTGCAGGTATATAAAAAGTATGAGGATACGGCAATAGTGCCAAACAGTCTTTCTGACTGTGAGTCTCTCTCTCTCTCTCTTCCTCCCTGGTGGGTGGGCTGGTCAAAAGAAAATAAAAGAGGGATATAAGATTAATCGTCCTGTCCTGGTGCAGCATTATGTGAAGATCTTAAAATAGCCACTGTTTTCCACAGTCACTCTTAAGACTGAGTTCTCTCATCTTCCCTGACACTAAAACCCAGAAAGGTAAACAGACAGCCTAATACAGAACCGTTCATATACTGTATTCAGTAACATTATAAAAGGAACTCAGGCGTGACCTACAGAAATCATATTTACATTTATCATTTTTGATATATTATTATTAGCCACATTTTGGAGAATCCATAATCAAACATCTACAGTGAAAAAAAGGCATAAAAAAAAGACCAATCAAATACTGCAATCACCTATAAAATCTTTTAATAACAATATAACAATTAATAACAATATAACAAAAATAGATAATACACATTTTGTAATGCCTGAGCTGATATTTTGTAAGTAAATTATTATTAATATATATATATATATATATATATGCATATATATATATATATATATATATATATGCATATATATATATATATATGCATATATATATATATATATATGCATATATATATATATATATGCATATATATAAATGACAGCACAGGCATTACAAAATACACATTTTGCATGCATTTTATAATATATGGAAATAATGACCATAGATGATATCTATTTCAAAAATCTTTTGTAATCACTAACTGCATTTCATTTGTCTTTCAGTTCCTCTGGTGTAACAGTGACAGACAGCAACAGGTGAGCAGCAGACTTTGTAAATGAAAAATGATTGAACAAATGCCGCAGAATGTGAAGTTCTCAGTGGTGTTAGTGGGGATATCACTAATTAGCTGTATAGGGTCAAAGGTTACTGGAAACTGGACACTCACATGTCCACATCCGACTTAGAGCTCAAGCACACACACACACACACACACACACACACACACACACACACACACACACACACACACACACACACACACACACACACACACACACACACACTAATACTGAGATTCACACACTCACAAACAAAAAGGAGAGGCGGTCACCCAACTCGCAAGATGACAGATAACAGCAACTGCACACACACTTAATCTTACATGTACTTCAACGACACACTCGCTGCAACGTGGCAGCTAACAAATGGTGGTTCCAGGCCAGAACTAAACTCTAGGACGGGAAAAAAATTTAAGTGACAACCCTGGTAAAAAATAAAGAGATGAATTAGAATAACAAAACAAGACAAAAAAACGATGATTTACTGACTTGATTACAAATGATCCAGTTAGGCAGCTCTTGGGTCAAACATTGTGGAGTCACTTAATAAAAACATAACACCTCATGAAAGACTTTATAACTGACAAACTGTTTAATATAGATGGATGGTGTAGTTTAAATGCTGCTTAAGGACTCTGTTTTTAAAAGAGGAAGTCTGAAACATACAATACATTGGAATGTTCGAGACAAATCTGTTGGTTAGCGAAGATGTAGCTTTTTGTTTAGATAATCATATACAGTTATGTCTGTGCATCTGACCTGTAGGATGGTTACTGTGTCACAAGGGACACAGACGCAAGCGAGGAGAGAGACGAGGGCATGGAGGGCAGTCTGGGATGAACGCTGACCTGGAATGGATCGGCTGTCAGATATTATCAAGATGTCTTGCAGCTGTGTATGTGTTGTATTTGTGGATGTGTATGTGTGTGTGTGTGTGTGTGTGTGTGTGTGTGTGTGGCTTGTGTTTATGTTTGTGTGTGTTTTGGGGTAGGGAGGCTGGGAGTGGTGGTGATACTCCCCTGCATTGGAGCTGCTAACTGCCAAGGTCAATGTCCATAGTCGGAATGCACAAGTGTTTTGCCTTGTCACAAAGTTTTAGGGAGGACGCAACAACGCCGGACATGAATACTTGCAAAGAAAAATCACTTTAAACAATACAAGGGAGATGTTTTCTTGCTGGGCTCTTTGGCAGGTGTTGCTCAAAACAAAGTCAAACCCTTACAGTGTTTGTCAATGGTACAAACGATACAGTCTTTGTAAATTATTGCAAAAAGATTGAAACAATAATTCATCTTTGGGGTGTATCTATTGTTGTAAATCTGTGATGCACTGAATTATTCCTTAGAACAGTGAATTTTTTCAAGCAGACACAAACATAAACATTCAAAACAATGTTCTAATATACACATTCCACATTCAGATGTCAAAGTGCATGAAGCCATGGAAATACATATGTACACACACACACACACACACACACACACACACACACACACACACACACACACATATATCAGGGTCCATATATTATTGAATATGTATCTTGTTTTTCTGTCTCCAAATTAATATAGCAATGTGGCCATAATATATGGAATAATATATGGTTTCCAGTTTTAAAATAAATACATCGAATAGTTCCAATAATGTTTTAATATCCCTTTTTCTTATACCTTCAGTCAGTGAGGGCAAAAGATTTGAGGGTCTTTCTTTTATTCATTTATTTTACTATTTATAAAATATAGTTTAAATGTATTTAAAAAATGTAAATATATTTTAATTTTTTAATTTTTATTAGGCCTATATATAATTTTTTTTTTTAAATTCCATTATTTTTTGTACCTTTTTTTTAAAAGGTACAAAAAATCATGGAATTAAATTTTTTTTCATTTTTATTTTTTTTTAAAAAATATATTTTTCTATTTATATCTTTTTATTTGCATTATTTTAAGTATTATATTAATTAATATATAGACACACACATATACATATATTCATTTATATATATATATATACACACACACACACACACACACACACACACACACACACACACACACACACACACACACACACACACACACACACACACACACATATATTCATTTATATATATATATATATATATATATATATATATATATACATACATATATATATAATATATATATGTGGATTTAATCTATGTGAATGGAAATTTTTTACACGCTGATTTAAACGGTGAATATTTTTTTAACGTTGGCGTTCTATCCAGTTGGAAAACAGTTCAAAATGTAATAATTCTCACCAGGCAGTTCTTTTAAAGATATGTTTATATAAAAGGCAGGCAGGCTTTCTTACACTCACACACTCTGGGTTCATCTTAAAGCTGTGCATGTGGGGACGGTTGGACAGATGTGGGGTCACCCCAAAGCTGTGTTTATGGGAGATTGAGCCGAAGGTCTGATAAATCGATCGCGTGAGGCTGAGGTTATTTACATTATATCTCTCACACGGCCAGAGATAAACGACTCGCTCCTTTATATGAGCTTCATCACACTCAACCTACTGCTCCTCTTCTCATCGCTTAAAGTCTATGCTCACACACACGCTCAAACTCACCAGGTGCATGAAACTTCATACTGTGAAAACTATGATGGAGACGGAGCGGGACAGATAGGAAGACAGAGGCCTAGATGGAAGGATGCAATCTTTGTGCATGCGAGTACTGTGGGAGGGAGTCACATGGGACAGATTTTCAAATGAGCAGAGCCAGCACAATCTAGAAAGCTAAAGGTTTCTGTGTCCACAGAGAGCATGTTATCATCAGGATGAGAGTACAGACCAGTGAGGACAGCTCAGACAGCTAACAACCCCCAAACTTCCCAGCAAAACTCCACTATCAAACCTCCTGTGTCCAAAAGATTGGAGATATCCTGTCTGTGTCACTCTCTTCAAATCTCTTCAGCTTCATGTCTTCCCTATTAGGCTGTGGAAGAACCCTTTGGTTCAGATTTATCTAGTCAGTGAAATGCTGAACTGTTTTTAACAACACCCTTTGTACCCATCCAAAGCGTCCTATTTCATACTGTGAAAACTATGATGGAGATGGAGCGGGACAGATAGGAAGACAGAGGCCTAGATGGAAGGATGCAATACTTTCAGAATACCTTAGCAACCATATAGTAACACCCTGGGAACCACCCACACCTTCATAGCATTGACCTAGCAATCACTGGGATTATTATTGTTAACTAAGATAAAACTATTAAAACATTTTTGATCATTTTTAAAAAAAATAATAATTTTGAAATAAATCTGAAATAAAATAAATTAACTAAAATGTATTTATAACTATAGCTAAACATTGTTTATTTTTATTATATTAAAAATATTTATTATGGTTTACTAAGCTAAAAATATTAAAACATTTTTGATAATAATTTTGAAATTAAATTGAAATTAATTTTTGAAAAAAGCTGAAAGGAAATAATTAAAATAAAATAAAATGTAAATATTAGATGAAAAATCTTTAACTTGACATTAACTGAATTAAGCTAAAACTACTAACTGGAAATAAATAAATAAATAAATAAAGCTAAACTAAAAATGAAGAAAAAAAAATTAAAATTAAGATTAAACCTAAATAGTAATATAAAAAAATAAGAATAATAAAAACTGAAAATTTAAAATAAATAATATAAATCTTAATTTAAAATATTAATAAAAACTATAGGGTCATTCCGTGTCAAATTAAAAAAAATTCCCCGGCTCAGATTTTTGATTTTGCTAATATTTTTTCTGAAGAAAGACAGACATGTATAGTGATGAAAGCCAAAATATTAAATGTCATGGATAAATATTTACTGAGTAATCCACTATGTTGTAAAGGGGGGGTCAAAATGGCAATTTTCATCTGAGATTCAAAGCCAAATTACAGGGGGGTAAAAATGACTTCAGAAAGATGGCAGCATCACAATGTTATGTTTACACCGAGATTAGTAGGTCTGGTAGTAAAATCTGTTTACTTTAAAAATCTTTGTTGCATTATGTGCCAATGGTGACCATTCAAAAACGGGGAAACAGCACTTTTCTCCAAAGTTTGCATGCCTGTAAGAAGATATTAAGAAGTATTAAAGTATTAAAGTACTAGAAGTATTAAAAATATCTTAATGTCCTTTTAGATATTGGGTCTTAACAAACTTTCCTTTTGGTATCTTCATTTTTAAGGCCCTATATGGTTAGGTTCCAGAGATATTGGAATTTCAGTATGGCTCCAGGAATATGGCTCTTCTTTTCTTTTAAATAGGAATGTCTGAAGAACAAATAATGTTGAAACGAGAGATGTATTTCGTTTACTTCTGTCAAAAACAACTGCATTGAACATACCTGTTTGAATGCCATAAATATTCTTTTTCCAAAGTTTGCATGCCTATAACTCAAGAAGTGTTAAAGATATTGCAATATGATTTTAGATTCTAGTTCTTAATAAACTTTTCTTCTGGAATCTTCATTTTCAAGGCCCTACATTGTTCAGTCCCAGAGACATGGGGATCTCAATGAGGCTCTGTGTCCAGAATGTTTATTCTATTTATTTTATTTCAACCACTAAAAATGACCTATTTTTAGTGGTTGAAAACCAAATGTTGGTCACTTTGTATACAGCTGATACTTATTGTATTTAAAGGCCGGGACACACCAAGCCGACTGAAGAATAAGTAATGTCGAAACTAGGAATGTATCTTGTTTCCCTCTATCAAAACAATATGCACAGAACATATGTCAGAGTGCTAAAAATGCCCTGTAATGGTCAAGTTGAGGCACATTAACTTTCTCTCAGTAGTCTATTCATAAGATTCTATATTTGAATCAGTTTCAGGGATATTTGGAAGAAGGAATTTTGTTCATTTTAACAGCTTCTGAATCTACTAAGAGTTCAAACACGCAGTATTGTGACATGTTTGAATGAAATCCCACACCTATAGGGAAAAGTGTGTAGCATTTGAACCAATCATACACACAATTTTGCATTTGATTTAACAAATCAATTAGTTATTAGATTAACAAATAGTCACAGACCCCTCACCCAATACACATACTCAGTGCCAGTATGTCTGTCAATGACTTCAGGCCCCCGGTTCCATGGCAACCCATCAGGTAACACTAGTTTTAATGCTCAAAGGAATGCAAATGCAGAGCATCTCACTACCTCTTTCCTATAGGAAAGACATTATGCCATAAAAATGGACTCTTCTCGAATTAATTCATAGAAAAACCTTTCTTTGAACGAACACACACATCATTCACGTCACTGTGTATATTTGTCACAGACCAGTCAGGCCCTTCACTCCACCAATCACAGAGATCCGCATCACCAGAGTTCTGAGCACCCGCACCTGCACCCAATCAACTCATCAACTCACAGCACCATAAATACTCCACTCACACTCACTTCACTGTCCGATCTCGATTACGTCTACACGGACTCTGACTACGCTACTCTAAGAGAACAAGTTCATATCCTTCCAGAGAAAGTATTACCTTACCTGTTGTCCTTACCTGCTGTGATCCTTCCTCCTAGTGTTTCCCGTCGTCGAAGTGAAGTGAGTGTACCCCTGTTCGTCGATACCAACCGGATTCATTGAAGATTTCACGCACCATTTATCACTCCAACCCATACTCACCTATTCACTTGAAGATTGTCTCACCTGTTGAAATAAATATCACATTGTTACTTTTTCTAATCACCTTGTGTCTGAGTCCTTCTGTAACAGAAGATCGGACCGACACCGACACGACAGGATGAGCACCGCGGATCCATTTCAGGAGCTGGTGGATTCTTTGAAGAAACTCCTGCCTCAAAGTCCCACATCAACGGCACCACCAGCTCCATCACCACCACCACAACCCTCTACGAGTGCACCTATCACTTCTTCACCGATTGTCTTCGCCAGTCCCATGTCCCGACCAGCGCCCTTCTCTGGTTCGGCGGAGGAGTGCGACGGTTTTCTGCTGCAATGTACCCTGACGATCAACCTCCATCCACATGTGTTCCCCACCGATCAAGCGAAAATCGCCTATATCGTCACATCACTTACCGGACCTGCACTCAAGTGGGCAGAAACCATCCTAAATCAAGCAGGTCCCGCAACTCATACCTTCACCAATTTCATACACCATTTCAAGGAAGTGTTCAGTGTTTCCCCAGGTGATTCCACGGTGGGCGAACAATTGTATCGACTTCGTCAGGGTACATCACCTATACATCAGTATGCCTTACAATTTCGCACTCTAGCAGAGGCCAGCGGATGGAATGAACCATCCCTTATTACGGCGTTCCGACAAGGGCTGAATCCCCGTCTACGACTTCATCTGAGTGCTTACGATGATAATTATGGATTAGAGAAGTTCATACAACTTGCCATCCGCTGTGCCAACCGTATCCAATCATGCCCACCAGATCCGACATTAACCGTCGTCACTCCTTCTTTACCACCTAGTCGACCAGAGCCAGTTGACCCTCCAGAACCCATGCAGACCAATGCCACACGTCTACCTACCTCTGAAAGACGAAGACGAATTATGCAACGGTTATGTATGTATTGCGGAGACGATGGCCATCAAGTATTGGAGTGTCCGGTGAAACCCCCGCGGATCCTGGTGAGTTCGATTTTACCTACCTTCCCTAAACTCAAACCTCTCTCGATTCGAGCTCAGCTTACTGCCTGCTCCCATGTCGTTTCAGTCACCGCTCTCGTCGACTCCGGGTCCGCGGGAAACTTCATCTCTCACCACCTCGTCCAAGTACTCCGCATACCCACCGTTAACACCCAGACAAAATACGAAGCCACATCCATAACGGGAAAATCACTCACCGAACAAGCCATTGGTAGCTGCACGCAAGAAGTGGGTCTACAGATTGGTTCGTTGCATAAAGAAGAAATTCAATTCCTGGTTCTGGAGGGCTCAACTGTCGACATCATCTTGGGTCGTCCGTGGCTGGTGCAGCATGATCCACACCTGTCTTGGAGGACAGGAGAGATCCTAAAGTGGGGAGAGAAATGTTTCCATCACTGCTTTCCTGATCGACCTCTACCGGTAATTAAAGACCAACCATCACTCCCCGTGGGCACAACCTCTATTGAAAGTCCTGAAGAAAAGTTATCCGTCAAGATTCCACCATGTTACTCCCCCTTTAGCGACATCTTCTGTCCTAAAAGAGCTGCCCAGCTACCACCACATCGATCATGGGACTGTGCGATTGACCTGTTACCGGGTGAGCCAGTACCAAGGGGTAAAATCTATCCACTATCACCACCGGAACAGAAGGCCATGGAGGAATATATTGCGGAGGCATTACAACAAGGGTACATCGTTCCATCTACCTCCCCTGCTGCTTCCAGCTTCTTCTTCGTGGCCAAGAAGGACGGTGGCCTACGCCCCTGTATAGACTATAGAAAATTAAATGAGATAACTGTAAAGTATCGATATCCCCTTCCTCTTGTCCCAGCGGCTCTGGAACAACTCCGCGGCGCCACGGTTTTCACCAAACTGGACCTCCGCAGAGCATACAACCTCATCCGCATCAGAAAAGGCGATGAATGGAAGACAGCCTTCATAACTCCCACTGGTCACTATGAGTACCGAGTTATGCCATATGGACTTGTAAACGCCCCCTCTGTCTTCCAGGGATTTATGCACGAGGTGCTCCGGGAGTTCCTTCACCGGTTTGTAATAGTATACATCGACGACATTCTCATTTATTCCCGGAGCCTGGCCGACCATCGCCACCACGTTGCGGAGGTCCTTCACAAACTCCGGCAGTTTCAATTATTCCTCAAGGCTGAAAAATGCTCTTTCCATCAATCTTCCGTATCATTCCTAGGGTACATTATTGATAGCCGTGGCGTTCGCATGGACAAGGGGAAGGTGGAAGCCGTAACCACCTGGCCTGTCCCAACCACGGTAAAGGAGCTTCAAAGATTTTTAGGGTTCTCAAACTTTTATCGCCGATTCATACCCTGTTATAGCTCCACCACTAGTCCTCTCACCGACCTCTTAAGAGGAAAGAGCAAGACCCTCCTCTGGAATCCACAAGCTCAAAAAGCATTCGAGGAGTTGAAGAGCGCCTTTACTCAGGCACCACTCCTCGCTCATCCTGACCCAGAACTCCCCTTCGTTGTGGAGGTCGACGCATCCACCACGGGCGTAGGTGCCGTCCTTTCTCAGCAGCAGGGGAAGCCTCCCAAACTCCATCCATGCGCCTACTTCTCCAAGAAACTCAGCCCGGCGGAATGCAACTACGACATCGGGAATCGAGAACTGTTGGCAGTCAAGCTGGCCTTGGAAGAGTGGAGGCACTGGCTGGAGGGAGCAAAACACCCATTCCTCGTCCTCACCGACCACAAAAACCTTCAGTACCTCCGAGAAGCCAAACGACTAAATCCCAGACAAGCCCGATGGGCTCTCTTCTTCACTCGTTTCCATTTCACCATCTCATACAGACCCGGCACAAAGAACATCAAGGCAGATGCACTATCCAGACCCCATGCTCCTGAAATAACCTTTCAAGATCCAGAGCCTATCCTTCCGTCAACCATCATTTCCAGTCCCATCCAGTGGTCCTCGCCTTCAGTTGCCTCCACTACTCCACCCAATAATCCGCCGGGCTGTCCACCAAACTTACAGTATGTACCTCGGACACAACGTACCCCTCTCATTCACTCTACTCACTCATCACTAGGTACTGGCCACCCAGGGGCCAACGCAACTCTCTCACTGCTGCGTAATCGCTTCTGGTGGCCCAACATGGCCAGGGACGTTAGAAGGTTTGTGCAAGGCTGCCCAGACTGCGCCATATCCAAAAGTACCCGTCATCTTCCAGCCGGAAAACTTCTACCATTACCCATACCTCAACGTCCATGGTCACACCTAGGAGTGGATTTTATCACCGACCTACCCTCATCAGATGGAAAAACTTGCATCCTGGTAATTGTTGATAGATTCTCCAAATCTTGTCGTCTCATCCCACTCAATGGTCTTCCCACAGCATTACAAACTGCAGAAACCCTCTTCAATCACGTTTTCAGATACTATGGTATACCAGAGGATATTGTATCTGACCGCGGACCACAATTCATCTCCAGACTATGGAAAGCTTTCTTCTCCCTCCTGGGTGTGACCGTCAGCCTTTCTTCAGGTTATCATCCGCAGTCTAATGGGCAGACCGAGCGCAAGATCCAGGAAATTGGGCGCTTCCTGAGAACCTTCTGCCATAGTCGCCAGAACTCCTGGAACCAGTTTCTAGGCTGGGCCGAGTACGCCCAAAACTCCTTGCGCAAACAATCCACAGGTCTCACTCCCTTTCAATGCGTACTCGGCTACCAGCCTCCCCTGTTTCCCTGGTCAGGTGAACCCTCGGACGTCCCCACCATCGATCACTGGTTCCGGGAGAGCGAGAGAGTCTGGGACGCAGCTCACCATCAGCTTCAACAGGCAGTGCGCAGACAAAGGATTACAGCGGACGCCAGAAGATCTGATCCCCCCAACTTCCATCCTGGGGATAAGGTCTGGCTGTCCACCAGGGACATAAGGCTGCGCCTGCCCTGTAAGAAATTGAGTCCCAGATTCGTTGGTCCCTTCACGATCATGGAACGCATCAATCCCGTCACATACAAGCTCCAATTACCACCTCACTACAAAATTCACCCAACGTTCCATGTATCACTATTAAAACCCTTCTCTCCACCTCTTTCCACAGGGCCTGACTTGGAGGAAGAAACCCCTCTCCCACAACTGGTCGACGAAGGTGGGGTTTACCGCGTAAAGGAGATCTTGGAATCCCGGCGTCGTGGTGGTAAACTCGAGTACCTCGTCGATTGGGAGGATTACGGCCCTGAAGAACGATCCTGGGTACCCAGAGACGATATACTAGATCCTCAACTCCTGGAAGAGTTCCATAGCACACATCCCGAGAGACCAGCACCCAGAGGCAGGGGCAGACCACCACGACGCCGAGGTCGGCCCTCAGGAGCGGTCCGTGGAGAGGGGGGTACTGTCACAGACCAGTCAGGCCCTTCACTCCACCAATCACAGAGATCCGCATCACCAGAGTTCTGAGCACCCGCACCTGCACCCAATCAACTCATCAACTCACAGCACCATAAATACTCCACTCACACTCACTTCACTGTCCGATCTCGATTACGTCTACACAGACTCTGACTACGCTACTCTAAGAGAACAAGTTCATATCCTTCCAGAGAAAGTATTACCTTACCTGTTGTCCTTACCTGCTGTGATCCTTCCTCCTAGTGTTTCCCGTCGTCGAAGTGAAGTGAGTGTACCCCTGTTCGTCGATACCAACCGGATTCATTGAAGATTTCACGCACCATTTATCACTCCAACCCATACTCACCTATTCACTTGAAGATTGTCTCACCTGTTGAAATAAATATCACATTGTTACTTTTTCTAATCACCTTGTGTCTGAGTCCTTCTGTAACAATATTATTACTGTTCTTGTATATGTTTTTGTGTATTTTATACTGTTTTATGCATGCTTATCACTTGTTAATATCATTTTAACTCATACTATGTCTGGTCTGGTATCAATTCGTCTTCGGATGATCTAATTGAGAGTAAATATTACATGTTGATACCTATGCAACATATTAGTGTCCTAAGAATCTTTAATAGTTTGACTTCCAATCCAACTCCTTTGCAAATTACTATGCTCTCAGACAAAGGGTCATAAAATCCCCCAGTATTTCCAAACTCCCGCTTGGAAATTCAGCCTTTCTCATTGGTCAAGCCCATCCTGAGAGGTGTGACTCTTTGCAGACCTTAAAGGGCTCACGCACAGTTCTGCCTTCGTGCTCTCTTCTGAAAAAGCTCTTCTGCTAAATCTGGATTGCTGCCCATGTGGAGAGTCTGAGCCGGTACCAGAGTGCCCGGTGGGCTCCAACATATCTCAGTTTGCGGTTCTGTTAAGGATCTGAGCTAGAACTCTTCTGGACCCTTAAGTCTTGCGCCAGGCCTTGCGGCCTTGACTTTCCATTCAACCAAAGCTCCTCGGACCTCAGAGCCAGAATAACATCTTTGGAATTCATCACTCTTCAACCCGGAAGAACGTGATCGTGAGTCCAAAACCTTGAAACCATCAAGACTTTTCATCCGAGATTGCATTCCAGACACACGCCAACAGCCATGGTAGTGCAAGTATGGTACATCTAACTAAACTAAACAGAGGTTTAGTATAAGCTATAGACCCCGCTATAAACGGCGCTGATGGTTTTACTCAGGTGGTTAACTGACTCTTCCCATAACTGCATTTTCTCTAATGGCTTCATTCATCCACTTTAGCTCCCCTTTTGTATATACCCGTGAGTGTATGTATGTTTGTTTGTTTGTTTGTTTGTTTGTTTAGATTAGTTATGTGTGTTAGCGTTTAGTTAATAAAAGTTGTGTGCACAAATTACATGATTTTCTGGTTCTGCCTGGCAAATTAATGTCCATTTTACGATTTTCGATCCTTACTACATGCTCTAAAGCATTAATACTTAGGAAAGTATTTTCTGTGGCCACGATATATAATGTGAGCATAGTGATCAAGTAGTATCTACTGCTAAAGGGCATATTTGGCAGAATCACTGATAGTACCTCAAGGTCTTTCACACTTGAAATAATTAACAAGGTAATTCTAAACCCCAGGTAAATGGGATCCTGGGTAATGTTATTTTACATTTCACACTGTTCATACTTTACCTAGATTTAACAATTAATATTGGCCATTCATAATCTGATCTAATCACACTGTACATTCCTAAACCCTGGGTTATTGTTATTATTTGCATATCTGCATTGTCAGCAGTGATGACTGGATAAACACAAAACCACATTTGTGACCAAAATTTGGTTTTCAAGTACTGAAAATAGGTCATATTCAACAATCTGAAAATGGAGCCTCATTGAGATCCATATAACTCTGGAACTGAATGATGTAGGGCCTTGAAAATGAAGATTTCAAAAGAAATGTTCATTAAGAACTAGAATCTAAAATTATATTGCGATATCTTTAATACTTATTGAGTTATAGGCATGCAAACTTTGGAAAAAGAAAATTTATGACACTCAGACAGGTATGTTCAATGCAGTTATTTTGACAGAACTCAACGAGATACATCTCTAGTTTCAATATTATTTGTTCTTCAGACATTCCTCTTTAAAAGAAAAGAAGTATCATATTTTTGCAAATTGATCCACATTTGGTTTTTGATACTGAAAATATGTACATTTTAACAATTTACTCCTGGAGCCATATTGAAATTCCAATATCTCTGGAACGAACAATATAGGGCCTTAAAAATGAAGAAGCCAAACGGAAAGTTTGTTTAGACCCAATATCCACTTACGCAAAGAAAATATATTTCTTAATATATGAATGATCAATATATTAAATGACATAACAGTATATTAGAAATTATACAGAATAATATATTGTGTAAATATATTACAATATATTGAACAATACATAAGGAATTGCTGCTCTCATATATTGAAAAATATGTAACAAGATATTTACTTATAAATCACAATATATGTAATTTTATATTCAGTATACAATTTATAATATATAGATAAGATATGGTACTGCATGTGTACAAATATATTGAACATATTTACTTATGCAGTATATACACACATATATGGAAATATATATTTCTTGTTTTTAACAATCATTTATGATATACATGTTTCATATTTTAAAATATAGTTAGTTTACTAGAGCATAAGCACACCTGCTCATACTAAACACTTACTGAACAGACTTTCACTGTGCTGAAAAGTGCACAGTCATTATGTTTTAAATAAAGTAATATATAATTTAATGGTATTCGGCCAATCATCATCCTGACCACAGGCTCCACTCTTCTGCACAATGGTAACCCCACAAACTTACACATACTAGAAATCCTTTTACATTTCAAAATAATACAACATTAAGCACTAACAGATCTCCCCCTATATTAATATTGAGCAAAAACACATGAAATAACACTTACTTTTAACTTTTTTTACTCTCCTTTAACATTCAGAAGCAAAGCATGTTGGGAACTAGAAATCTGCTTTAACTCATTCAGTGAATGTGTGTACATATATTCACATTTATATGGGAACATCTATGAGTAATATATACTCAATAAAGGATCAAATATTATGAATATTAGATTTATCTTTGTCCTAATTTCTAAATATATTTGTATGTACCAATATATAGCCATATATTGCTGTATATTGAAAAATTTAAGCACTAGTTTCCAATATATGGAAATGTATTATGTAATATATCACATTATATTTTGCAGTATATTCCCATATATTTTTGTCTAAAAGGACATTAAGATATCTTTAATACTTCTTGAGTTACAGGCATGCAAACTTTGGAGAACAAACTTGAAAAGTGCTGTTTGCTAAAGTCAACATATTTTACTAACAGACCTACTAATCTCAGTGTAAAAATAACATTGTGATGCTGCCATCTTTCTGAAGTCATTTTTAAGCTCCTGTAATTTGGCTTTGAATCTCAGTTGAAAATTGCCATTTTGATACCCCCATACAAAATAGTGGATTACTCAGTAAATATTCATCCATGACATTTAATATTTTGGCTTTCATCACTATACATGTCTGTCTTTCTTCAGAAAAAATATTAGCAAAATCAAAAATTTGAGTCAGGGACCTCTGGGGCCTGTACCATCATGATGGTAGATGAACAAATTTAGAGTTACAGGATTAATTTCGAGTTGACCAAACCAAACCACTCCAATCCAAACCACTCCAATCCGGCTTTGTTGGTACCATGATGCTGATCATCAACTTTCTTTGTCAACTCAGGCTTCGATCCTGAGTTTGTGGAGCACGTGCACATGAATGTGCGACATCAGTGGCGAACAGCCAATCACAAGCCTTATTGGTTAAAAGTTAAAGGTTTTGCTAAAGAGATTGAAGAATGTGATGAATTTAAATGCATTTACAATGAAGAAGTACTTGCTCATGAAAGAGGACAAATAAAAGAAATGATCTTGCTTTATCAGTGCAGTCACAAGTGAAACTTAAGTTAGTTTATATAGTTGGAAATATACAGCGATAGAGACTCGAACATGTAAGGTCAGTCATTTTTAACGCGTTATCTATTTATATTATATACAATCTGTATATATTAACATTCATTTATAATATCTGTTAAACTAAAATTGCTTGTGTGTAATGGATTAATAATAATATAAATCATATAATTAAATAAATCATATAAAATAACTCAAAAAGTAATTATCATTAAAGCCAGACCATTTTTTTTAGTACTAGTGACCTTTAATTTGGAGCAAGATAAACAGGGGGAGTGACGTTTTTTTGTGTCAGACATGTGTCAGTTTGCTCACATCTGATTGGTCCAATTTCAGTTTGAGATCTCTAATCCAGAACATAACCTGCCCCAGAGCAGGATAGCTGTGCAGTGTAAATTACTGTGGCAATGAACGCAGCTAAAGGCCAAGCTACTTTCATGGTACCTAAAACCCAGGATTAGTGCAAACTAAACTGAAACTTACCTGGCTAGCCAGCTAATCCGGCTTCATGGTACAGGCCCCAGGTTGAGTTGACGGAATGATAATAATAGGAAATATGTTTGTTTTTTCTTAGAAACAATACACAAGTTGAAATAAGCTTGTATAAAAAGAGACTATATTTGATGCAAATAATCCTAAACTACGGTACTATCACTTACAAACTTCTGTTTTCCTCTTACATACTGTACGTCTGATATTTCTCAACATTAGTGGCTGTGTTTTTGCCAGTCGGCCCATTAGCAGGATAATGAGAGGAAGAGAGCTGGCTCAGTGCAGCTCGTTTCGTAATGCTGCATCTGTGACTCATAGCTCAAACACTACAAACACACATACAAATCTCATACTCCAGCATCATACTTCCATCAGTCTGTTTGACAAGCCTGACACCACTTGTTTACGTCTACAAACAGGAATTAATATCATGCAGTAAAAATGAGAGGAGGGAGATGTTAGAGTGAAAGATTTGGATAGATGAAGCGTTTTTTTCTCCTCGTCAGAGGTCCAGGGTCAAGTTTCCGATAGAGAAGTCATGTCTTAATGTCTACCGTTTAATGTGACGGGTTCTGCGTTCATACATGTGTGCGTTTGCTCCCATATTCACTCCCCACACTGTCTTATCAGCAAAAATTTGTCCAAAAACAGTGCCTGCCAAACAATGTTATGGTAATGAGCGGTTCTGAGGTTGGTTCTGACCCACTCCCAGGAAGCCTTGATATCAGTATGGCTCAGATGGAGCTCTCTTGGGCATCTGCAGCATTGAGCTCACGGCGTGGAGCTGATAACCAGGCGGAGAGGCAGACTGGAGTCCGCCGAGTGTCTGCCCAGACGAGGGAGAAGCCCTATCGCAGCAGTGATAGCGAGGACATGGTGACTGCCTCTAATGCAATATGTCTCATACTCCTACGTTATGATACCGAACATGACCACCTCCCTATTCTCACACACAAACGCACATGGCTTTCTCTATTTTCTATAGATTTCCATCCACAGAGAGGCCTATCAGTTCAGACATGGAGTCCCTACATTAAACAGTGTCATTTTACAAATCTTTAATATTTGAGTTCTAAAGAAATCCACCATGTGCTGGTGTTAAAGAATGGTATTGTTCACTTTTTGCGAAACAGGTTTCCTTTAAAAACCTAGAACCAACACACATCTCTAAAAAACAAACAAATAAAAACTATAATGTAACATCAAAAACAAATTAAGAAAACAATACTCCAAAAACCGAATTTAAGCTGCCATCCACTGAAAATTTCAATATCTGCCCTGTTTCTCTATGGTATGTTTATGAGAGTTTGTGAGAGAAATAAGTAAATCATTCATGAATTAATTGTTAGTAAATTAATTTTTGTTGATTGACCCGTTTCTAAATGAATGATTCATAAATGAATTGTTTGTAAATGTGCCGTTTTAAAATTAATTAGTAAATTAATCATTCATAAGTCAATTGTTCTTTTGATTCAAAACTTTTCAAACTGGAAGATGCACTTCACTAATCTGACTGACCTGGCCCTCTTTTTTCTTTTCTTTTTTTTTTGAGCTATTGTCAGCAGTGTTCTCTGTGATCTATTTTGGCTTACGCTGCTTTTGGAAAATGCAGCCCTGGTTTTCAAATTCAACATGAACATCTGCAACAGACCACTGGAAAGGACAATTATCAGTGAATAGAAACTTAAATTTCAGTCTGTTCCTCACATATAGCTAATGTTTTTTTCTTCACAAGAATTGGAATATATTACACAAATCACATATGATACTTTAATGGTGCTTTTGTGTCAGTGTGTTCAGATTGAAAGCTCCAGTCCTCATTCATACCGTAGTAACCGCATGGAAGAAAGGTAATTCTTCAAAAAACTTATTTTGTGTTCTACAGGAGAAAGAAAGCCATGTGGGTTTGAAATGACATGAGGGTGAAATGAAGACAAAATATTAATTTTAGGCTGAATTATTCCTTTAAAATGCCATTTAAAATGGTCTGATTTGAATCTGTGGCTTAGAGTTCTTGCCCATGGATTGCAGTATTTGTAAATCTTGGAGGGAAATGAATTGAGTTTCAGAGCAGAGACTGAACCCCCAGAACTGCCACTTCAAAATCCTTCATCGCTCTGTCAGATGGGGTTGGTCTAATGTGCTCTAATGTCTTCCAAAAGGATGTTACTACAGGAAGGAAAACGAGGAGAGAGAAGTGGTCCCTGGGGTGTGTGTGTGTGAACCTTAAACGTGTGCATCAAAGCAGGCAATGGTTCAAAGAGATGTTGCAGTAAGCGCCGAAGTCTATCAATCAATAACATACTTCATTACATACTACACACATTTACCAAAGATAATCGTTCAAAAGTTTGAGGTTGGTAAGATTTGTAATGTTTTTAAAAGACATCTCTTTTGTTCATCAAGGTGTATTTGATCATACATACAGTAAAAACAGTAGTATTGTGAAATATTACTGCAGTTTAAAATGACTTTTCTATTTGAATATATTTTAAAATGTAATTTATTTCTGTGATGGCAAAACTGAATTTTCAGCAGCCATTACTTCAGTCTTCAGTGTCACATGACCCTTCAAAAATCATTTTGATATGCTGATTTGGCGCTCAAGTAGCATTTATTATTATTATCAATGTTGAAAACAGTTGTGCTTTTGTTCTCTCCAGTATTTCTTTATCTCCATCTGTTCTTACCATGGAATGCAATATCAATAACAGTGACCCTGAAAAGCTAAACTGCTAGATATTTTTCTTCCTTCGAACATATCTGTTACCATTTTGCTTAGTTGGCGGTATTTACGTTTTTATATTTGTTTATTGTCTGTCTAGCACAGTGTTAAGTGTGCGTCTGCTTCTCAAGAGACCAGCTGCAGGCGTTCTACGACACTTCCCATGTTCACAAACGCTCTCTCTATGGAGCTGAAGCTTCATTAGGTATTTAAGCTCTGTTGTATAGAGATGAGGTGAACAATGACTGATGATTGAGGCGTTTTATTTAACGCCAACACTTGGGGATAGTCAAGACTGAGTGATTCATGTATAATGAGTCTTTCTCTCACTCATTCACACATGCACTCACATAGACACACACACACGGATACATATAAACACCTTATACATTTTCCGATTCCTCCCCATGGTCCTTTCATCCTTCTCTCGCTCTGTAAACATGACAGAATTTAGTAGATGAACGAAGTTGAACTCATACAGTGTGGAGTAACACTCATGCTAATGACATTCCTGTACACATACACACACCTAGATAGTTACTGCTGTCTCTCAAAGCAACAGTTCACATAAAATTAATACATTTTGTCATTCACTCGCTCTGCTGTCATTCCAAACCCACCTGACTTTCTTTACTGTAAAAATGTTGCTGCAATTAGTTACAACTTAAAGGTGCAGTAGGAGATCTTGGAAAATGCTTTAGCCTGATAGCACTGAAAGCGAACGTCCCACCCTCCCTGCAATTGCCGTCCAAAGCTACACCCCCTAAAGACATGTACGCACACAGATCAGACGACCAGAGACAACATTACTACAATACATCATGTGTTATTCACCGGTGAGAAAACTTCACTGTACAGTTAGTAAAAGTACTACAATACCAGGAAAGAATCAGGTTTTTGATGCTTGCCTGGAATTCTCGCTCTGTCTGCGTAGCGTACGTGAATGTACTGATGTCGTATCCTGTCTGCGCGAACCAGGTGCGCAGAGGTATGCAAAATCACATGTTGACAGGCAGGTAGGAAAGCCGAACATTTCTTGGTCCTACACCTTCCACAGAATATATAAATACATATAAATATATTTAGACCACTTAACTTAATGATTGCTATCGGGATGATCATTTGATCATTTATGCATTTAGCAGACGCTTTTATCCGAAGTGACTTACATTGCATTCAAGTTACAGTTTTTACATTTTTATCAGCTCTTGCTTTCCCTGGGAATCGAAACCATGATTTTTGCATTGCTAGTGCCATGCTCTACTATTTGAGCTACAAGAAAGCTATGTGGGATGTGAAGAGACTTTCAACCTATTGCACCTTTAAATATCCAACGTAACTACACTTATAATTTTAAGTCAAGCACGAACACTTTAAGTTGAAACAACACATTATTACTTACTCTAATGTTAAATTTTAAGTTGTGATAACTAAATCACAGGTTTTGTTAAAGATATTTTGTAGACCGTCCATGCTGTTTTTTTGCTTAACTGTATTTTTATTAGGGAAAATGCACTAAAAGTCTTTAAAGGGTTAGTTGTGTAGGATGACGTAGGACACCGGCGCAGTGCATACACGTGTGAGTCTCACAAAAACCAATGTTTGTTTATGGGAGCAAAGGAAGAAAAATGTCCTTGCTTTAGCAAAGGAAAACCAGTCTTTTTTTGTTTGTTTGTTTTGTTCTCTCTCCGCATTCATCACGAATCACACAGCGCCAATGTCATCCGCCGGAAGGGCTTCTGCTTATGACAGTTAGATCAAGTGAGAGAGATGTGTTTATTACATTTGAAATATGGATATTTTTCTTACAAAAACACATGGATTCGCAACAGGAGGCCTTTATTCATCCCCCAGAGCCGTGTGAGGCACGTTTTTTTAAGGATTCGTGCACTTTATTTTACGTGTTTTGGACTGTTGAACAGAAACACCCGCTGACTGCAATGATAGAGCTTAGAAGAGCCAGCACCATTTTTAATATAACTACGATTAGATTCATCTGAAAGAATGAATGAAAGAAAGGATAATTTTCATTTTTGGGTGAACTAACCCTTTAAAATCACTATAATACCTTTGTATTAGCAAATCTCTAAAATATTCACTCTTTCATTTGCTTCTGTGTTCAATTCAAACAATGACATCTAGACACAACTAAGAATTATATCCTTTTTCCTTCAATAAAAATTAAAATGTTCAATATTTTTCTATAAACGAAGCTGCGAAATTAGAAACAAAATGCCAACTGCACCAAAAGCAAAGGAAGTCCTCTTTAAAACCCCTAACAGAATATATCCTTCCAGAGATTTTTAAAAATTTGGTCTAGATTTTAACAATGGCTCTTTTTGTGATGAATGGATTGAAACAACAGCACGTTTATTTTATGAATGCTGTTTGGGAGGATTTGCATTATACTGGTTATACGTTCCTCAATTTCTCTGAATAAAAAAAGGAAAATGTGATCTTTGGTATATTTGTGAAAGATGAAACCCATGATTTAGCAAGTAACAGTTATTATCCTTAGAAAAATATTTTTTACATAAGAATAGATTTCTGAAAACTTTACCAAATTTTTACATATTCCACAAGAAACTGTATCATTATTTCTCATTGTTGAAACTAATGAAGAAGAACGCCTTGAATTACTGTAATTTAATAGAGGAACTAGCATAAAAATTCATCTCGACACGACTATTGCACCAGGTTGAAGCCAATGTCTTAACTTCATTGGTTCTCAAGTCTTGTAACCAGTCAGCATTGATTTAAACTAATTTGCATTAAACTCAAACTCAATGGAGATTCAAGAGCGACAACCTGCTCCATTCCAAACATAATCTTGAAATGAAAAAATTGGTCAAATATTTTGCCAACACATGAATTTTCCCCCTTAAACATCACTCCAGTTTCTCTTCAGTGTAACCTCAGTATCCACTACACGCTCCAGCCAAATATTTTGATAACTGTCAGCGAATAACTTGCGCAGTAAATCTGCATCATGGCCAGATTTCAAACTTAGTTTATCTGATTCATCCACATATTCGCTCACGGTGCAGCCGGTCAGAGTTTTTCCAAACAAGCACAAAAATGCTTAATGTCTCCAAAATGCATCAAGCCTTCCTGTCAAGATGGTGGACAGAGTTCAGTCCGAGTGTCTGTGGCGGAAAGAAAACAAGTTGAGTGTTTGAGCTACACTTCTTAGGAAACCTCCTCGGGTCAAAGGTCAAACTATCTCTCAGAGCGTGTATCTATTCCAGTCCCTCTGTACAAGTTCTCTGCATCTTTTGCTTTGTTCCTTTTAGTTGCTCATGTTTATCTTGAAATAATGAAATATTAGCTATTTTAATCTCATTGAATGCCTCATAGATTTGTATAGATGGATTTGGCACACAAGACCTGTTTGACACACAAGAGAAGTGTTTGAAAGGAAATAAGGAGTGTTATACAGTTGGAGTGGATGTGGTGTGTGTCTGCATGCACGTGTATTTGTGTAAGAAAGCTTTCAATCTATCATTTTACTGACAGTATGATGGTTCTTATCTCTTTTCCTCGTGATTAAAGATAATAAACGCATATGCGCTTCCCTTGTGTCTTTTTCTTTACAGTCTCTCATTCATCTATCTGGTCGACACACACACAGGTGTCTGAGAGGGGTTAATGCATACGTGCAGTCTCTCATCCATACACAGCTGCGCAGATAACTTTTAACCCACACTCTACACACACACATTCAGCATGATGGATCAGTTATCAGAGGCGGTTGGCAGATGAAAGTGCAGTTCTTCTCATTTTAAAGACGACGAAAAGTAACTTAAATATGAGAGAGAGAGTAAAAAACAAGGATATGCTGGATAGGATGACTGCTTAGGCAAGCACAAATCTGGCTTTGATTGAGGCCAAATTGGAAAATTCAACTTTTATAATCATCTTTTCCCATTCATTGCTTTCTAAACATCTTGTTCTCATTGAGAAAGAGTTTCTAAGGGATGCAGAGAACATGAATCATTTATTTAGCCTATTTTAGTCACCTAAAACAAAACCATTTTCTCTCTTCTCTTGTAACAGAAATCTTTTAAAAATCTTTTAATGACATTTACATATAGGTGCAATAATCCAGCAAAAAGATAAAACAGTTGTTCAAAATAAAAGTTATTTACCCTGATTCTGTATGCTTATGCTGTTATGCAAACCTTTGCATTTGTATATTGTTTAATATGCCATTCAATGTAGAACCAAGGACTTATAACTTTGCAGTTATTGACAGAATACTGACGGAGTAAAAGAAACAATTTCTTATACAGTTTCAAACGTTTATATTACAGCATAACTATGGGATTCTCTACATATATATACATACACAAACATCTATATTTTTAGAACAGTAATTTATTAAATATACTTTAATAAATATATTGTTTAATAACTATATTTCATAACTTTCATTTATGCAGTTCATGTATATAATATACACTACATTTATGTAATTTAGTACTGTAATAATTGTAAAGAAATAACAGTGTAAAAATTATGTATATTGTTTTATAAGTGCTGTCAAATGAACCCAAAATAAAAGTTTTTTTACATAATATATGAGTGTGTACTCTGTATATTTATTAAGTATATATACACATACAAACACATGCATGTATATATTTAAGAAATATATGCTGTTTATTTATTAAATATATTTTTATATAATATAAAATATAATAATGTAAATATATAAATGTATAAATGTATATACATGTAAATATTTTCAAAATATATACATGCATGTGTGTGTATTTATATATACATAATAAATAAACAGTACACATATATGTATATATAGTATGTAAACAAAAATCTCTTATTTTGGATGCAATTAATCATGATTAATCGTTTGACAGCACTAATATAGATAGATAGATAGATAGATAGATAGATAGATAGATAGATAGATAGATAGATAGATAGATAGATAGATAGATAGATAGATAGATAGATAGATAGATAGATAGATAGATAGATAGATAGATATAGTTAACATTTTTATATTTTTAAATAATTTATTAAATTTATTTAAATTTATTAAAATGTCTGTGTATAATTTATAAAAGTATAATACATTTAAATTATTTAATAAATACTTAATACCCATTATATATATATATATATATATATATATATATATATATATATTATAAAATTTGCATATTGTTATATATAAAGTAAACACATTTTTAATAAAAAATTATATATATATATAGTTTAGAATTAAATAATTTCCAATTGATTAAAAGATTTGTGATACAAGATTTCTAATTCATGCAAATACAGTGAGAGAGAGAAAGTAAGAGGGTTCCTGAACTCATGCAGTCACCCACGCATTGTAACAGGATATGAAACTTAAGAGGAGAAATATAACTCTCATGTGAATGAGTCTGATGATTAATCTCTCTCTGTTGGGGTCACTCACATATTTGAAAGATTTTTATTGGTTATGGTTTTGAGTTTTAATAACATCCTCAGATCTAAGAGGTGAATTGTTGTGTCATCTGACCGTTACGTTCATTATGCTCTGGATCGTTATGATTTCAAATGAGGGCTGCCATGACAATGATGAAGGATTCTTTTCTAGGAATTCTTTTTCTAAAACGGTCCAGCCTTTGGCTGACTTACACAGGCCAACATTAAAACACACACACACACACACACAAATACAAAACACTGTAAACAAGCACAGAGAGAATATAAAGGTCATACACTGGAACAAAAGCTAAAAATAATCTTTCAGAAATTAACCAAGTATCACCAGCATAAACTGCATTATAACTTGTGTTGGATAAAACTTCAACGCACTACCCCCTGTAAACATAACACTCTCGTTACATGTGCACTTTACCGCATCAGACAGTGACGTATGTGTCTGAGGTCAAACAGTCATTCACCATCTTATCTGTACTGTCTCACCACCTCGGTCACTCACTGGGGTTCACCAGACCACAGATATTTTGGTACTTCCAAGAAAACAAAATCTTGTACAATCCCAGCCAGGGATCACTTACACTTCATATGCGTGGTCACTGACTGGCAACATGCCATACAAACCACCTTGTCTTTAATAGTGATTAAAACAGAGGTTGCACACTGGGCACATACACACTATACTGCTAAATACAGTCATCACTCTTCTTCTGACTGCTTAATCACAATCTGTACACACAAACATTTTTCACACTACATTTAACCTAACATTCGGATAAAGACCAGGGTTAGCGCAGGGTAACTACCGCTTTACCATGGGTTCTAAAGCATAACAGTGTAAAACAATGAGGTGCGAGACTATTACAGCGAGTCATTTAGCAAAAAACAACTAATCATAAACTGCCTTTTTTACTACCATTTATTTTTTTTTGTATATTTTTAAAAGAAGTCTCTTATGCTCAATAACGCTGCATTTATTTGCTCAAAAATACAGTAGAACTGTAATACTGTTACTGTAAAATATTATAGCAATTTAAAATATCTATGTACATTTTATTCTATGTTTTAAAATGTAATTTATTCCTGTGATGGCAAAGCTTAATTTTCAGCAGCCATTAGTATGCCGCTTAATATTTTTGTTGAAAAGATTATACATTTTATAGGATAACAAAGTAAATGTCGTTACTGTCAATTTTGATCAGTTTGTGCCCTTGCTAAATAAAAGTATTCATTTTTATACAAAAAAATCAAAATTGAACAGTAATGTACATATGCAAATAAGAATAATATACACTTTGAAATAACAAAATCTGAGGAATAACTCCTAACTAGAGCAGATATTGCCTTTTTATGAGTTTTTGATAAACGATGTGTAATCAGTTTTTAATTAATTGCTATAGTATAGTACAAAGTGTTTGACAAAATACAATAAAAACATATGCATTATGAATATTTTACTAATAATAATAATAATAATAATAATTGTTATTTACACAAAGTTTTTGTGATCTAAATACAAACTAACTGTTAAGATACACATTTAAAATAACATATTATTAAAAATAATAATACTGGCCAAATCGATTATGGGTTTATCTCTACTACTAACTAACTAAAATCGAACAAGATAACCCAGAATACAATAAATTTAACATTTTAAGATGCAAAAGCCCAATAGACTGACAACAACATTGTATACCCGAATTTACTCCCGAAAAAAAATAAATCAGATACTGACAGCCAATTCAACACAAAATTTATTAAATGTCTACAGAACAAGATTGAATAACTAGCTCATAAAAACAGTGATTTTACTCTTTTTTGGGCAATGATTGTTCTCTTGAGGCACAGTGCTATAAAATATTAAACAAACAGCCAAAACTTTGCGAGTTTGGGAAAGTAGGAGTGACTCCTGCAGTCCATCCACACACATGCAGCATTAACTAATGCTTTTGTCACTCGCAAAATTTGCAGTGCATACGTGGCACAAACTCATGTTTAGTTCCACAGTGCAAGATGTAGTAGATTTACAAAAAGTGTCCAGCTTTGTTATTTTTTGAGCAGTTGAACTCAGAGGAGAAGCCCTCACATAAAAACACTCGAGCCTGAGTGACAGCAGAGGTCAGGGAGAGCTGTGACATCACTCACAGTTTTAGGGGCCCGACTGACGTCATGGCCTTTCCCTCCCGCTTTTTATCAGTTTATTTATCTCAAGGAGAGGATGAGAGAAAGATAGAGAGGCAGAGAGGAGAAGAGAGAGGTGTTTGTGATGAGAGAGGCTCGTCTTTATAAACACATCTTCATTGCCTTTCTGGCTCAGTCCAAACACAGCCAGAGCACCACACCCAAGCACTCCATCGCCATTGAAACCAGCTGACCTCTGACCTCCATCTTCACCTGTGCCAGCTCCTTGACCAAGCCTGAACTTCCTGTTTATGAGGATTTAACAGAAATGCCACAGAGAAGCAGGTAGGTTAGGAGTCAATGGCTTTTAAATGGCTTACAAAATAGCTTAAAAATATCCAGTAGTTACTGAATATTAAAATACTTTCTTCTATCCGATCTTAATGTGGCAAGACAAATATAAGTAAGCAATTCAAAGGGTGATATCCCGAAACGTGTAAATACATTGGCGCTATAAAAACACCGCTCTGTTTGTCTGAACATCCAAAACAAGCCAACAACAGCAACACTGGCTTAACCAATGGCGTGTGATTGGGGGCGGTACCATCTGATTAGTCAGCCAATAGCAGAAACCGGTTTGAAAACGCATTCCTTATCCAAATGTCCCAGTGGTCTTGGACACTTGAGAGTGCGTGCACACGACAGGAAGTAAGTGCGCAAGACTGTCCCAGGTCTTAAAAACGCCAAAGCACAGTGCCCTAAACACACACTAAATCCACACTATCTTGAAAACCGCTCCGGAGTGCTATTCGAAGCTTAGCGTATCCCATCATGCATCGTGATCTGGAAGTAAATTGTGAGACTTTTTGCAGAGATCTCACAAGAGGTCACGGAAACCTTTCCAATGTAAGTTAAAAAATTTGATATTACAAATAATTTGGTAGTAACACATGGTGTTGCATGTTTTATTGGTGCAAAGATAAGTTATTTTTGTACAACATCTGCTTTTTAATTATTTAATTAGAAGCACCACAAATTAAATTGTGCCATTTGTTATAGGGACTACGGAACAGACATTTAGAAGTTTATTTTAAAATGAAAAGTATAAATACTCTGTATTTTTACAACACTATAAGTGTGTCCCATCAGGTAATGAAAAGACACACACTTCTGGTCTTCATGCTCACTTGAACATTTGGGCCCAAATACAGGAAATACGTCAAGTTGTGAAGTGGTCATGTGCAAAGGCCGCAATTTGGACAGGGCATAAGTCACTATTTTCCCATTTCACCAATCCCATTCCATTTCATTTATTTTAATTATTTTACACATTTTGGGATTTAATAGAGTAAGAAGCTGATTCTTATGTAAATGATTGAACTACATTTAAGCACTGATCAGCAAACTTGTGGTAGAAGTAAGCAGTGTGTGTCGATGGTCGTGTGTGATTTAGCTGGTAAGAATGGATGATGTAAACACATGGAAGTTCCCAGATCTGTGTTTATGGCTGAGACAGAGTCTGTTCTCTCACACTCAGATCCTACGTCTGCTCTTTTTACGGCTTAGTGCTGAAACACCAGACACTCCAGTGAGCATAAATCTACTGCCTTTAAATCACTTGTAGAAAATAAACCAGTGCATAGAGCAGGTGTGTGTATCTTTCTCTCTGACTGTGGTTGTCTCTCTTTCTTTTTTATATCACTTTATCTTCCTCAGTCCTGCACTCTCTTCCTGCTCTCTTTTCTGCTTTGCCAGATGTGATAAAGATGTAGAGATCTGAGAAGTCTCGCTCTCTATGAGTTTACGGCACAATTGCTCACAAAGCTGGGAAGTTTTTCCATAAATTGCTTCTTTATTTACAAGCTATCAGGAAACATCACATGTTGGCTGATTTATATTGCACAAAGTCAAGGAAAGAGGAAAAAGTAGTAGGAAATGATCAAACTGTTAAAAATGTTTTTTTTTAATTATGTGAGATTAAGGTGAACAGCACTTTTCAAGTGATGTAGGAATGTATAATTTGTAATTATATAGAAAATGTATGTATAATAAATTATATTATTATAATGTAAAAAAGTGTATATTCTAATTATTGCATTATGTTCGATAAAAATAACAACATACACATTCATTGCAACCTCTATGCCACAGTTTGAGAAGCTTTTCCCATTAAAATAATAATAAAATAATGTCACATAATATAATTTCACATTGAAAGAATTCAATCAGTTTGGTGAAAAACACGGCCTAGAAATAAAATAAAATAAAATAAAAAATTAAGTCCCCAAAGTAACGGTGCATTAAGTATCTGGTTAGTAACAATACCTTTACGTTATCGGATCACCACTCACTTGATCTAAATATGTGAAACCGCACTACGCCCATTCCTGTTCTGGTGGCCTGAGGAAGAGCTGATTACTGGAAGTGGTTTTATGCACATTACTTCATTTATTTACCTGAAAGCCCTTGAGATAAAGCTGTAAAAACAAGGCCAAAAGCATTTTCATCTGTAAAGAAGAGAATCTCTGAGATGGCTGCTCCCCAACGCGTATCATTACCCAGAATGCATTACTGTAGCGCAGCAATCCCAGTGTTTGGTTCCTGTGATTTCTGCCCAATGTAAACATGGAGTGAAGGGTCATGCTCCACCCCTCCTTGTTTACAAATCGCCCTCATTACCTCAGCAACACATCCAACAGTACAAACAATGTTTAATATGACATGGCGTTTCAGCATCTCTGTCTTCAAACTAGACAAAGAGGCGTCCAGATGCATTTGATTTTACTTTTACAAGGGTTCTAAAGGGTTCCAGAACTCACATCCTCCTGCAAGCTTACGCCGTCCAATGCCCCTCGTCTAACCCCAGACACTCTCCAACGAAACCGACCCTTTCTTAACCTGCGCGACCTTTAATGTCCTCTGTACTAGCGCAATATGCAAATGGTGCGTCATGCTGGTATTAAGCCATCGAGCTGTGTTTATGCTGTTTGGCAGAGTAGATAACAGCGATAGCACTTCCTTTTTCTGACCTCCAGAGCGGTAAACAAGAATGATGGCTCTGGAATCGACTGGAGTAAAAGCAATGGTTATTTTTTTCCCCATCCAAAAGATGAGCGGATAGGAGAACAGAAGATCCGAGAGGATCTTGGTGGTCTGGGCCAGGCAGGGCTCATAGAGGAGCAAGGGAGTGATGGAGAATGTGTTTACTCTGCCTGTTCTGTCTGTTTATGTATCTTCTATCTTAATGAACAACGTATTATTTCTCTCAGGAAGAGAATTTCAGTGATGCTAAGGTCTATTTTATAGTCTATAAACACACTTAAGTCTCTGAAGTTGCAGTGCGGCAGGGGGCGCGGCAGACGTCGCTTGTGGTCTGACACTGCGCTAACCTGCTTTAAATCTCAAGCTTTATAGTAAACAGCTCTGGACATCTCTACAGGGCTTTCCACACACAATTTATTTTATTTACTTCAGTATATTTCTGCCAGAGAGGCCCTTGAGATTTCACAAAGCCTATCTGGTAACCAAGGAGGAACCAAACAACAGCACTGAATCACTCTAAAGCTATTGTGCTGTTTTGCTTGGAAAACATCCAGTTTGGACAGAGAGTCAAGGGTCTTAGAGTGCAACAGAGTTCAGGCGAGCCCAAATTAGCAAAATCAGAATGACTCGGTAAACGCTTTGGAATGAAAAATTAGGGACGGATGAAAGTAAAATTGCCTTTGGGGTTTAATTGACATTTAAAGGAATAGTTCACTTAAAAATGGAAATTTGCTGAAAATGTACTCACCCTCAGGCTATCCAAGATGTAGATGAGTTTGTTTCTGAATCAGAACACATTTGGAGAAATTTAGCATCACATCACTTGCTCACCAATGAATCCTCAGCAGTGAATGGGTGCCGTCAGAATGAGCTGGTAAAAACACTAATCCACAATTAATCCACACTCCAGTCCATCAATTAACATCTTGTGAAGCAATAAACTGTGTGTTTGTATGAAACAAATCCATCATTAAGATGTTTTTAACTGTTGCTTCTGGACAAAATATGAGCAAATAGTCCATAATAATACTTTCTCAAAAAGTCCACCCCCTATTGTCCTCCCACATCTAAATCCACAGACACATTTGTTTAGAACTGTTTTCAATTGTAAACAGCTTGTTCTGTGCATATTTCTCTCTTGATTCAGACGAGACAATGTTTCACTGCAGAAGATAATATTATGGATAGTTCACTCATATTTTTAACTGGAAACAGTGGTTTGAAGTTAAAAATGTCTTTATGGTGGATTTGTTTCTTATAAACACACAGCTTTTCACAAGATGTTAAATGATGGACTTTTACTGCACTGGACATTAACTGCAGAGGATCCATTGGTGAGCAAGTGATTAAATGCTAAATTTCTCTAATCATCATTGATTCTGTTATCTCCTGTTTATCACTATGAGTCTGCTTTGAAATAATCTGTATTGTTTAAAGCACTATAAAAATGAAGGTAACTTGCCTTTCGTCCAGGGACTTTACTGTTAGTATCATATTATGTAAATTAGATTTATCTGAGGCTGGTTCAGCGCATAATCTAGGTGTCACAAGTTCATTTACTGAAAGTGCTGAAGGTCCATTCAGACAGCTGAAAACCCTCAGTTATATCCTTTTCTCCTAGTCATGCCAGAGTGGCTACTTCAATTTTGCTGTCACCTTTCCAGAAACCGCAAAACCACTAACAATGCTTTCTGTCCAGATGTGTCCACTTCGGACAAAAACTGCTGACCCCCTTAAACCTGGACCTGAGACAGGACAAAATAAACACAGCCGTGGAAAGCTGTGAATAATATCTCGGGGGAAAAAAAGTGTCGGACACAATGTAGTGCTGGACGATACCGTCGGACTCATGGACAGATGGCCAATGTACAATTTTTACTAAGTATAGGGGAGACTGTAAGAGCAATTGTTTAAGTGTTAAGTAATTACTTTGGAGTTCAACATATTCAGAGGTATTCATGGTTTAACAACTTCGGGTACAAAAGAAGTATACAAATAACATTTATTTCAGTGGAAGCATGAAATCATACTACATTTCAAACTGATAGTCAGCTTCGTCTAGTGAACTCTCGACGTCTGCAAATGTGTTTACAACAAAACCATATTTCATAGTATGTTACCCATATTCATATATTAAATGCAGCAGCCCTATTGTTTTTCTAGAGTAATTATATAATAAAAATAAAAATCCCAGTGAGATGGAATTCATGTAGCGAGATTGTGACAGAAAATAAGCACAGTGAGTTAAAATGAAACTTTAATACCCTCTGGCCCTCTTCATTTAGGAGTCACACTTGCCTCCTTTGCGGTCAAAAGTGACCGAAGCCTTGGAAAGTAACTTTTGTTTTTTTTTTCAGGAAAATCAATGTAATATATTTTTGTTCAATAATATTTTTTGATTATTATTTATGATTCTGAGGGAATTTTATGATCTTATGCAATATTTATACAATTTTAATGAGCTATTTTCTCCAATAGAATTAATATATTTTTTTTATTTCTTTATTTATTTACTATTTTTTAATAAATGCAATATTTCACATTAAAATAGAGTGAAGGCATTTAAAATCCATTTTTTTGAACTGAGAATTGGGCCATCTGGAGGCATTAAAAAAAGAAAAACTTTTGTAATGTTGCGTAACCTCTTGTATTAGGACCCTATATAGATATATATAGAGGCTTTTGGATTCCTGTTGTTTTTTTAGACATCATTTATTCATTTTTTTAGGTTTTGCTATTAGATATATATCTAGACATTCTAAAAGACTACTTTTTGTCAAGGTTTAGATATTTTTGGTTAGATAAGTATCAGGTTTTACATTATGATTACAGTAAAACATTAAAATGTTGTTAGAAAGGGAACACATAGAAATAATTTTTGTTACTCAGTATTTGATAATTAACAACAAAACAACAAAATAAGGAATAGATAGTGATAATTCAAAACACTTTATACAAACATTTTGTAACTAATTGATATTTTATTAAATGTAATTCAATAAATGTTAACATATTTTCAAAATTTGCTCTGTTGCAGTCTTACCAGTTCATATGTATGTGTGTGTGTGTGTGTGTGTGTGTGTGTGTGTGTGTGTGTGTGTGTGTGTGTGTGTGTGTGTGTGTGTGTGTGTGTGTGTGTGTGTGTGTGTGTGTGTGTGTGTGTGTGTGTGTGTGTGTGTGTGTGTGTGTCTGTCTATGTTGCACTCCTAATATTCTAGAGAGTCACCCCTTGATTGCTGCACACTTTTTTCTGACCAGTGCCTGATTTGTGGTTTTTAACACCAAAAGATTTGGTGTTCACATTTTTTCATATTTCCCATTCATCTCCTATGTCGGTCATTGTTGACCACGAAGAAGTCAAGTGTGACTATTTTATTTTTACCCTTTAACATATCTGAATCATGTCCATGATTTTTTTTGTGTGTTCATATTGCTAATGTGACAAAAGTCACCAAGTGCCATCTCATTCCGATGAAGCTAAGATTTTTAAAATTTCAAAATATAAAATTTTTCAGTCAAAAATGACCGAAGAGGGCCAGAGGGTTAAAAGTCACCTGTGTCTTTGTAATCTCCTAGCAGATGAAATGGAAAGAGGGCCTTTTAGGATGAAGGCTGACTTTGATATTGCCTGATTAAAAAAAAAAAATTAAAGTAATATAAAAGTAAAATAAAAGTGTCTGAACAAAATGTGCTGACAAAACATAAAACATTATTTTAAAAAGTCTTGTAGAAATTACCTATATGTTTTGTTATTGTTGTTTTGGACATATATGTAAAGTTTTTTAAGGATTCATATTTATTTTCTGTTTATTTAAGTCTACCTTCTAATTCAATAAATTTGAATTTACATGAAATATAGTTTTTCGCCAGAAATGTTGCCATTTTAACTAATGGCAGGTAAAGTTGTGGGACATATTTGGCCCATGAGAGGGGTATTTTAACATTCTGATTATTAAATTCAATATCATTATCCAATTTTAAAATATGCAAAGTATATTATTATTATTGGCACAGATGAATGTTTCTTGTACCAAAAGATGACACTAGTAGGCCGTCAGTTTTGAAGGAAAATGCATGTTCTAATCTACATTAAAACTTGTGTCGCGTATTTTCTCCCGTCCGTGTGGAGGCGCTGTAGTGTGTTTGAACGGACAGTTTCTCATCTCGCGCAGGAACTGAGGCATCCTTGACAACAATCGCCGGTTGTCTGCTGTTTATGTGTTGACGCTTTTGTTTACTTTTGATGTCTCTCCAATCGTTACTTTTATTCATATAGATTTTAAAACATTTAAACACGCGTTTTAAGATCGTCTAACCACGTTTTATAATAATAAGATTCTCTCGGACGCACCGTTTGACTCCCATATCAGTCAAGTAAGTGAAAGTTTATTAGCTCAGAGTGTTTGCTAGTCATTTAGTTATTATCTAAACCTCTCTGTGTTGTTTAAACTAATTTATGGTCGCTTTTGCATGCATATTGACATTTATCTCTAACGGTGCAGCTGTTATTTAGTGTTTGAGCTGAAATAGCTAGCATGCACTTTTAATGTTATTGTCTCCTGGTGATGCCTGTGTTTCTTTAATTTGTGATGAAATTAAATATTTTACAATGAAACGTAAATCAATTTCTTAGGAGTTGCTGCGTTGTTGTTTTGTAATTTAATCTGTTCTAAATTAGTGGACACGGCTTGTATGCTAAAATAGAGTATGTAAAATAATGGCTGCTTTGGTATTTTTCAAGTAGGCACCTCAGCAGCTAAACTTGCGAACTTTTTCACTTTAGTACATAGAAGTAGTCATTTTAACAGATGCTTTTATCCAGTGTGACTTAAGAGTGCGTTTATTACAGGGATCATTCCCCATTGAAACGCTGGGGTTAAGTGCCTTTGTTTGAAGCACAATGGTCATAGTTAATGAATCACCACCTATTGTGGGTATTAAACCTAGATAACATTTGGTTACCAGTCATTTAAGACAGGTACAACTTAGCTTTAGCTAACATCAAAATGTAACGTAACACCACCCAGTACCTGGAGTAAAATTCTTACATTTATGTGTTTTGCAGGTTTTGTTTTGTAACGTGACATGCATCTGTAAAAGGGTTGTCAAGCTTAAAACATCTACAGCGGCTCCATGGACCCCAGTAATGATGTGGCGCTTGATATCATCATTACCAATGTCGTATCTGTCTTCAGAACCAGGTGCCATCTAAACCTGCGTACCATCGGCCTAGAGGGGTCTAATGTCATCTACAAGCCTGAAGTGGGAGTAAGTCTAGACAATTAGACCTTTGGAGATGAGTTGTTATACTGAAGCACCTATATGCTGGATTTACATATGTTAGCATGGAAAGATTAGTAACAGTTTTAGTATGGCCTGGCTTAAACACTTAAATTAATTCATTTCGTCATCACTAATCGTCACTCAAATTATGTATAAATGTTATTGTCTCAACCTACTTACCAAAATTTAAGTCATGTCTAAATGCAATTTAAAACACTTTTTAAATTTGTGTGATTTTAGTCTTTTCAAACTTTTCCAAAAATTTTTAAATGCATAAAGTTATCAACTTTCAAACAAATGTTTGTTTGATCATTTTTATTAAAATAGGTAACAGAGTTGAATGGTTAAAGGGATAGTTCACCCAAAAATGAAAATTTGATGTTTATCTGGTTACCCCCAGGGCATCCAAGATGTAGGTGACTTCGTTTCTTCAGTAGAACACAAACGAAGATTTTTAGCTCAAACTGTTGCAGTCTGTTAGTCCTATAATGCCCGTCAATGGGCACACAATCTTTGAGAAAAAAAAAAACATGCACACACAAATCCAAATTAAACCTTGCGGCTCGTGACGATACATTGATGTCCTAAGACACAAAACGGTCAGTTTGTGTGAGAAACTGAACAGTATTTATATCATTTTTTACCTCTGATACACCGCAATGTCCAACCATCCTGAGCTCATCCACAACATCCAGCGCGTGACGCATCAGCGGTTCTGGAACATAGGCATATATACATAGATATATACGTAGATCCTTATGTATCGTGGCCCATAGAAACCGGCGCTAATGAGGCATCTATGTATGTATATCTATGTGCCAGAGCAGGTTGACGCGTCACGCACCGGATGTTTTAACAGTCGGACATTGAGGTTTATCAGAGGTAAATAATGATATAAATACTGTTCAGTTTCTCGCACAAACCGATTGTTTCGTGTCTTAGGACATCAATGTATTGTCACGAGCTGCAAGGTTTAATTTGGACTTATGTGTGCATGTTTTTTTTCTCCCAAGGATTGTGTGCCCATTGACGGGCATTATAGGACTAACAGACTGCAACAGTTTTAGTTAAAAATCTTCGTTTGTGTTCTACTGAAGAAACAAAGTCACCTACATCTTGGAGGCCCTGGGGGTAAGCAGGCAAACATCAAATTTTCATTTTTGGGTGAACTATCCCTTTAAGCCTGATGAATGTGGCTAACATATGTGACCCTGGACCACAAAACCAGTCCTAAGGGTCAGTTTATTGAAATTGAGATTTATACATCATCTGAACATCATCTCATTTTTTTTTATGATAGGACAATATTTGGCTGAGATACAATTATTTGAAAATCTGGAATCTGAGGGTTAAATTAAAATATTGAGAAAATCGCCTTTAAAGTTATCCAAATAAAGTCCTTAGCAATGCATATTACTAATTACTAATACTAATCAAAAATTAAGTTTTGATATATTTATGGTAGGAAATACACAAAATATCTTCATGAAACATGATCTTTTCTTAATATCCAAAAGAAAAATTGATAATTTTGACCCATACATTTTGTTGGCTATTGCTACAAATATACCCATACTAGTTTTGTGGTCCAGGGTCACATATTTGAGAAACAAAATGAGAAGATTTGCAGGAGAAAGGGTCCAGTTGATGTTATTCATTTTTTGAAGACTTGCAACTTTTCCTGCTATGTCAGTTGTGTTACACAATCGCTTAATATGTCTAGTGTTTTTATTACAAAACATGCATTTTGTCCCTTACAGCTTAAAAATAATGTAATGGGACACCAACATGTACACAATTCATGGAAAGTGCCATCATGTTTTCACCTTTTGCTCAAAATCATCAGTATTAATCCGTATATGGCCAATCATTAACGCATGTTGTTGCTTATGTTTTGTGGATGTTTTTCCAGAAAGTCCTGATGAAGCTGCGGAAACCACGGATCACTGCCTCTATATGGTCATCAGGGAAAATTATTTGCACTGGAGCAACAAGGTCTTACTAAAATCTGCTTTTCAATTCTCAGAATATTAATAAGCCAAAAGTTGTCTGTGCAACTGAAATTATCAATGTCTTCTAAAATCCTATCTTTTTTCTATCTGGTGAATTTCATGCATGCTTATTTTTGTTTAGTGAGGAAGAAGCCAAACTAGGTGCTCGACGGTTGGCCCGCTGCCTTCAGAAGATTGGATTCAAGGTGTCTAAATTGATTAATAGCTATTGTAAACAGCTTTGTAGAACTTCTGAATGGTGTATTAGTGTTATAATCTCATCTGCAGGTGAGATTCTCGGACTTTAAGGTTGTCAATGTGTTGGCGGTGTGCTCCTTGCCTTTTCAAATCCGTCTCATTGAGTTCACTAAGAATAACCGACCTATTGCCAGGTAAGACGTTATATTTGCTCTCATGGTGTTCTCAAACTCCACAGAAATTTCATTATACCTAATGCATTTTAATAGCATGTGCATTTGTGTTGTGGATGGCTAGTATTAATGAAAGCAATTAAGAGACAATGGAGTGGCATTGTAAACATACAATTTGTGCTCGTGCTCGTTTACATTTGGTATCAACATCCGTTTTGGGCCAATTTGACAACTGGTCAGTGGTAAATACAGGTTTAAACAGTTAGTGATTGATGTAGTGGTGAAATCAGAGACCTTCCCTTCAATGAAATCCAGTCACAAGTGGTCACAGGAGGCACATTTGAGATGCATGTTAATACCAGCTGTGAACAGTAATGTGCCTCGCCTGACCACTTGTGATCGGATTGCCAGAGACGGATGTTAACACCGGCTCCAAAGGAACCTTAAGGGTCTATAAAAGGGGAACAGTGTTCTCTAGTGGTGAAATGGTGAATTGGTGAATTGAGCAATCTCAAAATATGCCAAGGAACATGTTCTCCTACAGCCGTATTGCAGGTCTCATCAGGTCTCATTTGTGTCTGTGTGTATCTTTAGCTATGAACCCGAGATCCATCCTGCTGCGTCATACAGAATTAAAAACCTCAGGAGTACAGTGCAGGTGTTTTCCACAGGCAATATCACTGTTACAGGTAAATCACTCATACAGCATTCGCTCAGTATCATTTTCACTACCGTAAGCTGGGTTTATCTGGAATGTACTGCAAACATCTGGACAGTTGAAGAACCTTTGAATACAATGCCAGTCTGTAATATTTAATGAATTCGTATGAAAACTACCAATAAACATGGCTTCAGTGTTACGTAAAATTTTTAAATGACCAAGACTTAAGTGCTTGCCTCTATAGAGCTCATACAGATTATTGCGTTAATAAGAATTATTCCCAGATTATTTAGCCACATTACATTAAAGGCAGCCCACAGGACTCCAGCTGTGTAAATCATGAAGGTCTGGATATGAGCAAAGATAATATAGTAAGCTACAATGAGGCTCTGGAGTCTTTTTATTTGTTTAAGATTTAAATGTTTTTATTCATGCGAGATATTAATTAATAATTGCCTTAGTGTTGTTATATGTGCAGAAAATATTAAATAATATTGTAGCATATTTTACTTAATATAATAATAGATAAAACATTTCAGCTTAACGTTTCTAGGTCTAATTTAAAAAAATATTTAATTTCTTAATTTTTTTTTTAACTTTATTTTTACTCAGTAATATTTTTGCATGTTTTGAGTTGGATCAATTTTATTTTATATTGAAGTGTAAACCTATTTAAGAATCCTTTCATGATTTCTGCATGAAAACATTTTCACAAATATAACCATGAATAATTAATGCAACCCACTGTTTAGTACCTGTTTTCTTGTAAAACGAAAAGCTGAACTAATGTTAGATCTTATCCTATCAATGACCGTCTTTCCCTCTCTCTAGGACCAAATGTGCAGAGCGTGGCGTCCGCTGTGGAGCAGATTTATCCCCTGCTGTTTGAGTGTCAGAAAACACTGTCATAAACCACACAAACACACACACACGTAGGCACCGGTTTGAAATTAAAAGCACCTTATCATTGAATGTTTTAAGGCTTGTAACTGTTGTACTGTATGTGTCTCCAAGGCAGCTTTTGCCATTTCACGTCCAAGCGGGTCTGGGTCGTGTGTTTTCAGAGTCATGCCTTTGAACCTTGACTTTGGTGTTCGGACCCCATGTTGATTAATGACAACCTCTTAACGCTCAGAAGAGGACCATTAGTGCATTGACATTGTGTTGCTGACATTGTGTAGTTTATAAACACTTGAATTAACTGTATTATATAATGCATGGACACCAAAGTAAAACCTTGTCAAGCAGTGACATTTAAGGATCGCGTTTTACTGAAACTTCTTGGAAATTTTAGCTAATTTGATTCTAGTAACATCTTTGGAGCTCTTTTATTGATACTATATAAGCCGGAAGCAAGAAATTAAAGGGCAAACACTTCACATTTAAACAGCAGGTGATGTATATATCTGGTGTATACTGTGGACAAGAACACTCTGGGTTGTGAAGGAGTTGTTGGTTCATATGTTTATGTAGTATGTGAAAACTTTTGTATTTTATAATAAACAAAATAAAATAATCCCTATATTAAGTCATTGCGTCTGTGTCTGTGCAAGAGGAATACTCATATTTAGGCCCAAAGGTCATTCACAAAGTACTGCATGTCCACTGCCTCACTTAATAGTTTTGTAACTATTTTATGTTTAATTTGATTATTCTTTCATCTTTAATGCTTTTATCATGTTTAAATTCATTCTTTAATTTTATCGTTTAAATTTCATCTGCACAAACAAGTTTAGGCCATTCATATTCTAACTCTATGCAAATTAGTCACAATGGGCTGTTTGAAACGCAGTTATAAGCATAGAGAAAGGGGGGAAAAAAGTTATTTACGTAGTACTCATTTTTCCATGTGTGTGTGTATATATATATATATATATATATATATATATATAATTTGTTTTGTTTTTTTGACGCTCTTCTGTGGTTTTTTGACGCTTCTGATCGTGTAGCCGCCTCAGCGGAAATTAAAATATTTGGCGCGAGTAAATCAATCATCTTTTTGTATTTACTAAATATAGTGCGGGAAAAAACATGGATAAACTTTAGAAGGTCATAAAAGATAAAATACAACTTACTGAAACGTATCATGCCTCATGTATTCGCTCAATAAGTGTTTGAACCACCGTCGACAAAACAGCTCGTGAACAACAGGTCAGGTGACATTACATGTACCTCAGGGAAGTCATTTAATTTACATAATTCGCTGGCTAACTGGGGGAAAAATCTATGGAAAAACATATAGCTGCAATCTTAACTTTATTTTTGTTTTATAATCATCAATTGTGTTTTTAATTAATTCTGTCAAAAATTTCAATGCAAAAAAACACAACTTGTGTTTTCAAGACAAAACGAGCAAGAGACAAGATGTGATTTTTGACTAAAATCACATATTTTTGAATGAACAAAATCTAATTTTGTAATATTACATATTACATTGCTGATTTGCAATTGTGGCACCTGATTACATGAAGATACCTCCTGCCAGAGAGACACCTTCACGTGTTGTCTATATAGTAGTGCTCAGCACACAAACACTGACATGTGGCTGGGCCACAGAACTTGGCTTTGACTTGTCATGGCATGTTTATGGTCATGATTGCACAATTTCCAAAGTGTTTCATAACAGTAAGCTGTACATTTTCCATTTAAATCTCAATCAGTACCAAAACTACTTAAAATGCATTTTTAAAAAACAATACAAATAAATCAGATTGGCACAGGCCTATAAACTCTTCTCAACTGACCCATCATGCCATGGGAAGGTTTATTACGCTACATTATAGCCATGACAACATCAATCAGTTCATACCTCTTCAATACTTTGAAAAGTGCAGTCACAGGTTTGTCTGTCCTGTAAATTGCCAGACGGCACCAAGAACAATCAGTTGTTTGCAATCCCCTTGTGCTCTTCCACTCTTCATCTAGGTAAAAAGTCAAACAGTTGCGAGGGCTTTTTCCTCCTGTGAGGGTTGTGCTGTAGCCTCGTGTTTTCTTCTATCACACAGCAGTCTGCTGCTCAGGTGATTCCTGCAGAACAAGACACGTGTCTGATCATTACGATGATGCACTTTAAAACAAAAATCCCTGAGGCAAATGCCAAGTATTGTAAAATTGGGTGTATGAATGTTTTTGACCCTCACACCACTATAATAAAGTAATTTTTAGCCGAATGGGGTGTGTAACTGTTGTAGAACAGGTTGCTGAAAAAACAGTTTATCATCCCAAGTCTCTATGATATTCTGTATTCTGTATGCCGAGCTGGGTAGTAACTGATTACATGTAATCTGGATTATGTAATCAGATTCCAAAAATGAAGTACTTGTAATTAGAGTAAGTTACATTTTAAAATACTCGTAATCAGACTACAGTTACTTTTTTATTGATTACATATTATTCACACAATAGCAATAAGTTATTCATAATTCATTGATTATCCCTCATTTTTCTTTTTCATCTTTTAAATTTTCCTTTCTAAATTAGCCTACCGATTATATACACAAGGGCGTAGTTTTGGTTTGAACATTGGGGGGTTGAAGTGGACCCCGGGTCAGGCTCCCTCTTAAGGTTTTTTTATTTGTTTGTTTGCTTAAATGTTTATTTTTGTAAAATGGTGTTTTGTGATATCCACCACACATGCAAAGTTGGTTGATAGCGTAACTGCAATAAAGTAATAGGCTAGTTAACAATTACTTGTTTATATAGGATATATAATGTATTTTATATTATTTAGACACTTAGGCTATAGTTGGACAGAATGTTCTAATTAAACACGCCGTGGGAAGTCAATCTACCTTAACATTTTCTTATATTGATATTGTTTATTTCTTACTCCTTAACAGTTCATCAGGCTCTTAATGATTTAATCTATGCCATCATTGGAATATCCGAAGGCCAGGTTTTTCCATCGCTCATCATTAGAACCCATCGGCTCTCGACTTGTACTTGCTCTTATGAAAAAGTACCATAGTTCTTAACTGTAGCATCTGTTATAATAAGGCTAGCCTATTAATCATTACCAGGCCAATAATGACTTTTTTATTAATCTATATTGCATTTGTTATGAGAAACAACAGTCTTTAGAAACAATAGCTACAACACGCCACAGTTGTAATATAAATCTATAAGGAAAAATCTATTCCCTTAACAGATTATCTATTATAAATTCTACAAGTTAGACAAAATTTACCACAATAAATAAGCCTACAGTAAAACGTGATAAATTATAGTAAAGGTGGTCAAGAGTAGTTTAAAAATATATTAATATTATGTTAGTGCTGGTGCAAGATTGTTTTCTCCTTTTTTCATCAGTCTTTTTAGTTTGTGCCTTTTTTTAGATAATGTTCGACTTACTCCATAGCATTTTAAAGTGGCAGTTTCTCAATAGAATTAAAATAGATCACATATTTTACCATCAGCTTCGCGATAGGAATGGCTCGCGCAAATCTTCTCCCGCTTCTCGAGCGCGCTGGTGAACGCGCACAGAGTATAGGGTGATTCTCGTGCACAATTAAAATAACTGCGCTTCAGTCATGTTGTGCTGATAAGCGCTTCGTTCGGTTCTTACATGAAGTTAGCGCTTATAAAAGCGCCGAAGGCGCGATTCAAATAATTAATAAATGGCCTGATTCTAAGTTTCCATTAACCATGGTATAAATATTGGGGGGGGTTGTACTTGCTAGTTATGGTTATTGGGGGGGTTACCTCCCCCCATCCCCCCCACAAACTACGCCCCTGTATATACATATTATATATGTATATATAGTCCAGTTTTGTGGACATTCACTCAGAGATCAGTCATTAGTCAGGTGGCGACTGCATTTGACCACTGGATTTACAAAAATTATTTCAGGTTTAAGAAGGGTTTCATTGCATCAACTACTGATGAACACATTCATTTTTATTTGAATTATTACTCTGTAGGTTTTTTAACCATGTATTATTAATTATAACTAATTAAAATGCAAATATTCACGTTATTTCTTAGTTACATGTAATGCAGGCATTACCAAACTTTTTTTCATCTAAACCTTATTTACCAGATATATTTGCTTTAACCCCTGAGATTTTAAAATAAATATTTCAATAATTAAGTATCACATTTGCATGTTCACGGTTTCTTTGATGTTGATTAATGATCACATGGCATGCAGGTAAATAAAAATATTTCTTCTTTTTTAGTAAGTGTTTTATTTAAAACAAAGTCTATAGAAAGACGGTTCACTCCTATATTTATGAATGGGAGAAACTGTAACACGCAATATGGAGGAATAGTTCCAGCTTCTAAATGAAAGAGCCAAATTTCCCATAGAAACCTGGGGCACGTTCAAGCTCAACCCGGTGCACAACGTTTTGCAATGGTTTCCAGGTTAAACGACATGTTTCCTGCAAATTCTGTGCAATGGGGTTTGAGATATGTTTTATCATCAGCAGCAACATGTACAGGTGCTGGTCATATAATTAGAATATCATCAAAAAGTTTATTTATTTCACTAATTCCATTCAAAAAGTGAAACTTGTATATTATATTCATTCATTACACACAGACTGATATATTTCAAATGTTTATTTCTTTTAAGTTTGATGATTATAACTGACAACTAAGGAAAATCCCAAATTCAGCATCTCAGAAAGTAGAATATTGTGAAAAGGTTCAATATTGAAGACACCTGTTGCCACTCTCTAATCAGCTAATTAACTCAAAACACCTGCAAAGGCCTTTAAATGGTCTCTCAGTCTAGTTCTGTAGGCTACACAATCATGGGGAAGACTGCTGACTTGACAGTTGTTCAAAAGACGACCATTGACACGTTGCACAAGGAGGGCAAGACACAAAAGGTCATTGCAAAAGAGGCTAGCTGTTCACAGAGCTCTGTGTCCAAGCACATTAATAGAGAGGTGAAGGGAAGGAAAAGATGTGGTAGAAAAAGTGTACAAGCAATGGGGATAACCGCACCCTGGAGAGGATTGTGAAACAAAACCCGTTCAAAAATGTGGGGGAGATTCACAAAGAGTGGACTGCAGCTGGAGTCAGTGCTTCAAGAACCACTACACACAGACGTATGCAAGACATGGGTTTCAGCTGTCGCTTTGAGCCACTCTTGAACAACAGACAGCGTCAGAAGCGTCTCGCCTGGGCTAAAGACAAAAAGGACTGGACTGCTGCTGAGTGGTCCAAAGTTATGTTCTCTGATGAAAGTAAATTTTGCATTTCTTTTGAAATCAGGGTCCCAGAGTCTGGAGGAAGAGAGGAGAGGCACACAATCCACGTTGCTTGAGGTCCAGTGTAAAGTTTCCACAGTCAGTGATGGTTTGGGGTGCCATGTCATCTGCTGGTGTTGGTCCACTGTGTTTTCTGAGGTCCAAGGTCAACGCAGCCGTATACCAGGAAGTTTTAGAGCACTTCATGCTTCCTGCTGCTGACCAACTTTATGGAGATGCAGATTTCAGGTCAGAAGGTCAGGCCAGCAAACTCGCCTGACCTTAACCCCATAGAAAATCTATGGGGTATTGTGAAGAGGAAGATGAGAGACACCAGACCCAACAACACAGAAGAGCTGAAGGCCACTATCAGAGCAACCTGGGCTCTCATAACACCTGAGCAGTGCCACAGACTGATCGACTCCATGCCACGCCGCATTGCTGCAGTAATTCAGACAAAAGGAGCCCCAACTAAGTATTGAGTGCTGTACATGCTCATACTTTTCAGTTGGCCAAGATTTCTAAAAATCCTTTCTTTGTATTGGTCTTAAGTAATATTCAAATTTTCTGAGATACTGAATTTGGGATTTTCCTTAGTTGTCAGTTATAATCATCAAAATTAAAAGAAATAAACATTTGAAATATATCAGTCTGTGTGTAATGAATGGATATAATATACAAGTTTCACTTTTTGAATGGAATTAGTGAAATAAATCAACTTTTTGATGATATTCTAATTATATGACCAGCACCTGTAGATAAACCACAAGGTATTAAAGAGACAGCTCGCACAATGGGTCCAAGTAAAGTCGTTTACAAATGTGACCGCTGTAGCTCGGTATACACAATAATTTAAGATATTAGAAGACATGATTGTTGTAAGAGTTTTATAGTAACAATATAGCATTTCAACATGATGATGTAGTTATTTATATTTTTTATTATTTATATCCCGAATTTCATACACAATGGTAAAAGTGCTTTTCATAAGAATGGACGGTAAGGGCAGTGACTGTAACATCGAGCGTATTTTGCAGTAGTAAACACGTATTTATTTATTATTTCATCAGGCTGTGAAAATTCTTCAAAAAGAACACAAAGAATGGCCTTCTCAGCTGCCATAGTTTTAACTCTTCAACAGGGTGTTCAACGCACCACCGTTTCCATTTAAAAAAGGTTTTGCAATGTTTTGTCGAGGCTGAAAGCAGCCCTGACTAGACCAGTCAATGCACATGCGCAGTGTAAGCACGTTATGACTCCGCATACACAATGGCTGGTCTAGCCTGAAAAACAAGCTTTTTAAACGCTATTTGTGCATAAGAAACAACATTCATGGGGCAATTAATTTCAAATTTTTGTTGCTGATTTGACATATGGAATTTAATTGTGAGTTCAGCGAGTGAAGTATGACAGCCAAGTGAAGAGACTTTCCTAGAAAGGGAGTTTTTTTTTAAATTATTTATTTTAATTTTAAATTTTATTAATCTTGAATTAATTGTCAGCTTTTCATTAAACTCACAACCCCCCTAGTTTGGGAAAACTTGATGTTGTAAATTACAATGAATGGAACAAGTTTTCTTACTCTTTGCATTTTTTTTTTTTTACATCATTATGGTACAAGATAATGCTATTTAAATCGATGTGATAAACGAGTTAAATAAATCTAAAGGTAATCTAAAAGTAATTTAAAAGTAATCTGATTATATTACCTAAAATGTGTAATGTAACGGATTACATTACTGACTACAATTTTTGTCATGTAATCTGGAATCAGTAACGGATTACAATTTGTGACTAATCTACCCAGCTCTGTCTGTATGCATAAGTCTCTCCCTCATTGTAAATCTGTAGGACTTTTTTAGCCATATATATATATATATATATATATATATATATATATATATAGAAAAATGTAATAAATACATTAAAACATTCACAAATAAATAAAATTATTTAATAAATATAATAAATTATTTTAATTAATAAAATCATCTTCCATGCCAAATAATACATTTAATGAGCATTGATGCCTTAACAAACACTATTAATTTAGGGTGACCATATGCCCTCTTTTTACTGGACATGTCCAGGCTTTTTACAGTTCTCATACATTATATACTTGTTTTTTGCATTTTTTTACCTGTAGATCCCACCTTCTTGCACACCACAGTTGGTTGATAATGTACAATGCCTAACTACTTTTTAGTCACCCACTTCAGCAAGTTTGAGGATAACAAAGCCAAAACGCAGATATTTTAGGCACTTTACAAATCTTTCAGGACATGTTGGAAAAAAGAGGATGTATGGCCATCATAACTAACTGACTTAATATGAGAACAACACAAGTCAATGGGATCATTAACATGAGAGGCATTTGCGTGCGTGTGCGTGCGTGCGTGTGTGTGTGCGCGCGTGTGCGCACTTACTTCATGGCAAGCTCCTTAGATATCTGTTCCAGCGATCTGCCTTTTGTCTCTGGCACAAATACAATCACAAACACCACCAACACGAAGCTCATAGCAGCGTAGGAGAAGATCACGGTGGGCAGGCCGATCCTCTCTACAACCACAACACATTTCAGTAAATGACTTCTGAAAAACACTCCTTTCTGCTTTCTGCTGTCCGTTTATTGTTTTGTGCAAAACTTTGTAAGTTTGTGTTTCTTTGTGTTTTCATTCCATCTCTGTAGGAACATCCCCACAGGTGGCAAATGAATGTTTGGCAGACTGCCTCTAAACACAATCCTAACTCCATCCACACTTTGCGATCATCAAAACATTGCTTATATTGTGTTTTGGATACTGATATTGCTATTTACCTGTTTCAGTGGTATATTATTTGCTTGTTTTTAGGTTAATGCCATATATGCTTGAGTATAAAAATGCTTGAATGCTATGGAAAGTACTTGCAATACTTCCTTTGTTTACTTTAAGATAGGATGAATAAGCAGTTGCGAAAGTCAGGTTCCTTAGTTTGATGCTTTGTAATCAACCAGAGGATAACAAGAGGGTACAAAGAGGTGAAGAGAGCGAGCAGCTAATCGTCTGATATGTAATGTAAATACATATGATAATATATATGAAAAATAAAAACATTGAATTAAGCCTATCTTTCTTTTTTCTACCATTATGTCATGTTAATTTGTAGTGACCTTTTTACAACAAATATTATTCCAGAGAAGGTTTATAGTTAACACCGACAGGCTTAATTTTTAACTTTTTTAATTTTCCACAGACCCCATTGTGGACTCTCTGTTAACCCTCTTGCAAGCCCCTTGAGGTCCCTGGACCTATTTGAAAACCTTTGATTTATATAATTTTGGCTAGCTATAGAGCAACGCTTGTAGGCTACGGGAACAACATGCTGGGTTAAATTCCAACATTAATAATCATTCCACTGTTTTTCCAGAATAGTAATTGAATCAAAACAACTCATCCTTTTTACCTTGTTAGTTAATGATCTATGGCAAAATTAACTGCGCTCTTACATAACTCCTGAAAGGACATTACGGTGTCTGGCTTTGTCAGACTCTTTTTAGAAATTTAATGACAAATTTAATGTGTCTGTAGCACAATCAGTAAGAGACAGATTTTGTACTTAGGCTTAGGAGTTTACCACTAACCTTAAGTTTGAGAAAAAGTAACAGTGATGCTCACTTATTATATTTTCCTCCTAAAAGTGTCAGATCAAGGACCCAGAGTACAAAAGTGTCAAATCAGCAGTTGCTTACCCCATGAGAACACACAAATGAATTACTTATCTAAATAGAGACAGCCTCAATGTTCTTGGTTTTATTGGATGACCTTCAGAACCCAGATACTGATAAATACACTGACTGCATCCTGCAATACAACTGGGTCACCATGATCTACTGATCTCATAGCTGTAAATAACCCTTCACTCTGTGTTTGTGTGTGTGTTACCTGTCAGAGTAAGGAAGGTCATCGATATGAGCAAATTTGTGGCCCAGTTAAAGGCAGAGATGACGGACACAGCCTTTCCACGGATGCCAGTCGGGAAGATCGCACTCAAAACCACATGAACCACTGCAGATTGATGAAATAAATTTAGTTTAAAAAAGATGGAGACAATGAAAAAAGCTTCTCACAGAAATGCAACATTACAAGAATAGTTCACCTTAAAAAAACAGTTTAATCAACCGCATGTTGTTGCAAATCTGAATGACTTTCTTTCTTCTATAAAACACAAAATTATTTTTTTTTTTAAGATTATCCTGGCTACTCTTTTCATTATTATTTCAACAATTTCATGAAAAATCGATTCTTTGAGCCTGATAGTTTCAATGAATCGGTTTGAATGAATTGTACATAAAAAGTCCCTGTTTATTGCAACTGCATGGCAAAGTTCTAAAAGTTCTAAAATAACTACATTATTTAAAACCTTTCTTTTGTGATCCAAAGAAGAAACTGGTGATTAGCTGATGACAGAATTTCATTTCGGATGGACCACTCCTTTAAAGGAACAGCTCATCCTAAAATGACAATTTGCTCACCCTCAGGCCATTCAATATTAGTTTGTTTCTTCATCGGAGAAAGCAATATTATGAATAGAGGACTCATATTTTAGCCAGAAGCAACAGTATGAAGTTAAAAATGTTTTAATGGTGGATTTATTTATTACAAACATGCAGCATTCTGCTTTACAAGATGTTAAGTGATGGACTGGAGTCGTGTGTATTTATTTATGGATTATTGTGATGTTTTTATCAGCTGTTTGGACTCTCATTCTGACGGCACCCATTCACTGAAGAAGACGCAGTGGTGAGCAAGTAATGTAATGCTAAATTTCTCCACATCTGTTCCGATGTAGAAACAAACTCATTAGATGGCCAGAGAGTGAGTACATTTTCAACAGATTTTCATTTTTGGGTAAACTATTCCTTTAACAGGACGTTTTTGTTTTATGTGACAGTATGAACAGTGACTGAATCTTACTTGGTCCCAAGCTGATGGAAAATCCAGCTACGTATACCAGCAAGCTGACCAAAGAGATCCATTTCAGAGAAGGTGACTCTTCATTAACTTGAAGATATTGAAGTGCAATTTTGGAACTGTCTTTCTCAGAATCCTCAGCCAGTTCCATTAATGCTGTCCTATGATCAGGAGTGTAGTTTAAAATCCAGTGGTCCTTAGTGTCATTAATGCTGGTGAGGAAAGCATTTGTTTTGTGCTTGTTTTGAAGTTCATGGTAAGAAGACTGGTACAAACCCAGTGGAGTGTTTGTCTGGAAATCAGTCTCTTCTCCAGTCCCAAAAACTGTGAGGTTTGCTTTATTAACGGGGCCTCTGCATAGGCTAGAAACATGTGTACGGCTTTGCATAGTAACAGCCCCCAGTGTTGCTGCTGACAATGTCATAACAACGGTGCCAACGCATAGTAAGGCTTTAGGCCCCACTTTATCCACTAGAAAGACTGCAGGAATGGTCCCACCCACTTTAACCACACCAAACCCTGTGGATGCAAGAGTCGCTGCCTCATTCCCATGGAAGCCCACGCTGCTGAGAACAGTCGAAGCATATGCTAAAATGTTGGGCTGTCCCGTAGCCTGCTGCAAGAAAACCAGTGCAGCACCAACAAGCAGTCTCTGAAGCATATTGTCACGAGAACGGAAGAGGTCCAGGAAGCCGTGCAAGCGCTCTGCCCCCAATGCCATGCGTATCGCCCGAAGTTCATCCTCCACCGCGTCTACTCCTTTGATTCCTGCACGAAGACGGAGGAGAGTTGCGTGAGCCTCTTTCTCACGCTGCTGGGCCAGCAAAAAGCGCGGACTTTGTGGCAAAAGTGGCATGATGCCAGCTTGCAGCAAAGCAGGGAGCAACACGCCACCAAATGTAAACCTCCATCCATCCGGGACCCCTGCGAATGCCCAGCTCAGTCCAAAACCCAACAGCATCCCTAAAACTACCATCAACTCATAAACACACACGCACCTCCCGCGCCAGGCGGCTGGTGCCACTTCTGCAGCGTAAAGACACGACGCTGTGCCTGACAGCGCAACCGCCATGCCGACAAGCATCCGCCCGACTACTAGTGCCCAAAATGACACCACACACACGCTCAGAAGTGTACCCAACACACACAGCAGCGCCGTGAGGATGATGGAGAACCGCCGTCCGTAGCGGTCCAGGATGGTGCCACCACCCAGGGAGAGGAGGAAGGCTCCAAACAGAAGAGAGCCAACGACTTGCTCTTGCTGCGGGCAGGAGAGAGTCAAAACATCCCTGAGTTGAAGCAATGCTCCTGATATCAGACTCATCTCATAGCCCATCATCAACCCACTCAGACAGGCCACAGACACAGAACACAACACCAGCGCTGCACCATTGCCTACAGAGATAGAGAGAGAGGAGAGTACAATATAAGACATTTTATATTGAAAATAATATAATAAAATACAATATTATATAATTATATGATAATACATGCCATGCAACCACCATAACAAAGTATGTAAATACATTAATAAGATTTTCAAACTACTACAGTACAGTACAACCAAAATAGCTAATGAATATGGAATGTTACAGTATGTAACAAAAATCAATCATCACAGAATCGCTTGGTTGATTGTGTTCACAGCAATTATTGCACACGCAATCTCACATGGCTTTGGTTTTCAAGGTCTGTTTCATACTGTAAAAAAAAAACTGCAAAATAGCGCACATAGGGCACATATTTTGAATTTTGCACTGCATTGTGTTTTATGATTAACAGATATGTCCTCCGAAAATTACCAGTACATTTTCCCTTTTTTTTTTTTTCTTTCAGCGTACAAACAATTTCACATTGAGCACTGGCAAGCATTTGAACTGCTTTATTGCAGACCTTATAATCATCCCAGATAAATGATAAAACAGTCGGCACACAAATCACCTTTAATTATCTCCAATATACCTGACTATATATGACTGCTTAATTACAGCATAACAGCTGTCACAAGAAATTTACAATATTAATAAAAGGGTTCCATTAAGTTATGATTTGTATTGCATAACTGTTACACAACTAAAGCAACATGTTTTAGATTACCTTTATCATTTCTAACACACACCACACACACAATAGATATCATTTTTGAGTTATAATAATCAGAAAAATTGCCAGTCATAGTCATTACTAGTTAGTTTGAATATTTGCATTGAACAGAAAGAGCTTCTAATTTTAATTTATTACCACACAAATGATTACTTATGAAAATAACAGGAAAATGTATACTTTACTTCAAAGATTTTCTATCAAGTGACAAATCTGTTTTAATCAAGTTTGACTGGACGCACAGACATCAAAAAATAAAAATATGGGAAGGTTTTTCTGTTGCCTGTGTGATGGAGTACCTACCTGATTTTGCAGCTTGGCTTTTCTCTTGATATTTGTGTGTGTCCTGATTCTGTAGACATGTTTTGCTCTGAGTATCAGAAGTCATTCTTATGGACTCTTCAGATGTGTCCATGTTCTTCAAGGGTCGTGGTACAACTAGAGTAGGTGGACATTAAACAACAATTACTTAAGAAGAGGTTCATAATACCCTATCAGGTGATCATGCATTTCACCAGCAATAATATTAGCAATGAAAAGAACACAGATATGATAGAACACATTTGTAAGGAGCTCTCCTAGATCTCGACCACAACACTGAAGGTATTCACTGAGATTAAACCAACAGAAAAACATTTCAAAGCATAGTCTGCATCTTAATAAGAAGATCATCATTCAAGCATAACTCTAATAAGCACTCAAGTAACCACTGAGCTGGTTCTCCAGTTCATGGAAGCTCATACTTACTAACAAAGCCACAATGGGAACACCACAACATGCATAAACAACTTTATTTGCTGCTATTAACACACAAGTATAACATAATGTCCCAATTAGGAATGCACAGCCATTGACCATCTTGGATTTCTCAGTGCCATTACTGTAGGCGCGGATCAACTAGTAGAACCGTTTTGAACTATTAAGAGCATTCAAACAGAGCGTCCGCGTTTTGATGCCAACATTACCTTTTTAACGTCAATAACGGGGAATGCTGTCTATGAAATCATCGCAGCTCTTCGACTCTCTCCTCCCGGTGGCAGTAACTTATCTGTCCTTGTGTCGACACACACACGTTCCTTGTTTTGGAAGGCACTGTGACTTAAACTCCGCCTACACTGACCAATGCAAAACAACGAGACTGAAAGTGTCAAGTAAGCAGAAGGGGTTGAAGAACTAAACGGAACTGAGCAGCTCTTACTAAACTGTGTTCATAAATTAATATGCATTATTAAAATAGGAAATTCAGCGTCTTTCGTGTTTGGACTGAAGGAAATAGGAAATAATGCGGTGGTAAAAACTTTCTGTTTAGTGAAGAAGACTCCAGAATATGAACGTATAGAATGTTGTCAGCTGTTGCGGTGTATGATTCATTCAGGAGTCGGGAGTTCGGTTCTTTTGATTTGAATCGTGAAGTCAGTTCTTTTCGATGAATCATTGAACCGGTTCGGACTGAACGAGTCAAATCGAGACGACTGATTAAAAACTTGATTCCTTGAACACTGAGGGAGTTAAGAACATTTTGTGGTGAACTGAGGGAACTGGCACCCAGCAAACACAGAACACAGTTCTCCTTACGTTTTAGGAAAATTCTTTGTAGTTTTTTCTCTGCAAACTAATTGTTTCCAGAATGTTCTGGAAACCAGAAATTGTTAGCTGAGATTGTCTAAGAACGCACAGCTATGTTTCGGCAGAAGAAATGTTGTAAATAAAACGTTCTGTAAGTGTGTTTGTGACTTGTATATTGGACAGGCGAATCAACACGCATACAAACAGTTGTCATGGACCACTTTATTGAGTTCTTTGAAACGAACTGTTCAAAAGATTCGTGGAAACGAGTCGGACTGATCAGACTGGTGCACGACTCGCTGGGTTATGCAAGTGATTTTCTTTACTTCAAAATACCACACCCACAAATGACGACACCGGGACAAAGCATGTATCTGAATAAGAAAACTGACCGCATCTTCATTTGTTCAGGTGACACAAATAGCTGGTACACAAACACTTCCGTTGTGGCTTCATATAGCTGTTCTCGAGGGTAGAGTTCACAACCCATCGCGAGAATTTACAATGTGCCTCCATGCCAGACTTTTCTTTTCCATTCATACATAGTCGAGAAGTTTTGCTTGTCATCTTATAATTTTTCTTGCTTTTTCATGTTACCCATTTTGTACTGAAATGGGCGAGTGATATCAGACTTATATAATGGAATATAAAAACTTTGCTAACAGATTCGCATTCATGATCATTTAGTTGGCTGCAAAATCCATTCAAGTGTATAGCTAATGTACACTACTACACATTAAAATAGAGCCCTACCATGAGATGTAGCTATCTTCAGTAGGGTGAATTAGGGTACCTACATTTAGCCCAGGAGTAGGCAAGGTGGTCCTGGAGTGCTGCTGTCCTGTAGAGTTTAGCTCCAACCCTAATCAAACACACCTGAACAAACTAATCAAGGTCTTCAGAATTACTAGGGCTACAGGCAGGGGAGGGTTTTTTTTCAGGGTTGGAGCTAAACTCTGCAGGACATCGGCACTCCAGGACCGACAATTGCCTACCCCTGATTTTCAGTGGTCTCAAACTCAATTCCTGGAGGGCCACAGCTCTGCACAGTTTTGCTCCAACACATCTGATCCAGCTAATCAAGGTTCTTCAGGATCACTAAAAACTTCCAAGCAGGTGTGATTAGGAGCTGGTTGGACAGTCATCAAATGGACAAATTTACTTAAGTTCACCACATAAATTAATCGCATTCCTAATTAATAGATTGTAATAATATATAAACATATATACTATAATATAACGTTTAACCTGATTGAAAGTTAACTTATGGTTGTGATAATGTAGCTGAAATGCAATATGGCGGTCTGCTGTGTCACAGATAAACTTTGAGCAGTCTTTTATTTGTAAAAAAAAAAAAAAAAAAAAAAGACTACCGTGTTTGTTATTTCCAGAATATCTTCTATTGCAGTGCTTCCCAAAACTGTCCTAACCTAACCTTAACCCTAACCTAAGTTTTGTATGCCTCCCTTATCAGACACACCCAATTCATGTCTTGCAGTCTCTACTAACGAGCTGATCAGGTGTGTTAGATAAGGCAGGCATACAAAATGTGCAGGGCTAGGGGTCCTCCAGGACAGGTTTGGGAAGCACTGTTCTATTGTAATATAGTGCCATCTACTGGCCAGATAATTGTAATTACATTGTAATTACATTACAATTAAAAGTTTTACGGCAAAGACTGTGCGTGGCTTTTTTTTTTCAAAATCTTCATAAACCACCACAACTATTTTCGGCAAACAAAAGAACAAAGAAAGAAAAAGAAGTACAAACTCTTAATTTTGTCATACCAAACAAAGTGAACAGAAATTAAATTATATATACATACTTTGGTTTATAATAACTTCATTACATATAGGTTTGCATGTATTTACTGTACCAGCACATTTTACTGCATTTTCTTGAAGGTTTGAACATGTTCAGGAGAAAAATTTGTGTCCAATCGTTTCAAAAACAACATTGGGGGGCGCTAGTGGATAAGAGATCTGAGATTGTAACTCCGTTCTATTTATCAGCACGCTTTTTATTGCAGCATACAGCATAGTCCCTTATAAAACATAAACATATTTAAATTGTGAGATTTTATGACACCACATCACATATCTGTAGGTTATTGATAAGTGTTATTTTTAGAAACCTTTTATTATCCTTTACATAGCCATGTTGGCCAGATGAGCAAAAGTATCTTTACAGCTAGTAATTAATTCCCTGTGTGTGTATCCTGCATAGCATGTCTCTGAAATCTCTTAAAAGCAATGCTCAGGTTTACCTTTAACAAATTACCAGTCATTTCACTGATGCGTGACCTAGTTTAAGGCCTCAAGTGCAGTATTTGTAGTGAACTTGCTCAGACCATTACGCCGGGTCTCAGAAAAGCAGTTCCAGGAGCTGCAGTTAATACATACAAACATTGACAGCTGCCAGAGAAATTAAAATTATGGCTGGTTAAAGATGGGGTTCAATGTACAGGGATGGCGTGTGTACTGGGTTGGGAAAGTAAAATGACGCACAACACTGTACTAAAAGCAACCTTTGGCTAGCTGAGGAAACTGATGACGTTGTTTCATGGCATGTGATGTTTGTCCGTTTCTGAAATTATGTTTGTTACATTATATGACCCAATGATTTAGTGTCATCTACAGACAAAAAGAAAACAGATGCAAAAGTTCTTTTGGGGAAAAATATCCATAAAGTTTTATTGCGAACCAAACAAGGTCACATGATTCAAACATTTTACAATTTTACAGTACATTTATAGTTACATATAAGCATACCTTAAGTTTTTGTTCCATATACATTAAAACTAATACATAGACCTTAAAATATACAAACAAACTTAAATAACCATACGGTCATATTCCATGGAATGTGATGTTCAGACAAACTGGCCCATTTCTGAGCTGTACGATTACTGTACATCCTAGGAGGCTGGAAGACTAAGGTAAAACAGAGGCGTCTGATTCCTTGGTCCAAATGCGTATCTACACACATTAGCAGCACATCCCTCTAGCACCTTCCGCTTGAGTCAAAAGAACAAGAAAAACACAAAAAAGGAACTGCTCTTTAAATTAGGAAGATAAATGTGCAACTTGATCCCAGATGCGCAACTCAAAGATCACAAAAACATCAGATGCTGACATATTTTAGTGGTTTTAGCGTCACGTTGACTGTATTTATATCCAACACAGACTGATGTGCCAGATCACATGATTTAGATTAAAGAAACATGTGTGAAGGGGTGTTAAACCGAAGGCACGTACACACACGCACACACACATCCAATCCATCCAAAACAATGAAGTCTAGCACTGACAATCCTATAAAAGTAAAGAAGCTGGAAATAGATCTCAAGAAAAGAAAAGTACATAATCGTCCATCAGCATCAATCTTCTCTCTCTCTTTTTCCCCATCTGTCTCTCTGACACAACCCGGGGTGAAAGCGGAGGAGAAATCGTGCATTTGGATGCAGTCAATGAAGATGATAAGTCTTTTTTTAATGTGTAAAACTCAGGCCTTTTAACAAAGGCCTTTCGAGCTGCCGTACGCCATGTGCAAATGCCCCCCAACTGGAGGCAGGGAAATGAGACAGGGTTTGCTTTTCTCATAGTGATGCACTACAGGTGTGATTCCATGGGACAGCGTTTCCATGGTAATGAGCTACAGGTAAGAGTCTATGGGATGGCGTTTCTGCGTCGATGGGCTACAGGTAGGAATCCATGGCAGGGGCATAAGAGAAGCCTAGGAAAGCCTCGGCCGCCTCGGTGATGCTGGCTGTGGCTAGAGCGCTGTCTGGGGAGCAGCCAATTGAATTTGGCACCGGCTCGTCAGTGAACTCAGGGTCGAAGTGCCGCAAGTCATTAGGCCCCGTCTGAAACAAAACACATCAAAATTACACGATTGAAATCAACTGATAAGAAGCTGCGATATTTGCATAGCAGGATTCTTCTGCATTCTCTTATCACAAATCAGGTCCTTTTTATCTATAACACCCAGTGCTATGTGGTAATAACTCAAAGTCAACACAGAAGAGCAGTGGAACGTACCACGTTAGGGTTAAAGGGCGGCGTGAGCTTCTTTGCATTTAGATCATCCCAGTTTATTGGAGAGAAGAACACGTGGTTCTTGATCTCAGTCTACAAAAGAGAAATAGAAGATACATTAGATACAAGAGCAACAAAACTGCTATTTAATATGATATGGCTAATATATTTAATAGCAAAAACTATATACATGTATAAAATTTCCACTTACAAAGTCATCAGTGTAGCCCAGTCTCTTGGTTCTGTCTTTTTGCAGCAGGCCCTCCAGCAGGTGTCTGGCAGCGTTAGATATGTTGGGTTTGAGCTGCAGTGGCTTGTTCAGAATGTTATCATACATTTCCGCTGTGTTACGGCTGTAGAATGGAGGCTGTGGAGAAACCATAAAAAACAATCAGCAATCATGTAAAAAGCCAAGTACTCAAGGCAATTCCAATTCAATTAAACTAATTAGTTAAATACATTCAATTAAAGGCATGAAATCAATTCATTTTGCTGGAATAACTCACCAGGCCATATAACATTTCATACAGCACTGCTCCCAAACACCACCAGTCCACCGTCCGGTCATACGGCTGCTTGTGTAACACCTCTGGTGCCAAATACTGCAAGACAGAAGGAGAAACATTAAGATGAGTTAGCTTACTGACTGCAAATGCAATGGCATTGTTTGAAGGCAACCACTTAAAAGTGAATGTTATTTACCTCTGGTGTTCCACAGAACGTTGATGTCGTTCCATTGGGTTCTATGTTCTCTTTGCACAGGCCGAAGTCAGTCAGGATGATGTGTCCTTGAGAATCCAAGAGAATGTTCTCAGGCTTCAAGTCTCGGTAGACTATGTTCAGTGAGTGCAGGTACCCCAAGGCGCTCGCGATCTCGGCTGCATAGAACCGCGCACGCGGCTCCAGAAAGCATCGCTCCCGTTGCAAATGATAGAACAGCTATGGAAAGACACAGAGAGAGAGGAGAGCGATTAGGCTGTGAATTCCATTTCCTGAATGGCATACTTAATCAAGGCTTTCTAGACTCCACAATCCTGAACAATGGCAGGAAATGAGAAAGTACCCCCCTACGCAGCCCCTCAGAGACGTCTATCGAGTTAGACCAAGTCTAAACCATCATAGCTGCTAAATCGGGCTCCCCTACCTCACACACTTTCCCCTCCCAGCCATTTCCTGAGGAGAGTTTCCTATTCAGAGCCCAGCCGCTCCTCTTTGCTTCTCATGACAGGATATCCTTTTTCTGTCTGCATCTACCTCACTGTCTCCAACATCTTTGACTATTTTATTTTCTCTTTTGTAAATATTGTTTTACTCCCTACTGTGTGTAACTTAAAAAAAAAAATGCAAATGAAATAACGCACCTCTCCACCATTGATGTAGTCCAGTACAAAGTAGAGTTTATCAGCAGTCTGAAAGGAGTAATGCAGGCCCACCAAGAAAGGATGCTTGACATTCTTCAGTAACACGTTGCGCTCAGACATAATGTGTTTCTCCTGAGGTCAGAGGTTAGAGGTCAAAGGTCAGGATAAGAGGTCAACCAACCATCTAGAACTACTATGTTGTTATTAAACACATGCATTCTCCAAAACCCAAAGCAACTGTCACTAAGGAGTGAATTACATACCTCTTTCTTCTTCAAGATGGCTTTCTTTTGCAGCACCTTGACTGCATAGAACTTCTCATCGCTCCGGTGGCGGGCCAGAAGAACCTTTCCAAAGCTGCCTTTTCCGATGACCTTGAGGAAGTCGAAGTCTGATGGTTTGGCGGTGGGGTTGGAGGAAGGGCCGAGGTTTATCTGTTGAGAAGGACTTGGCTGGAGAGGAGAGAAAGATGATTAGGCAAATATGATTCACATATTGTTTTGTATAAAGATGCATGATGCATAAACGCACACATTCTTTCGTGACATAAATAAACGCAGATTTACCGGTGGGGAAGGGTTGCTGTTCATCAGCTCAGCATCTTGTGGAGGTGTCAAGTTCAGAATGGACTGAACCTCAGGACTGCAGGAAGAAAAGACCACTGATGATTAGATGCATGGTTTTAACAAGAACAACTTAGCAAACAAACAAAGAGAAATGTCTGAATAGGAGTACTTAGAATTATAGTAATATTATTATAGTTACAATTTTATATTACTGCAATAATTATTTTAACAACAATAAAATAAACAACAAAACAAAACATTTTTTATACCCATGTTCTATTTTGTAAATAAACACATTTGTAATAAGTTTGCAAATACATACATTTTCTTTATACATGAATGCATATTTGAAATAAATATGTAAACCTTTACATTTTCTTTACAGATTTGCATAAAATAAACTTACTGCTTGCATGCATAAGAGTTTGTGGAAAGCTTCTGGATAAAGTCATTCAGTCCCATCTTTCTCTGTTTCATAAAGGCTGCACATAAAAGAAAAAGCAAAGAGAGAGAGAGAGAGAGAGAGAGAAAAAGTCCATTAAAAAGCTAGATCACTTAATATTCTTCCCATTCAGTGCTAAAGTTGGCTCAGGAGATTCCATTCATCTGAAAAACAAAGCCTACCACTGAGATTAGCTACTAGTCCTCTTGTTTTAGAGTAGGTCAAGTCTGGAGCTGGGACGCCCGTCTCCGTTTGGATTGTCATTGCTGTAGTTTTCCACTCCGGGCCCGTAACCAGAACGACACAAAGCGCTACTGAACTCCTACACTACTGTTCCAACTATTTAAAAGGCAGGGGGAGGAGGCTAGATCGTGTTCCGCTAAGAGGCGTGGCTTGGCGCGCGTTCTCAGAGAGGAGGCGTGTCCTGACGCAAGTCTCTGTTTGCGGGGGCGTGGCCTGGCGTATATACCGCAGGTTATAGCGGAGTCAGCTGTGACGTCTATGAGGGGCCAGCTGTGAGTGAAGGGCACACGAGAACGTTACGCCCCAAAATCTGATGTTATGTTACATACAGTTGAAAACAAGATCTCCCCGGATCTAACAAGCTGAGCAGGACTACATGTTCTGTTGACAGGAACGTCAAAAGGATTCAAAATTGAGTCACTGTATTTCTCTTATAAACAAACCTGCCTGCCTTAGAACAGTCATAATACAAACAGGCTTGCTACATATTCTCATTGCTACTTTATCGCAAGTGTAAACAATATACTCAGAATGTAAGTGTACAAGTGCAAAGATAAAGCAGAAAAGATTCGGTTGATTCATCACACCTGTCCAAAAGACCTCCTAAAACAAACTCCCATCCACGTGTGCACAACAGTCAATGAGTCCCACTGAGTCCCCCCCACCCCTTACCCCTTTTTTCTTCTCAAAGCCCCATTTTAACCGTCGTGACAGATGACGCATGAATGAGACAAAAGCAAAGGGACTCGAGCCAAACTTTAGCACTCACTGGAAAAATACTGACTGGATTAACGGTGAATAAACCGTTCCTTTGTGTGGGGCCTTTTTAATGAATCGGCTGAACTTGTTCACCAAGTAGTCCGAACGAGTCAGTCGGAGCCGTTATCGAGTCTACTCACAACTAACTCACCGAACGAATAACGTTATTAAAATGTAGTAAACGTTAAATATGCGGCCGCATATGATGCATGTTAAGTAAAATTCTACACCGCGATGTCAGGGTATAACAGCATCATGAGATTCGAAACAAACTGTTCGAAAGAACCGATTCGCGGAAATGAGTCGAACTTCAAGGAATTAATTGCTTCTACGAAAATTCAAGCATTCTTCTTTTTTCTTCCCTTCTGTCATTTTAGAGCCCGTATCAGGAAATTTACATAAGATCATGAATCGCCCTAGTTTGCCTCAGTTATGCAACTCTATAACCTACCCCAGCAGACTATTAATTAACGTCATTTAAAGTTACTCATTCAACTCATTAAGTTATAATAAAAGCTCAGAACCTAAGCGTCAAAAAGATTTAAACTCATAAATGGTTGGGTTGTGGCAAAAACCATTTTGATGTTAACCGCTTAGTTTAAGATGTAATGCTTGTAATTACAATGCATCTCATTTTGCAGCAGATTTTTTTTATACAGTAGTTCGTGGCACTTAACTCTGTAGAAATTTACAAAAAAAAAAACAACAACAAAAAAACCCCCACATTGAGTCATCAGCTGTTCTCACGCTAGTATTAATAGAATAAATTACTAGTAAACGAACAAGTACTAAATGTATATGATGCATACATCCCAAAAAAAGTTGTGAAGGTTGTTTCACATTGTTCATGATTCAGTGCATGGAAAGCATTAAATAATACAACATGAAGACTACAATAAACAACATGCACTTAATTATTTTGGTTCTGCTTACAACATGCTGCTCAAACATGTAAGTAATACTGTTAAATAACCATTTTATCGTAGAAAAAGATTGAACGCACCTTCCAGATGTTTAAATAAACCGCTAGGCCTATATAAACTATATATATAGGCCTATTGTGTATTTTATACACATCACTGGTTTATTATGATTAATGGGTTTTTGAGAAAAGTACAAACCTTTAAGTTCCGCTGAAGTTCTCATTGTGCTGTAAATCCTGATAAGTCTCTTATGAGAGCCGAGACTGACTAGCGTTCCTTATGTTTGGCAAAGGTAGAGCCAAGTGCCTTTATCAGACTAAATCAATATGGTGTTAAAACCGGGTCACTGCCCCTACGGTAACACACCTACAGATGTCTCCAGTGCACCCTAATTATAAGCGGACACCTCCAGTGGAACGCCATTTAAATAAAAACAGTTCCATAACACACTGTTTCCGCGATAAATTCGGCGAGATTCAACTTACATGACAGCGGAGACGTTTTGTCTTTCATAGGGTCAGGAAAGCGCGTAAAGTGCCGCAGACACGCTTGATGAGGAAGTTTGGAGGTGAAAGAATTTTCTCAATCCGCCGCATTCCATCAGGGCTGATCTGACACCGGATATCTGCGGGGCGGAGTCTCTCCAGTCCTCCAACAATGTGCTGCATTATTCATGAGATGCTGAAGCTAAATGAACATAGGGGCTGTCGGTCAAAACTCTACCTGAACGCAGTTTTTGGACATCATTGGCGAGTGCAACTCAATTGAGACCGATAAAGAGACTTTTAATGTGGATATGGAGTCCTGCAACTTTTTTTTTTTTTGGCAAAAAAAATTGTATTCTTTATGTACTAATTAAGAGAATTTAGATAAAGCAAACACCCCCTATAATTATCCACACTTCTGCAACACTAATCACAATCTAGAAAAGCATGAAAATGATCCCACACAAAATACTCAAACACACAATCTTAAGACTGGGGCAAGTTGTCACACTGTATGAGGTACGTCATAATGGAAACTATCATTATAGTTGGTTGGAAATTATTACAGAAATTATTATTATATTACAATAGTTTTAATATAATATAATATAATATAATATAATATAATATAATATAATATAATATAATATAATATAATATAGTATAATATAACAAAAAACATCAAAGCATTGTTTTGGTCAAAAGATACTTTGTTGTGTATGTAATTTCAATTTATCAAAGCATGAAATTAAAATGATATTATATTATAATAAATGTTTAATCTTATAAAATAAAATAATAATCAAAATTCATAGCTAAATTGTAAACGTAAATGTAAAAATTAATATTGTTTTGGCCCAAAGATACTGTGATTGGACAACTGTATAAAATTCTAACAAATTCTAACAACTTTCGTGTGTGTTTTTGTATGTCGTCGCTGTCATACACTACACTAACTTGCAGTTCTGTATATTTCACAACAGTTTTACGAAATGTTTTGAAACTTTTCAACTTTAAGTTCTCAGTTCAAAACTCCTAATTTAGATTCTCTTCCCCTTGTCTCCTTGTGCTCATCAAATCATCTAGATTCTGGTCTTTTCTCATTCTTTGTGTAAATAGGAAGTGAACAGAGGTCTCGGAGAGGATAGAGAGACAGAGAGAGCACACAGAGATCAACAGGGCTTCAGTCCTAAGTGTCCAAACACTTTGTTTATTTATGTTGGAAGATGGGGATTACGTAAAATCTTATTTAAATGCAGCTAAGCACTCAATACAGGACCCAAACATTATGCATACTAATGTGATCTTGGATCATACTCTGGTTTTAAGAGCATTATGCAATTTCCTTCACACACACACACACTCACATTCACATGAATGCATACAAATATGTGCGTACACTAACACACCTGCAGTGACTCCGTCAAGAGAAACTCTGGAGCTTATGAGATCATTTAGACAAATTTAAACTATGAGTAATATAATATGAACACAAACAAATATATTAAAGATGCAGCTACTGTAGTTACAGATTCTTGTGCCTTCATAGGGATTGTACTACATTACTTAATTATGAGACAGCTAAATGTCAGTGATTGCAAAGTCCGTCATCTCCAGAGTGCTCCGCATGTTTCGTTAAATGGGAAAGCACATTTTATCCAGCTGACCAGTTCCAAGACACGTCTGACTCCTCAGGACACTGTCCTCTCTGTACCTGTCCTGGGTTCAGTGTTAAGTTATGATAGGACGAAAAGGAAAAAACTTTCCGCAGAAATAAGATAAAAGTATTTTTTGCATTTGCCCTTTCAGATAAGCTTATCACCCTAACCTTTAAATGACTGGTAATATACAGCCATGTCATTGCAAAGGAATTTTTTCAAAATCTTCTATCCACAGCGACAGCAACAGACCAATTATGAGTGAGTCATTAATTATGGGCTGTTTGGTCTACTTGAACTCATGAAAAATAAAAAAACAGCTCACTTCTCATCTACATCAAACAGAAACTGATTTTTTTCTTATTTTCTTCACCAAGGATGCATTTATTTGATAAAAAAATATATAGTAAAACAGCAACATTATGAAATATTATTACAATTTAAAATAACTTTTTTCTATTTTAATATATTTTAAAATGCAATTTATATCTGTGATTGATTCCTGATAAATAGAAAGTTCATAAGAACATTTATTTGAAAAAAAAGCAAAGAAATTAAACTGACCCCAAACTTTTCATCAGTAGTGTTAACTGTCCTTTAAAATAGTTGGTCTAACATTAAAACTTTGTTATGAAAATTTACACATAAATTCCAAATCCTCTAAATTATTCTAGTAAAAAAAAAAAAATTAAATTACCCATGCACATAAAATCATAATTCGTTATCAGTGTCAGGGGTAGTTTAGCACATACAATGCATGTTAAGAAGCACTTGATAAATATTCGTGGTGCGTTTCTACCATTATCGGGTGTCATTGGATGTTTGTAATTGAATAGTGTAGGAGTGTTTTGTTCACAGAAGTGCTGTTTTGAGCACTTGCCTAAAAATAGTTATTAAAGGTTCAACTCTAAGCCTACATGGATCAAGGTGATTATGGGTTATGCTTATACCAGCAAGAGAGAAAAAACAGGTGGAAGAAACAAAACAACTCAAAAAGAAAGAGAAGGAAGTACAACGACAGTAAGCAGAAAGATCCTGAAAGAGTTATAAAGGTGAATGAATGAGAAAAGATATGCAAAAGAGAGGGAGAGAGTACGGAAATAAGGCAATGAATGAAAGAAAAGACTGGTGGAGGGAAAAAAAGACAGAACTTACTGGTGTCAGAGGGACAGCAATAATCAGACTCCGGGTCTCCATGGTAGTAAAGGTCCATTGCCTGGGAAAAAAAGAAGTAATGTAGGTCAGTGCAATGTGTCTCCAATGAAAACACTCTTTTGTTGTCTTAGTACCGCATGTCTCTTTTGACCTATACACAAGTTTAATGACAGAACGAGGCCTTGGTCCTTGAAAGTGATATTGCTGAATATTAGAATTAGGACTTTGGTTCATTAATAATGTGCTTTAGATTAGTCTCATGGAAGATTTTAAAACAGATTCATCATGCGTGCACACTCATCAGAGTTAAATTATGACTTTCAGATAGACTGTCAAATCTGTCTTAATCTACAGCTTGCAAAAAATGAAATCATGTGACATCTGGCTAACAGTTTTGCACCCAAGCTGCAAGCTTTCTGCATGAAATGAGCGAGAGAGGATGAGCGAGAGCTTGGGAGAGAGAGAGAAAGACGAAAAGAGCAATTTCCCAAATCCACTTCTTTAATAACCTCCCTGGAGAGCCGGCTAACAGAATACTGAAATATGTGAGGGATAGTATTAACATTTTTGCACGTGCACCTACGCTAAACTTTCCCATCCCATGTGTCTCACTGCTCTTTTATCTTGTGTAAACAGCTAAGTGGCTAAAATTAATTTCAGGCAAGAAAGAATGAAGAAGAATGGGAAATGAGCACAAAATTCAACAAACAATGCTTCCAGAAATGTGTTTTCTATTTTTGACAACCAGAAAGCTTTAATAACTTATTTTTGTGAAATATTGCACTTGAAAAGTGTGCTTTGTGCTGTAATTGTATGGTGTATTTTGTTATCTAATGCAATGATACTAATACATTTTTGCATGAGACATTTGTTTGTGTGCTGACCTGTGTGCGCTGACGTGGTTGCCATGCCTCCTCGTGCCCGTAAGTGATGAAGGGTCCATTGCAGATGCAACATTCCAGCAGCACGGGGCTTCCCAGCAGTGGTGACATTGTCCAGGGGCAGATCACATGCCCCTCTGATTCGGCCTCCTTTACCTTACTATCATTGTGATGTCGACTGAGCATCTTCCATTTTCTCACCTGTTGAAAAACACAAATGAGGTAAGCTATTGGACTGACATGAACTTGTAGTAGTAATAAGTCATTTAGTTGAGAGGATTCCAAACTTTCAATGACAAGGACCCTCAAATATGATAAAAATATATCCCCTTGCAAAGAATCCACTTCTTAAATTCTATATTTAAGACCTGTGTATATTGTGTGAGAAAAATAGCATCAAGCTATAAAGACAACATTACTTTATATATAATTTGCATTATATTGTTATTGCACTGAAGCCAAAAGAATTGATTATATATTGCTGTTCAAGTTCAAGTTTCGGGTCAGTAAGATTTTTTCAAATATTAAAGAAAATTAATACTTTTTATTCAGAAAATATGCATAAAATTGATCAAAAGTGACAGTAAAAACTTTTACATAGTTACATAAATTTCTTTTTAAAAAACTGCTGTTTTTTCAGCGTGAACTTCATCTTCAATCATCAAAAGTTTCCTCACAAATATATTAAGCAGCACTGTTTTCACAGAACTGTTTTCAACACCAATAATAAGAAATGTTTCTTGAGCAGAAAATCATCATATTAGCATGATTTCTGAGGGATCACACTGAAGACTGGAGTAATGGTGCTGAAAAATACAGTTTTGCCATCACAGGAATAAAATACATTTATGTAAACATAGAAAACTTGTTTTAATTTGTAATAATATTTCACACTATTAGTATTTTTACTGTGTTTCTGATCAAATTAAAAAAAATGGAACATTTAAGACATGTTTCAGAAGTGAGCACACCCCTCATATTTTTGTAAATATTTTATTACAACACACAGCCATTAATGTCTAACCCGCTGGCCACAAAAGTGAGTACACCCCTAAGTGAAAATGTTCAAATTGGGCCCAATTAGCCATTTTCTCTCCCCGGTGTCATGTGGCTCGTTAGTGTTAAAAGGTCTGAGGTGTGAATGGGGAGCAGGTGTGTTAAATCTGGTGTTATTGCTCTCACTCTCTCATACTGGTCACTGGAAGTTCAACATGGCACCTCATGGTAAAGAACTCTCTGAGGATCTGAAAAAAAGAATCGTTGCTCTACATAAAGATGGCGTAGGCTATAAGAAGATTGCCAAGACCCTGAAACTGAGCTGCAGCACAGTGGCCAAGACCATACAGCGGTTTAACAGTACAGGTTCCACTCAGAACAGGCTCGCCATGGTCGACCAAAGAAGTTGAGTGCACGTGCTCAGCGTCATATCCAGAGGTTGTGTTTGGGAAATAGACGTATGAGTGCTGCCAGCATTGCTGCAGAGGTTGAAGGGGTGGGGGGTCAGACCATACACCGCACACTGCATCAAATTGGTCTGCATGGATGTCGTCCCAGAAGGAAGCCTCTTCTAAAGATGATGCACAAGAAAGCCCGCAAACAGTTTGTTGAAGACAAGCAGAAGCTCTGCTTTCAGCTCTGGTGAACTCCATGCCCAAGAGGGTTAAGGCAGTGCTGGAAAATAATGGTGGCCACACAAAATATTGACACTTTGGGCCCAGTTTGGACATTTTCACTTAGCAGTGTACTCACTTTTGTGGCCAGCGGTTTAGACATTAATGGCTGTGTTGTTATTTTGAGGGGACAGAAAAATTTACACTGTTTTTACAAGCTGTACACTCAGTATTTTACATTGTTGCAAAGCGTCATTTCTTTCTGTTCAAGGCCATAATGACAATAGATCATGAATTCTCTATGTTGCAGGGTTACAAAAAAGTGTCTATTATTAAATTAAGTAAGTCACGTCGAAAACAAATATTCTCTGATAAAATAATCCATATGAAACCAACGCGAGTTCCAGTCTTTCCCGTCTGAGCTCACCTATAATGTGATCATGCCCACGCACATCGTGTGCTATAAGATAATCATCCACACGAAACCAAGCTTGAGACGCTCAAGTCACCTCTGTAGAAAGATTTAAGTTCATCTCGGCTACTTTTCGCCTTGAATTGTGATGCCGATCCAGCGGTTGATCTCATTCTGATGAGTCATTTATTTTTTACTTTATTAGTGTTACTGTGAAATAAACTTGTACACATTCACTTGTTGAACTTTTCCCAAACTATAATGCCAGACTAAATGTCCAGTGCAACATTTTAAATATGATTGGCAACCTTTCATTGCATCTAAATGTTGTAGGACTCTCTTTTTAGCTCGCATTCTCTGGTGATTTATTAAAAGGCATACTGACGCGCAAAACATGATTTTTACTTCATTTTTTTAAAAAACTGCATTTGTAACTTAAGTAACGTCATTTTATTGACATAAGTAACTGTAATCAAATTACATCAATTTAAAATGTAACTCATTACTTTCCTGCGTTACCAGGAAAAGTAATTAGATTACAGTAACTGAGTTACTGAGTAACGCGTTATAACTCTGTAAGTCACAATACCCCATGAGTAAGCATGATGTGCAAAAACAGCACAATAAGTGGCACAGTAAAGTATAAATAGAAGCATTTTGTCATCAATGCTGTAACTCTTGTCATACGCTTTTTTCAGTAAATAAACAATCAAGTAAATTGAAACATAAATCATCTCAAATCAAGGTTTTAGGGGTGAAATTCATTAAGAATATATTATGCTAATAGCTAATAGTTAATTTTCATGATCTGACTGCGTTGGTTTAGCACCTGATTCACAGGATAAAATACCTATTTTTTGATTTTAAAAAATACCTATTGAAAAGTGTCTGTTTAGCAAATTTTCCTCTAAAGGTCATTGGACTAGATCTAAATTTGACTCAAAGACACAGCTGAAAATGAAGTGTGTGTGTAATTGTGCTGATAAAAGCTCAAGGGTCAGTGAAAGACGTCAATGCAGCGACCCAAGCTTATTCTATAATCCACAATAATCAGAAAGACACACACACATGCACACACTTTGCACACACTTTGCTCTTTAGCCTTTGATGCCAAGAATGAAGCACAGATTCCAGGGAAAGGTGATCTTGGAACTGTAACTAGCCTTTCTTAAGGGCCTAGTCTTGTGCACACACTCAGCCTGACCCAAATATTTCAACATCAAAAGCTGCCGATTATGTAAGTGCACTTACAGGAAAATGTTAAGATAAAAAAAATGGTTAATCAGCAACTCTTCCCTCCCCTGTCCTCAAAACAGTGTGTGAGTTGGCATTTCGCATGCAAGGCTTTGCACTGCTATTGTAATCTAAAATCTCTCTGACAGTATTTACCAGGCAGAGATTTTCTAGTCAATACAAAGTCATTATATTTTCGAAGCCCTGAGGTGTGTTTATATCTGTTTATGTGTGTAGCCAGGGAGGTTAAATCGCACACTATAACTCTGTTTGAGGAGATTAGACCCAAACTCTTGTGTCTATGTGGAATTCCCAAAAGGCTTCCTCTCTCTGCATCCCATCACGAAACCCAGCTGGGAACAAACGCTACTGATAGTCCCATTTCCTCAGCCTTCTTCACATGAAATACTTTTGGAAAGCTGTCCTGCACAGATGTCCTGTGATGTATAAAATATTCTTGGCAAAAGTGTTATTTAAATATTATAAAAGTGTTTATATAATTATAATAAAAAAAAACATGTTTATCTGTACTAAGCATAAAATATTTTCAAATAATACCAAAGTAAATGTAGTTGCTTTGCCATCTGCCATATTTTAAACAATTTAGGTTTCATATTTTTCATACTTCATAGCTCACACTTTTAATTAATTTTACTAAAATACTTTTTTACATTTACTCTGAATTCATAATATGAGCACAATTTAAAGATTACACACTTTAATGACAGCAAAAACAGTAATATTGAAAAATATTACTACAATTTAAAATATCCCCTTTAAATGTTATATTATTAATTATTTACATTAATATTTTAAAATGTATTTCTGTGAAGGAAAAACAGAATTTTCAGTTTTGATCTTGCATGATTTTTATTATTTTCAATGTTGAAAACATTGGTTCTGCTTAATATTTTATAGTGGATACATTTTTCTTTTTCAGGACTCTGATGAATTTAAAGAAGAATAGCAGTTATTAGATTTAAAATTTAAAATGTATGAGCCTTTACTGACAAATTTGATAAATTTAATGCATCTTTGCTGAGTAAAAGTACTGATACTTAACAGTTATGTGCATATTTTATACAATATACTACATTAAAATACATAATATTTAAGTGTATACATCAAACTAAATCTATTATAACATTTTTAGAATGCAGTTGTTCATGCCCATAAGAGTTGCACTTTTAAAAATTAATTTGTCACACCGCAGGACCACTTAAAATGAACTCTCAGAGGCAAAACATGATTAAAAACTGTGGAAAAGAGAAATTGTGACCAATTCCAGCACCTAAGATTCAGACGTTCCCTTATTAATACAAAATTTAACTTGACATTGTGATGTTGATTTAAAAAAACAAAACAATCATGAACACGTCATGTGTCAACCATTTATCAGTTCCTATAAAGGCTAAAAATATTTTTTATGGGGCGCTTTAGCGTGCGAATCTTGTCTGTCCAACCCAAGTTATCTAAATCATGACATACCATAAAGCTAAGTTGTTTTCACATTAAGCTATTTTAATAAATGCAGACAAACCCTGCAGTTAAAAGAAAAAAGGAAAAAATTGTGAATCATTTTTACCTTTGAAAGGTTTAGCTCAATACAGTGGTCATTTTTGTCCCTGAAGTAATAGCAAAGTAAAGCCCTATACACACTAAATCCAGTAAGCATAATTAAACCCACTCTGAACCAGGAAAGTATTCCATTCCCACAGAATAAGTATTACTTCCCTCCTAAAATCTATTAGACCGCTGTGCTTCTTTGTAGGAGGATTGCAGAACGATTCAGGAAAGATTATAGAATGATTCAGGCCTTTTCTGCACCAGTACAAAGCCCTCTAAATATAATCGCTCCTTCATCACGATAGCGGAAAATATATAAAGTAGGTGAAGGTCATGAACTTCCTTAGAAGAACTTCTACCCAGCTGACACCGCTGGCCCACGCTTGGAAGGTGAGAGGAAATTTGGCTCGGTGCCACCCTCGACTGGCACAGCACCAGAGTTTGCATGCAACAGCATAGTTAAGGGCCGGACGAAAGTCAAGGGGCCCAAAACAGATAAAGAATCACCTGAACCTGACTGGAACTGACGCTGATGTTGCCATTTTAAGGCCTCTGGTGACAGCACTTCTGTGTGGCGTGTTTTCCCCTGAAACCTAGTAACCATTAGCCTCATTAACCCCAACTAGAGATTCATAGGGGACAAAGGGTTATAGTGCCAGAGACGAGACGCGTGAACAAACAGATAAAAATAGTACTTTGCTAATTGGATGACAGTCCAGAAGCCATTATTGTATAATCCTGATGCCTGTTTTGTACTGAAAAAAGTTATAATAATAACTAACCAGAGTTACTATTAAAAACTGTTGCTTAAAATAAATGTTAACTGAAATGAAATAAAATATAACAAATTAGCTAGTTTCCAAAACAGCATTCTCATTTGACGTACTAAAATAACTGAAATAAAGACATATTTAAGTAAAAAGACATATTTAAGTAAAAAAAAAAAAAAAACACTACAACAGAATCTCAGTGATTCTAAAATGACACTAACAAACTCCACAGCATCTCAGCAGGGTTAGGAAAATCGTTGCTTGATCTGTTTGTTTACGTGACGAGTCAAAGCTCTGAAATTCCAGTCACTGACATCAAAACAACTTTGAATTTACGAGAACTAATGACACATGCTCTGGATTGTGGACAGATGATGGCAGAAGTGTGTGTTTTTGTGGTTGTGTTTACCCAGGGGAACATTTTATAGCTCAAAAATTGCTCTTTCGTGGTTCAGGAGACATGAGTTTAAGTATTATTGTTGTCTCAGATGTTTCTCTTTAGGTAAAATAGAAATAGAAGAGAATAAAGCAATAAAATTAGAATAATAACATATATCAGGTCACTAAGTTTTGGGAGAACGTAATGATGAGTTCATTTTGACTTTAGATGAAATCTGACCTTTAGAGGAGACATATGTCCCTTTCTCAGGGGATAAATCTAAAAAAGGACACTTGAGCAAATTTCTTTTTGTGCTCCATTTAATCCCATTGCCATTTAGGAGAGGCAATTGAGAAATGAACAGGACCACATGGCATTCTTTGTTTTGGAGAACCCAAAAGATGATATTTTGATATTTTTCCTCTTTTTTTGTCTGTACAATGAATGTCAATGGGGTCCAGTGTTGTTTTGGACTCTACTGACTTTCATTAACGACATGCACAAAAAAACAGATAAAAACTTTCTAAAAAATGTATTATTGTTTTTCAGCAGAAGAAATAAATTCATAGAGGTTTGGAACGACATGAGGAGGGTGAGTACATAATGCCAGAACTGACATTTTTGGACAAACTGTTCCTTTAAACAAAAGTTTCTGATCATATTACTGTCTAAAAGAAACAAATGAGATATTGAAAATGTCTAATTTTGTCAGCTGACTTCACTTTAAACCCTCTACTTTGAAGCAGAGTTAATATAATCATCATGACAGGAACAGTCTGCGTCATTACTTTGTTTTGTATTTTAATATGAAATATTACATTTGCATAAAATCTTTGTATTAAATATTCTTTCTCATAAAAAAAGACTTGTGTTTTATATGTTATATATTACAGAAACAGTTTCAGTTCGATTAATTTATCTGTATTTATCACTTTTTTTCATTTGTTGCTTTATTTTCTCTCGAATTTTTTAAAGTGTGTCTGTCGAACAAGACTTGAGATGCTTGAAATCTCAGAATCACTACTGAAGGATGAATAGATGCATGAATAAACATTTGACAGATGACCGAAAAGTTAATAAACAGACATGAGGAGGCTTTCTACACTGAAGAGTTTAATCAGTCATAACCAATCAAGCACTTAATATAATCATCACGACGGGAACAATCTGCTTCATACAATAATAATTCAGCAGATCCTCCAAATGAATCAAATACGATCTCATCACAGGCTCACTGAAGCACTGAAGGCCAGCGCAATGTGGTCAATCAAACTTTATGCTCATTTCAACCCGGCGAAACCTGGCACTATAAAAACTGTCCCTGCGTGTGTGCGTTTGTGTGATCCGCAGACCTCATGAGCGATGAGTCATCGGCGCAACCCCCCGCTCCTCGCATCTTTCTGCCACATTAATTCCACAAACACACACAAACACAAACAAGCACACAAACCCACATGCAGAGCGAGAAGGAGCCCCACTGCTCTCCATATTTTCACAGGGCGTGAAATAAAAATCCTTCCAGGCAACATCTACTGTAAAACACGATCATGTTCCTCCTAAAGAGTCAATAAAACAAAACAAAGGAAACATAATACAGATCCATCACCAGCCTGGGTTACCGGGGGAGAGTTCGGAAGGACTATAACTATCAAATCAATCCTCAGCTGTTGCTTTAGCATAATAATAATTAAAAGGATGACTGATTAGCAATAGATCTGAGCTGACAGTGATGATGAAGGCAAGTTATGAGGATGAACAGAATTTGATATTACTCTTAGGTTGCTGAATGAATTCAGTCATTCATAGACGCTGATGCCACTGCAGCTCCTGCGATTCCGTCATTCGCACCCTGATACACGTTACATAACTTCAGCCTCGAGACCGACTGGACACAAAACGATGTGTCATCGCTCTCGCTTTTTCACTCTCCCGTAATATTTCCTCTTCTCCTCTCCCATTCTCCCTGTCAGGACACATATATTTTTAACCCAACCTAACCTTGATATACAAGCCGCCCATTGTAGCTCCTACACAGAATTCATGAATAAAACAGCTCAGGCATTAGTTCTCTGGTTATTTGAGAACTGTTTGTGGCAAAGCACAGGAGAAGTAGGCAAGAGGTTATCAAATCAATCAAACACAAAATTCAACCAACCTCAGATGGCTACAAGTTTAGCCTTTGTTATGTAATCGACACTGTCCGTCTATCAGTCTGTCTATCTATAGTGCTGCAAATACACCAACATATAAGAGAAAGCAAGATATAACACAGCTAGGTTAATAGGTTGCATAAAATAATACATTTAATATTTTAAAGATGGAAATCATATTAGTTAGTTCAGGGGTTTTCCAAATTAAATATGATGTCCACTTGTAAGGGACCCCTTTACTAAAAATAGTAAGTGTCATATTATAAAACTAAAAGTAAAACACATTATTAAAAAATACATTATTAAAATATAAATGTAGACTTATTTTTATTAAATATTAATATGAAAACATTCAATAAATGTGTCAAAAAATCTTTGTATTTTTGTATAAAGTATTGTATATTTGTGTTCTATATATTATAAATTACAGAAACAATTTCAGTTAAATTAAAATTATATATATAGCACTTTTCAGATTTTTTATTTTGCTTGTGTGTTTCATAAAATATGTTTCATAAAATCCATTTTCTGAAATTTTCGACGTACACTCTCAAACCCCCTTTCAACTCCTGAATTAGTTTATGTATCACAATATCAGATTAAGCGAACCTTAATATTTTCAGTGCAAGTAAGGATTTTGCCATGTAAAATTAAAAACTAAAATAATATTTCAGGTGTTTCTTCAGGTTTTCCTTTCTCTGTTCAAAATGTTTCACACATTTGTTTTTGTTTTTTGGAAAATAATGTTTTACTTGTCAATTTGGTGCTCAATTTATAGATTTGTGCTGTGTCCTCACATCACATTCCGTTAGTCTTTTGCAATGTCCAAACAAAAGCCTGTTACTTCCTGATTTAGCTGAAGTATGAGCAATGGATAAAATGAATTCTGTGATGTTTTGTAATGTTAGTTGGTTTGTGTCACTGTAAAAAATTCCATCATGTTTGATAAAATCACAGAAATCAGTATGACATAAAAATTTCAAATTGACACCTTATGCAAGCTAACATTATTCCTCACTGAGCAATGCCTAAGTTTAGCTCTTAATTTCCATTCTGTTAGCTTCCAACCTATTAATTTTCATGCCATTGTGTAATTAATCAAATTATATGCTTCTGCAGTTAAAGTACCACAGCACATTTCTGAAGGTTTGCAATACAAATACTTCCCTAAATAACAACACATACAATACAATGTATTTCAAACTGCCTGTCTGTTACATAAACTGAGGGCACATATAGCGAGCAGTGATGCTGTCACATGTAATCTCTCTCTCTGCAGGGAAGACTGAGATACAGACTCCCTCTGAGCCCTGTGTCATCTCTCTAATACTCACTGTCTCTGAGAGCCAATCAAACGGTCAGGGGAGCAACTGTGGAAGAAAGTGAGAGAGCGCTCAATTCAGCTAACCTAGTCCAACCCTGGGAAGCTGTTTAGCATTGCTAAATGGAAAGACAACATGCTCAGCCTCTTATGCATCCCTACGGCACGCTAAGATTAAAAGCTTGCACCGCGAGGGATCAGAACAAACAAGCAAAATGGGGGGAAAAAATGATATTAAGAGCATTTTTTAGGTGCTGAAGTATAGATGGCATAGAAATGGTTAGACCCTGTTTATGATTGCGATTCTCTTCACATCTGCTGTAAAATGCAGTAAGATATCTGAGGTTATGTAAATCTGAATCCTACCCTTATACCAGTCACTACAAAAAGTTAATTACATCAATTTCTTCAATTTCTATTTCTATAGCTCATTGTTTTACTTTTTTTTTTTGCATTTTTTAAAATTTTATAAAATCTTTATTTTATATATTTGTATCGCACTTTTCATTTTTTGCTCATTTGTTCAATTTGTTTCATAAAATCCTTTTATCTTCTCTCAAATTTTCTTCAGACTGCCTAAAACCCTCTTGTGGGCCCTCGTTTGAAAACCTCCAAATTAGTTAATCAAAAAGTCAGATTTAAGTGAACACAGTGAAGTTTTTATTGTTTGTTTTGTTTTTTTAAGTGCAATCTTGCCATGTATCCAGGTAAAATTGGCAGTTTATTAAAGAATATCTCAAAAGCTTTTTGTATGTTTTCCTTTCTCTCATTAAAATGTTTCAAACCAATGTTTTCTTGGGAATTATCTTTTAGTTGTCTATTGACAAAAATTGCAATTTTAAATTATTATCAAGCAAGGCTCAAGATTGAAAGTTTAGAATCACTCCTGAAGAATGAATATATGCATGAATAAACAATTAACAGATGACCGAAAAGTTAATAAACAGTTGTCTGACCTTGCATGTCTTGTTCTTGTCTGTCTGGCAAGGTGTGCACGGGGCACAGGGCTGACAGAGAGGGCTGGGGGGGTGAGGGAGGTAATATCCTCCAGGACTGTAGTGGCAGCAGCCGTAAGGAGCTGGGAAGTGTGTGTACCACAGTTCCTGGCCTTCCTGACATTTCGGACATGGAGACAGGAAGCCCTTAGCTTGGACCTTCTCCACATTCACCTTCGGATTCCTCATCCACCTGCGCACCTAGAGGCAAAACATGAACGAGTTTTACATCTGTGCATTATATAACGGGTGGTGATGCAAGTTGATTCAAGGCCCAAGGGTTGGTAACCAGCAAGTTGGTGGTTAACTTGACCTGGAGCAGAAACCTAACACACTAAGTGCAGGAAACAAATTCCACTGGTCATGTGGTGATTGTAATAAATTTCCACGAAATGCTTGTACAACCATGTTATATTAACAACATCTAGGATAAGTATGTTGGGTGTAGATTTAAAATCTCAGAGGAAAGTGTTTATAGCTCAGGATATCTAATGGCATTCTCAGAAAGTTTCTCTTAAGAATCAGCTTTGCATTTGATATTCGTCTGAAAATTTCTTAGAACACCTGACTTTAAAAATAATGTAAAATACAGTTAAAGTGAAATAAAACCATTTATATTTATATAAAGCTCAATAGTACCAAGATAAAATCAAGTATTACATAAGATGAAATATTAAATAAATAAATATATATATAGCTAGTATAACTTATTATTTGGTATATTGGCAAATTTGAGCAGTTTTGTGATGTTAACATCTCTTCTGATACTGCAGATGAGACATGTGATGCTGCATAAGTGAAAGTTTCAATCTACACCCCATTTAATATTAAAGAGATCTTATATGTGAGTTTCCTTCATGTGGGATGGAGTATTTTTGTCAAACACCATGTTTTTCAAAGTAGACAATTATAATATTTTTGATTGCTTCTAATGTCCTCATTTGTAAGTCGCTTTGGATAAAAGCGTCTGCTAAATGACTAAATGTAAATATAAATGTAATATTTCATCATGTGAAAACATCTTGAATCTGTGAATATGAATTTTGGATTGGTGCATTTGCTCCTGTATTAAACAGAATGAGGCATCTCAGGGCCGTGCCCGTGTATGTCTTTACAAACTAAACAATGAAATCTGAAAGGCGTCCTCCAAATCACCAGCAGTGACTGACTAAAAGAGGCAGGGCACGGGGTCGTATGTCTTCTTTGTAGTTTACAATGTATTTAATGACTTCAATCCCTTGAGTGAAAAGCAATTTTCTAGGCCCCAGGAAATCCTGGAACTCACGGCGAGCACAGGCTGGGAGATTTCCACTTCTCACTTCATTTCATACAGCTGCCAAACAGCCAGATGAAAAAACAACCTCAAAGCTCCATACGATCAAACCTTTGTCTTTTTTTAGAATGAAGGAAACAATGGAGAAAAAATCCTGAAATGAATGAAAACAATGCTTCCCAATGTCTCACATACATAAACAGTTACAGCATATAGTCACAGATCCTAACAGTTCACTGCTCTCTTCCTGTCTCTCTTCTTTGATCGGATTTTCAAAGTTATGTCATCGTATGTTTTCACTGTGATGGTACGCTAACATTCATAGTCTCTTTGCATAAGCTTCAAAGACCTTAATCTTCTCTTCTTAAAAGAAATATTAAATATTTTAAAAATTTAAAAAATATGAATAATAAAATTAAATCTCAGTTAAATTTAATCAACAATTTGCCATGTCATATTAATTGTATTTAGTCACTTTTAGTGAAAAAAAAAATAATAATAATAAAAAAAAAATTATATATATATATATATATATATATATATATATATATATATATATATATATATATATATATATATATATATATATATTAATCTTGTCTCATCTGCTGCCTTTTCTGTGCAGTAGCCATGTCAGTGTGTTATTGTTATGATCTGCATGTCAGGCACATGAATCATTCTTTACAGGAATCAAACACTGAAGCAGTGGCAACTCAATAAACCACTCCAAATACAGGCTCTACTGATGACTCAGCAACCCACCAAACTTTAGTCACTAGAGAAAAACATCAGCGTGTGTGTGTGTATTTGTGCGTTGCCCAGTGCACAGAGCAAGTTAACAAACCCACAAAAGTCAAAACACACAGCACCCTCCAGTTGTGTTAATGCAACACACGTACGAGACAACACTGCAAGCTGACCTACAAAAGACAAACATCAACCTTGGCACTCCAGAAGATTCTTTCTCTCTCAGTCTCAGTGTACACATAAATACATAATAATCCAACAAAACCATCTCACTGAGTCAGTCTCTGACACTCCATCTGCTGTGTGTGTATGTAGGAGTCTGGACTCAATCCCAAACCACTCACACTTTCTCGCCTATAACCAAAACAAATACATTATATTTAAATAAATAATTCCAAACATGTTCAGATTGGTCATTACGACAGTCACAAATCAAGCTGGAATAGCAATTTTGTTTTTGTTAAATTGCAAACAAAAGAAATCCATAAATAATCTCAACACTAATGTTAAATGAGATTGAAAAACTTGCGTGCGTATTCATAACTGGCCATCAATCTCACAGCCATGGCACAAACAGCACATTATGTATATATACAATATATACCACAACCATATTGGCTTTTGGCTGATGTTAGAGATATTTTAATATTGACTGATATTGGATATTTAATTGTTTATGCTCATTTCCTCGATCTGTACATTTAGATTTCCATTTGTTGTCATCTAATGCTCACTTAATATTTAAAAGCAATACTAATTGAATAAAATACAAAACAAAGCTTCTTTTTTTTTTTTTTTTTTTTTAAAACAGTAATAATTGAACAAAAATGTCAAAATGAATATGCATGTTTCATAGTGCACGTTATAATGCTGTGATGCCTAAATGAATTTCTAGCATTTAAAATGATTCATTGTAATTTGTAGTGTTTTATTATATATTTTTGCACATTTTATCTATACATTTAATATTTGTAATCTATTTTATTATTTATTTAGATAAACATATTTATTTTATTTTAATAATATTTATTTTATTTCAATATTTATTTCTTTACATTTTTTATTTACTTACCTACTTATATAACATACTATATAATTTTAATATTGCTCATAACATGAAAATAATTATTGACTCCTGACTGAATTTTACATCCCTATCCAAAAATCATAAACACAATGATTGCAAATAACCACATACATACATACACGCATATATTTCATATCTATAAACACAGATAAATATACATACTTCTCTTCCTCCATAGAGAAAAATACTTTTAAACCCTTAAAAAATTTCTACGGAAATGACTTGAGCCCGATTCAAACTAAATTCCTCCACCGTGCAACATGTCAGAGCATGTGCATTACCCACCAGGCCACGTCTCCAACTGAACAGCACTTTTAAGTCTCCACAAGCCACAGAAGTTCTGCACCCAACATTCTCACACACTCACCTTCCTCTTGACAAACTGGAAGGCAGAGCACTTCTTAAAGGAGAAAGACTGTTTCTCTGCATTATGGACCAGCCTCATGGCCTCTGGCCGGCCCGCGCACTCTGCGGACCCCAGCGTGATGCCTTTGAGAGGGACGAGAAGGTGAAAACACCATTATGAGCTCTTCTGTGTTGCCTGAAGCAATTATGACAGTGTAAATCTGTTATATCTGTTGCCTGACAAGCACATGTGTGTGTGTGTGTGTGTGTGTGTGTGTGTGTGTGTGTGCATGCCTGTGGCCGTACCTGTGTTGTCGTCCTCCTCGGTCCAGGTTGTTATGATTGTCACTGCTGACCGATGATATCAGCGCTGCGCTGATGCCGTGAGTCCGTCCCGATGATGCTGCTGGATTTCACAGCATGTCTCTGCAGCAGCACCACTGTGTGTGTGTGAGAGAGAGAGACAGACAGAACGAGATGGAGCTGAACAGACACCTTGTCAATGTGACAGAGAGAGAGAGTGTTGCAATCAGAGAGAAGCGCACCTTCCTCCCTGCCCTCTCTTTCTCTCTGTAGCTCTTCGTTATTCTCCGATGGCACGATACACTCTCTCTCCTCCTCCTCCTCCGCCCCTTCCCCCCTGCGTTTTCTGCAGAAGCAGATGCTCTCTCTATCGCAGCGTCTCTCTCTCCTGCCCACCATCCCCGCTGCTTTGATTGTGTGAATGGAAGGATGGGCGAAGGATGAATGAAGGCTGATGGATTGGATGGGTGTGTTTAGCCTGACCAGTGCCGTTACAGGAACCGCTGCAGTGCTGCAACCCTCTTCTGACTCACACACACAGCATCTCTCAGGCTCTTTTTCTCTCAGTCCTACCTGTCTGTTTTTCTGGATTCTCTTGGTCAAGAGCCATTTATGAATGAGCGGGGGTGAATGAGTCAACAGGTTCGTCATCCTGCGAGCAGCGGATGTCACACATCTGCAGGGAGAGGGAATAGAAGGGAGAATCGATACACTGAGTTAAAGACATAATGACAGAGATCCATCAGCTTCTTGTTCTTCTGAGTCAGTGGTAAGTTAATCAGGATGTTGACAAAATTCAAAAAAAGATTCAAAATGGCAGCATTTAGGGACCTTATTTTGGGGTAAATATGTTCTTTTGCAAAATGAACCAAACCAAGCAAGAATGGACATTTAGGATTTTCCCTCAATAGATGTTTATTATATATATATATATATATATATATATATATATATATATATTTGATTCCCAGGGAAAGCATGAACTGATTAAATATTTACACTGAATGAAATTGAATGCATAAATATATTATGTAAATGTAATATAAATAATAATTAATAAAAAAGACTAAAAAATAAGGCAAAAGAGTTAATAAAAAATATAGAGAGAGAAATAGACAATAACAGATATAATAAACAGGCAAGCAAAGATAGCATCTAAACTGTCATATTTTATGAATTGACAGTTTCAAGTAGCCTGGCACTGTGTGTAGTGACTAATTTTTATTCATCATGCAAACACAGCTGGCAAATAATTTTGTGAAATCTCAGTGGTCATTTACTTGATTTGTGAGGATGACAAACCTTGTGTAGCTTATATGACTCATTGCTCTAAACCTACATCAAAGAAATCTGAAGCCCCCACACACACAAAAGAAAAATATTTTCTCCTTTTGGAGATGACAGAAAGATAAAATGCCATACAAAGGCAATTTCACAAATTACAGATAAGGAGAAAATGCATTTCCCATCTTGACTGTGAGAGCTGTCTGATTCACTATAACAGACTGGATCCTTTTATTCGAGAGCCAACCTGAGAAAGAAAGAAAAACGTCTTTCATCCTGGACAAAAGAGGTATTCATTTTATGCATATGACTGATCTTGCTGTCTGCTCTGCCCAATCAAACCCAAAATACCCTGCAAAGAGCAAGAAGCCACCAAAGAATAAATTGCTGTTGGAAAATATGATTATTATATGCGTTTCATGGCTCACGCTCTTCATTTTTCATAAAAAAAAAAAAATGGTGTTGCATCAGTTTGAGCAGTGAAATGAGTCTCATATAATCTGTCTGATATAATCAGTTGCTCCGTGAAATATGAAATGTACGAAAAGCGAGCGATTTCAGATATCCATAAGTCAAATAAATATGCATCATTTCCTGGTGTGTTATTTGGAGAAATAGCTGCTTCACATTGTATAAGAATGACCCATAGACCACAGTATGTTCTTAGACACCAACCTAGGTTGGATTATTCCTGGTTATCATATTTTTGAGGACAAACAATTAGTTAAAACGTTTGAAAGTGCACATGCAATCTGGGTCAAATTTACCCATTAAAATGCAGATTTGAGAGTGAGAGCACATCTTTAAAGTATTTACAAATATCATTGCAATTGGATTGTACCTTTAATCGATCAACATCTGTATACATACATTTAGTGATCAAAGCACAGTGTAGCAGAGGGTATCTATTATTTATAAGCACACTGTCCAATGAATTGAGTCTGTCAGGCACACATATACAACCCTAACAACTCCAGCTAAAGAAATGTTTTTCTTCTTGTAAATATGCAAAATAAGACATTAAAACTCATCATTTTGACATAAATTGACACATAGACCAGACAGAACCTCTATTTCTCTCTCTTGTGCCTTCATATCTCTTTGAAGTGGGTTTCTCACTAGTCTCAAGTTGTTATTCTGAGATACAAATCTGAAGATCAAAACTATACAGAGCAACAGCAGAGAGAAAAATGGAAATGTAGGGAACTGTAGTGTGAACATATCATGAAATGGAAAGGAATTCTGCAATTAATCTAGAGGACATTTTGCTCGATCAATGTCTGTTCGTAGCTCAAGAGACTGAAAAGGAGCTTTCTGCATTTACATTCTAGTCTCTTATGCTGCATTTATTTGATCAAAAATAACAGTAATATTGTGACATTTTTGAAGTTTGTGAAGTTTTTTCTCTCAGAAATCATTCTAATATGTGACCCTGGACCACAAAACCAGTCTTAAGTCGCTGGGGTATATTTGTAGCAATAGCCAAAAATACATTGTATGGGTCAAAATGATCCATTTTTCTTTTATGCCAAAAATCATTAGGATATTGATTATAGATCATGTTCATGAAGATATTTTGTAAATTTCATACCGTAAATATATCAAAACTTAATTTTTGATTAGTTACATGCATTACTAAGAACTTCATTTGGACAATTTTAAAGGCGATTTTCTCAATATTTTGATTTTTTTTGCACCCTCAGATTCCAGATTTTCAAATAGTCTTATCTCGGCCAAATATTGTCCGATCCTAACAAATCATACATCAATGGGAAGCTTATTTATTCAGAAAAATTGACACTTAAGATTGGTTTTGCAGTCCAGGGTCACATTTGTAGATTTGGTGCTCAAGAAACATTTTTTGTTGAAAGGATTCTTTGATGAATAGAAGAACATCATTTATTTGAAATATAAATCTTTTGTAACATTATACATTTCTTTACTGTAAATTTTGATCAAATTAATGCATCACTGCTGAATAACATTTTGAACTTTTGTCAAAAAGAAAAATGGTAGTGACCCCAAACTATTGAACGGTAGTGTAGGTATCAACAGATGTTACTCCTAAAATTGTTCAAATTGTTTTAATACAGTAAAATATAGTGATAATTTAGTCTCAGAAGAATCTGATGAGTTCATATTGAGATCTCAGGCTTTTGATTGAAGATCTGGGCATACCACTTTGAGATCTCTACTAAAAGACTATCTCTCAGAAGAAAAAACTCAGTTTGCTCTCTATTTAAACCCATTGAAGCAATTAAAATATTCAGGAGATCACATCTGCAAGCTTTCTTTGATGGGAAAGTATCTGGAAATGAAAACGACAGACTCATGACTAGTCATAGTTATTTCCAATAAGGTGTTCTGGAGATAAATGTCCCCCTCTTCCTCACATCACTTCATATAAATGTTGAGTCATCCTCTGCCGTGTGTGTGTGTGTGTGTGTGTGTGTGTGTGTGTGTGTGTGTGTGTGTAGTGTGTGTGTAGTGTAATTTGAGCCGTGTTTTGAGGAAAAGATTAGATCATTGTTGGAGCGTTTTGGCCTTCAGTACCTCAGTCCAAAAAAACCACAGGGACCATGATACCAACAACATCATCTGCCCTCTTCTCCTCTCCTCTCCTTCCAAATGCTCAGCTTCTTTTCAAAGTTACTATCTCTCTAACACAAACACACACACATAAAAGAGAGAGCGTGAGCCTTATAAAATAAACATGATTCTCCGCTCATCTCTCTCTATGCTACAGGGAAGGCAAGATATCTTTGGGGACACAGTCTCTCACTCTTTTCTTTTTTCTCTCTCTTCCCATTCTCAGAATAGCTTCTTTCCCCTCACGTGCTGATGATGCTTCAAAGCCAAACCGAATAAGTTACACGTGAGAGCGTGAAATCTCACTTTAGCAAACCTGAGATGTAAAATGCATGACATGAAATCGGGCCAGACAGACGGGAGTATCGAATCGGATACATAGATTGGCATCCAAAAAGGAAAAGACGTACAATTTTGCTCCAGTTTTCCATTTAAAAAGTTTATAAGGTAGTGGCGCATATGCTAATATAGCACTCAGACTGAAAGAAACAGAGAGAGAGATGGAGAGATGGCAAGGCTGGAAGGTTGACAGGTGGAGTGGGAGGAGTAGCTGTGACTGATGCATTGGCTCATCTTGGTACTAAGTGTGTGTGTGTGTGTGTGTGTGTGTGTGTGTGTGTGTGTGTGTGTGTGTCTGTGTCAATGTAGGATAAAAATGACTGCAATGGCTGATATTCAAGGCTGCTGACAGGAAGGTAAATTAGAAATGTAATCTCCAAACCACAATATGCACATTTTTGTTCATTTATACGCAAGCATTGGCACTTCTCAAAGAAGACAACTGCCGAATGTGGTCTAGAGCAGCTAGAGAGATAAAACCGATGTCGCCGACATCTTCAGCTGAACAGCCAGTATGTGTCAGCGTGTCAGATTTTCAAACATGATGAGTCATTAAGATTCTGAATCTCCCAGGATTCAGTGTTTCTCAGACTTCTGCGGCAAGAACGAGACGAGTGTGGGAGTGAAAAGAGCAGAGACGTATTGTGATGCTTCAGCAGGGGCATCCGTGAAAGAGTGTGTGTTTGTGTGTGTCGTGTCTGTGCATTAGAGGTGTGTATGGAAGCACCGACTCTCTCTCTCACACACATATACACATTTTATGCTCATATAATCTTCAAGGGTGGTGAAGATGAAAAGGTTTGAGTTGCTGTTCAAAATACAGGGACGCAAGACTTGACCTCTAAATTTTCCTGTTTGACCGTTTACAATGGCTAGAAAATGAATTTTAAAAATCCACAGTTAAAATGTTTACATCTCATTGTGTTAGATAAAAAATATCAAACCTACAGTCAAGCTACACAACAAGTTACAAACTGAAACACTAACTACATTGAAGTTATTTAAAAGAGCGATATGTTTTTACAAATATAAAAACAAAATTATCCAGTGATTGAGGTTGGTATGAATAACTGAATCATCCAAATTGGAGTGACAGTATCAAAGTCAGAGGTAAATTATAAATAAAGGTACCCTAATTTATGAAAACAATTATTTTTTCCCTGTTCATTTACATCTGAATGAATTGATTCACTGAACGTTCCACCACCACATATGGGAAAGAAGACCATTTAGGACAAACCGATTCACTAAAATGAATTTTCAGCTCTACATAAGAGAGGACCAAATGAATCAGTTCACTTTCTAAAGGTACATGAGAGGACTGTCAAAACAAACCCATTCACTGGTACAAATCAGACTTCTCCAATGCTGCATGAGAATTATTTTTTAACTACAACTATTAAAAACTGTAATTGACATAAACATGAAATAAAACAAAATATAAATATTAAATGAAAAATGTAAAAAAAAAATATATATATATATGTTAAATATTCCCTTGGCAGCTAACTAAAATAAAGTTTCAATGAAGTTTAAGTAATAAAATTACTAAAAATATACCTGAAATGAAAATAATTATAGATAAATAGAAATATTCAGAAAAAAATACTAATATAAATAACAAAAGCACAAAATGACTACTAATAAAATACTAATATTTAAATGAAACCATAACTAAAATCTAAAATAAAGTTACTTCAAAATATTAATATGCAAGTATACTATGATAGTATATAAATAATACAATGTACAATGAATCAAGCGTAAATGAACAGACCGATTAAGGCTCATACAATTTGGTGGTTGTAGCTAGGTCCAGAAAAGGTCTAACATCATTTGTTTACATATCCATTGATTTGATAAGTTGTTATTTAACAGAATGACATTTAAGCATTTTGTAAGCATGTCCAAACACTTATTGTGAAAACTGCATATTTTTGCATTATATGCTAAATTAGATACTCCTCTCAAACATATATTTACAACCTCTCAATTTCTATATACACTTATTAAAACCCGTTTTAAACTGAATGTAACCTGCTGGACTGGCTTAAATGACAGCATATGTGTACAACAGCTGTTTTATCTTAGTGAGCATCAGGAGGATTATATATCTGATGGTCTTTCACATTCTCTGCACATAGAGAGAATGATTGAGGGACAGATTGATTATGCCCTGACTGACAGGACAACAGACTGGATGCATGGTATGTGTTTGAGTGCATTTCATGCTTAAGACTGTGAAAGTGACCGTGTCAAACATGACATGAGGTTAAACCATAGACATATGCTGCTGCACAGACACTCTCTCTCTCTCTCTCTCTCACACACACACACACACACACACACACACACACAGCACTCAGGGCATGTTTGTATTTTCTATAAGACCTTAAACTACTCTGCATTTCTTAAGGTCAAAGCACAAGATGAGTGAGATAAGACAGAAAGAAGGAAAAAAAGAAACTATGAATGATTTTAAGAAGCAGGGTAGGGTGAGGAGAATCCCATTATTCTGGTAGTCTAAATTAAGCTCTTGTCACAGTTATAATGTCTTTAAGTAAATACAAAACTGCATTGAGGATTTTCCATAGTTGCACAACTGTTTTGTTCTTGTTCTCAACAGTCATCTAAACAAACTTCTCACTATTTATTATACTTCTCATCTTCTTTTTTATACATCATTATGCATTCTTTTATACATTTTAAAACTATTTAGTTCAATTATTTCATTAAAAAAATATAATAAAATGGAATAGATTATAATTATTAAATGGATAATTCCATTTCTGGATGCTGATTGGCCAATACAGCATTTAAAAGTGTTAAAACACTCTATATTCTAAAACCACATAACTGGATGGAAATAGTATAAGCCAAATATATGACGAAAACATGTTTACATTGATACTATTAACTATATTTAAGGAGATTCATGCTTAAAATAAGTAAAAACAACAGGAGTGAATAGTTCCCTGGTTCCCATCCAATTTTAGTGCATGGAGAAAAAGAAGTGAACTATTTCCTTAATATCTCATGCAGTTTTGCTTCTCAGATACATTTATCCTGCAAAATTTTTACTGGAAAACATTGCAGTGTGATATTGAGTGTACTCTGTATGCAGTGAATGTGCAACTAGATAACAGCAGTTGACTGTAGAGGATTGCAGCTGGACAGTGTTTCATCGCTCATTTGTGGAAATGCCTCCACTGACTTAAAACTAATGACAAGGAGTCACTCACAACCCAGACAAGACCGTACAAAGAGAATATTTAACCAAGATAGAAAGGAAAAGAGAAGGATAGAGAGAGAGAGATGAGTCAGAGAGATGAAAACAATAAATTTGACACAGAGCAGAAAGGACGGCTTGTGTTAAAGTGAATTGGATATGAGCAGAGAGATCCCAAAGGACTCGGCCTGGATTCTCACTGTTGAGAAAAAAAGAAAAGAGAAACACACCTCACCCTCACAGCTGATTGGTCCAAAGTCACCCCCAATTTATATTGGCATTGTCCGAAATGCTAAACCGTTCAATATTGAGAAGGGTTAAGATAGAGAGATTGTTAATGACCCAAAGAATGACAGAAGTGAGCATCTTCTCAACAACTCTCTCACACAGACATACGCAGGCAAGCCGATCTCACAGTTCCCTGAAACCTGTCAGATCTGTAGATTTTATAGACAGCCTGAAGTGGTATCTTAACCTAGTTTCACTTCTCTGCTGCAGTTTTGTGGCATCAGGTTAAAAATGCAGAGGATATCACATATGCATGCACAGTACACACACATATACACACACATACACACACCCTGCATTGTTTCCTAGAGGCTTAGTGGTCATTTATTGTCCAGTGTGTGGAATGCCATTGTACAACGTTACATAACTCAAAAAAAAAAAACTCTTCCTGGCATTAGAACCAGCGCTGATAACATTCCACTGCCCTTCAAAATGACCTTCAACACACACAAACTCAGACTTCTACTCTTTTCCGATCTAACATCCTTCTTTATATTACCCAGCTATGAGGTTACTTGAACATGGTCTGAATGTGTGTTTGAATGGATTTGTGTGAATATTGTGTTCATGTGTTTTTACACACTATGTGTTGTATGTGCACAACTGAGTAATTCTGAAACTGAGGAAATGCAGTGAAGCATGCACATCCAAACATGACTAATACAGGTACGCAGCAAAAAATATAAGGCAAAATCAAAACATGATGTTGCTTTTAAAAATATTTATTCATTTGCTCATCAAACAGATGTTTCAAGCCATATGCTCTTCATCAGATTTTGGCACGAAATTCAGCGAAATGGTGAAAAGAATAAATATTTATTCATTTTTTGTTGGCAGGAACAGTGTGAACAGTGCAACATGTTTCAATTCTTAATCTGAAAATCTTAGAAAATAATTCAACTTAAAATCTTGCTGCAAACAAATAATTATATTATAATATGCATTATAATATCTCCAATAACACTACAGTTGAAAAGTTTGGGGTTGGTAAGATATTTTAATGTTTTTTTATTGCTCACCAAGACTGCATTCATTTGATCAAAAATACAGTAAAACAGCAATATTTTGAAACATAATTACTATTTAAAAAACTTTTCTATTTTAATATAATGAAAAATGGCAAAGCTGAATTTTCAGCATCATTACTCCAGTCTCCAGTTACACATGATCCTTCAGAAATCATTCTGATATACTGGTACTCAAGAAACATTAATTATTATCAATGCTGTGATGTGGAAACATTTTCAAGATAATTTGATGAATATAAAATTAAAAAGAAAAGCCTTTATTTGAAATCTTTGGTAACAAAAAGTCAAAGTCTTTACTGTAAATTCTGATCAATTTAATGCATCCCTGCCGAATAAAATTATTAATTTCTGATGAACTTTTAAAATGCATAATTATTTTTTGCAATAATTTACAGTGTGTGCAAAACGTGGGTTACGCACCTCACGAAAATCATCTCGCTTTATCACTCTGTCCATCAGACAAGTATGTGAGCTGCTGTAGAGGTCCAGCAAGATGACTCACAAATTTCCTGAAGCATCAGTGAAGATCCGGTACCCTTGACTTCCTTGATACCATCCGGAGTTCCAGCTTCAGGCTGCACAGAGCTCTGTAGTGAGAAAACAATCATGATCAAACTTCCTGACCCCCTCAAATGCGGCGTGAGTCATCAATCAAAACACACATTGGACCCCATTTGCACCCATATTAAATGTAAGCTGAAACTTGCGATCAGATCACTCCAAAACAGATATTCCCATACAAAAAACCAAAATATTAAAATTATTTGATCTCTTTCTTGGCTCACTATAATAGCTAATATGAAAGCAGTTAGTTTAACAGATGTCAGGAGTGTTGTCAGCCAAGTTTTTTAGGAGTTTGCGGCATGGGAAGTGTATTGTACGGTTTTCAAGTCGGCAGTGCTTTGAGCTTGTGAGTTGTTTGTTTTTGATGAGTGACTGAAGTGTGTTAAAGGCTTGAATGGTTATTCATGTGCTAATGAAGATGTGAGTGAATTTCTCTCTCAACCACCCACACACATAATTAGAAGTCAAGGTTTGTATGAATGAAAACTAATTAGTTAATTTCGTTCTTTTGTTAAAACTGGAAACATTTCTAATTCAGTGCAGCGCTGTTGTTTGTGTGTTGGCTGATCAGTATTCAGACTGTGTGTGAGCTAAGATCATTTGTATGCGCGCTGTGTGCTCTTACCACTTACGCAAGCACGCCTCAGCTCATCCTGCGTGCTGATTGGCTGGAACTTGACGTCACACAATTGTAAGGGTCTCATCTGACCACAGAATGATACAGGCCACACATGGAAACAATGGTATCCAGGCAACAGTATCCCAGCAACAGCATCCACCTCTCACGGGACAGAGTGAAACAGGCAACTTTTGTGGAGAAGTTTCTGTTTCTACATTCACATTCTAGTGAGTTTTTGATGTATTAAAGCGAAGAAAATTCTGTGATTATTTACAAACCCTCATGTCGCTCCAAAGCCGCATTTAATCTGTGAAAAACATAAAAGAGAATTTTTAAAGAATCTTCAAGAAGTTTTTTCAATAAAACGACCATGAGCTGTCAAATACATCAATAACATCAAACATTATTGATTCATCATTTCACCAAACCTGCATCATCAGAGCTATATTTGATCTGAGAGCTGAATATATCCAAAAATACAGACTTTAATTTTGGGTAAGTTCATGGTGCCAAACTATCATATGGCTTTGGAAGACTTGGAATATAAGGATTGAGTTATATGGACCACTTTTATAGAGCCTTTTTAGAGCCTGACAGGCTGTGTTGACTATGAACTCTTGTTTGGAACAGCATTAGGGTGAGTAAATAACAGCAGCATTTTTATTTTGGGCATTTCATACCTGATAAAGCCACATAATGGAATAAAATGACATTCTGGTGGCCAGCATTAAGACCAAAAAGCATATTACCTCTTAAAATCACCCTGAGCAATGAACTTCCTCAATTCTGAGCCGCAATTTTCAACAGCAACTGTATAAATGTGTGTTCTTGGTACTTGAAGAAAAAACTGATCTCAACTGATCTGCTGAGAAACACATCTCTGGAATATATTTCAACAAGGTAGCACAAATAATTCATATAAATTGATCTGAAATTGCAATGCGTCACACTGCTAACACTGAGAATCCCCCCCCCCCCCCCCCCCCCCAAAAAAAACCCACGAAAACTAGATTAGAGGCAATTACCTGTGATAAAATGAATGTTTTGTTTGTTTATCACTTATTCCAGATGCATTCATTGCCGGTGACAGCATCATTTAATTATCTCCCATCTTCAGTGTTTAGCATACAAATTCACAGAACGTACAAAGCATAAGGAAAACTTCAGCAAAGAACATCACCAACAGCTATCTGTTAAGAATAACTGTCTATTGCAGGAGCTCTATTTGTTAGGCCGTCTTCTCTTTTATTCCTCCCCTCCTCTTCTTTTTTTCTGGCTGCCTTCTTATATTTTAATCTGCAGAATTTCATCTATATAAACAAAATAAGCTAGTCAAATAAATAAAAATGATGGTAAGACAGTTAAATTCTAATATCACATCCAGTCCCAGACATTCAGGGCTTAAGGCTGATCCTAAAAACATAGACAAATTACCACTGTGAATCACTGCTGGTGAAGATCCTCGTGTAACCTGCGTTTGGGGGGGATGCTGTGCTTGTTAAGGGGGCTGAAGAGACGGTAAGTCAGCCGGTTCCCTCCACCCTGAGGGCCAAAGGCAGGAGGAGACAGGCTGTCCTCTCTCTCTCTCTCTCGGCCTGGCTTATGTAAGACTGACAATCAGCATCTTCTTTATCTGATGCTGGTAGAATGTGGCATGTGTGAGTATCTCCATTCTATCTTGTAGATTCTGCAATAATTGGTCTTTCTGAAATTAGTTTTTGCATATAGTTTTCCTTTGTACTTACCCTTGAAAAATCTAACTGCACTTTTTTGGACTCAAGTGGTGTTTTTTTCTCTTTCGTGTTGGTTTTGGGGCAGATTCCTGTGGTGAATTTGATTACATGTCTGGTTTAGTCCGCATTGACAGCCAATGGCCTCTTAGACTGTGTGTACATGAATGAGACCACTAATGCAATCATCTCTCCACAACCATATTACACAACAGCAAGGTCGCTGCCTCTCTTGTCAAAATATTTGTGCATGTCAACATTTAGGTAGAAAGTGTTGGACATGATGAAACATCTCGTTTAACATCGCGATGATATGTCTATTGTCCATGTGCATTTGATTTCAGGTTACAGTTCTTATTTGTATATATATTTTGCTGTGCTTCTGCTCATTTTCTGGAAAAAAAAAAGTCATTTTAATTTTAGAGGGATTTTTTGTGCGGTCTTTTAGCTTGAACAATGGTGGTTTGTAGGGCACCAATTATATTCTCAGTAAAAATGCACATTTGGAGACGTTTGTATTGTGAAAAGCTCTATACAAACCTTTTTGGATCAAAATGTAAGATTCACAATTCTTTCAAATGTAATATGGGTACAAACATGAACATTTTCTAATGAAATGCGTGTTGAACATATCACTTCAAACATGAAGTAACTTTATACCCATCAGCCCTGACAAACAGCTTTAATCCCATGTTAAGGGGAAGGTTACAAAACCTCTGACATGTTCTCCCTGTTCAGAAAAATACACTGCATTTCCCTTTGCATTTTATTGTGAAATCACCAACTTGAAAACTGACTCTGTTGGTCAATTATCACACTTCATCATTTCTACATTCTGTACATTCCATTCTGACTGATCTTTTCAAAAAGATCATGTGATGCATGAGTGTGTTTGTTTTGTCCGTGTGCAAAGCATGATGGTGCTAATGTCAACCACTTGCTTCTGGCCTTCTCCACACAACCTTAGTAAACAAAATAAACCTGCTTTACTTCACTAAGCTACTAGGAAAAGAACGAAATCTTTTCAGAAGTCAACTTCTTTATGAATGCTTTTACCATTTACCATTATTGTCCAGGAAATAAGATAAGGATAATTTAACACAAACTTATCTTATCTTATATATATATATATATATATATATATATATATATAGAAAACCAAGTTTAATATTTTTGGTCAAAATGTATATTGGTCATTGTATAGCTGACACTTACCTTAATGTATGTCTGTGTGGTTTTATTGTGTCCACTATGTTTGTTGCTTTTGATGTTTCTGTGGCACTGCAGTTTTCTTCACTCATTAATATTCTAAAGCAGAAAAACAGTTTAAAGGAGTGAATAATGGTTTTATAATTAGTCATTTTTATTTATGTCTTTAAGATGATAAAATTACTATTGGCAAATCCATGGTAAAACTAGGTCATTCTACATTTGGTTAATTTAGGTCTTTGTCTTCGTAATCAGCTCTCTCATATCAACAAATTACAAAAATAATCTTTTGAAAAAAAAACTGTAATTTCCTTATTATAAGAGGATTGAGGAAGAACAGTGAGGTCATTGTTCTCGTCCTCTCCTGATTTCCTCAATCATCACAGCCATAAAGCTGATAGAATCCTTCCTCTCTTACACACACACACACACACACACACACACACAGCAGTCAGTATGTCTCCACTCTTGGCTTCTTTTATGCCATTCCAGGCCTTCACTGGCTTTAAAATAGCTTCACTCTATGGACAGGAAGAGGGGTGTGTATGGACAGGAAGTAGCTGAGAAGAGCTGGAGACGGTCGTCTGCACAGCACAGCTCAGGGTCAAGAGTCACACACAACTCTACTCACAATGCACAGCTCCGCAGGAAAAAGACTTACAGTGGGGTCTAAAAGTCTGAGGCCATCAGTGGAAATGCTTTTATTTTCCTTTTTTTTTTAATTCAGCACTTTTTTTTGACAAATTATATAATCAGCAGAATCATTTTTAATAGTAAAACACTTTCATTGTACATCAACATGCACTTTTATTTGGTTAATTTTTTTTAATCCTAAACTATTTTATTAAATAGTTTATTTCCAGATTTTATATAGATTTTCAATTGCAGATTTTCAACTTTTTGACCTCACCATGTGCTCACACACACATACACAAGAGTATACACACAATTTGTATTTAACTGACATACACAATATCTCAAACACTGACTTCTGTGTATCCAGTGGGAAGCACAAAACAAACTCTCACAAGACTCTCACAAATGGAGTGTCATCTCTTTCCTTTCTCTTTCACTTGCAGATTGTCGGTATTTTTAGTGCCTCTTCATTGTTGGACACAGAGAGAGGTTGACAGTGCAATCCTGGTATCTTTTTTGTTGGGGATATGCTGGGAATTATCCCGGAAAGCGGGCTCTGACATCTGAATGTCTGCTGGCAGATTTATGAGAGCTCTGATGACCCCATATATGTGCAAGGTCAGGCTTCTGTGTATGATGAGTCAAAAACCATCATGGGTCATTTAGCGGTGGGGTGAATCTTACAAAGAAATATCCTGAAAGGTCATGATTCAGCCCAAAATCAAAAAATATATATTTTGCATGAAGACAATGAAATCTATTTTAGGACCAATAAGTTTTTTGCATTTTGACATTACTGTCAAGACAATTATGTAAATTTAGCCCTAAAATTCTCATGACTTTAAAGTGGAAAAAATGTAATACAGTAATATAAACCATCCTGTTTATGAACAAGTAATTATTCTTTTTTAATTAAAATAGACTCACAAATACTACAATGATGTATAAATAATTTACCATTTTAACAATGTCTTTATTTTATTATTATTATTATTATCTAGTTTTATTGATTATCTTCAATATGAAAATAATTGATTTAATGTACAGTAAGGACAATTTGGAGGAAAGGTGGTGAAAATAGTGTCACAGTACAAAAAACATCTTAAAATATGCATTGTTTTCCGCATAAAATTTCACATTCTTCTTTTGATGTTGGGGTGAAATATGTTTTTCCAACTGGATAATGACCTCATTAGCAAATAAAGCATCCTGCAGAAATCTTGTTTTTGTTTTTTTTTCTAACCAACCACACAACTCTCTCTCTTTCTCTGCCCAAAAATATGTGATTGGTTACCTCAGTGGCGTGCACAGACCTCCGGAGGGGCAGGGGCTAAGCGACGTTGCTAGGGCACAATCATGGCCTGGGGGCACATAGACAGTGGCGGAGCTAGAGTTTTATACATGGGGTGGTCAGGGGGTGGTCAGGGGGTGTCCAAGGCTAATCCAGGGGGTCCGTAGACCATGACAGAAAATCAGTGTATAACTCCAACCTGGCATAAAAAAGCATGAATAAATCATACGATTGCTGATTACTTCACATTACCCCACATTAGCTATTCATTCCTACCATAACTTCAAATGTTAGTATAATGAAACTGATTTATCTTACTTCTATCACCTCATTAACCAGTGGTTGGAGCAAAAGATCTAACATTAACTTGTAGGCTACAGTGAATTTTGTAAATGTTGTTCAGTGAACCTAAAACTTCAACTTACTTCAAACGGGGCTGCCAGCTTTTGAGTTCAACCTGGATTGAGAATTATTCAGGAATAATTAACAAGTCTGTGATTAAGTACACTACCAGTCAAAAGTTTTTGAACAGTAAGATTTTTAATGTTTTTTAAAGAATTCTCTTCTGCTCACAAAGCCTGCATTTATTTGATCCAAAATACAGCAAAAGCACTAATATTATGAAACAGGCATATTTTTACTATTAAAAATAGCTGCTTTCTATTTGAATAAATTTTAAAATGTAATTTATTCCTGTGATTTCAAAGCTGAGTTTTTAGCATTATTAGCCTACTGCAGTCACACGATCCTTCAGAAATCATTCTAATATTCTGATTTGCTGATCAAAAAACATTTAATATTATTATGTTGAAAACAGCTGAGTAGAATTTTTTCAGGTTTCTTTGTTGAATAGAAAGTTCAGAAGAACAGCATTTATATGAAATAGAAATCTTTTGTAACATTATAAATGACTTTATCATCACTTTTGACCAATTTAAAGCATCCTTGCTAAATAAAAGTATTCATTTATATAATTTCTTTCCTCAAGCTTTTGAATGGTGTAGTGTATAATGTTACAAAAGCTTTTTATTTCAGCTAAATGCTGATCTTTGGATCTTTATATTCATTAAATGAATACTTTAAAAAAAATGTACTCAACTGTTTTAAATATTTATAATAATAATAAAATGTTTCTTGAGCAGCAAATCGGCATATTAGAATGATTTCTGAAGGATCATGTGAATGATGCTGAAAATTCAGCTGTGAAATCACAGGAATAAATTACATTTTAAAATATATTTTAAAAAAGCATTTATTTTAAATCGTAAAAATAGGCCTATTTCACAATATTACTGCTTTTGCTGTATTTTGGATCAAATAAACGCAGGCTTGGTGAGCAGAAGAGAATTCATAAAAAAAAAAAAAAAACTTAAAAATCTTACTGTTTTTGACTGGTAATGTACTTTATTTTTTTCTTAATTATTCTATACTAAACTTTACAGGGAACCCTATTGATAGGGTAAAAAGTACTAATTGTTTTGTATACAAGTTCATATTAGACCATTTTTTATAATGTTATATCCATACATTTTTATTCATTATAATAATAAAAAAGAGCAATTATGAGTAAATATATAAATGTAATTTTTGCAAAATTCTCTCTAGTGTACATTTTTCTCAGTAGTTTATGGACACTGAATGGATTTTCTGCTGTTAATGTTTCTAGCTGCTGTCTTTCTGGGTTTGAAACACTCATTGAACGATTACATGAGACACTACACATTAAGTTGTAGTGTATCTTTCAACATGGATCAGATGTGCATTCAATATTTACTTCATGCTAATAAGAATGCACTCTTGCTTCGCTTGAACTGAGCGCGCATGATCGATCACGCCACTAAAAAGCTCCAAAACTGTATTTATCATTTGAAATTCTTAATAAAGCTAACAGAATTTGAATACTGAGATTCCTGGCTGACCTGCACTGTCTTGTCTGTAAGCTTGTTGTCTGTGTCCTCTCTGCTCGGCGAGCCTGCCCGGCCCATAACCTCTAATAACCCCTTCACAAACATGTACTTTTCAGACATAACTACAAAGTGTGTGTAGGGGTAAGTATGTACATTTGCTCACGTGATGGTGTAACATCCCATCCAAACACAGAAACCAAAACAACATCTGGATGGAGACGATGTGTCGGTGTGCTCCTGTGACGCACACCATTCACTATACTCCCAAACACTGGAAACGTAAGAAGAGAATTAATGATTAGTAGAGGATCAATGAAGAATTTTAGAGGAGGAGAGAAAAGGTTGGCTTCAAAACAACAGTAAAAATCACTGTGTCATGCTGATGGCCTGCTAGACATAAGCATAATACATTACATACACCACACATATAAAGAATAAAGCCATCACAGCCTTGCAAATCAATCATCAAATGGGTGTCGTTGGGTGGCACTTGAGAGCTTTAGGGAGCTTGTGCCAGTCTAAATTGACGTTTGCCTGTAGGAGGCCCTCTGAGATGCCCACTCATGCTCATGGGTCAGCTGACTAGGGTGGAACAGAGTCTCTTTTGTTCACTGTTTCTTTTGTTCACTAGAACGACCTCCGTTTACCGAGGAAACGAACAACAAAAGCAAAACCTGTTTTTTTTTGTTTGTTTTATTTTTATGTGGCATACACACACACATTTTGGCTATGTCCAGGGTGTTGGTGATGGGTACGCTCTGTACCCTCAGCAGTTTCCAGAGAAAGCGTTCTGGGGGCAATCTTTAGTTCTTGTCTTCGCTGTAAAATTTAATTGGTTGGCCTTACCTAAAAGCATGCAAAATTACTGCCTTAAAAAAGTAAACATACTTATAAGGAATCTTAATGAAAGCACTCGACTGAATACAGGTTCACCTAATGATCATCTCATAGTACTTAGACATTTACATTTAGTCATTTCGCAGACGCTTTTATCCAAAGCGACTTACAATTGGGGAATACATAAAGCGATTCATCTTGAAGAGGCAATCTGACAAACGAAGTGCTTGTAACACCAAGTCTCAGGCATTGTTTAAATAAGTACAAGCTAGCAAGGGAAGGAATAAATAAGGAGAAGAAGATTTTTTTTTTTTTAGACATTTCAAGTTAACTAGTTTCAGGTAGCCATTGCTAGCATAATTGATTAAAATATAATTATTTTACACAATTCGACACGTTTTGTCGCTTTGGCGTAATTTTACCTTTCAAAGTCGGACAAAAGTTTTCAAGTCCCATTTGGTCTTTTTATGTTCCTTCTTCTCTCATTTACTGTCTTTCTATTCCTTTAAGAACGTTTGACTGTGTAACCTGCTGATGACAGAAGAAAAATCGCAAATATTAAATATATAAAGTGCACTTACCACGCGCTCAGCTACTGACCATATATGGAGTTCCTGCTGTGAACAGGAAAAAATGATTGACTGGCAGATGCGCCTTATACATGACCTGCGTCATAATTTGTAAGTATGTTTTAATAACTTGTCAATGTCATTTAAAATTGGAAGCAAAGATATATACTGTACAGTACTGTGCAAAAGCCTTCGGCCACTATAGTATTTTCACCGACAAAAAATTCAGGTTGTTTGAGGTTTTAGAATTTAGAAGAACTGAGGCAAAGTCTCCAAGATGCTTCAAGAAATCTACTTGTAAAGCTAAAGTACTGTTAAACGTTGTTATGGTTTATAGTGTCACATAACTTGATTAAATCTAGATAAGTTAATTAACACTTTTGTTTCAAAATTAAAATCAGCTAGCTAGCTCTTTCTTTGTCTCTCGGGGTGGAGTGAGGTATTGTGTAAATTCATCTATCTGTCTTTTTTCATGATATTATAAGACATCAAACCATTTTTGTTTTAAATGTCAGTCTAACTGGCTATGATGTTTCAACAAAGTGACTATAAACGTGAATTTTCTCTCTCTTCTTGTCTGTGGCGTTTGAGTAAGCTTCTGAAATCTTCCCTGCAGTGTATCTGCGTCATATTCATTTACCTGCTCTTGTGTGTGTGTGCATGTGTTGAAGGGACAATGTGGGCCGAGAAGAATCCAAGGAAATGCTGCTTTCTCTACACGCTTTGTTCAAGTCAGGAAATCAGCTGCAGCATGCTCACTGAATACAGTAATAACACAGATACACAGACATATGGACTCACACACTTTTGATACACTCCCTGAATGGCTGACAGAGACGCCTGTCTGAGGCGGAAGGAGTATAATAGACTGAAAGAGACGGTAACATAAAGTATCTAAACACACGCATAGGGGAAACACAGTTGTAGTCTTCCGCGTCAATACGTCTCCCTTGTGTCTTATGAACGGCACACCTAAACACTCCCTTCCAGCAGTGGAGTCAAGACGTCTGTCTCTCTCAATAGGGTCCTTTATCTGACACATCTGCAAAACTAAGATGCCTTCAATCAATCAATGAAGCCAAAAAAAGAGCAGAAAAATTTGTGTTTTATGAAGTGAAATCCGTACGTCAAACCGAGGTACAGATATTCTGAAGATTGAACTTTCAGCCTTTGTGTTTGCAGCCTAAATCACAACACATCTAGCTACAGAACATTTGATATATCCATGGATTTGTGTGTCATCCCCTCCATACTAATCTTCTCTGTGCAGATTAAATATTGGTACATGTGTTGCCAAAGTAAGCACAATGCTTTCGAGCCTTTTTTTATATATATATAAATATATAAACGCTATTTCAGTTCTGTGGCTATTACTCTAAACTTATATTTTAAAAATCAGTGCAATTAGCCGACAAGAAAAACCTATAGTAAAGAAATATTATACATTATACAACATTTTAATACCTCAAATGTTTGTTTTAGACATCAGACAAAATAGTGAGCAAAATGAACATTTTTAATATAAAAGTAATATTTAAAAGTTAAACATTTGTATAATTTTATGTCAAATGGTCTGAGCTATACCATGCGCATTAACTTTATAGTGTTTACCCTATAATTATTTCAATTGTTTCTATTTTTTATATAATAAAATGAAACATAGACCTGTTATAACTATGAACTTCTGAACTATAAAAGAGCAACAAAATAAATTAGCAATACAAAAAAATACAAATTTAATAAAACCAAAAATAAAAAAATAAAAAATAAGGATAAGCCATTTGAGCACTTTTCTCTATAGGGAGTTTGGCCTTAAACTGATTATTTCTAATATTTGGAATTATTGTTTCTAGCAACCTATTCTTATCATTTGATCATCTAATTAACAAACCACATTGACAAGAAGTAAAATGATCATTTACAACAGGGTTTAACAAACTGGGGTTCACAAGTTGGTGAAAAGATAACAATGAATTAAATCATGATGTCAAATTAAAAAATAAAAAATATAAAAATATATATATATTTTATTAGTTTACCTTGTCTTTCAACCATTAACTGAACCAAGAGAACTGTGAGCATGCGAAGGTGTTATTAAACATTATTAAATTATTAAAATATTAACTTAAAATCGCTACTTCACGTAAATACTTGACATCAAAGGGGTTCGGCTGAAAAAAGGGATGAGAATATCTTATTTACAGTAACAAACTTAAAGGAGACTTTAAGATGGATATTGTGTAATTGACAGTGTTCTAATGCATTGAAGAATTAGAAAGTCAATGAGAACGCATCCAAACATTTAAAACTGGTAAGGAGTGAATGATTTAAGAATGCACCACTGGAAAACCCATATTGATCGACCATTATTTTTAATATTGGGGGACGTGTTCCCCTCTAAGTCTATGGAGGAATTGGCCCTGATGAGAATGTAAATAAAAGCAATGACGCACTCAGTATCCAGGACAAGGTCAGCCAGTCACCTTTGTGTTTGCAGTGGGTGGGTGTGTGTGTCCGTGTGTGTGAGGGGAATGTTAAGGGAGGTGTGCCACTGTCCACCAATTCAGAGAGAGATCTAGCTGTCTGCCTGTATTTCATCACAAGCATTTATTTGCAAGACATAAAAAATTGCACTTGCGTTTAATCCATTCTGTGAATATTCTTTGAAGGGTCACAAACTCCCTAAATCGCCACAATGACTTCCCCTGTCAACAATGGGAATTACGTACAAGCTGTTATCGTTTCATCATAATTGCCTGTATTGTTTACACATCCAGACAAATATTCATTTATCACAAGTATGTAAGTGGCCCAGTGAGTTTGGAATCAATCAAGTGCATTCAGGATGACGACTGACCGCCTCTTTCTCACTCGGCTGATTCACTATGACGCAAGACTGTGATAGATGGATTTAAATGTAATCGCATGTGATAAACCCTGTGTAAGTGTCTTTATGTCACACGACTAAACGTTTGTGTGAAACTGGTTAAATTGCATTTCTGGCTGACACACTTGGAGACGCAATCAAACTATAATCTAAATGACAAAATGGACCATTTGTGGATCATGTTATCATGGTTTGGGTCAGATGGAGGTCAGTAACATAAGGGAATTATTGTCTAAAAATTGATTCTATTGCTTCTCCTAAAAAATAGTGAGATTAAAAGGAATCAGTCTTCCGCTTCTCAGATTTGTCTCCTGTGGTCACAGATTTCAAAATTAATTTAAACATTTCTCTCGTAAATTCATTTTATAGACTTTACTCTGTATACAGTCTACAATTGTCTGAAGAATCATCTGAGACAGTTCATGCTGAGAAGTCTTCAAACTATAACCTTGGAATAATAAAAATTTCCTCTGGACTGTTATGAGACCAAATACAACTCTTCTTTGGTATTTCTGTTCCTTTCATATCTCACTTCCAAAAAATAATTGTGTGCTCACATTCTGTACTTCTCTTATCTTACAAAATCACATCAGGTACAAACAGAAGAACACTGAGCATGATTTCATCATCATGCACAAACATGTCTGTGTGTAATCGTCATTTGTGTTGCTGTCTGTGTGTGTGTGTGTGTGTGTGTGTGTGTGTGTGTGTGTGTGTGTGTGTGTGTGTGTGTGTGTGTGTGTGTGTGTAGTTTATGTTGTTTCCATGGAGTGAGACCATCTGGTTAAACGGTGAAACACTAGTCAGCAGAAAGTGATCCAACACTTGGATTCATTTGAGCATCGACACCACAGTGCATGTTGCAAGACCCGCGGTCGTGTTGAGGAGGACTGGGAACTACAGCTCCCACATGACTGACATATGAAGGAGGATGTCCGAATTGGGACATATAAATCACTCTTATATAAACACAGAGTTCAATGTGCCCTGATACAGCATTGTGGAAAACATCATTTTAAAAGCCCATGTTTGCACAGACTAAATCCACACTCACGTTCAAATACACAATCTTTAATGTTTGACTTGTTTGACCCAAATCTCACTATTTTTTGGCATTTAATTTGTGTCACGGAGCTTAAACTTTAGTCAGCATATACACAATTATGCAAGTCTCCAGTCATGTGAAGACCTACATGAAATCAGCACACTTTATTCACAATTTCTGTGCTAAGTGTGGTATGAAATATTGTTGGGATGGATTTAAATGTGTTAAATTTATCTGGAGGTCACAGCTGGTTATCATCAACATGATCAAACTAAGAAAACAGACTGGTGAGGGACATATTTAGAGTTTTATGAATGGAAAGCTACAGAGCTTTTTGTGGAATGCTGTGGGCACAGATTCCGTACAGACCTAGTCATGAGTTTCATAACAGTGAGTCCAACAGCTTCCAGAAAGCTGGACAGTAAGTGTCTATATCCGTCAATGACTAAACAACCAGTGTTTTGTGTTTAACAATGATCTTCTATGGTAACTCGCATCAGACAAGCTTTCAATGCGCCATAACGTCATGTCTGATGATCTAAAAGAAACTCAAGAGAGCTTTTGAGATAAAAGCGTGAATATTTAGTGACGACAATAATCATGGCCGTTTCGGTCTCTGAGCGAAAATGCTTGTGAGAAAATATATGTAAGAAATAAAGTCATATAGTTGGCACTGTTAGCTTCGCCGAGCAATGTGCTTACATTTAGTGCTGTTGCACTTCGGCGTCCCGAGTTCATCAACCTTTCCTGATCCTGTCCCTCTCTCTCTCTATCTCTACTATGCTATCATAACAAAGGCAGAAATGCACAAAATAAATCTTAAAAAATTAAAAATGTCACATTGAGAGATATAAAGCCACAATTGTAGGAAGTAGCAAATTCTGAAACACTAAGATATAATCATAATTTTCATATAAAGTTGTGAGAAATGAAGTTATGGGAAATAAAGAGGCATATTTTGAGATATAAGGTCATGTGGTGAGAAATAAAGTCACAGCTATGAGAAACAAAAGCAAAAATTTTGAGACATTGTGACATACAAAGGTATGAGTTTGATGAGAGTAATTCAGTTTTTCCTGTCCTCCACCATCTCTAGAACATCTACACCTGTTCCTCGCAGAGGTCATTAGCAAGCTCTCTCCAGTCCAGTCTCTCTCTCTCCCGCCTCTCTCCACTCTTCTGTTGGCAAGAAGGGTGGATTGGGTGGGTGGTACAGACACAAACATATTCCATACTTTTTTTCCCTTTTGAAGGAAGTTTTCCAAGCTACGTGATCTTCCGCCATTTTCTTCCTGGGTCACGCACACTAGAGACAAGCTAATGAATGGGGAGAGACAGAAAGAGAAGGAGAGGGCTTTCTCCTCGTGTTTCCCGGAGTTTATTTAACCTGATTACACTTGAGATTTTTCTCACAAGTCGGCAATATTCATCAGAGCATTGGATGTCCTCCACCCACCGAGGGCCTCAACGGAAAATTGCCCTGATATGACCTGCTGTTCTGTTCACAGAACATTTTTACACACACGTTTATCTGGATACTTAATGGAAACATGCATAGATGTCGGTTTTTATTTTTATTTTTTTAGACTAACCAACACACTACTGCTATGAAAACTTACTATGTACCTCTTTTCCAGATTTAGCTTTTGTTTTGCATTTTAAGTTTTTCGATCTGATTTGACCTGGGCCACAACAATGGTTTCTGAACAGGTAGAATTGTGTTCATCAAAATAATAAAAAGCAATTATTTACTAAATTAATACATATACATTTTGTAAATAAAATTTGAAAAGAGGCTGTTCTTGGTTTTGAAATGCCATGAAACATATACTAAATGTATCAGACCCTAGATCCATGGTTATTATGGGTGGCATCCTCAAGATATGCGTGTGTGCATGCGTGTACGTGTGCGTGTGTGTTGGGTGGTACAGGGCATCGCCTGTGGCCAAGACAAAATAAAAACTGGCAGTGAGGGCTCTGCCCTTTGAGCACGGATGGTGTGCGAGCACGCAGAGACGTGACTGAACACATTCACAAGTTTCCTTTAGTTTTCTTACACAAACGTGCACACACCCCTCATTAACTGAGAAAACCTTTCAATATAGATGCACGATATCACTACTTTCCAGCACCATGCAGACACGTAGGCTGCTCTTTGGTTTTTGTATCTTTTTCAGGCCACTTTAAAGTATACATTTTAGAGGCAATCTACAGAAAATGATATCCTTTGTAAATAGAACTAAATGTATATAAAATGAATTTTCCATGCCTTTTTAAGATTTTTACTCTCATGACTTTACCTGGCCTGGAAATCACATTTTTGGTTTTCCATGCTTCTGTTTGTTAGTGTCCATTTTTTAAGGTCTGAAAGATACAGAGTGATACAGAGATTTGCCCTAAAGACCAGAGAGGACTGAACAGAGATGAAAAACATCAAGTGTCCATCACTTCAGCTGCTGTTCTGATTCATGTGAAACATTCTGAAGCACGGAACAGTTGTGGGTTTTTGCAGAAATTAAATGTGTATGTGTGAGTTGTGTGCTAAAGTATGTGTAGATAGTCACTTCCCACACTCTGATAAAACTCACACTCTGATAAATCTTGGAAACAGCACATTAATCCATGCACCCAGCTGCGGGAAGTTAACACACAAGAGTCTGCCAACCTAACAGCAATATTTGCTCACATATGTTGTTCTGACAGGATATAAAACCCAAATAAGGTCTTTTTAATGTCACAAGACAGCAAGATGAGATTTAATGAAGAGCAAATGAAGTTTTAAAGTTTCACAGACGGCGTTCATCACTTTTCCACTAGGAGTGCTGTATTTGAAAATAAAACAAATGAGCTATCCATTTATTAATTCAAAAATTAAAATAAAAGTAAAAATACATTTAAAATGTTTATTGTTTATTCTACAAAATGTAAAGTGACAATAAAAAGATACATAACTTTAAATGCTTTTATTATATGTGACCCTGCACCACAAAACATTCATAAGGGTCCATTTTTTTGAAATTGGGATTTTCCACATTATCTAAAAGGTGAATAAATCATTGATGTATGGTTTGTTATGATAGGACAATATTTGGCTGAGAAACAACTATTTGAACATCTGGAATCTGAGAGTGCAAAAAAAAAAAAAAAAAAAAAAAACTAAATACTTAATTGTCCAAATTCTTAGCAATGCATATTACTAATCAAAAATTAAGTTTTGATATATTTACGGTAGGGAATGAACAAATTATCTTAAAGGAACATGATCTTTACTTAATATCCTAATGATTTTTGGCAAATCGATAATTATGACCAATACAATGTATTGTTGGCTATTGCTACTGGTTTTGTAGTCTAGGGTCACATATGCTTTTTAAAAGTTTTAAATTGCATTTAAAAAAGCATTGGCTAATTGTTTCTCTTAATCCTTTTGTCAAAAAGCATTTCTATGAATCAACAAATGCATTTGTAAACATTGGAATTTAAATGGTTAATTTGGTTAAAATGATTTTTAAACTGTTACATTTCTTGAAAATACATTTTAAACATGAATTAACTTGAGTTTTAAATGTCTATTCACTGCCATTTTGAAAGTGATCAATCATTTATCCTTTCCTCTTTGAATTAATATATTATATTTTACAGTATTTTTAAGTGCCACTCCAAGATATCAAAATCTGCAATCAAAACTCACTGATTTGATCATTTTTTTCATCAAATTCTTCCAAAAGTTAAGATCTGCCCCTTCATTTAACAGCTATATATTTTTTTAGACGTCTTTCTTATATTTTTTGTTTTTTAGGAGCAACAAAGTTAATTAAATAAAAAATAAGATAAAGCAGATTATTAAACAAAGCAGACCTGAGAACTTCATTCTGTTTCTAAGCTATGAAACAGCAACTTCTAAGCAATAAAATTGAAAATTGGTAATGTCTTAAAATGAAATATGCTAAAAATATGATAGTTTAAGACCCCCGAGATGATTCACCCACATTCAATCACCAAAAACAGTATGAAGCACTTGGATTTTCTCTTAGACTTTATTCCCAATCATATTAAGTCTTGCTTCCGCTATATAATTTGTACACAGATTTGAAATGGCACATGAAGCACACAGTGACTCATATACTGCTTCATTCTGTGTCAGTGTTTGATGGTGATGGACTTAACCTCAGTGAAGAAGTGGTACGAGTCTTTTCCTCCCTCTCGACCAATGCCCGAGTTTTTCATGCCACCGAACGGGAGGTTTAAATCTCTGACCAGCCAGCAGTTGGTCCACACCAACCCAGCCTGTAGTTTCCTAGCAACCCTGTGCACGCGCCCCACATCTCGGGACCAGACCGTGGCGGATAAGCCATAGCGGACGCCGTTGGCCCGTGATATCACTTCCTCCTCCTCATCAAAGGGTGTCACACAGGTTACGGGACCAAATATCTCTTCCTGCATCAATGCGGAAGAGTCTTTCACTCCAGAGATGATAGTGGGCAACATGAAATAGCCGCCTGCATTTTGTTGTGGAAGGATAAGTTTGTCCACACCCTCCCCACAATGCACCTGAGCACCTTCTTCCAGTGCCAAAGCAACATAACCTTTAACCTGTAGGAGTTAGCAGACAGTTTAAAAGTGTCTATTTGTAAACGTAGTAATTTCATTTTATATGAAGATAAAGACTGTATTTTTCATATATCCACTTTCTAATCCCACATTGTCTGACACTTAACATTGAAAACGCTGCTTGTTTTATCAATAGAAACACATCTGTGATTATCATCAGACCTTCTGTAGATGCTCTTTGCTGATGAGCGCTCCATTGTCGTTGGAGGGGTCAGAGGGCACTCCAGTTTTCCACCGACGAGCCGCCTCCACGAAACGAGCAAGGAATTCTGGGTAAATGCTGCGCTCAACGAAGATTCTGCTGGTACACAGACAGATCTCTCCCTGAGAGAGAAGAGAAAAAGATGCAAATAAGTTCTTAAGTAAATCTCACAATTATCACTGGGTTGTGTAAACTAATTATATACAGACACTGCAAATATTAACACAGAGATGATGTGCTTGTGTGTGTGATGTGAAGGCCCAAGTGAGAGAAAAAGAGAAAGAGAGGGAAAGAGTGTGAGAGAACACAATGTACAATGCTGTATTAACAATTTGTGTGTTCTGAGCACCACAGTGTGGCAGAAAACTGAACTACATGGTGTCATCCCATTAAAAAGAAAGGTTTGGGACAGTGTAATATAATATAATTTCATAGTTAACCCAATATGTTGTTTAGTTCTGCTAATGGAGTCAGGCTATGATCTGTGTTGTTACTGTTAACTAAAACTGAATCATTTTCAAAATCATTTTCCCTAAAAAAAATAAATAAAAAAATGGAAAAAATAAGACAAACGAAAAACTTGCACCTAAAAAACTGATTAGACATGTTGCCTTAGCAGCTAACTGAAATAAAACTGAATTACTAAAATTACTGTATCTAAAAAATAAATTAAAGCTAAAAAAATAATAAATATGGAAAAAACAAATAAAATTGCAAAAACAAAAAATGAAAAAATGAAAGTTAATTTAAAATATACTATAATAGTATATAAATAATACTACAATACCAGATTATCATATATTATATCTTACTTTTTAAAGCTAGTCTTGAATAGAGAAACCTGCAGGATTTTGATTGGCTGAGCTCAGTACTATAGTACATTTCTGCAAAAATGTTAATTCAATCTGATTGGTTAAGCTCTGCATAAGCTAACCTGATTGGAGAAGCTGGATCGTACAGTAGTGCTGATGCACTGCTCCATGTCAGCATCAGCAAATATAATAGCCGGGTTTTTCCCGCCAAGCTCCATTGAAAGCTTCTTACAGTACGGTGCACTGCGCTCTGTTATCAGTCTTGCTGTAGCTGTGCTCCCCGTAAATGAGATCAACGGCACGTCAGGGTGGGACACCAGTGCATCCCCTGCTCGTGGGCCCGTACCAAAGACAATGTTGATCACTCCAGGTGGAAAGCCTAGAAAAAGCACACATGGATTATACAGAAATATTCACTCAATTCGGATGTCACATAAAGTGCGTGCCTGTAATAAAAGAAAAAAACAACTACTAGCCACATGCTATCTAAAGATGTAGATGAGTTTGTTTCTTGATTTGGAAAAATTTTGCATTTTATTACTTGCTCACCAATGGATCCTCTGCAGTGAATGGGCGCCGTCAGTCCAAACAGCTAAAAACATCACAATAATACACAAGTAATCCAGTCCATCAATTAATGTCTTGTGAAATGAAAAGCTGCATGTTTGTAATAAACAAATTCATATTATGGAATATTGTGATGTTTTTATCAGATTTTCAGACTCTCGTTTTGACGGCACCCATTCACTGCAAAGGATCCGCTGGTGAACAAGTGATAGAAAGCTAAATTTCTCCAAATCTGTTCTGATAAACAAACTCATCAACATCTTGGATGGCCTGAGAGTGAGTAAATTTTTAGCAAACTTTCATTTTTGGGTGAACTATTCCTTTTTAAAATCTGACATGGTTAAACACACAAACTCACCAGCTTCCTCCAATAGCCGACACATCATCCAGGCAGTGACGGAGGTCATTTCACTGGGTTTCGCCACCACGGTATTGCCTGCAGCAACAGCCGGGGCGATCTTCCAAGTCAGGAGGTACAATGGCAGGTTCCATGGGCTTATAAGACCAGCTATAGACAGAGAAATTTAACACAAATAGACCATATGAAAGTGAGTGATGTACTTATGAGAATAATAGTATAGTATGTATAGACAGGCACATACCCACTCCTACAGGACTGCGTACTGTGTAGTTGAGACAGCCCATGTGATCCATCTGACTGCAGTCATTAGTGTGATGCAGGACAGATGAAGCAAAAAAACGGAAGTTGTACGCTGATCGTGGAATGTCCACATTTCGGGCAAAAGTTGTAGTCTTTCCTGGAAAAAAAGAAGTGGAACTGAGTCCATTTAATGCTTTAGGAGACCTGCAAAACAACTTGAATGAAAGTGAATGAAAATGTTCAGTGACAGAAAGTACAAAGTAATAGTGACACATCTATCTATCCATCTACAACCCAAATTCCAGAAATGTTGGTACATTTTTTAAATGTGAATAAAATGAAAACTAAAAGACTTTCAAATCACATGAACCAATATTTTATTCACAATAGAACATAGAGACCATGACAAATGTTTAAACAAAGAAATTTTACATTTTTATCCACTAAATGAGCTCATTTCGAATTTGATGCCTGCTACAGGTCTCAAAAAAGTTGGCACGGTGGCAACAAAGGGCTGAAAAAGCAAGAAATTTTGAAAAGATTCAGCTGAGAGAACATCTAGCAACTAATTAAGTTAATTGACATCAGGTCTGTAACATGATTAGCTATAAAAGGGATGTCTTAGAATCTCTCAGAAGTAAAGATGGCCAGAGGCTCTCCAATCTGTGAAAGAGTGCGTAAAAAGACTGTGGAACAAGTTAAAAACAATGTTCCTCAATGTCAAATTGCAAAGGCTTTGCAAATCTCATCATCTACAGTGCATAACATCATCAAAAGATTCAGAGAAACTGGAGAAATCTCTGTGTAAGGAACAAGGCCGAAGACCTTTGTTGGATGTGGTCTTCAGGCCCTCAGATGACACTGCATCACTCATCGGCATGATTCTGTCATTGATATTACTAAATGGGCCCAGGAATACTTCCAGAAACCACTGTCAGTAAACACAATCCAGTATGGGAACATGGTCCAGAAGCATGTCTTGTGGGGCTCATTTAAAATGGACTGTTTCAAAGTGGAAGTGTTCTTTGGTCAGACGAGTCCAAATTTGACATTCTTGTTGAAAATCACAGACGCCGTGTCCTCCGGGCTAAAGAGGAGGAAGACCTTCCTGCGTGTTATCAGCATTCAGTTCAAAAGCCAGCATCTCTGATGGTATGGGGGGTGCATAAGTGCATACGGTATGGGCAGCTTGCATGTTTTAGAAGGCACTATGAATGCTGAAAGGTATATAAAGGTTTTAGAGCAACATATGCTCCCCTCCAAACGACGTCTATTTCAGCAGGACAATACAAAACCACATTCTGCAGCTATTACAACGGCATGGCTTCGTAGTAGAAGAGTCCGGGTGCTGAATTGGCCTGCCTGCAGTCCAGATCTTTCACCTACAGAGAACATTTGGCGCATCATTTAACAAAAATACGTCAAAGACAACTTCGAACTCTTCAGCAACTGGAAACCTATATCAGGCAAGAATGGGACCAAATTCCAACACCAGAACTCCAGAAACTCATAACCTCGATGCCCAGACGTCTTCAAACTGTTTTGAAAAGAAGAGGAGATGCTACACCATGGTAAACATGCCCCCGTCCCAACTATTTTGAGACCTGTAGCAGGCATCAAATTTGAAATGAGCTCATTTTGTGCATAAAATTGTACAATTTCTCAGTTTAAACATTTCTGTTATCTATGTTCTATTGTGAATAAAACATTGGCTACAGTGATTTGAAAGTCTTTTAGTTTTCATTTTATTCAAAAAAAAAAAAAAAACGTCGGGTTGTAGCTGTTAATTAAAAAAATAGCTAAAATGTTTCAGTTAAACCCAAATAGACAAGATGGGCTAGATGATAAAATATATATATATTTTTTTAAATAAAAGCTATTTCAAAATATTAATAGACACTATAGTAGTATATAAATACTATTAAATAACACCCATATATGTGGCCATTCAGCTCTCTTGATATTATATAAGCCACTGAAAAAGACTATATCTGTCAAACATTAGAAAAGTACATTGCTGACTCGCTTAAATTCTGTCTACCTTTGGTCTATTGTGTGCTAGTAAGTCCTTTGAACTTATTTAGTGTAAGCTGTTTAGTGTGTACTGTATTATGGTACTGTATCACAGTGCAGTTTCTAGTGTTTTACCCTGGTCTTTAGACTCAGCCTGGACAAACTCCTCCAGTCGAGCCTCTATCAGGTCTGCTAGTTTATTCAGTACTTTGGATCTCTCTTCTGGACTCTTTGCTGACCAATCAGGAAAGGCCTCTTTGGCTGCCCTCACCGCAGCATCCACCTATAAGCAGTCGGAAAAGGTTTAACTCAGGTGAATTGGGTATATCTTCCTTTGTACAGACATTGGATATAATTTTACATTTTACATAATACATTTTAGGATATAATAGAGTTATGTAATGCCATCATTTCAGTATTAAAACTCTTTATTAAGTGCATAAAAATGGACTCTTCTGACTATAAAATATATTTAAAAAATTAAGTGAATCTATAACATAATCTAGCACAAAACAGTCTAAACTCTTTTCTGTTCCACTGACCCAGACAATTTCTTCTGGTCTGAGCTATAATAGTTACTAATTAAACACTGGACCTTGAGTGTCACCCACCTGATTATGACCAGTGTTTACCGTGAGAAGTATATGAGACCAAAGGTACGTCACCCTGACTCAGCAAGTATCATTACACTTGCCTTCCTTGGAACTTGTCTTTAGCCAAATAATCTTGTGACTAGTTACATATTATTAAAGGTGAAACTACAAGGATTTTTTTACACTAGAAACAAGTGCAAATGTTCAACGAATTAAATACGCATTCAGAGAAATGTACAAAACAGTATATCTATAGCAACACCTAACACAATTGTTCAAGCACAACTGACATCTTCAAATATTAAAAAGATATTGAGAACAATAAGAAAAAGATCATGAATAATCTTACCTCCTCAGCTCCACTGTCTGGAATTTGGCAATAAACCTCTCCAGTCGATGGGTTGAAAGAGTCTATTAGCTTGAAACATGGTACAAACTTCCCACCAATATAGTTTTGTAGTACTAGGTATTTGTCTTTTGACATTGTAGAAAAATTAGATTAAAAATCAGTTTTGCAGACAAAAGAAAGACCTGAAATGTCTGCGCACCAGTCAGCACACTGTTACATATGAGTGTTCACTGGACTCTTTTGCAATCTGTTTACTCAAGTAAGTGAGAGGTTGTATAGTAAACTAAATGGTTTCTCCAGCAGATATGACACTCATTAATGAGAGCATGAGTTGGACATTAAAAGCCCTCAACTTGCTGGAGGTTTTGAGATATTATTCACATTTCTGTGAAAAAGGAATTGTCTTGAGTTGAATATTAAACACTGCTATTGATGACTGACCAATAAATTTACAATTTATTTTATTAAAATCAATACAAAACTATATAAACTAAGACTAATCCTCAGCACAATCCTTTAGAGACAAACGTGTTTATAATATACTGAAATGCTCATTAGGGCAAATGGAGTGGGTGCGTAGTGTGCACAGAAATAGCACCCAATGTTGATAAGGTATTTGGGGAACACGTTTTGAGGAAGTGCGCTCTGGAAAGAAATGAAAAGCAAAATATGTACAGGTGTGGAGGAGGCTGATAGATGTGTCACAGTATTAAGAGGTTACATTGGGACTGTTTGTGTTGCTGTGTTTCTGAGTGCAGTACTTCAGGCCTGAAATACCCCGGGATGCGGAGGATGAGGCAGTGATCAGTCACAAGAAGAAAGCTGCAAAGATAGCAAAATACACAACACCACAGTTACCGGTAAGGCATGTGATGGTTATGTTCACACACAGGCTAACAAGGTTTCACCTTTGGTTCCTTAAAATATCTATATATTAAAATATCTCAAACTGAAAACGAACTCTTTTGAGTATATGTGCAACACCGGTAACTTAACATTGTATTGTGACTAGTAAACATATAGACAACAATTTACCTTTATCAGTAGCTTAGTTGTTCAAAATACTGTAGCTTTTCCAGTAACAAGCTACTTTTTCCATATTGGAGTAGCACGACGAAACAACTCCGCAGTTTCTAAAAATCTGAGGAAATTATACAAACGCCAGACTCGAAAAGATTCGGGTGCGGTGAAGTGACTCATTAAATGAACCGATTAAAAAAAAAAAAAAAAAAGATTCAATCCCTTTAACTTCCTGTGCGGATTTTCAGGTCTTTTTATAGCAAAATATTCAGTTACATGCTGATATTCATTGTTATATGTTTGACCTATGCAATTATTTGTGTACAATATTATACAAATTATAATTCATTCTAGTTTTTGTTTTAAAAAACACTAGATTTCTACAAGAAAAATGGCTTTGATGAAATCATATCATTAAAAAGATAAAACATTTAGCTACAGAAATTGACTGAAATTACGAGTAAATAGTTTGAAAATTAAGTGACTTATTTTAGGCTAACAGTAACCAGGTCTCCAGCAGAAACCACGGATATGTGATATCCATTTTAAGAGATCTTAAATAACATCAAAGAGAGACAGGCCACACTTAAACCAAGATGGCTGGTGGATGTCTGCCATCTTCTTACTTTGCAGAAGATGGTACTGCTGGCGGAAATCCAATCACACTTAATTTCACACACTTTATCTGACTCAGGTTCTCAATGCAACACCAGGGCTCGATTTCCATTTCATGAGATAACTCCTCTTCACTGAGAGACCAATGAAAGAGTCTCTTGAGGCATATTTGTCAGTTTGAAGTTTAGAGCGAGATATTACACCAATTCAGAACGGGGAACTTAGAAAAAGCTTCCAGAATATTGATTACGAGAGTCAAAGCAAATAATGAAAGTGTGAATCGGAATATAAAAAACTGTTGAATATACATCACTGCTTTATACATGTCTCTGAGAAGCTTAATTAGAAAGATTTTATAATTTTATATCACTTTAATGTTTCATGAAGCAGCATTAGAACAAAATATGAAAGTTTTATAGAGAAGAGCAGAGAGTGAGAGACTTTGCTCATTCCAAATCAAAAGACCAGCCCCAGAGAAAAAGTGGGTGGATGTTGAAATTTCATTCCTCAAGAAAAAGATATAAACCACCATGCCGAGAAAAATAACATCTATAAGGAGAATTAACAAGCACAAGACAACTTTTACTGTCAAAATGCCATTGTATGCAGTGATACAGAAAATTAGAGGAAGGAAACGATCATTAGACAATTATTTTGGATGATTTAAAAAGAGGATCAAAGAGAACAATGAGATGAAATTAGAGAAAGACAGCATTAAAAAGTTGCTATTGTCAAAAATGTTCCTTGTGGGTAATTCAGAAAACTCTTTGATGCTTTTAAGCGGAGCTAATGTCAGAATCTCTTGAGACTGTGATTACTGCACTTGTAATTGGCCTAACTCTGCAGCACCGAGCACATACACTTAATATCCCAATTCTCAGTCGAGAAGAAGTCATTTGTTACGTTGATTGAACCACTTCAGCAACCCCAGTGCTATAAAACTAAAAGGTCAAATCCCCCATTTTTCACTTTTGATGGTAATTATTCTTATTAATTACTATCTTGTGTGGTGGATAAGGTCTTAAGCTGTATATTTCGCTTCAATTTCAGTATATTTTCTTTGTGCCTACCAGTAGCAACATACTATTAATCTTTCAGCGTATTTCTCCACAATCAAGAGGCAGAGACGAATTGATTAAAGCCAGCTTCACTGAATCAATGTGTCATCATCTTCGAGTCTGTATCTATTCTGAACAAGCTGCGTTTGTGAAATCTTTTGATTATCAGGCCATGAAGTGGAAAATTACAGCAGCACACCCTCACACAAGAAAACAACTTATTAGCTACATCTGTTAGCATCTGAGCACATATAATGAGCATCTGTCAGAGTGAGCACTTTCTGGAATAAGTGGGAAATTACATGATTTGCATAACTCACATTATACTGCAGTAGTAAAGTGTGTTCACAAAACATCAATGCACTGAAATTCATGTCATTCGACATGAGGCCAAAAGGTGGTAAAAGCCGAATCAAGAATTCATCAAAAATGTAAGGATGAAAACAAACAGCTTGCATGCAGGAAAAACATACATTCCTGTCCAGATAATAATTAATGCTTTTGTAAATGTTGAGCAGGGTCATAAAGTATGAAGCCAATTTTAACAGAATAAAAAATGAAAAAATGGTAATTGCAACTTGTTTTTTAAATATGTGGTGGAAACAGGCTTCCATGATAAAACCAACAAACACTTTCCAAAATGGGAAAATAAATGTAAGACTGAATAAATACTATATTTACTGGCCCAACAACACACACACTCATGTTTTCCACAGTGATCAATATTTTTATTTTTCTGATGAAGCAGCTTTTCCCCAATTGAACAACTTCAGCTTCGATACACCCAAACAAAACGTTCTTTAAATTAAAACAACTTAATAATCAAGTCAAAAACAGATGAGTAAGAGTCATGTCCGTTAGGTCCTTTAAGTGATTACTGTTAGATTATAGACATGCGGATGAGTTTCTCCACAGCATCTCCATTTGCCCACTGGTTCTCGATCCTTCAGTTTTCTCATTAATGATCAAAAAACACCGAGTAGCAGCAATGGAAGGGCAGGTTTCATTCACACTGTCCCGCTCACATGAGAAACTGACGGAGGAGATGAGAGCTGCCAGCTGTGTTGCTTAATCTATTTTCCCTTTTACAAATGTACACATCCATAACTAATTTGATTAACCTTAAAAACCTTCCATTTGAAAATGGAAACTAAATGTCCATTATGTGCTGCCATCTTATAGTCAAAAATGATGCGCTTTACAATAATCTAAATAAAATATCAAATAATAAAACAATGAGTTCAGTTAATGATGCAATCAATGAATGGAGCAAACCAAATTAAATTACAGGTAAATGATCCGTGTGTGTTTGAGCTGAAATTTTGGATGAATTATTACACAAATTAATTGTATACTGCAAGCTGAGGGGCAGGACAAAATGCAGTCTCTCTCTAACACACACACACACTCATTCTAGGGCCTTTAATAAGGTGAAATGTGAACTGTGGCTAGATGTTGCCTTGTGGGCATCTGTGTGTATTCACTTTATGTTTGTGTTACTGTAGCTTTGAGGGGGAATTGCACTTCTGTCCAGAGGTTTCGCCCAGTTTTTTTCTGGAGGATCCAGGTCCAACTGGTTCTTACTCTTTGATCTAGAACAGTATAAACATTAGCAGTATTAACAAGCATCACATTCTCGTGATGCAATTTCAAAAAAATGCTGATTAATACAAAACGGGAATGTGTTTTGTGAGAAAAGGTGAATATGTACTGGCTTTTACCTCTGTGACAACTCCAGCAGCAATGGTCGAGCCCACATATCTCAGCATGAACCGCCCCAGTTCTTTATAGTCCTTATAGAGCTCCAGAGCCACAGGCCTCTGTGTTTGAATCTCCACCACAGCATTCTGTCCTTTACTCAAACACCTGCACAACATTCATACACCATCAACAACAAGCTGACAATGATTCCTCTGCAAAAACACTCATTAAAGAAACAATTCACCCAGAGATGATATCAGAAACTGTCAATAACAATCACAAATTTGGAATATAGGGAAGAGTTTTATCTTAGGTTGTTTTTTTATTCATACTAAAATTTTAATAAATAATATTTTAGCGTCTATTAACTTTGATTTTTTTTTTACATTTTAGTTTAAGTGATAGTAATTTTATGTGCTTTTGACATTTTTATAGAATTTTTAAAAACATTTCTATTTAGCTTCACTTAATTTTTATTTCTGCTTTAGTTATTAATTTTAGTTCCGCAACTTCAAACTTTTTAGTTGGTTTTCAAGGAAAGTTTTTAAATTCAGTTGTTTTCATCTAATATTTACATTTTATTTTACCTTAGCTTTATTTATGTTTCCAAAATTTATTTTTAATAATTTTATTTTTAATTAACAATAACAACACTGATGTGGAAGCACAAATTAGATTTGAGAGCTAGTGCAATTGTTTGTTTTTTTTATATATAAATATGACAGTCGCTGTTCACTTTTCATAGTTCACTGGGCTACTAAAGAAAGAAAGTTAGGAAGTTTGGAACAACATGAGTTTGAATAAAATTATATTAAATGATCATGTGCACAAATATGACTGCATATCATTCATCCACTTACTTTGGTTTCTTCTTGAGAACTTCTCCACTGCTCTTGTGCAATACACTGACTAACTTCCTAATAGTGGCCGGTTCGCTTATGGTCTGATAATGTAACAGTACCTGACAATCAAACACAAAAAAACAAATAAATGTTAACAAATGCACTTGCACATCCCTAGAAGTCTAAACAAAGAGAAGGCGTTTTCTTACAGGGAAGCCTTGCGTGACGGGAAATTCTATATTAAAGAGGAGAATTCTTGCTCGGAATCTTGTACAGGTTCTGATGGGCTCTTTGGGATCACAGAATATACATCCAACACTAGAAAGAGAAGGGAATGTGACGAGAAAACATCATACATGATTACAGAATCAACAGCGCCCAGAGTTTTTCACACTAGTGTTTCTTTGCACACTCACTTTATTTTGATGATGTCCATGCCAGTTACAGTTAGACTGACATGATCACCAGCAGCTGCCCAGTCTAAAGCTTCATCATGGAGAGTGATCCCTAGAGAGAGACAGATGCATCAATTTAGAAAAATTTATGAAATAAATAAAAATAATTGCCATAATTTATGACAATTAGGGCTAGGCGATACACTACCATTCAAAAGTTTGAGGCTGGTCAAATCTTTGAAAGAAGTCTCTTTTACTCATCTAGGCTTCATTTGTTTTATTTAAAAAAAAATAAAAAAAAAATATAAAAACAGTACCATTGTGATTTTTTTTGTTACAATTTAAAAATCACTCTTTTCTATTTTAATACTATTTCAAATGTAGTTTATTCCTGTGATGGCAAAGCAGTATTAAAAAAGTATTAATTACTGACCTGAAAATTTTATGAACTATAGCGTATATTTTCATAATATTCATGATGTATATGAAATGATTTTGCTGGCAAAACAAAATTATGCAATATCATAACTACTGCAATGATATTAGTAATACACTTTTTTGTATCAGGACAGATATAAAAGTCAGTAACAGAAGAGTTACTAGTTTAGTAACAGTTTGAATCATTATTGTGAATCAGTTCAAACTATCTATTTGAGTGAATCAACTGACAACTTATGCAATGACTTGTCAAAAATGTTTTATATAGTGTTTTAGTCTTTATTGCATATTACTCCATAATTCGTATTTATGTGTTGTACAGTCTTTCATGACAACACCAGAAGAGGGCACTGTTGCATGTACTCTTAAAGCAATGCCTGTCTCTCTAAGTTGATGAAGCTGCTGTGTGTTTACCTTTAACTGTGCAGGTCTCATTAGGAGGCATGGCCAGAACTTTATCTCCTGTCTGAATGAAGCCAGCCTCGATCTTCCCAGTCACACAGAACCCAGATCCCTGATCTGAAAACAGTGAGGCTGTTTAGGTGATCATAAAGTAAAACGTCTCTTAACTGGCTATAATGAAAGAATAAAAATAATGGTGTTTTTCAATTTTAGGTTTCATTTTTAAAATAACAAGGGAATACATGCACAGAATCCACCTTGATATTTGTGCATTTAGGTTTTTGACATTTTGCTTTTATGGTGGTTCCCAAACTGACCTTTGAAGACGTCTGAGACACAAAGCCTGAAAGGCTTCTCCACTGACCTCTGGGGTGGTTTAAACGCATCTGCAGATAGACAGAGAAAGAGATGAGGAAAGATGCAGTCTTCTGAAGGTTTTCTGTTTGCCTCATCAAATTTTGATGAGTCAGAGTAAAACTGCTGAGGATTCTCACAAGTCAGCCACCAATCAATTCACGGCATCAAGACACAAAAACTTCTGAGAAAATCACCACAGCAGAGGGTTCTACTCTTACACATACATCTCTGCACACAAAAACAGAAGCACTCATTCAAACATTTATGTGCCACATCAGATTTTTCAGGTGGATGTTTTTAATGCAACTTTAAAAGAAAAAAAAATGGAAAAAAAAGAGATAATTAATTTGCATAAGTATTGGAGGGGAAAAACACTAAGGCACAAATAACCCTTTCACATGTCTAAATTTGGTCATTTTTGTCACAGTCACAGCTTCTGCAGACCATTTGATCATTATCTACTCGCCCTCATTTTGTACAGAAAAAGGATTTTCCAAACCAAATAAAGAAAAATAATTCTCAAAATGTCAAAGCTCCTCTTTTCCAATTTTGCCTGTTTCTTTAAATAATAAAATAACATATTGCATTTTTTTTTTTTTTGCTCTATTGTATTTAAGTGCATATATATGTGCATGAAATATTTGCGTGAATGCAGTCCAAAACACACACCAAAAATGAAAATGGACACACACACACACACACACACACACACCTATCTGTTCCAGTAGGCAAGGTCCAGTGTACCAGGCTGTAAGATCTGCAACTTTACTCCTAGTAGTCAGATTCTCTCCTGATAGACCGCTGGTAGGGATGTAAAACACATCAGAATCCTGCAAAGACAAGCATGTTTGTAACACATGGCACAGATCATTTCCATAGTGGAATGTGCTGTTGATGGATCAAATCAACAGGCTGAAAGGAACCATGAAATGTTGCTGTGCATTTCCAAACCATTCACCACCCACGTTTTTACTGGCCACTGGATGTATCCAATTACTCTTTGTGCTAGTACATCATAGATGACATACTCTGGGGGAAAAAATTATTTGATCCCCTGCTGATTTTGTACGTTTTCCCACTGACAAAGAAATTATCAGTCTATAATTTTAATGGTAGGTTTATTTGAACAGTGAGAGATCGAATAGCAACAAAAAGAATCCAGAAAACCGCATTTCAGAAAAGTTATAAATTGATTTGCATTTTAATGAGTCAAATAAGTATTTGACCCCTTCGCAAAACATGACTTAGTACTTGGTGGCAAAACCCTTGTTGGCAATCACAGAGGTCAGACGTTTCTTGTAGTTGGCCACCAGGTTTGCTCACATCTCAGGAGGGATTTTGTCCCACTCCTCTTTGCAGATCCTCTCCAAGTCATTAAGGTTTCGAGGCTGACGTTTGGCAATTTGAACCTTCAGCTCCCTCCACAGATCTTCTATGGGATTAAGGTCTGGAGACTGGCGAGGCCACTCCAGGACCTTAATGTGCTGCTTCTTGAGCCACTCCTTTGTTGCCTTGGCCATATGTTTTGGGTCACTGTCATGCTGGAATACCCATCCACGACCCATTTTCAATGCCCTGGCCCTGACGGTACATGGCCCCGTCCATCATCCCTTAGCAGAAAAACACCCCCGAAGCATAATGTTTCCACCTCCATGTTTGACGGTGGGGATGGTGCTCTTGGGGTCATAGGCACCATTCCTCCTCCTCCAAACACAACGAGTTGAGTTGATGCCAAAGAGCGCGATGTTGGTCTCATCTGACCACAACACTTTCACCCAGTTCTCCTCTGAATCATTGGCAAACTTCAGACGGGCTGTACATGTGCTTTCTTGAGCAGGGGGACCTTGCTGGCGCTGCAGGATTTCAGTCCTTCAAGGCATAGTGTTATACCAATTGTATAATTTGTGATTATTGTCCCAGCTGCCTTGAGACCGTTGACAAGATCCTCCCGTATAGTTCTGGGCTGATTCCTCACCGTTCTCATGATCACTGAAACTCCACGAGGTGAGATCTTGCATGGAGCCCCAGACCGAGGGAGACTGACAGTTATTTTGTGGTTCTTCTATTTGCGAATAATCGCACCAACTGTTGTCATCTTCTCACCAAGCTGCTTGGCGATGGTCTTGTAGCCCATTCCAGCCTTGTGTAGGTCTACAATCTTGTCCCTGACATCCTTGGACAGCTCTTTGGTCTCGGCCATGGTGGAGAGTTTGGAATCTGATTAATTGCTTGCTCCTGTGGACAGGTGTCTTTTATACAGGTAACAAACTGAGATTAGGAGCACCGCCTTTAATCTCAGCTTGCTGATTGATAGGGGATCAAATACTTATTTGACTCATTAAAATGCAAATCAATTTATAACTTTTTTGAAATGCGTTTTTCTGGATTTTATTGTTGTTATTCTGTCTCATTGTTCAAATAAACCTACCATTAAAATTATAGACTGATCATTTCTTTGTCAGTGGGCAAACGTACAAAATCAGCAGGGGATCGAATAATTTTTTCCCCACTGTATACAACATCAATACAATATCAATAAAGTTAACTGCAAAAACATCTAATGAAGATCTATAAAATGTAACAAAGATGTATTTATATAATCTAAAATACTAGAAAATGCCAAAAATAACAGAAATGCACAATAGTCTCCATTGTTGTGACAGTAGAGCTGCATTTACATTTTAAAAAAATGTTAAGAATTTCTCATTTTGGAAAGAATTAACATCACACTCATAATATTTTAGAAACTAGACATTCTAGAAATAAGTTGAGCAAAGGTGAAACTAGTAAAAAGCTGAGGCCTGCAGTCAGTTTCTCTTCCGTAGCCCATATTTCATTATTACAGTGTAAGAATTTTCTTCTATTCTTGTCATATGTATGGTTTTGAACCAAATTGAAAATTCTGTCATGTACTAGTCCTTATTTTGTCACCATTCATACAAAAATATTTTCTATTTTGAAAAATATCCACACTGCCTTACTGTACTAAGACTTTGTAATCATTTTAACAAAGTCATTCATAATTCATATGATTTATGAAAAAGAGAAAATGTTCCTCTACACCACAGTGTCATCAGTGCTAAATCCAAAAAATATATGGCATGTCAAAATGCACAGCAAACAGGTTTGATGTCAAAAGTCATCAGTTCTTATATTTTCTATTAAAATATTTGATTTTCAACAAATGATTTTCAATCTAATTTTCACATAAAGCTATATTGTATCAAGTTAATAAAAACAGCACACTTGACATCTTGCAAAACATATTCAAGCAAAAGCAAATATGTCAAAGGATTCATAAATGGAAATAGCAGCATTTGCAATAAATGAGTATGGAAAACCAGACAAGTATCAGCCGGTAAGCTGATATCGTGTTAGATTCAATCAGAAACGTGTGAAACATTTTTTAAAAGCAGTTTCTGGATGTGTCATCAATCAGATAAAGTTTTATCCAGAAGCAGTAACAGACAAATGTTTGCGGACACACTCACACAAGAAAAAAATAATCACGCACATAAATGACAGTAACACAAAATTTGGGGGAAAATTACTCAGGGACAACATGTAGAAGGGGAAAAATAAACATATACATAAACATCCTCCACGCTCAAAGAATACATTACCTTAAAACCAGCCTGCTTCAGAAAGTGACCGAGCTTCGAGACGATTTCCTGGAATCTCTCCTGCTGCCAGTTCACCTGCAAACACACACACACAATGTGATGAGCAGCATTGGTGGGAGAGGGATTGAAGCAGAGTTCTCAGACATAAATAAAATTATGATTGACACTGCCGTGGTTACTGTACACTGTTGTGGTCACCATGGTTACCCACCTGGTCCATCTTGTTGACAGCAACGGCAAGCTGCGTGACTCCGAGGGATCGAACCAGCAGGCCGTGCTCGCGGGTCTGCCCCCCCGCCTCGAACCCGGCCTCAAACTCCCCACGACTGGCATCTACAACTAACACAGCCACATCTGCCTGCAAAACACATACACACACTACCTCAGATGCTCTGACCAGAATCCACCACTAATGACACCTGCCAAGACGCCCAAACACTGAAGCCACTCACAAAACATTTTACTTTAGTATTGTGAATGTGATTTGTAATATTTACCCATTTTTTATTTGTATTGTGTGTGTGTGTGTGGGCGTGTTTTGCTATACTTGTGAGGACCAGATGTCCCCACAAGGATAGTAAAACTTGACATTTTTGACTTGTGAGGACATTTGGCCGGTCCTCACAAGGGAAATAAATTATTAAAAATTCTGAACGAAGTTTATCTCAAAATGTAAAAATGCAAAAAGGTTTCTGTAAGGGGTAGGTTTAGGGGTAGGGTTGGTGTAGGGCAATAGAAAATATTGTTAGGTCAGTATGAAAACAATAGAAGTCTATGAAAGTCCTCACAAGTATAGTAAAACCAACGTGTGTGTGTGTGTGTGTGTGTGTGTGTGTGTGTGTGTGTGTGTGTGTTTGTCCCTGAGCAATTTTCCCCCAATTTTTTTTTTTTCCATTTATGTGAGTGATTTTTCTTGGGTGCTTGTGTGAGTGTGTCCGCAAACATATAATATATATATATAAAATAATGTTACAGATTCTCAGATTCTTAAATCAGTATTGCTTCGTCATGTCAATTTCAGTTTCCGAAATCATACAGTAATAGTCTAGACCCAATACACACCCACCCTCAATATACACACAGACACACACCCACTTGCCCCCAAAAACCCTTTCTCAGCAGACTGACAGGAGGAAATGAGTAAATCCGACCTGTACATGTGAGTAATTTCATTCAATGCATTTGTAGGTATCAGCCAAATCCAAACACACACACACTCATATACAGAGTACTAGTGGTGGTGGCACCCAAATCCACAAAGAACAAGACTTTCATTGACACTTTGCTGTGCACAAGAAATTATGCACAGACATCAGTTGTTCCCTCGTCAACTTGTGTGCACAAAAAGGGTGTAGGCAAATAAAGAACAGGACTTCATTAAAAGATTAGTTCAACCAGAAATAAAAAATTAGGTCATTTACTCACTTCACTGTCACTCAGAATCTATAAGTCTTTCTTACGTGGAGAAATTCTGAATAAAGTGTCCGTGCAATTACAATGAATGGGAACTGCAGTTTTCAAATTTAAAAAAAATACACTATGAAAGCAGCATAAAAATGGTTCGTATGACTTGTGCACTAATTTCCAAGTCTTAAGCCATACAATAACTTTGTGAGAGAAACAGACCATAATTACATCACTATTCAAAGGTAATTTTCCCCTGTAGTGAGCTGTTAACCACTGTGGCCAGACCATTGAGCCAGTAAGTTAAACTCTGAATCAGTCCGATGTGTCAATGATTCATTCAGACCATTTCTGACCCGTAACAACTGCTTCATTAAAGATCCAGCTCAACAAAATGATTCATTCATGAATCAGACAATGTTACTGCACTTCTTTCAAGAACACGCCAATCAGAAGTCAAGGTTTTCAGTGTACCACTTTTTTAGTTGGAAATTTCTGTCTAATTCACATATAAAGGTATTATTATGGCTTCATAAGATTGGGAATATAGTGCACAAGTTGGAGGGGTCACTTTTATGGTGCCTCTTAATCCTTTTTGAAAGCTTTACTTGTTTTCTGCTCATTGCAAATGGCTGAAAAAAATTCTTCAGTGTTGTGGGGAAGATTTAAAACAACATGATGTGAGAAAATGTTGGGGCAGACAAGGGAAAGTACCTGTGCAGCCCCCGTAATCATATTCGGAATGAAGTCTTTGTGTCCTGGTGCATCCATGAGAGTTATAACCTTCGAGTCGGTCTCAAACTTTGTCATGCCCACATCCATGGTCACTCCTCTATGAAACAGAACAGATGATAAACAAATAAATCTTGGTTTGGGTCACTTTTACCAAACAGAAATAACAGCTGAATGTGTTTATATTAAACATACCTGTCTCTCTCCTCTCCGGTCTCGTCCAGTACCCACGCATAAGCGAATGAGGCCTTGCCAGCTTTCTTGGCCTCCTGCTCATATTTATGCATGGTTCTCTTATTAACGTTCCCCAGCAGATATAACAGATGACCCATGAGAGTGCTCTTACCAGCATCTACATGACCTAAACACACACAAAAACATAGTTCAAGTTTCACATTTACAGCATGTACACTGTTTTTTTTAGACATTAGGCATCCAAATACTTTAGGGAGTGACTTTATGGTTACTGGATTAATCAAAAGAATAAAAGCAATTCAAATGCAACACCAAAATATTAAGTGGATGATAATGTGGCAGGATGAATAGTGAGAGAGAGAATTATCATGCCTATGACCACCAGGTTGAGTAACGGTTTTCCTCCTTGTCTCTTCTCCAGTTCAGCACGGATGTTGAGCTGCTGTTTGCTCTTTCCAGCTGGTCGAGTCGGGGTCGGGGCAGCAGAGTCTTCACTCACAGCCGATGGTTTGGATGGGGTCTCTGTGGTTGGTGCAGCGGTGACCTCTGGACTCGGCCCTCTGCGAACTGACGCGGCAACAACGCCGTTTTCTTCCGCACTAAAAAGACACAAATCAAATATAACTTCAGAATTTTTAACATGACTTCTCTTGTATTATTGTTGTTCTTACAGTCAATAAAAACCTCATTTAGCTAAATTACCTTGAACAAAAACAAGGCTGTGATAAACATACAATCCATTATGTCGTACTGTGTTACTGTCCTAAGTCTAATTTTCAAAAACCATGTTTTTTTTTATTTTTGGGGGTCAGTAACATTTGCATTTGCAAGAAGCTTTGCTCACCATTAAAATACAGTAATATTGCGAAACATTACTACAATTTAAAAAAAAAAAGTTTTATATTTCAATATATCTTAAAATGTAGCCATTACTCCAGTCTTCAGTTACATGATATTTCAGAAATAATTATTATATGCTGATTTGGAGCTTAAGAAACATTTTTATTAATTTATTATTAATATTTTTGTGGACATCATGATATGTTTTCAGGACTCTTTGATAAACAGAAAGTTAAAAAAAGAACAACTTACTGTATTTGACAGAAATATTTTGGGTTAAACTTTATTTTAAGGTGTCCTTGTTACAATGTAATTATACATTTCACAATTATACATATAAGTACTGAGCAATATTAATTAACTACATGCACTTATATGGTTAGGGTTAGGATTAGGGTTTGGCTTGGGTTATTTGCATGTAATTGTGTATAATTCAGTTATTATAATAGTAGTACAGGTACCGTGTCACTAGGACACCTTAGAGTGTTAACATTATAAGTGTCTTTACTGTCACTTTTGATTAATTTAATGCATAAAAAGTATTAATTCCTTTCAAACCAAAAAATAAATCTTACTAACTCCATACATTCTGAATGTTAATGTACTGAACCTTGTGTACTGAACAATCTACATTTCAACTTTTTAAACTCAAAATGCTTACATATTTTTAGTAAAAACGTACAAATTTCTGAAATTAAGGATTACGTGGAAACTTTAGCACGAGTCCTCAAACAGCCATTTAAACAAACTGTTCTGAACAAACTTAACCTATTAAATAAAAGTACATTGGTTGTTCCACCTGCAGATACCCCAACACCATTTTTACTGAGCTCGACGGGTGTGGTCTGTGGCTGAAGGACTGGGAGTGATAGGCTGTGGGTTTGTGTTTGTGAGTGTGTGAGATTAATCTACAGGCACCAGCCATCTCTGTGGTTTTCTGCTATCCCAGAATGCAATGCAGGTAGAGAAACTTGGCCTGGTTTGGAGAATGAATTCTGTACCATCTGCTATTTTGTGGACAGCAGATGACCAAGAAGAATGTCTTTTTTGTACATTTCAAAAAAGCATGTTAACAAAGGACGCAAATTTCAATTCCACTACATCAAGTCACAAGGTAAACCATTTAATTAGCAATTTATCTGACAATATTATCCAAAGCGACCTACACTTTCTATTACTGTGGCATCATGCTGCAAAATGTTACAAATAAAAAAATAAAAACCAGAAACGTAATAATTTAAAACTAAATTAAATAAAAATTTGACATTTTGCTGAAATAAAAAAATGGTAGTTTAAGTACTAAAATTAGTAAAACTGAAGTTAAAAAATGCCTCTTAATAAAAAAAGTAATTACACAATAAGACCAAATACAAAAGCACATAATATTACAAACTAAAATGAAATCAGGCAATATAAAAATAAAAGCTAATTCAAAATATTACTGAATATTAAAATATCATATACCCTGCAAATCAAAAATTGAATTCAAAACCCTGTTAATTGTAACTGTATATAGAGCTAAAAAAACTACATGACATACTATGAAATATCTTATAAACATCTTATCACTAGTGTTCGCTCTAGACTGACGAATCACTGAAAACGTGACACATTTTGACTGATTAGGACACGGTGATACAGTGATACTTATACAGGGACAGTCCCCGTGGAGTGAACTGTGGTTAAATGCTTTGTTCAAGAGTAAAAGATGGTGAAAGATCACAGTTTATAGAGCACCCCTTATAAGGTTTGAACCTATGTTTGGGTTACAAGGGCAGATTTTTAAACCACTTTAAACCACTTCCATGTTACCTTGATTGGCTTACCTTCGCACATCAAAGCCCATGGTCTGCTTCTTGCCTGACACAGTCATGCGGGCAACCTTTGGGACAACCTCTGCTTCAACACGACTCTCTGAAGACTCCCGTGCTTTAGCTAGAATGTAGAAAACAGCATACATACACTAAATTTGGATTTTTTAATAATATGTATTATTGATTTTTAACTTTAATATTTCAAGAAAGGTTAAAATATTAATTCACCCAAAAGAAAATTTACTTACTCTCAGGCCATCCAAGATAAGTTTGTTTCTTTATCGGAACAGATTTGGATAAATTTAGCATTACATCACTTGTTCACCAATGAATCCTATGCAGCAAATGGGTGCCGTCAGAATAAGAGTCCAATTGCTGATAAAAACATCACAATAATCCACAAGTAATCTGTGTTTTTAATCTATTCAGAATGACATTTTAACTTTAAACCATTTTTAAAGCTAAATACTAGTCCTCTATAATATTGATTTCTCCTGTATAAAAAAAAAATTCTCTCGTCTGAATCAGGAGAGAAATATGCACAGATGACTTTTTCACTGGAGTAAGCGTTGGATTATATTTTGGTCAGAAGCTACAGTTTAAAGTTAAAATTCCTTAATGATGGATTTGTTTCATAATAGCTTTTCACTTCACAAGATGTTCATTGATGGACCGGAGTCACGTATATTGATGTTTTTATCAGCTGTTTGGACTCTCATTCTGATGGCACCCATTCACTGCAGAGGATCTATTGGTGAGCAAATAATGTAATGTGATACAATTTTCTCCAAATCTGTTTCGATGAAGAAATACATCTCATCAAGAATGTCATTTACATCTCCAAGGGAGAGTAAATTTTAATTTTGGGCTAAAGAAAAAGACTTCCGTTTTCCCAGAAACTTTTTTCAGCACAAAGCAAGCTTTTTGTGCTATACTACCTTCATAAAATGTATGACAGTGTACATTTTATGAAGGCAAGTTTCCTGTTTGGTACAGTATAAAGGGTTACTCATTTTCAGATGAGCAGATGTGTGTGTCAGTGCAATAGACATGTGCTGAGCCTTGTTTTCTCACTATCTTACTGAAATTCATGAGTCAACTCCTCCACGCTGCACCAAAACAGGCTCTCAGAGCCAGAGGGGGGGGGAAGGGATGAACAAAAACGAGGATGAGAGAGTATATTTTTCTGTCCCTGTAAGGTAAATGGCTACAGCGAGTGCTCTGTGTCTCGTCATAGCAGTAGAGCCGTTTAAGTAGCAACAGCCACAGCCAGTCATCTCGCACTGAGCAGTGAACGCTCTGGCCAGGAAAGGGTTAACTCCGGCACGTCACTCGTACTCCCACACTGACTGTGCACTTCCAGCACACAGAGGGTTAATGTGCTAAAATAACGCAACCTCTAACTCCCAAGAACAAAATGAGAATAGAAGATGAGAAGATAATTAGGTTAGGGGGATCTTATATATATATATTTTTTAAACTCAAGGGAAAAATGCTGTGGGAAAAAACACACTTTGAACTTCGGGAGAACTTGCGAGATGTCTGACTCACCTTAGGGAAAAAAACATTGATCTTAATCATTTTTAAGGTATCATAACGTGGGAATTTACATGTATTTGCATTGTTACAGAAACTAACGTTAATAAGTACATAAAAATAAACACCATACAAGTCCCCAGATGCGTTTGAGTTGGAATAGCCACACCACAAGGACCCTTTATGCATACAGAGCTCAAGATGACAACAAAACACCTGTTACAGGGACAGGAAGTGCTGGGGTATGTAGATATCAGTTCACCTGCTCTGGCGCACACACACTCGGCCACACCCACAAAATATCTCCCATCTGAACACACACACACACACACACACACACACACTCAGCAACACTTTACACACAAACCACACCCACACAACATATCTCCACACACACAGCGGCCAGAACGCTCTGTGCTGCCAAATTCAACTCGATTATGACAAAGAGCTCACTACAAACATACAAAAAAGTAAACAAAATAAATTAAAAAAAAAAAAATACAACCATAAAATACAGGGGGAAAAGCACTGACTTTTGACATTTCCACTCTGATAGTCATTTAAAAAATTAAAAAATAAAAAATTCTGGATCAAGAAAATGAGCGAGTGTTAACATACATCAAACAATTATTACTTTAACAGCATTTATTATTAATACTTTCCATATGCCACATTCACTATTTAAATTCACTCCTGATGAACTCCATTTTATTTATTTTTACTATTTCCTCTATATACGCAGTTTATACATTTACCTTACTGAGTATCTATATTGTCTATATGAGCGCTATAAATATGCTTTGGAAATATTGTAAACATTAGCTATCGTGTCAATAAAGCATTGCTGTCTCTGTGTTGGATGTTGTTCAAAAGAGCATTAACTCAACTGTGATGAGAATAAACATGTAGAAAAGTACTCTACAGGTAATAGACAAAAAAAAAAAAAAAAAAAACTGAGACACACACCCTTCAGGATATGTAAATGTGCTCTTCCTAGAAAAACGGATCCAGGACTATTCAAACACAAGGGAGACATGATCCTACCTGATTATCTGTCATCTCATTTACTCACTGTCAGTCAGTGACTGTACACACATCTCTCACCCTGTACTTACTCTTTCTAGATCTGTTAACTACCTGCTAGCCCTCGCACCTCCTGAACCAAATTCAGTTGAGCAATGGGGTAGAATCACAGTAACACAAATCAAGAAAATGTAACTAAATTTCAAATAATAATAAAAAAGTAAACAAAAAAAGTAAAAATAAATAAAAATACAAGTTGGATTCCATCAAAACACACCGTATAACTAAAGAAGTCTGGAAAGTCCAATGTGTTGGGCATGTTTTTTTCCAGTAGGGGGCGCTAGTGTAACAACTCCTTGAAAGAACCAGGACAATAAACCCCTGCAAAAACCCAAGAAGGAACGGTTGTCTTTCCAAAACACTTACAGCCTACATTATCTTTTCTCCAGCTTATCTTTCATCCCCTTCTTTTCCATATCAGTTATTTTTATTGGGTCGAGTGTAGCACGGCTGTCCCATAACTATGGGGAATCCCCACACACTCACCTCAGTACTGCCATTCAGACATCCTCAATTCACAATGACATCTCACACACTATTACAGATTTTCTCACATACAGCCTTGCCCATGTGGTACACACCTGCTGAAAACAATACATGAACATGACAGATGTACTCGGATGCATCACAGACTGGTCTTATTTAATCTCTTTTACAAACAGGGAAGGGCAAAGGTTGACAAAAGGCCTAAAAGTCTGCATGAATGGGACATTCTTCAACACCTCCATCTTTAAAACACTACTTAAAACTAGATTGTAAGAAAACTTTTGCAACAATGTAGCAACATTTTTGTAACCAAGAACAACTGCATAGGAACCAATAAGATTCAGAACACCCTTAGCAGCGACCTAGTCGTGTCCTTTTTCAGTGACTGAAGAAAATGTGAGTCGCAATTGCCTCATGAAAAAATGCACTACCATGATGCTAGGGGTAAAGCATTTGAGTGAAAGGCATTGTGAGTTAATTTTAGCATATTGCTATGTGATAGCACTGCAAAAAAAAAAAATAATAAAAAATCTGTAAAATTTACAGTAAAAATTTTAAAAAAACTGGCAGCTGCGGTTGCCAGAATTTTACCGTAAAAAGCATGGTAGGAGCATTTTAGGTTTTACGGATTTAACTTAAATTTACATTTAATATTATAATTTCATTAACTGATAAAATGTTAATATACCAACCTATGGAAGTACTGAAATTAGGGCTGGGCGATATGACCAAAATCTTATATCACGATATGACTAATTTTATATCACGATAATGATATATATCATAATATGTTATGATATTAAAATCTTTGATACCATAGATTTTTCATAATCCTTGTCACCAATGTCAATATCAAACTAATACAAGCCTAAAAAGACAAAAAATAAAATACATAAAAACTCAAGCTCACTGAAAATTAATAAACAGTCAGTGATGAAATAAGTATAAGAAACTAATTGCAAGCAATAGGACAAAAACAATAAATAAGAAACTCTACATACATTGTGTAAATTAATTAGTCTTCACTGTGTTAATTATATCTATCTATCTATCTATCTATTTATCTATGATAGATATAATTAACACGTGTAGGCTATTATGTATAGATTCTACACACACACATATACATATACATATATATATATATCATTATTTTTTATAATTATTTCTTCTTATTAAAGCTACAAAAGTGATTTAGTCAAGAGCAGTGAGAGATTTTCTAGCAATGTGCTATGATTAATATGAATGGCAGATAGAACGAATATTGGACAGCTTCCCCTTTAAGACCGAAGTCCGGATCCAATATACTTTTACATATGCGTTTTCTCTTTTAGCCGTTTCCTCTCTCTTAACACCTAAATCGCTGTCTTTATCTTTACTTGCCAAGACTGGGATTCTGACGCATATAAGTGTGTTTATGTAATTGTTCAAAGCCAATAAAGCGGCAAAAAAGAAGGCGCGGTCCTCTCCTATAGGAACGGAGACGGCGCACGCATATAGCTCTGTTGTTTGTGTTTCAACGGCTTAAAATCGGTTGTTTTAAAACTGCAGTGCTTAAAAACGTGTGTCCATGCTACAGATGTAGTCCACCTGCGTTCTGTCTCCCCTTCACGTCCCGTGGTGGCGTGTAAAGATTGCACTCATCCAAATTATTAAAAAGTATTACCGTAAACAATGTATTTTGCGACACCACGAAATAAACGATAGAACATAATATGAAACGATAGACTTTTTATTTCGTCCATCCGATATATATCGTCATATCGCCCAGCCCTAACTGAAATCTGTATTGTACCTTTGCAATACACTGATAACCACCCAAAGCAGGTGGTGATGAGAAAATCACATGATGAACCAAAGCCCATCACAAGCAGCTTTTAAACATTAACATAGAAGGTGCACACAGTGTCATTCACACAAAAACTAAACACCATCATGGTAACACACATGAAACTAAAATAAACATTAATTTTACAACATTAGATGTAACACAACATACAGAGGAAACAGTTATTTCAACGAAAAAACATCAAATGTTAAATGTAATGCAGGGAATTCTGGGAATGTCAATTTACGGTTATTCCCTGTATACATTCTTTTTCACTTCCAAAAACGGTATACTACCGTAAAATTACATTCACTTTATATAGTAGGGGAATTTACCGTTAATCAATTAATAGGTTTTTACTGTAGCATTTTTACAGTCCTTTACCGTTAAATTCTGAACAGTAATTAGGTGGTTTCAAATATTTTTAAGTAATTCAGTGTTGTTACTTTAAACTAAATCTATTAAAAATTATTTTCATCTATTAAGAAAAGTAAAAAAATTTTAAATTAGACTTGAAAAAAATAACTTTTAAAAAACAATTATCCAAAAAACTAAAATAAAAAATGCAAATACAAAAAAAAATTCAAAACTATTTAAAATTTAAATTAAAAATAAGAAAAAAAAGAGAAATGTTGACTTGGCCTCTAAATTGATAAGCATAAGCAGAAATACTAAAATTACTAATTAGCAAAAATTACTAAAAATAAAACAGTAAAAGACAAAACTGTGCATCAATGCATAGCAACTATGTTCGCAAAATCTTAAAGTCTGTTATTACCGAAAGAGTTCAACAGAACTGCCAGCCGTAGTTGGCTAATGATGCTTTTGGGAAACACGCCCCTGAATGGGTATTCTATGTAACCAAAAAGGCATTGCTAAGTGGTTGCGAAGGTTTCAGAATCTCAGCTCATTATCAAATCAGTTTTAGTTTTGCTAATTAGTTTCTTACTTCATAGAAAATCCAACCATGCCTCTATGATATTCAGACCCTTCGAATTGGAATGTATTAGGCTCCTATTACTTGCATCTATGGGACTGTATCAGTCATTTTACCATCTGTCAGATAAATAAATAAATAAATCTTAGTAGCACAAACGGTTCAGGACGAGTTTGTTCAAATCTGCAACTCCAACAATGATGCTTAACTTGGTAAACACCACTAATAAACCTAACCATCAATTCTTATTCTTACGTTTAGCTAAATTAAATGGGTATACAGATTACTGTATATGAAGCCTCTGCAGGTCTTCACGGTCTAATTTGGGTAAAATCATCTCTAGTTCTACTGACAGGATTCAGGGGAGAGCAAAGTATGAGAAAACAAGAAACGGTCTGACAAAGAAGGAGAAAACTAGCTACAAATGATCTTTATTGATGCTCTCAAATAGGGTCAATAACCTCTCTCGTTCTCACTCTCTGACCAATCTATGTAGTGCTGCACGTCTCGCAGCACAAGCACAATGACATATTACCACTTCTGCAAAAGCCACAAAGTGCAAAAAAGGGAGAAAACGTCAAAGAGCAGTAACACGGCCAGCTGTAAACCAGTCACTCTTTCCTGTGTGGGTGGCAAATGAAGGCAGAGAAAACAGAGAGGGGGAAAAAAAGGGATAGATGACTTGAGATGGTCAGATGGCAAAGAGATAGAATTTGCAAAACAGAGTGAAAGACAGCAAGTGTGAAAGGTGAGATGCACCATGCTCTTCAAACACAGGCCTTCACCCACGCTTGGCTCGGCAAACAGAGAGTTAACAAGAACACGTGAGAAAGAAAGATTAAAAGTCTGTGTAGTCAAAGCATCTTGACAGTAAAACGGGATTTTTACATTTTCTGACGAAAAGAGTGTCCAAGAGCTTGCCCATGCAAAACTCTAACACCATTGTCATGCTAGAGTTTTCCAGATGTTTGCCAGGGTGTTGAACATTAAAAAGAGGTTATAACGTTGCTGCTTACAGTTCCAAGTCAAAAGAGCCCATCAACAAGATATTCTGTCTCTAGATAAGGCACAGGTCCCTCCTTCCATTTCAGGCTAGGGGATTTTCACCAGTTTAATTATCCGCCAGATGCAAAATCATAACGGTGATTTCTTAGAAATGTAAAAACAACTTTGCTTAAACTAAAAGATCTCATTCATGTGTGACCCAAAACTATGCAGGAAAGGTTACACATCAAAGTTTATTATTTAAAGGTTCACACAAAAGAAAATTGTCGTTTACTCACCCTCATGTTGTTCCAAACCTGTATGACACAAAATTTTGTTCATAAAATGAAAGACAGTGCTTGGACACCATTGACTATCATTGTATGGACAAAAACAGTTCTTCAAAAGGACTTATTTTGTGTTCTGCAAAGGAATGGAATTAAATGATGGCAGAATTTAAGATTATTTGGCAGAATTTAAGAGTTCAAATCTCTAAGTACGAACTAGAGTAATAGTGATCCTTGCTACATACAGCACCACTAGTCATTTTGTCTACATTTAGATGAAGAAATTCCATGAACATTTAAACCCAACAAGAACTGTCAGTGATTAAATGTTCAAAACTTTTTGTCTCTTAATGGATTCTTCTAGTTTATTTAGGCTTAACTAAGTCTAATTCTCTAACAATCCCAATTAACACCCTTCTTTTCAAGTGATTATCAGGATTAAACTGGTTTTGGAGACCAGGTCAGTGTGCAATGAGGAAATAAAGTCGATCTGCATGTGCACAGGGTGTGTGTGTGTGTGTGTGTGTGTGTGTGTTGTGTTGTGTTTGTGTGTTTTCAGACCATCTTCAGATCTGTGCATGTGTGTACCATCTCCCATGGTGGATGGTCTACCACAATGAAAGCAAAGCCTTTGTAAAAATCTCTTCCAATATGCTCTGGGTGTGTTAACACCTTTATGTGGCCACAAAGACTCTCTGTTTTATACGTACATATGCGCACACACATGCAGACAAAGCAGACACACGTAAGTGATAAACACCACAAGTTAACACACCCTTTAAGGTGAGCAAAAAACAAGCTCAGCCTCAACACACACATCAAGTTCCCCTCCACCCCCACATATTCACACACACCTCAACATCAATCTCAGAAATGAAACTGGAAAATCTTTATTTCAGAATATATACAAAACGTCAGGCCTAAGGCCACAGCAGTCACATATGTACATCAGTGCTTTAAAACAAATTAAAAAGGCAGCAAATAATCAAAACTGAATTGAAAAAATATGAAAATGTGTATCGGACTTGTATTATAATAACTAAAATGCACTTTTACAGCGCTGAGTGTCAAACACGTAATAGAAAAAACTCCAGGTGTCCCCAAACCCAAATGTCTTCCCTCTTTCTGTGTTTGTGGTAAACCAGCACTGCACCTCATTTCAAAAGGCAGCAAAACAGATGTAGAGAGAATCTGTTGTTTTTTCCTTTATTTTTGCACTGTATCTGCTCCTGTATTTTCTTTTTTGCTAAGTAGAGCGACTCTAGAATTTAAGCATAATTTGTCAAAATGTCATAAAACTACATAATCAAGTACAAAAATATATATTTAGCTTAATGAACCATTTTTAAAATTCTGAAAATATGAAAATCCAATTGAAAAATTTAAAATATGAAAGACTTTAAAAGTAATACTGAATTACTATCTGAGGTTGTGATGCTTCAGTCAAAAAACTAAAAATAAATAAGAGTCCTTTTTAACTTTCCAATGTAATGGTTAACTGTAAATAAATATACAAAATTCAAAAATACAAAAGTATGAAGTATTATTTGGGCAATGAAATGAAATAAAATAGCAGTCTTAGTGCTTTAAATAATTGCAGGGCTCAAATGTACAAACCATCTGAGTGCTGACTTCTGACTGCCATCTGAAAGTTCATATTTTCCTAAAATTATAAATGCTAATCTATTCAGTTCTTTCTATATACACTACTATTCACCATTCAGTCTGACAACTTCTCGATATAGCCTTGCTCCTTTCAATTATGGCCCAAAACGTAAAACATAAAATGAACCTGAGCTGCAAAATACCCAGAGAGTTTTAGGTTTGGGAGATGATAAAAATGTACGGAAAAAGGCGTTTATCAAGTCAGTCTCGAGTAAAAGCTTTTCTCTGATTCGCTTTGACTACGTCATCTGGAGAGGGTGTGTCAAAACAAAACGGGGTGATGTGATGGAGAGGTGGACACTGCACTCGTTCTTTCACCCTCTCCATCTGTCTGCTGTATAAGAAAGCATTATGAGTCGCTCTATTGCACCGGCTCTTCTCGTTTCTCACACGCACACACATAGCTAGTGCAAAAATCGATGGTTTAGCAAACACACGTTTTTTCTGACTGGCAGAGATGCGAGTAAAACTCGATAGGGTTGGCGAATGACCGTCGGGAGACATTTGAGACATGAGTGCGCTAAGATCGACGCTCTGATTTAAGCTAAGAGGGCGGGGCTTATGTACAGCTGCTGCAGATTTGTTCGATGCATTTTCACTTTTAAGCGATGCAGTGCATGTTGGGAATTGCAGACCAAGTGACGCTTGGTGTTGGGACATGAGATTGGACAGGGATGGTGCCTCTGAAAAGCCAGGAGGAGCATTTGCAGCAGATGTTCGGACAAGCTTTTGATTGTTTTGAGGACAAGTTATATGCAAATTATGAGTGTTTTGGAGTCCTGGCAAACTGTCATAGAGTTTGGGACTGTTGTCCTGATGCTCCTGGATCAGCTCAGCCAATGAAAGGCTTCCAGAGCTCTTTGCTTGCACCGGTACTCCCAACGGTCCACTGCTTTGAAGGACAGTGTTCAAACTTCCTAATGAGACAGGAAGAGGGGCGGATGGCTTGGAATCCTGTAGCGCTAGACTACTGAGAGAGCTGGTTAAAAGAGATGAGGATGTTGCACCCAGACCAGCTGGGACAGATGTGCCCAAAGAGAGACCAGAAGAGAGTGTCGCACTAGAACCAACAGACAAACCAGACATAGTGGGGACACTAGGACCCTGAGAGCACACTGCAGAAAGTGGGGCAGCAGGACCAAGAAAAGAACCGAAAGGACTGGTAGTGAGGGGAACCGTGTTATCCAATGAGAGACCAGTGGAGGGAATTAGAGGAGGAACATTTGTACACTTCTGTTCATGCTCAGCTATTAGTTGCGCCAGTGAACTTTGCCCTAAAGTGGACCGCCCACCATCACTACCTAAATTCTGAGATGAAACCACTTTTAAATGGTCTTTTCCCAAACTTCCCAGACCAGGGGGAGGATTTAGATCAGCAGGTATGGACTTGTTTGGTTCAGGCATAGCTAACAGATCACTGAGGTTGAAAGATTGTTCGCTGCTTCGTTTGCATGAACGTGCACTTGACACAGTCTTAGTACTATTGTGTGAGGGAGGAAATAAGGCTCCTTACCTTACGAGGGCCAATCGTAGTCAGAGTACAACCGAGAGGATGAGGAAGGTGATCGAATTTCATTGGTTAGCCGAGACCACAGAGAAAGCAAGAAAAAGGCAATACGTTATACACAGTAAAATTAAGGACATCAGCGATTAAAAAATAAAAAATGTTATCAATTTAAGCATAGAGAAAAATTTGTATCTTACATTTTTATATTTTAGAATTATAAGTTAAAGAAGACGGGTGTCCTTCTTTAAAATTATAATTAATTTATACACAAAATAATTAATCATTAGTCATAGTATTTTTTTTTTTAATTAGTATTTTTTTTAATTATTTTAATGCATTATTATTTATTTATAGCCTCCAACACTGAAAAAATTAGGTTCTCCCCAGTTTTGGAAAAACCCTGGAATTTAGTATTTTCCCCTGAGACCTCATGCCAACTTAATGTGTGTTTTTTTTAATATATCTGTGGTCTTGTTGGAATGGTTTTCATTTTCATTTTAGATTAAAATACATAATAGGGCACATTTTTAAGTGGAAGTGACACAGATGTATTCTGGGTAGCTAATGGCTATAAGGGTGTGTAGGGGTTTTTTGGTGATGTTATTGGTTTTGGGTGGAAGGGCGTGTGTGTGTGTGTACCTTTCTGTGGTGCAGCTGTGGTGATAGGCTCGGGCTGTGGGTTGGTTCTGGCTGTAGGGGCGTTGGTTCTGGCTGTAGGGGCGTGTGTTTTGGTGTTCTCCTCAGTTAGAATAAAATCAAGGGCTCTGTGAGGGTCACAGTCATATTTCAGAGCTGCCTGAGTCAGTGTGGAGTCTGGAACTGAATCTCCCAGCACAGCTCTCATCTGATCCAAACAGGAATACAACTGACCTGTCCAAACACAAACAAACAGGAAAATAAGGACAACTGATACAAATTATTCCCAATGCATTGTTACCATTCCACAAAACTGAATCTGGATTTTGGACAGGCACAAAATATTATATGAATCATTACATCAGAACAAAAACACAATTGTTTATTCCACACAAAGCCTGGTTGGTAATATAAGATGCTTTTCTTTAAAACTTTCCATTCATCGAAAACCCCCAAAAATGTATCAAGGTTTCCAAAAAACATTAAGCGGCACAACTGTTTTCAACATTGATAATAATAAGAAATGTTTCTTGAGCAGCAAATCAACATAACAATGATTTTTGAGGATCATGTGACATTGAAGACTGGAGTAATGTCTGCTGAAAATTAAGTTTTGCTATCACAGGAATAATTATATTTTAAACATATTAAACTGTAATAATAACTATTGATAACTATTTTACTGTTCTATTTAACAAATAAATGCAGCCTTGGTGAGCATAAAGACTTCTTTCAAAAATATTTAAAAACTTTTATTTTAAAAAGTTTTGAACAAACTAGTTGTTTAACCTGTCTTAAGGAAGCTGGTTAGGCTGATTTAGTCCACCAGACCCTGATCAGATGCATTTATTAGAGATTCAACAGTGCAACACTTCAATAGGGCAACTGACAGAAACTCCCCAAATATACAAGTTAAATAACTATTTAATCTTCATTTCAACAACAACAACAAAAATCATAATTCTCACAAAAAAGATAGTAACAAACTTCTCTGGGTGTGTGTCCACGGTGTGTGTGTGTGTGTGTGTGTGTGTGTGTTCGCGTTCACTTGGGGTTAGGTTCACCCAAAAATGAAAATTCTGTCATTATAATTACTCACCCTCATGTCGTTCTAAACCCGGAAGACCTTCATTCATTTTCAGAACACAAATTAAAATATTTCTGATGAAATCTGAGAGCTCTCTTACCCTCCATAGACAACATCACAACTGCGGTGTTCCCAGGTCCAGAAAAGTAGCAAGGACATCGGTAAAATAGTCCATGTGACATCAATGGTTCAGTTGTAATTTTACAAATATACGAGAATACTTTTTGTGCACAAAGAAAACAATAATAACATGATTTATTTAACAATTATTTTCCCCGAGTTACCGTCTTCTACCATTTTGGAGAGTACACCAGAACGTAATCCGCACATGCTGAACTTAAACAACGCTGATTACATTCTGGGGTACTAAAATTAATATCTTAATTTGTGGTCCAAAGATGAACGAAGGTCTTCCGGGTTTGGAACGACATGAGGGTGAGTAATTAATGACAGAATTTTCATTTTTGGGTGAACTATCCCTTTAAATGCAGAGCACGAATTGATAGTGTGGGTTACTACATTTCACATCACAGTCACATCACATTTCATTTTAAATTACATATACTAACAGGAACATTATACACAACAGAAAATATGTACGCAATTGTCCTGATGGCTATAAAATTTATATAAACTTCATTCTGAAAATCTATAGAAGCAACAGCCCTAACTTTTAGACTATCTGCCCTCTGAAATCCTCTTTGAGAAGTTGCATCTCTACATTCAACCCCTTTAAAGGCTTCCTATTAAAAATATTAAAGCTGCAAGACTTACTAGCCAGCTAGTCGACTAAGTGGCCATCTTAAACCATAAAGTCAGTGTGTACCTTGTTGTAGTGGGTCTAGTGTGCCTGCAATGGTGGGAGACGTTGGCATCTCCTCTTCCTCCACCTCATACTCTGCCTCTTCCAGGGTCTCTACATGTCGAGCCTGTCTTGAGTCTTGACGCGAGTAGATAAACTGTGCAGCTATGAAAAACATGAAACCACAAACATCTCCATAAGAGACAAAACTTAACACCATTATTATACAGTTATTCATTCAACATGTAAATGAAATAAAAAAAAGACAATGGCATGATAAATGGCATTGCAATGGGTCATAAAACCCAGCAAAAGTCATAGGTTACTGGATTCAAACCAAATCCTTTTATCAACTTAGTCAAGCAAATGCGGCCAAAATTATATCAAGATTATAATTAAATAAACAATCTTCAAACTAAAAACATAAATTACATTAGAAACGTTTTTTTAATTGGGCTTTATGACTGATCTAAATGACTGGCACCCTCATAATAGGGAATTTATACATTTATTTAATACTAAACAAACCAGTGGCAGGAGAGATGCAGTAGTCATCTTCCACGGACTGCCCGTACATGTCATCATCCTCAAAGTCTATAAACAAGGAAGAAATGGAGACAGTTCTGTTATATTCCCAGTAAGTTAAAGCAATCCCGCTGCATCAACACACAGAAAAGCATTGATGGGCCTAAAAAAGCTTTGCTCAGTCAGCCACTCCACCTGAAGCAATGCAAGAAACGTTATGAGCAAAACTGACAGTCAAAAGGCACAAATACAGGGTTTAATTAAGAGTAAATTTATGAAAACTTAGAAGAAAAAGAAACCAGATGTTATTTTGTCTTATATAAACTACAAAGCTGATTTGTGCTTACCAAAATATTAAAAAATAAATAACTAACTACAAAAGCCAGAGTAAAGTGGCTGTGTTTACTATTACTAGAAAATACTATCTGAGTTTAAAAGCACAGAACTCGTTATCAGGCGAACAGTACAGCTGTTACCATCTGAAACAGTGACACGACAACAGTCTGTCATAATTTGCAGCACCGAACACTGCATAAATAAACCAGCTAACGTTAACTAGCACCCATACAGGCCTCTTTACACAAAAGAGGGTAAATATCATATTCCTCCGATATACCTTCGTCGTAGTTATAACCTCGGACATTCCTGTGACGGGACATTTTTTGTTCGACGGCTTTCTTTCACGTAAACAAAGTACGCGAGGCAAGAAATCAATTGTCAGTGTAAAGTTTAGACATGCGTCTCCACTGCCGCCATGTTGACGGTCATCACAAACAGGAGAGACGCGCATGCGCAGTGAGAAAACACACAGAATTCTGAAAGCCTCTAAAATTCTACGAAGGAGATTTGATATTAAACAATTGTGTTTTTAGTGAAAGCAGTAATTTCATAACTTGAATTTAGGCCGATGTTATAGTTAACATGGTAAGTTTTGTACATTTTAAATAAAAATATTTAGAAATATAAAAATATTTAGACATGAGCTATAGATGTTTGCAGTTGAATTATTAACAAAAGTGTAAAAAGACTTTTTCAAACATGAATTTAAAAATTAAAACACTGACATGTATGACATTGTATAGCCTGTCAAACTAAATTTACGACAATATTAATTTTAGTTGTGTGACAGTTGGGGAACCACTGTCAATGGATTTTCCAAATATAGGTAGCCTATCTATAATGTATATATGTTTCACTTATTGTCATGTGTTTAATTGATCTTTTGACCTCCATACAGCTGCCCAAGTGGAGAAAAAATCCCCTGTAAAGTTTATCTGTCCTTGGAACACAAGACTCAGCAGCTGCAAAACCTACTCCTGGAAACCACCTTCAATCTTCCTCCTCCTCTCTGCTGTATCAGATTTTTTAGGATCTTGATATTTCAGTTTCAGTACTTTACAATGACCCTAAAACTGGGGAGGAAAATCAGCTTAGTTCCCTGTTCATATCTCCTAAATTACCATTCATACTCTACTGTAGGAAACATCAGGTGAATTATCTAAAATATAAAGGAGAGGATATAGGAGTTGGTTAATGGTAAATTAATTTGATTACCACTTAATGTCTTACAAGTCAGGAATACTGAGGTAATGTATGAATGAGTTGTTCAGTAGGCCTATCAGGTAGGTACAGAGACATAATGAGAGAGATTTAACCACAGTCACTAATCTCATACTGTTTGTGCTAAATAGGTCTCATTCACATCTGCATGACATTTAAAACTTTGAGTACATGTCTAAATTTAGCTTAAAAACAAACTCAGCACTGCAGATATACAGATGCTTCATGCTTTCTTAGAGTGACCCAGATATATGAAATCTACATAGGTTGCAAAGACGTGGGTGGGAGGGGTTCTTTCCATGTGCAAAAAAAGCAACCCAATCTCAACTATTTCATGGGGTGGAGATTTTATATGAATTTGTTTAATGTAATTTTTTATTGGAAAAAATGTAAGCATGAAGGTCCACCCCTTAACCAAACTGCAGTGGGATATTAGCAGATTTTACAAAAATGTATGAATGAGATTCGTACAAATTCATGCAAATTAGCCATCAATTAGCCAGAACTTAAAACAATCATGAATTGCATGAGAGTGTGTTGAAAAAAAGAGCCTCGATGCATGACATGAGTGGGAGGAGTTCTTTCCATGTGGAGAAAGATCAACCTGATCTAATGAGGAAATGTAACTTTTATGAGGTCGCAATTTTGTATGAATTTGTACAAAGCGATTCATACGTATTTTTAGTAAAAAAAAACGTAAGCACGAAGGTCAATTTGGAAAAAAATTCAATGCATGACCTGCATAACTACTTTGTGTTTTCTAGCTATTGTAAACTAAACTAAGGTAGCAACTAGTAGAAGACAAAACAGGAGATAAACATTTGACTGACCCATGATTCACCTCCGGTGGTATGTGTGTGCGGTAGGGGATGTTTCCTTCTCTGCATCTTTCTAAAAAGTGTTACCCACAGGTTGTGTCGGTGGCTGGGTCTGATGGTGGATGGTGGATGGTGGAGGGTGGAGGGTGGAGGGGGGGGGGGCAGAAATAACATTCATCATTTTAATTAGGCCTTAAACACAGGTCATTCTCACACATCATTAAATCTGTAGTCTGTATGCGGTGTCTGTTTCCAGACTGACTCACAAATATTTTGAGGTCACAAACATGCTGCAATGGAAAACTGTGCACTTTAACATCATCACGCAGATGCACTCACATTAAGAGATTCTCCTTGAGCATTTGATGTTTCTAGAAGCCTCAGACATGTGTTTGAGTGGGGGGCAAACAGGTTGGAGAGAGGTACAGTGAGATGAATCATCCAGAAACCTCACAGATTAATTCTCTTAATTAATGCTATATTTCATACTGCAATAGTAGTGATAATATTAATAATAATGTTTTAATAACATATTAATATCATTTTTCCAGAGCAGTTAACTCTGATTGGTCAATCTTGGCACTCTGCAGTCAAATATTTTGACTTATAATGTGAACAATATAAATTAAAACATTGTAAAGGTAGTTTTAGATTCTGCTGGGCTTGATATCAGGTTATCTACGCAATGCAATTCATACATTCTTATGTGTAGCTATTGCACCACAGCAAATAGTACACAGCAAACATGTTTTGATCTGTTGTGTATAGTCATAAATCACCTGCAACCTCATAGGGAAGTAGACTACTGAAATAAAATGGCGCTTGTGTAAGTGTTTTCTCTTATAATGAAGCACCCCCGCAATAACCCCTCCTTGTTCTGCAATGGAATGGATGGATGAGCGCTCTCAGCAAGCGGCAGACACTACGAGCTCTGCTGAGCACGTGAGCGTCAGTGGTCAGAAACAATGGCTCGCGCTGACCGATATGATAAGTGACGGTCACAATATGCCAACCAAGTGAGCGCAATGAGCAGATAACCTATAAAACAAAACATACAGACCACGAACCTCAAGAGTGTGTGACAGAGTGAGCTTGCTGGTTACCCTCCTCGATGATTATGCAATTACGCAGTCTATCACATGGCAACAGGTTGGACATGTCGGAGAACTTAAACAAGCTGCACTACTTTTCCATCCAGACAAATAACCTGACTGTGACTTTCAGTAACAAAATGTGCCATATGTATTGTGTAACGTGACGCAAAGTGAAATTATTAGCAACCCAGAGGTGGTACATTTCTGGAAAAGGAAAAGTGAAACTGTAACCCGATGAAAGCTAGAGAAGTGAAGAATTTTTGAATAATTCTAAGGAAATAATAGAACATCACATTTCGAACGAATAAAATATCAAGCTGTTTTCTGGGCAATTGGCTTTCCACAACTAAACACCTGAATCTGAAGACTTTAAAAAGTGCAATCTAATAACGTGAACTAAAACATGTAACTCTTTACTAAACTACTTTGTCATTACTAAAACATATTACTTAAATATTCTCTCGGTGTTTTCTGCACTGATATTAAGCGCAATAGTACTTCTGAATTCACATTTCGAAACATACGGAGACGGTGCGGTCCAATTCCTAAACAAATGACTCTTATGAGTCGGTTCTTTTTAGTGAATCAAAACATACTGGCTCCTATGAAGTTCGATTCCTGAACGAATGACTCATATGGTTCTTTTTAGTGAATCAAAAACACTGAATCAGTTACTATAATCATATCCCACTAAAGCATCGTAAAGCATCAATCAAACAATTATATCAATCAATTAAATGCTGATTGTTTATATGATAACGTGTTGATACACATTCTACGTTTTGCTGTAATTAGTGGTTTTATAGAAATTGATCAAATGTGATCACGTTTTTAGTATTTTTATTAGGCTATCGTTTATAGATTTGCATTTATGGTGCTTCTAAAATGTCTTGTAAAAGTTCCAAACAATCTGGGTTTGCATTGAGCACGTTTTGATGTATTTGATGGTGTCATGTATTTGTTATACTCTGTTAAACTATGATCTTATCATTTTGAAAATAAAATAAGAATCATTTTTAATAATATTTTTTCACAGTATTTCATCTTCAAGAGGACTCGCGAAATTTCGTTACGATTCCATCACTCGCTACAGTTCAGCCTCAGTACCGCAGAAACAGTGCTGGGTCGAGAGAGGATGCCCAGACCCCTCACGCTCTGTTTCCCCCTGTTTGCCAAACTTTCACTCCCACCCAGAGTCCACATTGTCCTCTAAGAAACCCGCTACCACCCCTCCCTGTCTTTTTACCTCGAAAAACACAATATAATTGTTCCAAAAGAACAACAGTGAACGATTAGCGCGGAGCTCTCCCTCAAAAGGCGCTCTAATGTCTGAATGGTAGAGCGGCTGTGCGCATGCGCAGAACCCGAGGCGCCAAATTTAGCGGGAGGGCGAGACAGCCCTAGCTTTGTCTGATGGATCTGTTTACAATATCGCACACTCCGTAGAGAGCTTAATATCGGCACTTCCTCCTCGAAGAGGAGCTGACAGCACTCCACTTCAGCACACTTGAGCCGAGCGCACTCACCATCACTTCTCTACCCTCCTCTTGAGCAGCGGGATGGCGAGGCGGCACAGACACAGGTGAGTTTTCAGAGTTACGCATTTTGAGGAGAACTTTGATGAGCGCATGTATTTCCTTTATATTATGAGACTGCGCTCCACAGCCACACGCGGGGATTTACTCAAGACTAGCTAGACAGTTAGTTCTGACAGCATTACATTTACTAAATGCATGCTCAGAAGTGGAGCACTTGTATTTAATTGCATTTTTACAAACGCACTCATCCGCGTAATAGTTGTTTCTTCTGGTTGCGCCGCGCCGCGCTGAACAGGTGGATGGCATGTGCGCTCTCCGCTCGCGCCAGCGCGGTGGTCTCGCGCTCGTGTTCATTTAAATTTTCATTCATTAACCTGCGCGTGCAAATCCGCTGGACAGATTACGGTGAGATCCGGTACTTCCCCAAAAAATACACATTCGTTATGATTCAGAAACAATGGACGAAAAGCACAATGTCAGCGGCGACGTAGTGTGACTGAAAAAATAGCGGGCGATTGCAGAAACATCTCGGCATGTTCGCGTGTAATTTAACTGTTCACCAGGTTTTTTTTTCTTTCTTCTTCTTCTTTTCATGGAGGTAGTCCAGCATATAACGTTTGGATTAATTTTGAGATTATATGTAAGCCGGATGGATTATATTCACTGAGTTTTCTAAATCCGCTTTACAGTTGTCGGATTTGGAATAACTAGTATTATAGTCTTAAAGGGATAGTTCACCCAAAAATTAAATATTGTCATCATTTAATCACCCTCATGTTGTTCCAAACTGCCATGAGTTTCGTTTTTGCGTCGGACGAAAAAAGGAGATTTAGGGAGAGCGTGAGGATCTGACAGCTCGGTCACCGTTTACTTTTACTGCATCTTTTTTTTCCATACAATGAAAGTGAACGGTGACAGCGGCTGTCATGCTACGTAAAACTTCTGTTTGAAGAAATATTAGACAGGATGAAAAAAGAAAATAGCTTAACATGAGGGTGATTTTTGCATGCACTCTCTTTTAAGTTTTTTGTTTCAAATTTTCATGCATGTGCTTTTATCATAAATACAGACATTTTTAACAAGCTCAGACAACAGGTTCAAAATAAGGCATTTGTTGTATTGGTCACATGAGAAGATAATGGAAAACTCAGACTGATGTTTTTAAAAAATTCCTCTGAATACAGTTTCAGCCACAGCTAGGCTATTTTGACAAATATTTAAATTCAAATGTACAGTTAGTCAACAACCCTCAGTGCACACTAAAATGAAACTTTATCTATTTGACTAGTATTTTTTTTTTTTTAATTTCAGTGAGCTAGGTGCGTTTTGAGTTTTACATTTCCAGTTAAATACTTGTAGTCAAGGAAGTGAGCAATCATCTTAATCTTTTGTTTTAAGCACTGGCATTAACTATAAACATGAGGTTTAAAAGTACATAAACACACATACACCTGTGGCACAAAGGCCAGGAGAACATTGTTCTCCACGTCTGCTTGTGCTCCATCCTGATTGGCCAAGATCCGGCCAGGTGAGATGGTTTTGACAGTACCTGTGCAGGTCTGAACACGCTCTCCATCATGAAACGGTGCCAGTCCACGCACACGCTCGCTGTTTCTGTGGAAACCAAAAACATCAGAACAGGTTTCTCTGAGCATGTCCCCCCTGCACCCTAACCTGCCGGCTGTACTGGTTCATCAACTCCAGTTTTGTGTTGACTGTGTTATCGCTTAATTTTTCTATAATGCGTGATAGACGTATGGGGGTGAAAGGGTGTTTTTTTTACATATGTCATCAAACACATCTATCATGTTCATGAGGATCTGCTCCTGTCTTATTTCTTGTCCCCCACTCCCTTATTTCTTTTTTTCCACATCCTTCATGTTTGCTTTTGCTGTTTCACTATTTACCCCCACACCCCCACCCCTTGATACCCTGTTCTCTTTATCTCACAATCTATCTCTCCCCCCACCTCCAGTGTTTACAGTAGCGACGAAGATGATGATGATGTGGAGATTTATGATCATGACTACGATGGTCCTCATGCCAAGACAGGAAAACGCCACCTTGGCAAGACACGCTGGACCCGTGAGGAGGTATGCTAAACTGTTGTCTGGCTTTGTTTGAGTGTTGTTATTTTTTTTGTTTAACCCTCTGATCCATACTTAAAAAACAAATACGTTTAAGTTCCAATTATTAATTATCTTTATTACTACAAATTAATTTTGATAATTTATATTGTTATTATTGTATGTTATTATTTTTGATAAAATACAAAAAATACATACATGTATGAATTTATATTTAATTATCTTATATATAATTCAAAGTGGGTCTTGCACCCGCTAAGCTTTAGATTTTTTGCACCTTCTTGACATTTATATGTATTGGCGTGTTTTAAGCTGTTTTTGTTATTGTATCCTGTGTATTCAGTAACAAATTTAACACTGTATTTACAATTAGTTTGACTGATAACCCTTTATTTTTCATGTAGCTTTGTATTTATTGTTTAATGTAAACATTATTTAATTATTGCTTATTTAACAATGCATTATTTATTTGATTATGTATTCAATGCTACAGTGTTGTGACTTTTTTTTTTTTTTTTTTTTTACAGGATGAGAAGTTGAAGAGGCTGGTAGAGCATCATGGTTCTGAAGACTGGAAAGTCATTGCCAGCTTTCTGCCTGTGAGTGTGTGTGTTTGTGTCTATGATTGTTTAAGTGTGCGTCCATGTATGCAGCTTGTGTATTTAGGCTTTAGGGGGTTAGGTTAGGTTATGTTAGGTGTGGTGTTTTATATATGCGCATTTGCATATGAATAGCCAAAGGATCAGGTACTGTAGAAGTGTGTGCACGTTTTGGAGGATTTTGCATAATTGGGTATTCCTCATTGGTTGGCCTAGTTTGGAACAGAGTCAAATGGGGGGGGGGGGGGGGGTAAGGCAGGGTTTCAGAATCCACTGTGCACCTGCATACACACACGGATGTACAAACACACACACACATAAATGTGCATTCAGGTAGAAACATATGTTCACATACAAATGTATAAACTTTCTCAGGCACAGTAACACACATGCACACATAACTACGAGCTATATGCAGTCAAAAATCATTTACTTCTTGATATAGATTTATTTTCGTCAGTCTCAGAACATGAGCAAGAATCAGAAACTAAAGCTGTTTCATTTCTGATTCACTCTGTGTGGGGTTTCCGAAACACCTGGGATCTCTTGCACACAACATTGAAGTCATATTAAACACAACAATTTACTTTAATTCAAAGTACACACCACATTGACAACCTAAAATTAGTTTCCATTCTCTATTACCTAACTGTAAGTGTGTGTGTGTGTGTGTGTGTCACAGAATCGCACAGATGTTCAGTGTCAGCATCGCTGGCAGAAAGTTCTCAACCCTGAACTTATAAAAGGACCGTGGACTAAAGAAGAAGACCAACGGGTAAGACATCTACAATTTGACACAAAATAACCATACCACAACCAATATGTTACCTCAGATAACCAAAATACAGCCACAGGATTGCAGTTACAAAACCAACTAATCCGCATGCAACCAGGAGAAAGTTAAGGGGGAAAATAAAATCCATTAAGTGGGTGTTGTGTTGTAATGATTAACTTGCAGGACCAGGTGTTTCTCTATTTATCATCATTTTTATGACCCAGCAGAAGTCATTAGCAGGTGTATTTTTGCAGATATTCAGCATAATACCACTATCTGTATCTGTGTGCAATCCTAAAACACTTATGCAATGTTAGTTCCCTTTCTCTATGGGTTTGTGCTGGGCTGTAATACACCCCCTCTTTCAATTCTACCCTCCTTTTCCTGCACTTCTAACTTCTAACTTTTTCTCTCTCTGTCTCAGGTGATCGAGTTGGTTCAGAAATATGGCCCCAAACGTTGGTCTGTTATTGCGAAGCACTTAAAGGGGCGGATTGGGAAGCAATGTAGAGAGCGCTGGCACAACCATTTGAACCCTGAGGTGAAGAAGACTTCCTGGACTGAGGAAGAAGATCAGATCATCTACCAGGCGCATGAGAAACTTGGAAACCGATGGGCAGAGATTGCCAAGCTACTTCCGGGCAGGTAAAGAAACGGTACTTGCAAACTATATTCTATGCATTTGTATGTGATAATAGTCTAATATTAAGTTCTTGTCATCAGAACCGATAATGCCATAAAGAACCACTGGAACTCCACGATGCGGCGGAAAGTCGAGCAGGAAGGCTACCTGCAGCACGCCGCTAAAGTCAGCTCCAGTCCGCTAAATAACGGCTACGCTAAATCTCACCTACTGAACTACAATCAGACACCGACCAATACATCCATGCCTGCCTCTTCCATGAGCAGTCAGTATCCATACTACTCACTACTGTCTGACTCACAACGGGTACGAGTAACCTTATCTCACAAATGTTTACCTATTAAAATAACACCATTATTAGTCATAAAGTTAAAACAGTGTTTTGTATGAATGCTGTTTCTCATTTATACCTTTTTTTTTTCTTGTGTTCAGGTGCCATTTCCACTCGCTGTTCAGTTGAACATCATGAACATTCCTCAACATGGCACTGCTGCTATCCAGGTAACCCAAGAGCAAATGACACTAAAATTGCTTTTAATTCAGCGTGGAAGCATTAGATTAAAATGACAGTAAATATATATATGTGTGTGTGTATCTCACTGGTAGACTAATTCAAACCAGAGTATTTTGACAATCATAAAAAGAATCTTTTCATTTATTTGTGAATCAAACTACACTTGTGCAGTATATGTTTTGGAACTGAATCCAGCTAACAATACAACATTTTATTTATTGTTTTTACTTTTTTTTAATCTAATTGCATTCAGTTCAATAAGAGAAATAAGAGCAATAGATCGAGTTTTGTTCACTTTGCACTGTTTTGATTCCTGTGATATAGAGACACTACAGCGAAGAGGACCCCGAGAAAGAAAAGAGGGTGAAGGAGATTGAGATGCTCTTGATGTCAACAGAAAACGAGCTGAAGGGACAGCAGGCACTACCAGTAAGTATGTGTGTGTGTGTGTGTGATTAATTGGAGGAAGCATCTGGGGGTCTATTTCACATTCTAACTGCTTGGCTAAATGATGCAATTGTGCCTTATCACACCACAAGCTCTGTTTAACTCCTTGTGCAACTCCGAACCCCCTCCCAACACTTCACATCATTCAACTCAACAAGTTCCCTTTCTTTCTGACTGTTCTTCCTGCATGCATCCCTCTCTTTATTTTGCTTAATTTCTGTCCTACACCCACAGAGCTTTTCTCTAAATCTTTTTCGCGCCCTCTCTCACAGATCTCCATGAGCGGCTACGGTGGGTGGAACCGAGGCTCTTTGACGGACAGCTCAGTTGGTGTAGTGGTTTCAGTCCCGGCTCCATCCCTAGAGCAGGGATGCCTTCCAGAAGAAAGCGCCCATGGCAACACGAACAGCTCAAACAATGACGCCAGCTCCACTTTACCGGAGTTTATTGACGCTATTGATTCGGTAAGAGACCATGAAAGTATCCTACGTTAGATCTAAAAGGAATGGTCAGCTGATAGCCAGCGTAACCCTCGCTGTCCTCACGTGATCTCATCTTCTCAGGCCCCGTCTATCTGGGCCAACATACACTCCGATAAGAGGTTTCCTAAAATGGAGGCTCAATCCAATCAGGGTTCGCCCGCCCACAGCGATGACAGCAGTGCCCTCACATTTCTTTGCTCTACGCCCAAACATTCAGCCACCAGACACCTGCCTTTTTCTCCCTCTCAGGTAGCCTGAAAACGCTCTACTATAATCAACTAGTCACCCAAGAACTCAATCATTGATTATCTGATCACCCTGCATCAATCTCTCCACACTAATACCATATCAATCTGCATTAGTCAACACGCATAGGACTCATCCAAACGTCACATCACCAAACATAACCTATTTATAGAGCCCATGAGTGTTTTTAGGGTCATAAAGTGTGAGCTAAGAAAAAGATATTAGTGTATTACATCAGCTCTTAGTGCTACACTTTTATGACATCTTAACTCATTTTATCTCTTCAGAATGAGTGTTTAATCAGTGGCACTGTTGATTTTGCTTGTCTTCTGATTGGTTGTTTCAGTAAATTAGTTTCCTAGCGATGTCAAACACTACATAATCGTGACTTTAATATCAGAAATCGTTCGGGTTCAGCTCAGTATTGTGCATGAAGGAATGTTGTTGTTTTCTTGATTACCAGAGGGAAATTGTAAGAAATCTTATTGATGTATGATTTTAAGCATGCAATCACTTTTTAAATTTTCTCTGACATTTATGTTGCACTTCACAATTTTATGCTTAGCAAATATTTGCAATGTTCTTCGTTAAATGTTAGTGATGCTCTGATCATACAGTACCATAACAACCATAATGCTTTTAGCCTAGAGACAGTATTGCTACTCACATGTGAAACTCAGTTTTTGAAATCAAATTTATGCTGATTTTGACCCCATTTAGAGGTCCTCCCACACCTCTGAATATTGAATATGTGGTTTTCAGTTCAATATCTGATTGTTATGCTCTTTTTCTCTGTTGCAGTTCTTTAATGCATCAGTGAGCCCAGACTCAGACAGTCAAAACTTACCTGTCACGCCCTCGCCTGTCTGCTCCCAGAAAGCACTGCAGCAAGACCTTGCTCTTCGGCCTCAGAAGGAAAATGAGCTGTAAGGGTCCATTCCAGTATTCTCTGCATTTATAGTTGCATTCTTTATTATCTGATTTATAAAAAAATTTCCCATACACATATGAAACAAAATCACAAGTTAAATTAAATGACTGAAACTTAATGTGGTTAATGTGATTGTAATGAGACACTCACATACATGTGTGCATTCGGTTTCAGGTTCAGGACCCCAAACCTGAGGCGTTCCATCATGGAGTGCTCTCCTCGCACACCCACTCCATTCAAATCCACACTGACAATGCAAGACACCAAATACGGACCATTGAAGAGGGTGAGACTAAATTACATAAGTTTACATAAAAATGTAAATTACATAAATTATATATTAAATAAAACATATAATTTATTTAAATATTTGTATTTTTATATTATTCATATATTAATTTATTATTTTATTATTACATACACTTATTATATTATTATAATATTTCATGCTATGGCTGATTAAAAATGATATAATACTTTATGTAAAATAAAACACTAAAAAAATATTACTGTACAGTATATTTTTAAGATTTGCTAAAGATTTAAAATTATTTATTTATATTATATTATTTAATATGGTGTTTTAAAAAATTAACTTAGTAATTAGAAGTAGAAGAAAATGAGCATGCACAATTAAATATCCAAAATTATCCAATAAGTTAAAAAGCCATTAACATGGGCCAGTAACCGATATATGGTGCATCACTAGTTGGGAATATTTTATTCAAGACTCTGTTCTGGTTCCAGGCCCACAGTCCTTCACTGGACTCTGGAGTGGTTGGTGCTATTAAACAGGAGCCTCAGGAGTGTGAGATCAGCGTTGGGGGGGTGCACCTGGACCAGCCCCCCCTAAAGAAGATCAAACAGGAGGTCAGTTTGGGATAATGTAGGCCCCTTCATTTGAATACGTCTCAATGTGATATTCAAATAGCTGAAATGTAAGAGCTTCTTGTCTGTACTTTGCTATTTGAATTTGTTAGTAATATCAGTATGCAGTCGAACTTGTCTGATCATTCTGTGTAAGAGCGGGTGTGTGAATTAGAAATTAGATATTATATGCAGGATTATGGAAGTAATATACAGTAATTTATGCATGGTGTATTTGGGTGTTGTCAATTATGTAAATGGATTTTATGGATTGGGATCTATAGGTGGAGTCAGCTTGTCTGCAGTGGGAGGAGCAAGATCTCCACACCCAGCTGTTCCCTTCCAGTGGCTCCGCCCATGACATGCCTGTGAGTATTTTGATATTGCTTGTATATGTACATCAGAGTAAACGTTATTTCTTGGCGTTAAGTTGACATTTGATTTGCTCTTTTCTCTGTGGAACCTATAGGATCTGTTGACTAGCTCTGTGCTGATGCTTCCAAACGCAGAGAAAACTGAGGACGGACACAAAGCCCAGCTGCCCCGCAGACCCATGGGAAGCCCTATGCAGGTACAATATCTACTATCAGGATGCCCTATATGTACTCGTCTAAAACATATTCGGACATGAATTTTAGTGGCTGTATCAGAGTAACCAATATGTAAATGTCAGAAAGCATCCAAATATAAATTTTGAAAACTAATGTTATTTAAAACTTTTTTTAATGAAATCTTTTGCTTAAATATGTATTGTTGGTTGGCAACTTTATAGCTCATTTTGTAGTAGCACACATTGACTTTATGACTCCAGGTGCTGAATTGCGCCATAAAATTGTGAAGTTATGATTTATTAGGCTATGCAAAACCTAACCAATCACCTTCATCTTTGACTTTTTCTACTTCTCTCCATCTTTACTTCCTCTCTCTCTCTCTCTCTCTCTCTCTCTCTCAGCAGTTGAGCACATGGGAACAGGTGCTTTGTGGGAAGACGGAAGAGCAGACGATGCCCTCCGAAGCCACGCACAAATACCTCAGCAATTATTCTTCACGAGCACTGGTCATGTAAAGAGACAGATAGAATGAGACGGAGATAAATATAGAATGGGAAGAAGAGTGAAAGAAGACAATCATTCTGAAAAGAAGTAAAAGAGGAACACTCCTACACTTGTGGTACATTATTTGGGAGAGGCTAAAAGCCATTTTGTAGACTGCACAGTCGATGTTAGTCGCCAATGTTTAAGCTGTGCCGTCATTTGATTCAAGCAACCAAAGACATTTTTCATGTTGTGTTTTTCTACCTTTTTTGATTTCAGTTTAATAATATTGTATTATATATTTTGTATTATATATGGGAAATGAATTCTCTATGTGGGTTCTAATTTTATGGATTTTAATATAAGGAACAATTTGCAGTAATTTATTATTATTTTGTATTAAGAATAATAATTAACTACGGTGGGCGCCTTTGCCAGTGTTTGACCCCAGTATTGCTCACTTCTTAATCGCTAAATGTGTGTTAATTGTAAGGAGAGTGTGTCCTCCTAGCATTATCAAAATCATACACCCAAAACTAGACAAGATTTGTACTCCGTATCTGTGGGTGTCCGACAGAACTGCCCTTGCAGAAATCGTATGTATTTCAACCAAATGCCTAACAGCACTGCTACGTATTCCTGGCCAAAACAAACCGTGCCCAATGCCTAAAAATGACTTTGCCAAGTTTGAAAATTCAAGTTTGCCTAATGTAGATTTTAGGTGATATATCTAGTGTACAAAGGTACTCTGCCAGTTTAGTAGTGTTGCCATTTCTAAAGCATTCAAGATCGAAACCACAACATCGAGCTTTCACTGTATTAGCACTATTTCAGGGTTTAGATCAACTATGCAGAGATTTCAACAGAACAAAAAGTGTTTTTTTTTTTCTTTTTTTTCAGTTTTTGTATTCGTTAAATAAGAAAAACAAGGTTTACCAAGCATTTTCAAATCAAGGGTTTAAATGGTCACAAACTTGCCTTTGAGATGATAAAACATTTCTTGATCATGTTTTCATAAACACTTTTGTATGTCAATTTGTAATCAGATTTACATTGGTATTTCTAGTTTTTGAAACACTGAAATGATTGTTGCTTTTATACCTAGTCGGCTTGTTTTTGATATTACAATCAGCCTTTGATACTAAGATTGCAGTGTCCAATCAAAAGCATTTAGCAATAACGTTTTTGTTATTCGCTGCCTTTTTGTATTAGCTTCAAGTACAAACACTTTTTTTACGCTGATTATGAACTTTTCATACATTTTTTTTTATACAAACTTTTATAACTGCCTTGTAAATAAAGTGTGTTTTGGAAAAAATATCTCTGGCTTACTGGTTTCTTTTCCACTTTGAAAAATTCATTGCTAAAGCCATTATGTTTAAAAAGTGTGTTGCACAGATGTCTATAAGACCAAAATAAAGCTACTGTCAGCATTTGAAGCCAATTTTATTTAATCAATTCATTTATTTGATAACACTTTACAATAAGGTGTCATTTGTTAACATTAGTTAATGTATTAACTAACATGATCAACACATTTATTACAGTGTTTATTAATCTTTGTTAATGTTAGTTAATAAAAATACAGTCGTTCATTGTTAGTTCATGTTAGCTCACAGTGCATTAACTAATGTTAACAAGCACAACTTGTGATTTTAATAATGCATTAGTAAATGGTGAAATTAACATGAACTAAGATTAATAAATGTTGTAGAAGTATTATTCTTAGTTCACGTTAACTAATGTAGTTAACTAATTTTAAGTAATGAACCTTATTGTAAAGTGTTACCATTTATTTTAATGAAGTGCTATACAGTGGCCCAAAAAAGTATATGAGGACTTGAGACAAGTTTTTTTTTGTGTAATTTTAAGTGGAGAAAGTCAGTATGCAAATGCATACATACATACAGTACCTCACATTTTTGTAAATATTTTATTATATCTTTTCATGTGACAACACTGAAGAAAAGACACTTTGTTACGATGTAAAGTAGTGAGTGTACAGCTTGTATAACAGTGTAAATTTGCTGTCCCCTCAAAATAACTCAACACACAGCCATTAATGTCTAAACCGCTGGCCACAAAAGTACACACCTAAGTGAAAATGTCCAAATTGGTCCTAATGTGTCAATATTTTGTGTGGCCACCATTATTTTCCAGCACTGCCTTAATCTTCTTGGGGTTCACCAGAGATTCACAGGTTGCCACTGGAGTCCTCTTTCACTCCTCCATGACGACATTACAGAGCTGTGGATGTTAGAGACCTTGCGCTCCTCCACCTTCCGTTTGATGATGCCCCACAGATGCTCAGTAGGGTTTAGGTCTGGAGACATGCTTGGCCAGTCCATCACCTTTACCCTCAGCTTCTTTTGCAAGGCAGTGGTCATCTTGGAGGTGTGTTTGGGGTCGTTATCATGTTGGAATACTGCCCTGCGGCCCAGTCTCCGAAGGGAGGGGATCATGCTCTGCTTCAGTATGTCACAGTACATGTTGGCATTCATGGTTCCCTCAATGAACTGTAGCTCCCCAGTGACGGCAACACTCATGCAGCCCCAGACCATGACACTCCCACCACCATGCTTGACTGTAGGCAAGACACACTTGTCTTTGTACTCCTCACCTGGTTGCTGCCACATGCTTGACACCATCTGAACCAAATAAGTTTATCTCATCAGACCACAGGACATGGTTCCAGTAATCCATGTCCTTAGTCTGCTTGTCTTCAGCAAACTGTTTGCAGGCTTTCTTGTGCATCATCTTGACAAGAGGCTTCCTTCTGGGACGACAGCCATGCAGACCAATTTGATGCAGTGTGCGGCGTATGGTCTGAGCACTGACAGGCTGACCCCCACCCCTTCAACCTCTGCAGAAATGCTGGCAGCACTCATACGTCTATTTCCCAAACACAACCTCTGGATATGACGCTGAGCACATGCGCTCAACTTCTTTGGTCGACCATGGCGAGCCTGTTCTGAGTGGAACCTGTTCTGTTAAACCGCTGTATGGTCTCGGCCACCGTGCTGCAGCTCAGTTTCAGGGTCTTGGCAGTCTTCTTATAACCTACGCCATCTTTATGTAGAGCAACAATTCTTTTTTCAGATCCTCAGAGAGTTCTTTGCCATGAGGTGCCATGTTGAACTTCCAGTGACCAGTATGAGAGAGTGAGAGCAATAACACCAAATTTAACACACCTGCTCCCCATTTACACCTGAGACCTTGTAACACTAACGAGTCACACGACACCGGGGAAAATTTGTCTTATTTATTAATAATATATCTTTTGTTTGATTACAGGCATAGAAATATGTGATATTATTAAATGCTTAAAATCTTATTTATTTCAATAATGCAACTTTAATATTTCTTGTAATAACTTGCAACACAAAAATTGTTTAAGCTATGTCTTTTTAAATATTTTTTTTAATAAAATTGATTCTATGAATAATAAAATCATTCATGCATTTTAAGTGTGGCCTACTTGAGCCAAAGTGTATATAATTACTTTTTGAGGCCACTGTAAGTATGATGGATCATTTTGACTTTTAATTCTCTTGAAGAAACAACACCACACACCACATAAGTGAAGGCAGCCATTTTCCATAGACCACTGAACCATCTCACCAAGTGCCATACTCAGTATTTACTCAAACACTTGTGGCAGTGAGATAACTACAATTGTATAGTATTCAAATGGTTCTGTATAACTCGTAACATAGGAAAGAAATGATAAAGGCTGAATGTGAATGGAGAGAATCTGGAATGACCTATTAACTCTTTATCAGGGTTTGTAGTAGGAGATATGCAAATGCCACCAACTGTATTCTCTCAGGCTATCTTAGGAATGCTTTCCCTGAATGCCAACACACACCATCACACACATTAGACCACATTAGATACACATTCTATTTGTTCATATGGGTGTGTTGACTGTTTTTGAGGGTGAATTTGAGATCTTTAAGCGAGGTGTTTTGTAGAGAGCTGTCAGTCCCCTAGGGCTTCACACTGATGGAAACACTTTCCAACTCGAGCCCTAACAGATGCTCCCCCACACTGTGTATGTGTGTGTGCTGGTGCGGGTGAGAAAATGAAGCAAAAAAATGAACATTATGGGTTGTATACTAGCAATCGAACATGTATATGTGCATGTTTGTGGTGTAGAAACTCTGCTCGAGTCTCTTGAGGATATTGCTTTTCCTGTGTGGCTGTTGAAGGCGGAGGCCCGGATCAGACCAGGGCCTAAATTTGCAGCTGCCCAGCTCTCACATCATCCTGACCACCTGCTCGCTGGCCTCCCCACACCAACATTAACCCAAAAACAAACCAGAGGTGCCAAATATACACACAGATATACATATGGTGCTAGAGAAGAGCTGGGGAGCTATTCATGGTTCAGTAAACTAGAATAATATCACAACTTTCACCCACACATAACGTTGATGTACTGTAAGAAAGATATGTGTGTTCAAAATAGGGTGGTTTTCTGACAGAAAGATATGATGATGATCAAATATGAATTACACAGGGACTTTTTTTGTTTTTTTGTCAAGTTTTTTTGTTAAAATGATCCAAATTTGGAGAGGATGCTCAAAAAGGGAACGGGAGGTAAAACGAGGGATAAATGAGAGCAGAAACAGAGAATTATCGTCTGAAAAGAGTTTTGCTACTGTGTCAGCTGATGTTCTTTTGTGCAAGCATCTGTTCACTAAATGTGTGTGTGTGTGTGTGTGTGTGTGTGTGTGTGTGTGTGTGTGTGTGTGTGTGTGTGTGTGTGTGTGTGTGTGTGTGTGCTGTGGGTTACAGGAACGGAAAGGCCTGTCAATGAAGAGACATGAGCAGACTTTCAGAACAGGAGCACAGCCCCCCAAAACCCCACACACCTGCTCTCTGTCTGAGTGAGAGAAAGAAAGAAAGAAAGAAAGAAAGAAAGAAAGAAAGAAAGAAAGAAAGAAAGAAAGAAAGAAAGAAAGAAAGAGAAAATGATGTGATGGTGGTGCTGGTGGGGGGTGTATCACCACCCCAAAGTGACACCAAAAAACAAAAACACAGGTGCAAAGAGTTCCTTCCACTCACACACACACACACACACACACACACACACACACACACACACACACACCCTCTGAGCGTGACCTTTGTGTTGGAAACACAGTGTGTGGAACGTTTCCGAGCTCAATAATGACATCACAAATGTCTCTGTAGCCGTCCAATCAGAACTAAGGGTGCGAATTATACCGGGGGGTTGGAAGGGAGGATCTGACCCCCATAACTAAGATTTTTTATAAAAATGTTTGGGGTGTTAATGTAAAAAGTATATATTAATGTAAAGAGTTTTGTTCATATCACACATTAAACATTTCAACAGCATTTTCCAACTTTAGCATAACTACAACAGTTTATATGATTATATTATATTATATGATTATTTTAAATATTGAAGTATTTTATATATGCAGTTTTCCAAAATATTAATATTTTAAAGTAATTAATACTTTAATTCAGCAAGGATGCAATAAATTGATCCAAAGTGACTTTAAAGACATTTATTACAAAAGTTACGTAAGTTACATACATTTCTGCTTCAAATAATCACTTCACACAAAAAAAACCTTCCTATTCATCAAGTAATCCTGAAAAAAAGTATAATGGTTTCCAAACAAATAGTAAGCACCAGAACTGTTTTCAACATTAATAATAACAAGAAATGTTTCACCATATCAGCATATTAGAATGATTTCTGAAGGATCATGAGAGCAATGCCATCACAGAAATAAATAACATTTCAAAATATATATTAAAATTTCACAATATTAGTCTACTGTTTTGTTTTACTGTATTTTTGAACCAATGAATGCAGCCTTGTAACATAAAAATCTTACCAGTCCTAAAACTTTTGAAAATGTAGAATTAATTACAATTTTAAACAGATAAATATATAATTAAAGTGTATTTTCCACTGGCACCAAATAATCGCTTGCAAGCAAATGTCATGTTAGCCTGAGTACATAACCGCTGCATTGACATTTACTTTAAATAACTGATTATTTATTTGCTTTAATATATTTACAAAGTATGACAAAAAATGTTGTTTAAAAACAAAAGTTTACTTTTCGCTAAGTGTTCTATAATAGACCTGAAAATATCATTTGGGTTGTGTGAGTGAACCTCAACATATAAATTACTTTACAATAGCTGGCCGGGAGACAACTCAGAACATAAATGAATCAGAATTGATATCACACCACAATGATATCTTAAAGAAAACCCATTACAGTTCCATCACAAATATTAAATTAACACTGCTAATGGCCCCAGTGTTGATCTTAACCAGGGTTAAAGGTGCAGCATCATCAAGGCAGTTTGTGAGATTATGTTTCAGGATGGTCACTGCGGTTAAAGTCAGCTCTGACCAATTTACCTGTCAATGGTTAGTTTACATGATGACACAATCAAAGCAGACACAAACATGCGCAGGCACCTCAATGCAAACTCCTCCTTCAGTGCGACTGACATACAAAACCACAGACTTTGCGCAAAGCAATTAGAAACTTGCATTCATTTATGTCTCCAATTTGAATTGATTTGTATGTGAGTCTATAGGAGACGAGATAGCAAGAATAACTCTTTCATTCTTTCGTATCTCTCGGTTGAGTCAGAGCTCCTTTTCCTCTCTGTGTTCAACAAGGCATCTCTGTGTCGCAAGTAGATTGGCACATAAATTCAGTTTGTTCGACCTGTCACAATAAATTATTAGCCGGATGTTGCAGCAGCACCATTTTCCTTATTTTTTCACTCTCGCACTCTCTCTCATTCTCTAACTTACCCACCCACCCATACACACACACACACACACATGCACATGTACCCACTGGGAAGATTACAATAGGCTGATTTCCTCTGTGGTCAGGCCTAGTAGCCACTCCCCGTTCCACTAGCAGGTACAATGTCTCTGAGCCACCATGATAAGTCTATGTGTGTGTGTTTGTGTGAAAGATCTAGAAGACTGACACAAAATTTGCAACACAAACATTAATTAAAAACATGGGGGGGAAAAATCCCCATTCCTGTTGTTTTATGATGCTGCAGTAATGACAAATAATAAACATTATCAAACACAAAAATAATTTTAAAAAATAATAATAAAAAAAAAAGTAGGAGGCATAGATAAACATGTTTGTCTGTTATTTAAACTTTCCATCATCCAAACCACAATACTCACATACAAACACCACATTTGAAGCACAAACAGTTTTATGTGGGGAAAAAGGAAAAACATTCTTATGGTAGATTATGGAGATAATATCAACAATTACTGACTGTTAAATAGGAGTACATTTGAATATGTTTGAAGTTGTGACTGTGTGTGTGTGTATTCTTATATGAAGAGTTCCTTTGCAAAAATAGATAACTCTGTTTTTAACAGTTTTCAAAAAATCATGTTTTTTCATTGTGCATTCCAATTAATCTCAATCAAACTGCAGTTGGGTTATTTTGATTAGGTTAAAAAATTACAAAAATTATAGCTAACTAACACAATAAAACAATAAAAACATTATAACATAATAAAAAACATGATTTTTGAACCTTTTTAAAAAGTTTTTAAAAAATGTAATTAAAATTTTAAAAAGTTATATATATATATATACACATATATAAAATTCTTCCAGCAAGTGTAAAACTTGAAATTACTTCATATCCAAAATGGTTTACACTTGCGATATTATTATTTAATGTGCAAAAACTGCTAAGTCACGGTCATGCAGGACCTTCCTCAGTGTTCACATTTTTAAAAAACAATTTTTTTACATGCATTTTCTTACATGTCAACAACACACACGTTTTCAATTAATCTTTTATAGACCAGTTATCATGTATAGATTTAACTCATTTCATAACCACAACTTGACCTACTACTGTATATATCCAAACATACCGTCAAGACTGTTCAGTTTCCACCTGTATTAATAAACAACACATTTGTTTATATTTATGTATATTCAGAATTAATGTGTATTATTAAACAACACATTTGTTTATATTCATATGTATATGCCAAATTAATGTTATAGTACAATTTTAAAAAGCATTAAGGGGCAGTTCGCTCAAAAATGTGCCATTCTTTATGCAAAATCTTAACATCCACCCTACATTAAGTTCATAAGAGAAGCAACAAATCGTGAACAAATCATTCTTTTGAACACTGTAAAAAATGATCATGATTTTAACAGTAAAAACCTGTGAAAATGCTACAGTAAACAAGTACTCCAGAGTGCAATCTGGATGATGGGGGCGGGGCGACACGTGTTGCTCCGCCCATCCCCGATTCCATTGGTTTATATCATGGCAAATCTTATTGGTGTAGACCCGAGCATGCGCATTTCCTTTGTGTACGATTTTGTATTTAATTTGGCCATATTACAGAAATATTATGTGCTAACTCTAGAATCATAGGCCTATCTTAATTATTATCTGTTTAGTAACCATGGTCATTTCAGTCAGATGAAGTCGTTGTTTACAGATAAACTCTTGATGACAGCACCTCCGGGTTCTTCAGGCGGAATAGCGCTTCATTCATATTTCCTTATCTTATAGTAAATAAGTGTCTGTGACATCAGATATTAAAAATCTATAGTTATTTATGTATCCACACACCCTCATTGTGTGCGTGTTATAATCTGTGTACGGGATGGATTTAGATTCAATTATTAACACTTGATCATTGCGGCCATATAGACCTGCATAAATATAGAATATAAATAACTCGGAGCTGTAAATCTGTGCAATAGGTAGAGCGATTTTAATGAGTAAAAGAGACTTTCTCTGTGATTAATATTTTTTTTACATTTATTCATTAAAGACTATAATAACTACTAAACTCTAATATCAGTAGGCCTAATATAGTACAGTGATTACTGGTTCTTTTTAAAGGATTGAGCCATAAAACCAGCAATTTAATTTGTGCATATAGCCTATAGGCTATATAAAAGTATAAATAAAAATGTTGCAGAGAAAATTAACAGTTATTGCTTAAATACACACTAAAGCACATTAATAATAATATTTGCTGTAGGTCAGATTTAATAACAGCTGTTTTAGTAAACAAAAACATTTAAAATAGGCCTATATGCAAAAAAAAAATTTGATATATAGGATATATATATATATATATATATATGTTTCAGCAAGGTTTTATTCCCATTATCCACACATAAAACCCCAGTTCACACTGATGGGCTATTTGGTATTATTGTCTTATTTGTCACCGCAGTTGTTCTTTAAAATAAAACCATTTGCGGCTTTGTCCTGTCTTACTGAACTACAGTGAATTATCATCATATCCTAAATTTTTATCCACCTAAAATAAAGATATAGGCTACCACTATTTGCGTTCATCACACAGAAACATAATTAATATTTCTCATAGGTGAGGCTATTTATAGCATAGGTAGGACTATATCATGGCCACGAATTAAGGATTTGTTCCCCAGACTGAATTCGTGAACCACTCATATTACACAGCTCTGTTCTGCCCGAAGTACTCGGAGATCCCGAGGAGGAACTTAACTTTGATAGGAACTTAATCTAACTAATTCTTCATAGATTTAAAAAAAATACACATTTGTTACTTTATTCTAACTAAAATCGCTGTTGTTAACACTTAATATGTCTGTAGTACAGCCAAACAGCGTAGATTATTCATAAAAACATATTTATAAAAGAATGCTCATGCGCAAAAGTCTACACCAATAAGCTCTGCTGTATTATAAACCAATGAAATTGAAGGTGGACGGAGCGACACGTGTCGCCCCACTTTAATGTGTCACCCCGCCCCATCATCCAGGGTGCACTCTGGAGCTACTCACAGTAAAAACCTGTTAAATGGTTAACAGTAAGTTCCTGTAAAATTTACAGGGAAAACTGTAAACTGACGTTTCCAGAATTCCCTGCGTTGCATTTCAAATTTTGTTTGAATTTGATGTTTTTTCTTTGAAATAACTGTTTCTTCTTAGTTTTTTCTTATCAGTTATGTTTATTAGGGTTGTATGTTACATCTAATGTTGTTACATTAATGTTTATTGCATATTTCAGTTTAATGAGTCTCACCATGATGGTGTTTAGTGCTTGTGTGAATGACACTGTGCACCTTCTATGTGTGTTATTATTTAAAAGCTGCTTGTGATGGGCTTTGGTTCATCATGTGACTTTCTCATCACCACCTGCTTTTGGTGGTTATCAGTGTATTTCAAAGGTACAAAACAGATTTCAGTAATTCAATAGGTTGGTATATTAACATTATATCAGTTAATGAAATTACGGTATTTAACTGTAAATTTAAGTTAAAACCGTAAAACCTAAAATGTTGTTACCGTATTTTTTGCGGAAGAATTCCGGTAACCACAGCTGCCGTTTTTTTACCGTAAATTTCACAGGATGTTTTTTTACAGGGTAGCGTCTGAATGATTTGTTCGTTATCGGACTGATCTGGTTCTCAATTTCAAACTCAGTGAATCAAAGACCTGCTGGCAGCACTTCTCAAATTATAAACTTGCTTAAGGGGAGGATGAATGAAACTTACGATCTGGTCTGTTTATAACACATCTATATCTAACATATAGCTTCAGAGGACATTTAATATAGTCATATGGACAACTTTTAAGATAAGGTACTTTTGAAGCTTAAATGCTCCGGTTCACCTTCATTTGTATGGAAAAGAGGGATCAACACAGTATGCAAAATTTTCTTTTTTGTTGCAAAGAAGAAACAAGGTCATACAGGTTTGGAACAATATGGGAATAAGTAAATGATGACAGAATTTTCATTTTGGGGTGGACTATCCTTTTAGTAATAATCATAGCTGATGTTTGTCAAAATAACATTCATTTGACTGAATAATATGATACAAATTATTATCCAAAGTGTGTTTAGCATTCAAATCAGCCTAAAGAATAAATCAGGACATTATTCATCTCACAATGTGCTTCTATGATGTACAAATCAAGTGCACATTACAATCCAGGCACTTGATATTCCTGATATTCTTGATATTCCTGTGATGCAAAACTGAATTTTCAGCAATCATCCTTTAGAAATCATTGTAATATGTTGATTTGCAACATTATTATCAATGTTGAAATCAATTGCGCTGCTTAATATTTTTGTGGAAGCCCTGATACATTTTTTCATGATTCATTTTTAAACTGAAAGTTCTATAATATAATATCATGTAATAGACAATTGAAATATTTTGTAACATTATAAATATCTTTACTGTCACTTTTGATCAATTTAATGCATCTTTCTTCAACAAGAGCACATCAGCGCAGCTCAAAACAATGTCAAAGTAAACAGACTCAAACATTTAAATACACTTTAATGAAATTATAAAGACACGTTTCATCTCTTTGACAGAATTACAAGAACAGCGGAAATATGAGAAAGATGGAAGATGAAGGAAGTGCTGTGAATATCTGTCTGTTAAGGTAAAGGTTGAAATGATGAGGCAACACCGTGAGATAAAGAGAAAGCCTGCGCAGATGAGTTTTAACAAAAGCAAACCAAAACCAAGTCACAAACAGACACACAAACACACGGAGGGATTGAGGTGACAGATGGTTTATTAGCGATAGAGGAGAGAACACACAGGACCAGACCCCTGCCCAAAACGATCCGCTGGCAACCAGACACGTGAATTCAGACACACAGTCTCTCAAACTCAGAGAAACATACACAGATTGATCAGATAAAGAGAAAGCGAGAGAAAAGAAAGAGGAGAAAGGGAGGAGGGCCAAGCGAGGGAGCGCTGCACTGATGGTGATTAGCTGAAGAAACTGTCTCTGTCCTCAGATTTGGCCTCGTGTTGGCATGCGTTCGTTTGACCGTTCGTTTGTGAGAGTGCAGAAACCTATACAGAGCAGCGTGCCAGTGGCTGATAATCACAGAAAAACAATATTAACTGTACACACACACACACACACAAAACAACAGTACAGCAGTTCATAGATGAGAAGTAGGTCAAAGAGAAAAGCTACAACACAGGGCAAAAGTGATTGAAGAACAACAAGGAAACAGATAATAAAAAAATACAAGCTTCTTGCAGTCAAATAGTCATTGCTTTTCACTGGCGTGCACTTCTAGTGAATTAGCAACCTAATTAAAAATTCTAGACCTAAAAGCATAGTTTTATTGTCACGGTTTGGAAAACAATGTGTTCATGTCAGAAGTACTGTAATTTGAGACACCAACAGTTTAAATACACGAACTCATAAATTATTCAGGTGGCAGGAACAAAACGGGTGGCATTGTGTCCCCAAGATACATTTTAAATTAAATTAAATAATCAACAGCTGACAGAAGCCAAATTTTTCTATGTGATGATATACTGTAGACACTTTTCTGCACACATCAACAACTTATTATAATATATACATATATATTGCATACTATTTTATATATATTTATATATATATATATATATATATATATATATATATATATATATATATATATATATAAAATCAGTCATTTATCTGATAGAATGTTTCAAAATCTTACAAATTATGACTTTTTTTTTTTAAGAGCACCAGGTAACACTGACATCAAATTCATCAGCATCAATCTGCCACCTTAGTATTTTTTAAGTAAACGAATGCTTTTGTGAAATTCAGTATTTGGTTTCTCAAATTGTGAGTTTGCAAAATGGTTTTACTACTTGGAAACTAATAACTGCAATATCTAGGTTGATTTCTTATTAAAGGGACAGTGTGCTAATGAAAATTCTGTCGTGATTTACTCTTTTTCATACATAAAAGAAGACGTTTTGAGAAATGTTTTGTTTTGTTTTTTCTGTACAATGGAAGTCAGTGGGGTCCAGTGTTGTTCTTTAAAATATCTTATTTTTTCCATATAGAAACTCAAAGTCAAATTTACACCTCACCCACATGCACACACGCTTTTACACAGGGGGCAAAACTAGAACTACCACTTCTGTGTAAGCTGAAAGCCCAGAGGGGCCTGTTCAGTGACTGCTGGTCCTGCTGAAAATAATGACATATCCTGGCAGTGAGCATTTCCTTATGGGAAATAATCTGCATACGTCCATATTGCTCACACAGGGCAAGCTATTCAAACACATAATAAGGCAAAACAGTTATGAAAAGGGCAGAAAAGTGAATATGAATGTGTGCACGTGTATGCATGGGGGTTGGGGTCGTTTTGTTTCTAAAAAGTAAAAAGCAGCCTCTTGCTTCCCGCGCTAAGTCAGTTTGTATATGTGTGTGTTGTGCTCCATTCACCTGGTGAAATAGAGCAGAATGAAAAGACTAAATGGAGCTCATTATTCATCCTGATACACACTCCCGCCACACACACACACACACACACACACACACATGCATACCCCCTGCCCTGAACCCCCAACACCAGGCTGCTGGCCACGCTTTTGTTACACTCTAAATGATCCTGACAGCAAATGAGGCAGCACACACACACAATTTGGGCCACTCGTCATTGGTCACTGGACATCACCAGCTTGAAAATCTCTGAATGTGTCACTCAGTTATACTATATTCTTTTTTTCCCCCGTATCTTCATTTTTACAGTGATGCAACTGGTTCAGAACACTGAAATGAAAGTGAAAGTTGGTCTGTAAATGACAGTACGGGTTGGTCACAAGTCTTTCCGGTTTCTCCTCTTCAGTGGTGTTTAGAAGTGAATGCTGATTTTTCCATAGACCTGTCTTTTTGTAGTATGTCTCATTTCAAGCGCATTCCCACTTATATTTTAGAATCGAAACATTGCAACATGTGATTTGACTCCGGCTGTCATGAATGTGATGTAAACTCAATGACAGTCATTCATGAAATTCAAAGAATGAATTTCTCTGAATCATTCCTAAAAACACTCTTTCATAAATGTCACATGAATATACATCAATTGTATGAATAACTGCAAATTGGAAAAAAATATCAAATAAGCAACAGGTGATTTCCCCCCTCACTTTATTTGTAGATACAACATTTTTCAATATTTCAAAATACAATTCCTCATTTTAACATATATATACAGAATATATATATATATATATATATATATATATATATATATATATATATATATATATATATATATATAAAGAAAAAAAGGGAAAATCAAAAAATAATAAAATAAATAAAATCATAATAAAAAACACAATCAATTTTCCCCAAGTGATACAATACAATCAGTTATCTCCAAAAAGGATACAATAACAGGTTATTTAAATTAAAAGTAAATCATTTTAATTTGAAATACACTTTACTTTGAAATGCAGACATGTTTTAAAACAAATTAACAATTTTATTCACCAAGGATGGATTAAATTGGTCCTTAAGTTGAAGAAAAATTTCTATTTCAAAAAATTATTTTTCTTTTCATTTTTTTATTTACCAAATTTATTCATATATATTATATTATATATTATTTTAAATATAGAAAAATGTATATATGCCATTCAAAATATGTTTTATGATGTTACAAAAGAGTTTCAAATAAATGCTTTTTTAATTTTCTATTCATCAAAGAATCCTGAAAACAATGTGTCATGGTTTCTAAACAAAAAAGCAAAGAGTATATTAAAAAAGAAAAGAGTAATGTAAAATCATAATATTATTTCACAATATTACCATAATGTTTTTACTTTGCTGTTAATTTAATCAAATAAATGCAGTCTTGGTGATCATTAAAGATTTCTTTAAAAATCATTAGAAAAACAAACAAACAAACAAAAAAACTTACCAATCCCATACTTTTTTTAATGTCAAAAAGTTTGCAAGAATTTTTTATTAATTATTTTTATTAATAATTTCACTCTGTCTGTTGCATAGATGAGGCCCACTAAGTGAAAAGTTAATTTTAAAAGTCTATTTATCAAAGTTGTGTGAGTGTGTGCTGCAGGGGTGTGGCGTGATGGAGTGCTGATGAGTGAGTGTGTGTGTGTGTGTGTGTTATTGTGTAGTGCAACGCAGTCAGGGGATTCCACAACACCTGCTCAAGCGTTATCACTCATTTTATAGAGGTACATTAAATGGCAGTACTGCTTCAATAAATACACACAAGTACATAAACAAACAGACAACTCACATTGATATGCATCAATTCAAGTTATTAGACACAGTAGCCCCTCATAAGGGGCTTTCCAATTTGTGGAAGTGTAGTTTTAAGTATATCTATGTCTTTGCAGCCAAAAGTTAAAATGAAGGATATTAGAAATGAGTGTATTTTTAGTACATTTTGTACCATGAATGTGTTGCATGCTCTCAAATAATGTTGCATGCACGTACACAAATATGAGTACATCACACACAAAAGAAAAGAAAAAAGGAGAAGTAGTTTATGTGTGCGATTTGTTCGTGGTTAGCGTAAGAGGGCTGGAGTACGAAATGAAAACAACTCGACAAGTCACTTCCCCTATAGCTACACACACACACACACACACACACGCACAAACACACCTTCCACAATACATTATTAATATCATAGAAATATCCTTATGACAGCGGGGGGAGGGATTTGGAGATGTTTTCGATTTGTCTTCGTGTGATTGGGTCAATACAGCGGAGGAGAGGCTGGCAGTGATGGACAGTGCATGACGGTGCGAGGATGTGTGAAAAAGAGTGACAGAAGATGATACAATGGAAAGTGTTAAAAAATAATGCTGATGATGTTTAGAAGAAATGCAAAAGAGAAGCATGAGGAAAAGAAATTATGCTGACTGTAAAAATTCGAGGTTAATACTTAACACATTTGCACTGTGCCGAAACTATGATAAATAAACGTGGTAGACGTAAAAAAAATAAAATAAAATAAGAAGAGAGTATAAATTCGTTTATTTTTATTTAACAAACTTGTATCACATAAATTCATCTTAATCTTTGTCTTAAAATGGTATTACATTTAATATTACATTTAATATGTGTGTGTGTGTGTATGCATGTATGTATGTATGTGTATATATATATATATATATATATATATATATATATATATATATATATATATATATATATATACACACATATATATATACATATATATACATATATATATATATATATACACACACACATACACACACACACACACACACACACACACACACACACACACACATATATATATATATATATATATATATATATAAATTTATTATATCAAACAGAACAGCTGAATGTGCACACCATCGCTGAACACATTTTTGCACATATGCACAACTTTGCAAGACAAAAGGTGGAAAATACGTTTTTAGTTCTCTCATATCCACCCTAAACCACATCGCTATTAAACTGGGAAGCCACCACTCTGGGTTCCCCTTCACACACAAATGCATGCATGCATGCACACACACACACACACACGCGCGCGCAGAGAGAGAGAGTTAGGCATTATCAGAGCAGAGCACTTGGGTAATGTGTCATCAGAAGCACTTGGGTTTCAGACAGACCTAAGCAAAGATAACAGAGACAAAAACCACAGACACACACACAGAGAAAGAGAGAGAAAGTCGATAGGATTGAAAAAAAGTAGAAGCACAGAAGGTCAGAGAGATAAGAGATGTTTTTGTTTGTTGTTTAATAGAAAGTGGGAATGACAACATATCAGTGAGAACTTCTCAAATAATCAACCATTTTCATATCATAAATAAGGCAAGAATACTTTGATTATCTAAAAAAAAATACTTCGCCTATATAAAACCAAACTATGAAATACGCAATTAAAAATTATATATACAAAACAAAACAAAAAATTATATTACAGAAAGAAATCATTCGTACTGAAGCTTATGGATGCAAAAGTATCAGAAAATGTGGTCCATGTGTGTTCTGCTATATTCCAAGTAATAAAATAGCTTAGTTTGACCCCTACTGTGACCGATCATTGAGTCAATGAGCTGAACTTCAGAAATGAACCAATTCATTGAAAAAATGCAACAATAGGCTATGCTTATGAACTGGACATAGTTTTTCTCTCATTAATTTTAAAGTAGACCTATTGCATCAATGACTTTCACGATACTGTTTTTGCTTTTGTGTCGTTTTTGATGCTTAAGACCACCAGTCCTTGTGCAACTAGAGAGACCAGAACATTCTTCAAGATTCTCGCTCTTGTGTTCCACAGACGACAGAAAATTAGACACTTTTGGAACAACATGAGGAATAAAGATTTTGTCTAAATGAGCAGAAATCAAAGTTTTTTTTTTGTTTTGTTAAGTGGTTCTTTCAACAGAACATATACTTTATGTTCATGAATTGTAAAGGAAATTTTGTTATAAATATACTATGCAGACTTTCTAACTTCAGAATCGTTTGAAGAATGTCGTCATATTAATGCATCTCTAGTACTGACTAACTAAAAAAATCACCTTTTAAGGTTAAGTTCGTAAGGTTAAGTTTATGCTTTTTTAATTGAGACCTTTGACAGCGAAACAGAAAAAAGTCTTCATTAAAGTAAAAAACATTAACCTTAAAGAAATCAAATGTCACAATGGCTTTCAACTTTCCTTTTCACACTTTCACAAATAATTCCAAGACTGTTGCCATAGTAACCGACAAGATCAAAATAAAGTCGAAACTGTTACATTTGAGAGTATTTGAAGAATTGTCTCATTTTTCTAAACTCTGAATCATTACTAAAATACCTTACAAGCCAAAGAGAAAATAACACAGAAGGGAGAACGAAAGAAAGTTACCCATGTAGCCAAGCCTCCATCACTGTGGCGATTCAACCTACCTTCACGTTTTATCCTTTAACATACAAAGTCTCTAATCCATCTGAAAAACCACAGAAACACACACAAACTAAATCACATAAAAGTGCTCAGACGATATTTGCTTCATACTCACTTTGTCCTTTGAAATCTCAACAAATTGACTACATACAAACCACACGCAAAGCCAAGTAAGAACGAGTAGATTAAGCCGACTCAGTGTGATGTTTGATCGGAATGGGGAAGAGGGAGCATAGGAGTTATGCAAAACACACATAGATTCACTGCCACTTTGCACAGCTGACTCATTACACTGCTTTTGGACAAACTTTTGGCTCAAAGGTTAGAGTTTTGGTGTTTAAGGGAATAACAATTTTAAGAAACATAACGTATGAACACATAAATCAATCCAGTCACCTGCTTTTCAAGGGAAAGTCAACATATTGTGATTGTACCTCGAATACCACAGCATATTAGTCTACTTCCTAAATTCTCACATAGACTAAAAAAGTGCATTAAATGTCCATGAGGCCAACACTATAAAATGTAAGTGATTGCAAAGCGTGACCTTTGACATGGTGTTGTAGTGTAGTGCAATGTTAACAGCTAAATATTCCACAAACTGCACAAATGATTTTATCATTTATTCTAGCAGGTAGTTAAACCAGATGCAAATTAGAATATTTTTTGGTTAATATCACCATATCTATTATTATTGCCATAGTTGTATAGATAAGGGAACACAAAAGCAGCATGCAAACATGCAAAAGTCCACTATATAATGACGATTTTGACTCAAAAGTTAACTGTGTACTTAAAAGGAATAGTTCATCCAAAAAAATAATAATAATAATAATTTGCTGAAAATGTACTCACCCTCTGGCCATCAAAGATGTAGATGAGTTTGTTTCTTGATTGGAACAGATTCTGAGAAATTTAGTATTACATCACTTGCTCACCAGTGGATCCTCTATAGTGAATGGGTGCCGTCAGAATGAGAGTTCAAACAGCTGATAAAAACATCATGATAAGTAATCTATTCTCCATTTACAAGCGAAAACTGTCCAAACCAGCTCTAAACAAATATGTTGGTGGATTTTGATATGAGAGGACAACAGGAGATGGATTTTTCGTTATGGACTCAAGAAAGGAAAGGTTTAAAGTTAAAATGGCTTATTGATGAATTTGTTTATTACAAACACACAGATTTTCACTTCACAAGATGTTAGTTGATGGACTGGAGTGGTGTCGATTATTGTGATGCTTTTATCAGTTGTTCGAACTCTCATTCTGATGGCACCCAGTCACTGCAGAAGATCTATTGGTGATGTAATGCTAAATTTCATTTTAAAAAATCATCTACATCTTTTCCATGGACTGAGGGTGAGTACATTTTCATTTTTGGGTGACTATCCCTTTATTAAAAGTCTGGTGCATGTTTTCACCTTTTTATTGGTACATGTTGCATGTGTATTCAATGTTGTAATTTTAGAGTTATTTATATGATTACTCTTTTATAATTGATTAGATGTTCATCAAAACATTGGTTTTATATTGTATGATTTTACACTTATTAAAGTTTTGGCTGAAAAGTCATTAAATAACAAAAGAGAAAGTTCCAATTGTGACAATTTACCTCATATAATGTGGCAACAAGCACTGCTGTTCAGTCATGACTACGAGAAATATTCACTGGAGTAAAAAAAAAAAAAAGAAAAAGTGACAATTCCTCCCAGTCTTCAATATTTCACAGCTCAGAAAAGTAAAAAAGTGGATGTGAGCTTTGTGGGCAGACCATCAAAGTAGACTGTTCCTATTCAACATTAAAAAAAATTTGGATGGTAAGGTGCCTGTTAGCCAGACTGGAGAAAGATATAAGGAAGTGAATTTAAGGCTTTAAAACAAACAAAATAGAAAAACCTGAGGGCAAATGCAGATACAGAATAGAAACAACATTGAAAATAAGACAAGAAAGACCTCCGCATAATGCAATCTCCTGTGTGCTGCGATTTTCCACTATTTTGCAATTGGCAAATTTATTGACATACATCTTTAATAATTTATGGCAGATGTTGAAAGAAGTGGTCAGAAAGTGTTTCAGGGGTTCCCTGGCATGGCAGAAATCCACCGCAAACTGCCTTGTTTTGCTGATTCAGCTGAAGTTGTCCTTGCACACAATACAAATGGCCCCACCAGTTCCTGTACTTTAAATCATTCTCCATTGTTGATGGCGTCTACAATGAACGAGTTGTCAGAACACATTTTGGAGAGGAAATCTAACTGGTGGTGCCCCAAGGCAATTCACTATACTTTGGGTGAATCATTACCATAGTCTTTCCTTTACCACCCATTGGTAAGATAATATGTGATCCTGGAAAATAAAGTCCCAGGATGTTCCACTTCAACACCCTTGTGAGGTTATTCACAAGTCAGATAGACAGGATGGTGGTAAAGCCACTGGAGGCGTCAAAGAACATAAAATTGTGGAGCCAATCACAGATGAATTGAGAATGCCAGTTTGAAGTGTGAAGTAGCCAAAGAATGCATGATTAGAATTAGAAGTAGAATTCAAATGGAATGAGATTAACACAACTGCTGTAAGTGTAGTTTTAGTAAAACATTTCTTTCTTTTTTTTAAAGTACGAATTACACTTAAACACAATTTCCAGAAACATTTCCAAATCTTACTGAGCTCAAACAGTAGTGCAATCAATAAATTAATGTCAATATCTTTATTTATTTTAATACAATTTTCTGAAACAATTAGTGGAAATTGTTGTACCATGTAGCAAAATGAAAAATGCTGTTTTTTATTGTTTTGACAGTACTAAATTAGGTTTCAAATGACCAGAGTATCAGGAAATAAACAAGCAAAATGAATAGAGTAATTATTTATACATGCTGAAACAAGACTTGCATTAAACTAAACGCAGTTCATCTGTTAAATTTCAGTTCAGTGAATTCCACTTCCTGCTGTTTTATTCCATCTTCCTTTAGGGCCAATTCAAATTCCAATTCATGAACTGAAATAAAAGAATACTTAATTGTATATTTTAAATATGTACCTTTAGCTCTATTAGCTAGCATTCTTGAACTCATATGGGACAATAGTGAAGACAGCGGTTCTGTCAGGACACATCAGCCCTCACATCAGTCCCAGAACAAACCTATACCGTCTTACAAACCATAACACTCCCTGAACCACAGACACACCTTGCACACATACACACAAACACAAACAAATAAACTTTACTACCACACCTCAGCCTGTACACCCACACAGCCACATGAAAGACAAAAACTCTTATTTGCTGTATTTTAATCCTCTATATTATTTCTATTAACCTTTCTAACTTATTGAAGACCACCTCTGAGATCTCATCTTGAGATCTCAATATTTAACACAAGTGGAGGGGGAAACCCAGGCTATGACGCGACTCTATTCGCTTTTTATTATATAATATCAGCATGAGCATACAGGTATGTATAGTGGCTTTGAGTTTGACTGACAGGTGAGTTATAAAGAACAGGTGCAGAGCCTTGAGACCTGATAAGAGCTCGTCAACCCTGCACCCTCCCCCATAAACACACACACACACACACACACACACACGTTTAAATACACATTACTTACACATTCATGCAAACATGCAATTGTGGTGATACAAACAATGGACGCCTGAGCTCTTGGGGTGCTTACACAACAGGAAGACAGATTTTGATAAAGACAAGGAGGCAGGTTGGGGAAAAGGGCAATGCATCCTATAAACACAGGTTATTTCCAACATCTAGTTACTCAGAAGTACCCACCAATGCAACACACATACATTTTAAATATTAAAAGGACATAAATGCTCCATTCCAAATAGTGTTGAATAGATCATTATCTACCCTCTAAGAAAAAATTGGAAAAACTGTTAAAATTTTTGCATATTGAAATTTAGCTTATTTTGATTTATGTATTGCATTGTGTTGTGTTTTAGGGTTAAAGGAAATGCCCATAAAGCTAATAGATAATGTCCTAGAATAATTTTTTTAAAGTGTAAAACTGAAACTAAAACTATTTCTTTCTTAATTTAAATAAGGCTGAAATAAAATGTAAATATTAGATGGAAAAAAAAAACAATTAAACACTAAACTAAATTTAAACTGAAAACTGAAAATATAAAAAAAGCTAATTCCGAATGATAATAAATAATTATAATAGAATAGAAATAAAGTTCTAAAACCTAGTGAGCTGCCTACATGTATGTAGCTATTTTAATTATGCTACCATGTAAAATACTTCATTCTAGCCTTAAATTTTAATGCAGCATCATATCTACGTATTTTCATGGAGAAGGCAATCCCAGAATGCATTGCGGTGAGCTCAGTGAAATGACTTACTGAATACTAAAAAAAACAATCATAAAAACATTTAATTAAAAAATTGACTCTTTGCATAATATTTGCTTATGCTGTGCATTTTTATGGTTATTTGAGTATTATGCTCTTAGCTTAGCAATATGCTAATGGAAACTGTACTGAAGGCAATGCAAAAGCATTAGCACACAGAGATTCTGTCTATGTAGAGTGTTACAAACTAGTCACTTATGAGGGTCCTTGATTAGGATGATGACTACGTAGTAAATATGCAGCTTGCCATATTTTGGAACAGAGCTACAGCCTAGAAAATGAGAAGTAAAGAGAAGACAAAAGCAATCTACAATTCTGTCATGTCCTGTCAAATGTACCCACCCATGCAAACACACACATACACAAACGTGTGATTGTGCACTCGCAATGACGAGGTAGGAACACAAAAACAAGAAGAAAGGACAGGATAGAAAAGGAGGATGTAAGAGTGGTGCTATGTGATCCTTCTGGCAGAACCAGATTGGGATAAGGGTGAATCACCAGAGGCTCGGCTCAGCTCAACTCGTCTCTGCCCCCTCACCCTCCCATCACGCCCTGGACCTCTCCCCTGGGATCCGGGATCAGTCCAGACACGCTAACACACACAACACAACCCGGACACGCACGACTAACCTGTACTGTCACCCTGCTTCTCATTCTTTTCAATAATATCAGAGTGAAAGAGAAATGTGTGAACGCATGTGTTGTTTACTGCAAAGTAGGGCCACAGAGATGCTATCTTCTTTTTAAAATGAGATTTAATTACTGAGATTTCATTAACTAGGCAGCAACAAACAGTGTTAAACAAATTTCAAAAACAAACTGAAAGGCCTGTGCAAAATGTGCAACTATTCGGTGTAACATTAATATTGTTGAGTGGAAAGCAAAATATGCAATGTAGCCAAGCATAAATTATAGCTGAGTGCCAAAAGTTACACAAATGTGAAATTACAAGGTGTTTTAGTGTGCTTAAAGCTGCAGTCCGTAACTTTTTTTGGCTAAAAATCATCCGAAATCAATATTTGAGCAAGTACATAACCAGCCTGTGCGCATTCTCAACAGCTGGCTGTTGTGAACGCGCTCAGGACAGTTGGACAGTGTGGTGGATCAAAGGTAAAAAACTATATAAATACTGTTCAGTTTCTTGCACAGACCGATCATTTCGTGTCTTTAGACCTCAAGGTATCGTCACGAGCCGCAGGGTTTAATTTAGTTTTGTCTGTGTTTATTTTTTTCTCTCTCAAAGCTGCGAGTTTCATTGACTGACATTATATAACTGACAGACTGCAGTTATATATAACTTATAGTTAAAAATATTAGTTTGTGTTCTTCTGAAGAAACAAAGTCACCTACATCTTGGATGCCTTTGGAGTAAGCAGATAGACATTAAATTTTCATTTTTGGGTGAACTATCCCTTTAATATGAAATTCGAATGGCATGACAATTAGATTAGACTGTCCAGAAATTGAAATTCACGCAATGCTGATGTTGTTGCTTTAATCATTTGAGAATAATGTATAACAATAATAATAATTTGCACGGTTTGACGTGATATGAGCTAATTGATCTTTAGATTTAATCACCATTGGTAGCGCGATTTATTGTAATGCTTTTTTCCTCAGTTGGTCAGAACAAAGTGGCAGACTTGTTACTTGTTCAGATGACAATATACAGTGAATATTCTTATTTGGGTCATATATTCCAAGATGTAGGCTAGAATCTGTGATTGCGAAGTACTGTAAACCTCCACTCCTCAAAACATTAGATTCATCCGCGCTGGAGCCGTGCCGGAGCACATCCCACGCAAGGAAGGTAATTCTGAAAGCAGCTGCAATTCCAGGTTTTCAAACAGAGATGGCGACAAAGAGGCAAAACTTACGGACTGCCGCTTTAAGAGCTACACTGTAAATTTGTTGTAATTTCTACAGAAAAATGTTGTAAAAATGCTAAAAACTTGGTTAACTGCAAGTGTCCTTACCATTGCTAAATGGTTTAACACTGCTTTATTAATCATATGAAGTAAAACAATGAATTGCTATTTAATTTATGATGAAAAACAGTAAAAGGAATTCCAAAAACAAAACAAAAAAAAAAATCTGAGTGATCTGTCACATACAACTAAATAAATAATTTTATATATATCTTTTTGTTTCTTATTTTTGTTATCAGTAAATGTACAGTAGGTAGTAATGTTTTGCGTTACATTTTCTCTTAATGTGAATGTTTATTAAATTTTACTGTCTTCTACATACAAGTATCGGACAGGCTACTTACAATGAACTTTCTATTGTCACATTATTATTAAGGTGGCTATTAATAAATTTGATTGTAAAAAAATGATTTTTGTAATGCAAATAGGTATATTAAATACAGTATATGGTTATAAGTTGTAGCATTGTCACCACTGTATTTTATAGTGAATTTCTGGCACCCATAGCTGCCATTATTTTAACAGAAGAATTAACAGAATATTATTTACAGCATAATTAACCATGTACAGATGAGAGCAGAAGGCCTTTGGTGGGGGAAACCATGGTTATTATGATTCAGTTGGAGTGTAGCAAGAAAAGAAAGAGTGACAATAGAATAAAAAGACATATGGTTAGCAAGAAAGTTAGATTGCAAAAGCATTGTCAACAAAGTCGTCAGCCTGCCTGACAAATGGAAGAGCCACGGGCCATGGCAATCCTTCTCATCAGAGGTACCTACGTCAGTCTCCCGTGTCCTGGGAACCTAACCAGCTGGTTTAGCTCAGAGATATCTTTGCCTCCAGTCCAAACAAGTACATCATGTCAGGCTGCACTGATCCAGGAGTGATACAGGAGGAGACAGCCAGGTTTCTGCCCACCTGAAGCACCTCTTGCACTTCAAAAACTGCTATCAATGTAAACACACCATTAAAAAGTGACAGAGAGTCAGTGAAATTTGGGAAAATTAGCCTACAGATGTTACATTGACACACAAAGTTAAAATCCAATTGCTGCCAGAACAGGTTCAAATTACTGACAAATTTTATTTTTGATGACTATTATAAACAGTGCCACGATACTTAACAAATAGCAGATGTCTCACATACTGCCCACATGGCACTTAATCAGACAGAGTAAACACAGAGACCTTTTCATGCCGATGAGAATTTGCTCTTTACGCAACACTTCAACAAATACTTGTAGCAATCCGATAAGCATTCATGTGATATGTGTAAAATTCATAGGAAAAGGCAACGTCATGGATCCGTGTTCTAGAACATCTAGAATTAAAGAGGAATAAAGAAATAGTTCACCCAGAAATTACGATTCAGTTGTAATTTACCCACTTTCATGTCAGTCCAAGCCAGTATGACTTTGTTTTCTAAGAGTGTTTTGGTTGCTCTTTTCCATTGAATTACAATAAATGGGGACTGAGACTTTCAAGCTTCACAAAGGATTCAAAAACACCATTAAAATGAGTATTTATGAAAATGTTTATAGAAACTGCACAACATACACTACCATTCAAAAGTTTGGAGTAAGATTTTTTTAATACATAAAATGTATAAGCTGCATTTATTTAATCAAAAATACAGGGGAAAAAAGCAATACTGTGAACCATTAATGCAATTTTAAATATTTTTTAAATGTTTACATTTAAAAGTTAATTTTCAAATAAAATGTAAAAATTTACATTTCAACACTTTTTAATAGCGCTGAAACAGTTCAAAAGAACAGCATTTATTTGTAAAGGAAATCTTCTGCAACACTATACTACACATGTCTTTGCTGAATAAAAAGTTAAATAAAAAGCTAAATAAAAGCATTAGTATATTTGTTTTAACCATATATCTTACTGACCAAAGTTTAGAACTTTAGCGTGCCTCTTGCTATAAGATTAAAAAGACCACAAATGATTTTTACATCACTGTAGTATCAAAAATAAATACTATAACATGATACTTGGATTAATGCATTATGGACTTTTAAGCTGTAGTGTTTTACATCAGAACCTGTTTACCTGTTTCAGCCAAGAGAGTAGAACTCCTTCATGACAAACTGCTTGCAAATTAGACATTGGTTAGTGATTCATAGAATTGTTACTTAATGATTTATAGTGTCTAAACAGCACAGTACGGACAAATATTTGAACATGCAAAAACTTTTTTAGGGAGAATCCAACATTTAAATTGTTTTCAGTTCATTTAAAAAACAAAGGTCACAGAAGTCCCAGAGACACGTGCTGGATAAATCTCTGATAACACACAGACACCCTCATATAAAGATTCTTCCCTTAAATCCCTGTGGGACCCCCAGAGTCGCATGGAAGGTCATGACTGTTCTCGTGGGAAAATGCTGGACCGATACTCCCTAGGTCGGGACACAGAGCTGGAATCCCGTCAGGCCTGTTTCCACCTTCTCCCTATTCTCAGAGTTCCGATCCCAGCATGTCCAAACCCGTCATGATGCAGACTTGCCGAACGGGAAAAATGTGACCCATATGACTTAGGGATCTTATTTAGGTTTCATTTGGGCTTGTTCTGTCAGAAAAGGTTGTTTGTTCCTCTTATTTCTCGTAAGTTTCATTAGGAAGTCTTTAGAGGAATAATAAGAAGTTAAATGAAGTTTAAAAATGTTTTAGTACAGCAGAATCCAATGACTGACTTTCACTGGGGTCACACTTCTGAATTGACCACAGGTTGCACAAAGGTTCAACTTCTCCTAAAGCACAGAACGTGCCTGGAAACATCCTGATATACACCGATAAGCCTAACCTCTTTCACCACTTCTTCTTTCCTATAAATTCCAGAGATAGAGGAAAGTGGAGGCAAACAGGACAGACTGGATCTGAGTGATGTATAGTTCTGCCAGAGGATTCTCCATCTTTATGTGGGAGGTTAATCGCCTGCCTGAAGCTCTGGCAAGCAGGGTTTCGCCTGAAAGAATGAAGTCATTTTCCCAAAAAATTTGTCAGGGTGCCATGGACAGGTTTTGCTGCCTACGTTCTGAATTCTACTAACCCCGTACATTCCTAGTTCTAAAGGATTATATAAAATTAGAGCAAATATTTAATTTAAATTATTCTCATATTTCTCTTAGTTAATAAGTCCAGTTCCTTTTTAAGGAAAGAACAGTAAAGAATAATAATAAATATATTACTCTTTATTCTTCTTTATAAACAAACTAAAATAGACGCCATTTGATCTGATTTTTGTTATAAAATGCAATAGCATTCATTCATTTTTGAGTGTCCAAATACTAATCTAGAGTCCACAGCATTTTGCATATATAAGCAGCATAATACTGGTCACTAGTGCCCGAATTAGCTCATAAAATTGTATGTAGTTTGCGAGTTTGAGTGCTGCTAAAAAGTTTAATTTATTAACACTGAACAGTACCTACGTCTTAGTTAACGTTGGAATCGTTAAATTTATGTTAGTTAATGCATTAACTAATGTTAACAAACAAGACCTTATTGTAAAGTGTCATCAGTACAGCCTCATGTTAATTTTAAGTATACTAATGCACCTATTTATCTTATTTTACTGCATTTGTTTACTTCATGGCAATGAATCATTTTAAAGCAAACTCAAGAGCAACAATACTTAATTTGCCTCAGCAGCCATTATGATGTAACTCTCCCTTTACCCCTCTGAAAAACACCTGGCAATGTCTTGACGTCCTTCTAGACACACCTTGTCACGGGTCTCCTTATTTGCATAGCATTTGCAAGTCAAATTAAATTCTCTGCCTGATATCAGGCCAGGGGTCTCAGCAGCCAGTTTCCACACATTCTGTCTGCCCCTTCAACCTCCCAGACACATCTCAAACTACCCCTAAAACATAGCCTCAAGCACAGAAACACACATCCAGACTTCCAGAAAACACCACACGCCAGTTAATGAAACACATAAAATGAATTCTTAAATTATTAACTACACTAGTCCATTTGTGAATAGTGAGCCGTCTGAAACAGACACCATTGTATGAATGTTTCTTGATAGGAATATTTATAGATTCTCCACCACATTTGAAAAAAAAAGCTTGAAGGTTTGAATAAAAGATTGAAAGTTCAAAAAAGAGAAAAAAAATACTGAAATTAAGAAAGAAAAAAAAAACTGTTCCAAAAAAAAAAAAACTTCCAAAATGAAACATGTTTGAAATAAAGTTAAAAAAAATTCAAAAAAAAATTATTAAAAAAAAAAAAAAAAGTACAAATATCTGAAAGATAAATAAATAAGTTAAAAAAGATATGCAAACAAAGTCTGAACATTTGACAAAGTTATCAAAAGTTCTAAAGCTTAGAAAATTTCTGAAAAAGTTATAATTGTTTGAAATTTAGAAAGTAGAAAGAAATAAAATATTGAAAAGACCACACAGAAAGTCTCAAAAAATAAAAAGTTCAATGAAACACAAAGTAAAATATTAACTAAAGGCAAGTCATGAATAAGTGACACCACTCAATTTTCACATTAGCAAAAAAGAAAGCAGAAAAAACTTGAAAGAAAAAAGATAGCATAAGAAAGTAGGCAGAAATGTTCTTCCAAGCAATCTCTCAATAAGAATTCTCGGGAAGAAACGAGAACATAATGTCGCAAGAATGCTGTGGACCACTGCACTCATAGTGTGGGCAGACAGTGTCACAGTAATTCTACACGTGTGTCCTGTCTCAGCCTTCACGACGTATGCATACTCACACCTCCTCTCTCTGTGTGACCCCAACATACACAACTGGCAGACACATGACCACCTCCTTGACACACCCTTACTCAGGGCCCTCATTTGCATAGAGATTTGCAAGTCAAATGTGATTGTATATTCCCTGTGTCAGTCCAGGGGTAGACATCTCCAAGTTTACACACACACACACACACACACACACACACACACACACACACACACACACACACACACACTTTCCAGTCCAAACACTTCAATCTCACACAAATTCATGATACACATGCAAACTGTTCCTGGTGCTCATAGTTCCAGACAGATAAACTGCAAAACAGATATATTCATGCACTAAATCTAGAAGAGTGTCATTTCTGAAGCACAGGCATCACCAAACTTAACTGTAAAAATTATTGTTTTCAAACAGGTTTCCACAGGGATTTTAAAAAGCCTTCATTAAAGAGTTATAATGAACCATCCATCAACCAGCTATAATGTGAATCTCAACATTACAAACAAAAACACTATCTCTCTGTCTGTCTGTGTGTTTGTGTGTGTGTACTTGTTTATGCAACATTGTGGGGACCCACAAGAATGTAAAACCTGAAAACCTGAAACTTTTGACATTGTGGGGACCGGACTGCAGTCCCCACGAGGGGGAAAAAAAAATAGTAAAAATAGTAAATGATGTGTTTATCTGAACATGTAACAGTGCAAACAGGTTTTCTGCAAGTGGTAGGTTTAGGGTTAAGTTTGGGTTAGGGTAGAAAATATTGTTTGGTCAGTATAAATGTAATAGAAGTCTATGGAAAGTCCCCACAAATCACAGAAACAAGCATTGTTTGTTTGTGTGTGTGTGTGTGTGTGTGTGTGTGTGTGTGTGTGTGTGTGTACGCACACACACACACACACACACACACACACACAAAACATTGAGTAGTTTGAATGCCATTACATAACTTGAAGTGTTTCAAGGGAGCATTTGATTTTCTGATTGGTGGATTTCTTTGCAGAATCATGGGTAATGTAGTTTCTCACTGTAGGAATTTTCCTGTTAAACATGATTATGTAAAAAGTAAGTAATAATATGGGCTGATGGCTTCAACAAAAGCATTTACCATCGATTAACTACCTAACAGCTCACAATGGACCTATCTTTAACGGTTTATAAGCTATCATTAAAAAAATGTATTCTCCTATGGAGAAAATTAATGTGATTTTTACCTCCAGAACCCAGATGCACTCTATTGGCTGACCATATTGCTGGTCAAAATTCTCAAGCAATGTTCAGTGGAACCAACCTACAAATGTCTTTCTTGCAACTGTAATATTAAACTAATTTAACTAGTACTATTTAGCTAATTTAACTATTTATCTCATTTTAGGTGTGTGTGTTCACTGCTGTGTGTGTGCACTTTGGATGGGTAAATGCAGAGTACTAATTCCCAGTATGGGTCACCATACTTGGCCGCATGTCACGTCACTGTCACTGTTAATGTTGATATCTGAACATTACAGCTCAGTGTAACGCCACACATTTGCATCATGAACTTCTGAGAAACAAATGTACTGAAACATCAAATGTTTTCATAATCACGGTAACTTTTTAGTCATCTCATTAAGTCACGGTGAGTCAGTGTGTACTCACGGAAGGAGATTGTATTGTTTGTGACCTAATATTTGCCTTTAATTAAACCCAAAAATACAATAATTAAAGCAGACAGCTGAAAAGCAGACAAACTAGCTCAACTCATCCTACAGGTTCAACTTATTGAAACACCTTTTTTCTATTTATCATCTCTCTGCGTGTGTGGAAATCACACACACAGAGCAGCTGACCCATGACACTTAGCGGCCTGCTAACATACAAAAGGCCACTCTCTCTTTCTTACACACACCTATTTGTAATGTTTATGATTGCAATAAGAGCAGGTGATAGAGACAGGTGTGTTTTCCTCTGTTTATGGGGGCTAATAAAAAATACATGAGACTCTGAAAAGCACAAAGTAGTATTTAAACACATGCATAACCACTATCCACAAATAAAACATGCTTATGTGTGTCAAAGGGCAAAATGTGCATAGAGTTAATATAAAAGTCTAAATGAAGTACAGAGAGTTGCCAAATGAAACAGAAAGAAAAGGAGAGCAGGAAGAGAGCGACAGGAAGAAAGAGAGAGGGAAGAGAAAAGGAGAGAAAAAGAGATGGGGGCAGTGAAAAATTAACCCTTTCCTTCCCAGAATCAACAGCTTACTCATTTAAGAACTCAAATGACTCTCACTGGGAAAGTACCAAGCCTAGGCCAGAAAGGAGGTTATACACGCACACATGACGCTTATTCAGTGCATCTGTGTGTTGTTATCGTTAAAATTAATTTAATTCTAGAAAAACTGAATTAGTCAAGTGCAGTCCTGACAAATGGTGTGAGTGCAAATAGGGTCATACCAGTCACAATAGGCCTCATGGGGCTTTGTGTTGAGTGTAAATAGTGCTTGTGTAACATACACACATAAAAACAGATTATGTTTAATGACTTTAAACATGTAATTTGCACTTCCTGCTAAAACTCGCATGTAGTCTGAGCTCCTTAACAATGCAAGTCAAAAGTTAACCTCAAAACCGTAAAAATGACTGTTAGCCCACTAATATACTGAATATACATAAGTTTCCATCAAGGTCTGAGGTACAAGTGCTTTGTAGTGTTGTAAATACCTTAATTTGACCCCTGCACTTAAGTTTGGTTGTTTAGCTTCTTGTCAATAGCATGGCCTGCACATGTTTTTCAGACACGGAAAACGCCTCTGCAACACACACAAACACAACAAAAAAAATAACAATCTGCAAATTGATGTGTGGAAACTCTCCACAAGGAATTCTTCTCCCAGGTAAATAGGTAAATGTTCAAAATAGTGAACAAAGAGTGTGTCAGGTGACCGAACGAGCAGCCAATCACATTGCAGTGTTTCTTTAAATCTTTGGCTTGACTTTGCATTGCAAATAAGTTCATACAAGTATGCAAATTCAAAATGACACCGACTCATGAACTTTTGCGGCCTCACCCTAGCCTCTTATCACATCTCTGCACTGTGGGTTTTTTCTTTCTCTGTAAAGTGGTCCTGTTCATCAGTTAGATATCAGTTTTTGCAGCGTTAGTTCTGATTGCACGATGATGGCAATCCTTAAGCGCCCTCAAGTGGTTCTTTAAATTTGATCATAAAAGGTCGTTTTCAAACACAGAATCTTCATGGAACAGAGCCTGTATTTATTCTTTACCTTTTTTTTTATTATGATACGTGCAGTTAAGAGCTTATATTAATAAGAAATATGTACTTATTGGTATTTTTAAAATAAAAAATAAAAATTACAGAGACAATTTAAGTAAATATTTAACTGGATAAAATTGGGAAAAATCTCAAAAATATTATTTAAAAAAAATTGAAATTTATTGCAAATATATATATATATATATATAAATATACATGTTCCCTTAAACACTGAATATCAATTTTAATGTAAAATGAATGATGGTGAATAAAATATAGACTTGTCAAAGCCGTGTCAGTTTGCTTCACGTTATTGCTAATCAGAAGCAGGTATTAATAAACAAAAATGCCTATTATAGTGTCTGGAAGAGAATATAAATTTGTAAAAATCTGTTTATCATTCTTTTAGAAAGTTTTAGTAGTACGGTTGCAAATTTATGGGCTTAAAACTTAATTAAAAGCCAACAGTTCAACAGTTTTGTGCCAACTTTTGAATTTTGAAACAAGGAAACCAGATTTTTTTTTTTTCCTTCCAAATGCTCAAACCATCTTACCTTGTTCAAAACCTTAGAAGGAAAGTAAATAGCCACCCACAAAATGATCAGCCAAAAATCACAGGGCCTGGGAAACTTATTTCCTGTCTGGTAGCAGTGACATTTTATTTGTGGTACTAACAAAAAGAAAAAGGGAGGTGAAAACATCATGATTATCACCCTTCTGCCAAATTCTGTCAGCCTTAAGAACAAACAAACATGTGTTACGGAAACGTTGGGTATTAAATTTAGTCCACAAGTTTCTCATTAGAGCAGGTGCATTTCTGAAGATAAACAAAAATAGAAAGCATATGCCAGATATAGCAGTGGGGGAAGAGACTTTACACTACAATATTCCACTCTGAACACCCTCCTGTCAGGCTAACATCACAACACGTCTGACGGAAGTAAAGGATCAATCAGATTTTCAGCGTGTAACCATTTCCTGTCTCGGTAGACCAGCATATCCTCTCCATGATAACCTTTAGTGATTGGAAGGATGTGGTTTACAGACACAACACATTGCAATTATTCCATCAAACAAGCATCCACCCACACATACAAGCACTCGGCCTGACAACAACAGTGTAAACACATGCTGGTGTTTGGAGGTTGTTAGGTCAGGGTCAAAGGTACACGGTGCACATCCACACGGTTTCACACACACAAACAATTTTGCAAATGCATGCAACCATCAGAAGTTTTAAAGCATCTAATGCCCTATTTGTCTGTGTTACTGCTGCAATATCTTTATATGGTAAATATGCCTCTTAATAATCAGTAATCAATAAGAATACTTTTACTACAGAATTGATTTTTTTTTAACCGAATTAAAAACTATATTTTAAACGTTTGGTCACACTTTATATTAGGTGGCCTTAACTACTATGTACATACATTTAAATTAAACATTTGATACAATGCACTTATTGTGTACATACATGTTTTTACATTGTACTTATATTGTAAAAAATACCTATATGTACTTACATCTGTAATTAATTTCTGTAATTACATTTATAATTACAGTCAACTCATCCCTTACACATTAACCCACCCTTAAACCTACCCAGACCACCAAACCTGTCCCTAACCTTAACCGTATCCCACCTCAATAGCAGCAAAAGTGTTTTGCAATACAATATGACCACAATAAGTACATTGTACTATTTTTTTATTTATTTAAGTACATAGTAGTTAAGGCCACCTAATATAAGTGTAACCAAACGTTTAGTTTACTGCTAAATTAGATGTTAAAAATATTCAAATAAATTATTACTGAACAATTTGTAGAAATAACATAACCAGAAAAATATTATTGCAAAATATAGTCTTTCAGGGTGATACAGGACCCTGTCAGGATTTATTTTGCTATAATTAATAGAGAGTGCTAGTGTTAGAGGGTCAAGATTTTTTATTTAAAATAAATAAATAAAAAATAAGTAGAAATAGATCAGATAGTGCTAGTATTAGAGGGTCAGATATTATTATTATTTTTTTTTTAAAGTAGATAGAAAAGAAATAGTATAGAGATTGCTAGTGTTAGAGGGTCAGTTGTTAAGAGGGTCAAGTTTTTTTTTAAATAAATGAAAGAAAACAAGTAGGTAGAATAGAAATAGAATAGAGAGTGCTACTGTTAGAGGGGTCAAGTGTATATATGTATGCATGATATACAGGTGCTGGTCATATAATTAGAATATCATCAAGAAGTTGATTTATTTCACTAATTCCATTCAAAAAGTGAAACTTGTATATTATATTCATTCATTACACACAGACTGATGTATTTCAAATGTTTATTTATTTTAAATAAACATTTGAAAATACCAAAATCAGTATCTCAGAAAATTAGAATATTACTTAAGACCAATACAAAGAAAGGATTTTTAGAAATCTTGTCCAACTGAAAAGTATGAGCATGTACAGCACTCAATACTTAGTTGGGGCTCCTTTTGCCTGAATTACTGCAGCAATGCGGCGTGGCATGGAGTCGATCAGTCTGTGGCACTGCTCAGGTGTTATGAGAGCCCAGGTTGCTCTGATAGTGGCCTTCAGCTCTTCTGCATTGTTGGGTCTGGCATATCGCATCTTCCTCTTCACAATACCCCATCAATTTTCTATGGGGTTAAGGTCAGGCGAGTTTGCTGGCCAATTAAGAACAGGGATACCATGGTCCTTAAACCAGATACTGGTTGCATTGGCACTGTGTGCAGGTGCCAAGTCCTGCTGGAAAATGAAATCTGCATCTCCATAAAGTTGCTGCATTGACTGTGGACTTCAGAAAACACAGTGAACCAACACCAGCAGATGACATGGCACCCCAAATCATCACTGACTGTGGAAACTTCACACTGGACTTCAAGCAACATGGATTCTGTGCCTCTCCACTCTTCCTCCAGACTCTGGGACCTTGATTTCCAAATGAAATGCAAAATTTACTTTCATCTGAAAAGAGGACTTTGGACCACTGAGCAACAGTCCAGTTCTTCTTCTCCACAGCCCAGGTAAGACGCTTCTGACGTTGTCTCTGGTTCAGAAGTGGATTGGTAGCCCTTTTCCTGAAGACGTCTGAGCGTGGTGACTCCAGCTTCAGTTCACTCCTTGTGAAGCTCTCACAAGTGTTTGAATCAGCTTTGCTTGACATTATTCTCAAGCTTGCAGTCATCCCTGTTGCTTGTGCACCTTTTCCTACCCAAATTCTTCCTTCCAGTCAACTTTGCATTTAATATGCTTTGATACAGCACTCTGTAAACAGCCACACCTTTCAGTAATGAGCCTCTGTGACTTACCCTCTTTGTGGAGGGCGTCAATGTTGGTCTTCTGGATCATTGCCAAGTCAGCAGTCTTCTCCATTAATGTGGTTTCAAAGAACAAGAGATACCCGGAATTTATACTGTAGGGATGGCCATTTATTGAAACTCAAATGTAAATATTCTAATTTTCTGAGATACTGAATTTGGGATTTTCCTTAGTTGTCAGTTATAATCATCAAAATTAAAAGAAATAAACATTTGAAATATATCAGTCTGTGTGTAACGAATGAATATAATATACAAGTTTCACTTTTTGAATGGAATTAGTGAAATAAATCAATTTTTTGATGATATTCTAATTATATGACCACCACCTGTATACAACATTATCATGGAAGACGGCATTATCGGACCATCAGACTGCTTCATGGCGAGACTAACCAATCAGAATCAAGTATTCCAGAGAGCTGTATAATAAACTAGATCATGCAATAGTACACACTTTGAACACATTTGAAAGGCTTATAACTTGTTTATTGCTTTTGAGTGTGGTACTGCATTAGCACTTTGTAGAAGAGGATGATAACAGGAGACACATGGACGAACACATTATTAGCAAACCAAGTACCATTTTTCGAAACTTAAAGACTGATAGTATTTTGTTCAGAGAATTTTTGTTAGTCCATGTAGGCTTTAAATAAAATAAAATAAAAAATCTGTATTAAAAAAGCAGCGTTGCATAGATCAGAGTAGACATTAATTATTTATATACTACATTGATGGCTGAAAGAAATTAACCTGTAGCATCCTATGAGATAATTGCTGCCATCCTGTATCAATACTCGTAATTAGTCATTCACAATTAAGAAGACTGTTGTACATAATATTTACAAATAAAAATCTGCACATACAAAAAAATTATGATGTCTACACAAAAATCTCAAAAGCATGCACAGTGTACTCAGATGGAGGCCCAAGTGATTAATTCAGAGAGAAATGGGAAAGAGAAAGAGAGACAGTGCAACCAACATTAAAAAGGAATATGTCTGTCATGTCAGTCCATGACACAACTTTGTTCCTAAAAGACTTTAAGGTTGAGGGTCAAAGGTGAATGCGTCCCTGGCTGCGTCTGGTGTGAGGGAGAATCTGTAAACCAATACAACACTAAAGTCACAATGCATTCAATGCAAAAGCACACAATGCATTCTCATTAAACTGCATTTGCAGCTAAACTTTATAGCAAAACGTTAAAGGTTCTGTTCAAGTATTGTGTAATAGTGCAAGAAACCAAACACTGGTGTAGCAAAGATTTGGAAAGTGGGGAAAATCTCATTAGAAGATAAGGAGCACAAGTATTTCAGAAAAGCATACCAAGATCCAAGCAAAAAAATTTGAATATTCATAAACTGTTTGGATAGTGCTAGGAAATGTGTTCAGTCAATGCTGAGATGCCTAGTTTGCACAGCTTTAACATGGCTGTTGCACCGGACACAGAAATGAAAAGTCGCCCTCTGCTGGTCTAAATGTAACACTATTAAGTTTTAATACAGATATATTCCCCTAGTGGTTCAAATGAGATGTTCTCTGCTATTATTGCACTCTGAAGGGTCAAAAATCCAACCTGAATCCTGCTCCCAGCTAGTTTAACATCTGTTTCCCAGGTTGGGTTATCATATATTTTTTAAGGCACTCAGAAACCCCAATGCCACCTCTAAAATCTGCAATAAATTTACTTATCTATAATCTAAGGAAGTTACTACTAGGAAGCAACAGTAACGAGTGTGTGTACATGTACAACAACACTAAGATAAAGATCAAACATCTGCTTTTTCAGAAAAAAAAAGACAATATGAGAAAACTGTTTTGATCAGATTTTCTCTAGTTTTTATGAATTATTACTAAACAAAATCAGATATACTTCTATTATTTTACTATTTACAAAATGAGTACTTAAAAAAATCAATACAATAATTTTGTTAACTGTAAAATTGCAATACTAATATTAACAGTTGTCTTAATGTCTTCATTTTTAAAGTTGTTAAAGTTAAAGTTTTAAAGTTAAAAAAAAAAATGCAGGAAGCCTTTAAAGCTTCTCTTTTGTTGACAACTAACGGATTATAATCTCTTCTCATTACAAACTTGGGAACATGATTTGCATGTTGCATTCCCAAATGCATGTAATAAGCAATCAGAGACACTGAAAACACCGGATCATGAGCTGCTCACGTGTAAAAAAGAATAGTGCCACGCTTCACTCTGAAACATGCAGCACATATATTTATTTAATTAATTCACAGCCTTTGCAGGTTAATAATCACACTAAGTCATACTGTGATTTTGGTTTTGTTTCCATTCATTGTGCAGCCCTACTAATGGGCAAAAAGTTCAGTGTGGCGTTTGTCAAAAAAAATTAATTATACAGGGAAAAAAAAAAAAAAAAAAAAAAAAGAGTTCACCTACCCTGGGAGTATCTGGACTGCTGAAAGGTGAGGGTTCAGCCGAGCAGTTCTCTTTACCAAACGAATCGTCCCTCTGTTTGTGTGCAAACTTCCTTTTCAGTGCTTCAGCGATAAGAGCTGCCGGATCAGATGAACATGCTACACCTTTACTTCTCCGTCTCCTTACTGGAGTTCCACCTGGAGATCTATAAATACAAATCCATACTCAGTACTGAACTTCAAACGCAGCTGTGCTTAAAGTTTGAGCATGTTAAATCCACACCTCTCCACAGAACGCAGTTTGACTTGATTCAGGTCTTTGAGCACCTCTAACATGGAGGGCATGGCAGGCGCTGTACACACAGATGGATCACACTGTGCAAGCTTTTCTCTTTTTGCTGCCTGCCTTTCTCGAATCACATCTAACATGGACACCTCCACGCAGCTGCCCGGAGCCGGAGGAGGAAGTGGTGGTGGAGGTGGAGGTGGCAGCGGAGGACAGACAGGAGTGGAGGTGAGGACAGGAACTGGAAGAGGAGTAGAGCATGGAGTGCCAGGGTCAGCTGGAAATACGGAAGGGCCTGAGAGACAGATGAGAAATAAATATAAAAAGATATCAGTGTGATGCATTAAAGGGGTCACATCATACTTTTTAATCATTTTATTTTGCCCCTGAGGTCCACTAATGTTAGTCAAGTTATTCTATTTTCTTGAAGTGGAAGGAAAAGCATTTTACCCATTCAATGACTTCACATTAATGTTATTATTCTAAAAAATACTTTTATTTTATTACAAGCTATCAGAGTGATGAATTGAAGGGGTTACATCAAACACTTAAATCATTTTGTTTTTCCTCTGTGCTTCTCTAATAAATTATTTGAGCCAAAAATATCATTTAGATTTAATGACCATTTTCTACCCTCTCTCTGACCCTTAAAATAATATTTTTTTCCTGTCCCTATAAGAAACACCCCATAAGAAATGGTGCTTTGCTACTGCCATGGGATACAAGATTTTTGTGGGTTTATATGCAGTGTTTAAATGTAGCTCCATTCTTCAATATAATCTCTTTTATGTAATGCCTCAATGACACCATCACAGATTCATAAAATCAAGATCAGTCTGAAATGATCAGGGTTTTGTTATAAACTTGTTATTACCATAAAATTGCAAGCGCTACACCAGACTTAAAGTCTCCAAGTATTTAAAGTAAAAAATTATTTTTAAAAATAATTAAATATTATTAATATAACAAAATCTGACTAAGTCTAAATGAAAAAATAAAAAGCACATTAAAACCAAAATATAAACTGAAATCACATTTCTTTTTTCCTGCTTAACTATTTTTATTGATAATAAACATTTTCATTAATTCACATACAGTTCTTGAAACTTCTGGAATCACAAAATAAATTGTGGAAATGCCTTTAGCCCATATGGGGAGCCTTCAAATATTGTGTTTGATAACTAGGGGCCTTTGAGTGAAAATGGTTGAGAGCCAGAAAATCACAAGGTCATCAGACTTTCTAACTTTTTGACTCCTTTAAGCAAACTACTATTTAAAAACTACAAAGTGATCTCTGTGAACCTGGGTTTGTGGCTAAAAATAATTGGCTGCCCCTACAGACAGCCTTTTCATTTTATGAGATCTTTGCTTTTGCAGAATTTCAATCAATCTGTCAGTTACAGAAATTCACAGCATATGTTACCTGCTGGAGCTGTGACTATCATAGCAATCTGTGCTCGTAGTCTCTGCAGTTCCTCTTCCAGAGCTGAGATCTTCTGCAGGGCCTCTGGCTGGGTGCCCTGTCCCAGCACCCTGCCTCCCCTCTGAGCCGGGACAGACACGGACAATGGACGTTCAGACACCAATGAGGGAATCTCAAAAGCTTTCCTCAACGGGGCGGCATTCCTGTTATAAACATGGTAAGATATGACACTGAACTTTCTCCATAAACCAAAACTTAGAAAAATATCATACATTCTCATACAGAAATCTCATAGTCAATAGTCAAATCTCATAGTTCTGTTCAGAAGTATACTAAGCATGTCAGTGAGCTATTAATAAACACCTATTAGTGAGCTATTAATAAACACCAGACAGTTGTGTTTATATGGCTTCTGATGTGTGGCTACCTGAATTTAGTGTAGCTGTCCCCTTCATCCTCCACCAGCCAAAGCACATCCGCTAATGTAGGAATGGCCGGCGTGTCCACCATCACATCAATATGGCCGTGTCTACTGAATGCCTGCAGAGGAATCTTAAAATGAAGAATAAGAACTCATTAGTGATGGTGCTCTCAAGTAATTCAAAGCCTTTTACATGTGAATAGACTTTAAAGTGCTTCCCAAAACTCTTATTAACAATTCATATCAAGTGAAGATAGTGAATGTCCTGTATACAAGCATCCATTATATGCTTGTGTTACTAATGAACCAACCATAAAAGAATTATACTTCAATTTTACATATTTTCCTCTGATGTGCAAAAATGGTTATTTGATTTTAATAACAGCAGCTTTGAGATTTAAGAAAAATAGAAAACTACTTATTAAAGGTTAAGTTAAAAGTGTACTTGCTATATGGACATATTTTTATTAGGTTTTTTTTATCTCGCACATAAAATAAAACAGCTTTTATTTTATTAGACTGATTCTTTATCTTATTGTTAAAATTGAGTGTTGTAATTTTTTTAGTAATTTAAATAATAAATAAGCTTAAATTTTCATTTTTTACAACTGTTTACAATTTTTTAAATTACTCTTTTTTTATATTTTTTTTAGAAAACTTACTAAACTAAAATAAAGGAAGAAGAAAGCAAGCACAAAACAAAATTACTAAAACCTATACTAAACTAAAAATACTTCATTAAAATAAATCAAAATATGAATAAATACTATGAGAATATACATAAAACTAAAAACTGTTGTGTATATCGTTTTAGTGACATTTCTCAAAAGTACTCAAAATTAGAAGAAGAAGAAATGACTGAGTACAAACAACAGAATACATGTTTACCTGAAACCGCAGTCGAGGCTGAGGAGAGAGGGGAAGGCTTGTCCCAATCATACGGACTATGCTTCGGTATTGTCCACAATATGTACTGTCCCATACTGGAACCAGCTGCAACAACACAGTGTTCACAAAGATATACAGTTAAAAAGTTGCACTTACATCCATACTGTACCCCAGCCTGTAAAACTATGTTTTCTGTTCTAATAATACATGCAAATATATATGCATACTAAATGAATTTTCGCTTTACCATGTCAGGTGGCACGCCAAAGTATTCCAGGACACATCTCAGCAGGTCAACGATGTCCTCCAGCAGAGACATTGACAGTATTCCTGTGCTTCCAAGCTGGATTTCTGCTGACAGATGAGCCAACAACACACTGCACCAAACTTCTCCACGTGACCTGAAGGATCAAATCAGCTGCATTCCATTCAATTCTGAAACAAATGCGCCGCTTAAATGTGCAACGCTACATTTTAAACACTGAGGAAAAACAATCAGCATCAATGCGAGAGAAGCGTAATTAACCACAGCAGTGATATAACTATCAGCATCAGCAAAGCCCATCTCCGGCATCAGCCAGTAACGTTACTGTTCATGAGAATATTTCAAACAGATGCGTTAATCTGCTCTTAATTTAAACACATATGCATTGTATTATTTAAAACATTAGCTTCTACAGATAACATCGATTTATTTCATGCGTATTTGTCACTTTACCTCTTCCTCGTATCACGCTTATCTTGCAGGTAAACTCAAATAAAGCTCTTTGCGTGAGAGCGTTTGTGATTGGTCCGGAGAGAAGGGCTGATGCCTGTAGCCAATCGGCTTGAAGGATTTAGAAACGTCGTCAGAGGCCTTCGACCAATCAATTTGTTTAAACAGAAGCAGTGGGAAGTTTTGTATTTTGAGTGTGCTGTGTGCGCTGTTATAAAGTAACGGTGGTGGTGAGTAGTACGTTGTAATTTTATAATTTAATTAGTATATTACACGAAGTAGGTTTTTTAAGAATGGTGTATAAGAAGTTGAAAATGAATAAAAATGGATTCGCTCAATTATAGGAATGTACATTTACATTAAACTCAAATCTGAGTTCCGGCGATGTAGCTTTCATGCTAACAGACTGCTTCTGTTTAAGGAACTGATTGTCTCAAGGTTGTTAGTGTCTTCAGCGTTTGTGCTGTAACTAATTGTTTTTCTGTTAACTAATTTAGTTTCACCGGTAATATTAGTGACGATTTACTTTTGAGAAGTATATGTATTTTTAATAATTGAAAATGCATGTCTTGATTTACTGTGGACATTTACGTGGCTGACGTAAAGGGTCACATGACCGGAGATGTTGCTTTGTTTGAAAGATGTTGTGTGTGTCAAAGTTCCATAAAATAAAGCATGTAAAACATGCCATAATACTTCTACAAATACTATATTATTTAAAGGACCTATTATTAATGTACTATTAAAATAGCTCTGTCTCATATACATAATGATCATAATAGTGTCCAGTGGAAAAAAGAAATTAATGATGTTAAGCTGAATTTCTCATCAAACCTCTACAATTAATCCAAAATGCTGTTGCAAGATTAATCTTTAATGAGCCGAAAAGAACGCACGTCACGCCTCTGTTCAAAAATTTGCACTGGCTACCAATAGCTGCTCACATAAAATTCAAGGCATTAATGTTTGCCTACAGAACCACCTCTGGCTCTGCACCCCTTTACCTAAATTCAGTATTTCAGACCTATGTGCCTCTAGAAGCTTGTGTTCTGCAAGTAAACAATGCATTATTGTGGCATCCCAAAGAGGCACAAAATCACTTTCACAGACTTTTTCATTAACTGTTCCCTCCTGGTGGAATGACCTGCCCAACTCAATCCGAGCAGCTGAATCCTTACCCATCTTCAAGAAACGGCTAAAAACACATCTCTTCCATCTTTATTTAACCCTCTAACTCTAGCACTCTCTATTCTAATTCTTTTTTTTATCTATCTGTTGTCTTTTTATTTAAAAAAAAAAAAAAAACACACACTTGACCCTCTATCAATTGCATATTTATTCTCTAACTGCTAGTTTTTCTTGGGAAAAACTAACACTAGCTTTCCTTTTTCTATTCTATCTATTCGTTCTCTTAAAAAACAAAAAACAAAAACCTTGCTACGTGTACTGCGTTAGGCTAACCGAGGCTTGTCATAGCACTCGCATGTTGTTGCTCTTTTGACGGTTTTGATTGCTTCTATTGTTCTCATTTGTAAGTCGCTTTGGATAAAAGCGTCTGCTGAATGACTAAATGGAAATGTGTAATCAGATATGATTCAACTAATTAGTTTTCATATCCTTTTTTGTTTCAGATATCCACAAAAATGATGGACGCATTATCAGTAGTCACACAGTTGCGGGACCTGGCATCTGAACCACAAAATCGGGAGGCGATTGTTCAGGACCAGGGTTGCCTTCCAGGACTAGTGCTGTTCCTCGACCACAAAGACCCTAAAGTGCTCTTTGCTACTCTCCAGGTATGCCCAGACCTGATTTGTCAATGCAAAAAATTCTTGTTAAACTGACAAAGAGCCAGTTATGATAATAAATTGTTTAATGCCTTGTATGTTTCTTATACTAACCTCTTAAGGCTTGTATCTCCTCAGACTTTGCGGTACCTGGCTGAATCACCCCGCAACATCAACGCCATGAAAAATGAGCTCGGCATGATGGTGAGCCTGGAGACACTGATGGAGAGGTGATTTTATTTATCGGAAGAGGAATTGATTTATTTTACTTTTAAAGTCAACTAAAAATATTAAGATATTTTCAGTTTGTTTTAGTCATGTTTTTTTTAAAACCGTGTCTATAGTCAAAATCGTCCATATCTATTTTACCAGTTAGTGTCATTGAGATACTATTATAGTTTTTATTAATATTTTGATCTTTCTTATATTTTCATTTTAATTTTTGTTTTAGTAATTTTGTTGTGTTTTGTCGTTGATTACTTTAGTTTTGATTTAATGTCTGTATAGGTTTTTAACTAAATCTGATATAAAAATGAATTATTTTAGAAGAAATGCTAATTTCTATTAAGAGAAATGCTGCTAGCTGAAATAAAAATAAAAAAAAATACATTTTTAAAGCAGGGTTATTACAGTTAGCTAAAACATGTTCTTAGTCTTCCCTTGCCCAATCCATCAATCCATATTATTCCAAAGAGGGGGAAAAATCTTGATTTCATGATATCTTTTATGTCTCTTTCCCCCTTTTCTACTGTTTGAAGGACTGGTACGACGACTGATATTACAGACCTTGCAAAAGAGGTGTATAGTGTGTTGAGTTCTCAAACACCGAGACCAGCTTGTCAGACTCCAGAGCAACAGAAGAAGAGGAACAAACCCCAGTTCTTCATCAACAGCTCCAACAAGAAAGCAAAATCAGTTACCCTCCATATACAAGGCTTGGATGGGGCAGTATGTACCATAACAAAGCTTTCACACATGATCTTACCAGAGCTGTAAACCGTTTCTCTCATATTTATGCAGATTACAGCGTAAAATCAGATGTGGCATTGTGTTGACAGGATCAGAGAGGTGTGTGTGAGGAGGCCCTTTTGAGAGTCAAAGGCGTAATCAGCTTCACCTTCCAGATGGCTCTAAAGAGATGTACTGTACGCATCCGTGCCGACCTGCCCACTGAGGTACACAGTATTCCTCTTTCTGTAAGGGGAGAGGCAACTAATAAAAGCAGGTTTGTTTTCATGATATCAAATATCTTTTGTTTAGAGTCTGGCCACTGCCATTGCTGCCACAAAAGTGCTTTCAGCTAAGCAGGTAGTGAAAAATGAAAATGGAGAAGAGGTGGGTGTTTCTGTTGCTTTTAAGTACATATTTAAATATGTTTTACAGGGAGAGTGGTATATGCCGTTTCAATAGTTTTATGACTCCATAGACTTGCTGTTATTTATTTACATGGCTGTGCTATGGTTGCAGGTTCTCATTCCACTCAGCACCTCTGGCTCAAAGGTAGAAGAGAACTCCCACCTGCCTGATTACCTGCCCGAGGATGAGAGTCCGGAGAAAGAGCTAGACCGTGCAGTGTCCCGTACTGGTGCTAAACAAGACACTGGTGGCAGCTGGCTGAACACAGCAGCCAGTTTCCTCACTAAAACCTTCTACTGGTAAAGCTTGAGTTTCACAGACTTTTCCTGATCAGCCTAGAAGAGCAAGTTGCACCACTATTGGAGCTTAAAGGACTAATGGAAGGTCGGGGAACTGACATATGTGCTTTATCAAGCTACTAAAGGTGTTGTTCAATTTATGAGCAAATGTGTGAGCTCTCCGCCTCATCACAACTCTGTATTGATATATAGATGTTGATTTCATTTTGTACATTTATATACGTTTATGAAAACATGTCTTTCCTCCCTCTCAGGATCCAAAACTTCCTGTTTCTGCTGTCAAGTTTGTCTGTTGTATCGTCTTTCTTCCTGATTTCTTGTAAATATTTCCATTTTGGTGTGTTATAAGAGGAAATATGTATCTTGAGTCTCATCTAACAATGGAAACAACTGAAAGACGGATTAAATGTTTAATGCTGTTTTGTGTAAAATAAAGGTTTGGAAAGAAGTCGGTAATGATTTTTGTGATGACATTATATAAATTTAAGTGTTCAAAATATGCTTTCATGTTGAAAACGGTGAGTGAATACAGATGCCCACACAAAATAACTATTTTAATTGATTTTAAAAGTTTTACAGTACTTTAAACAAATTCTCTAAATAAATAAATGACATGTATACATGCGTATAAAAATCAGCGTGTAACTTAAGGTTTTACATTATAAATGTTTTACCATACATTAAAAAATAAATAATGACATTAATTTAAACATGCATACATAAACGAAAAACATTATAACCAATTAAAGGTATACAAACCACCTTCCTGATTGCTTTAGAGCTACATCTTGTAATGACACGTTTTGCATAGTGCAGTGGAAATAGTGTGTTAATGACCTTTACAGTTGAGAGGCTCTGAGCCTTTTCTTACATGTTAAAAAACAAACATGCACACCTTGGCCCATCTTTTGAAGAAGAAAAAAAAAACAGCAGTGCATCAGTCAACTTGTAACATACTTGTAACTGTACATGGTACATATTAGTATCAAATGGAAAGCATGGCTTTGTATAACCAACACTACTGCAGTGCAATTGAATTCTCTGCTCAGTAATTCATACTAGAATATAACAGTGTAAGATAAGAAAAATATAAATAAAGCATTTAAAAATGAAACCTCTGAAAGCATCATATAAATTGCCAACAAGAAGAAGTGCAGTCATCAGTGGTGAGGTATGGCAGCATTCTGCTACACTTTCATCAAATGTTGATGTGTGCTGTGGTACAAACAGGGCTGATTTTAATACAAGCTGGAAAGACAAAAGAAAAGGTTTATCACATACATTATTACATAAAGCTCAACACATGCAAATATACAATTTGAGTGTTTTGTAAGACACACTGTTGCTATTACGCTGTTTCAGGACAATTATCACTACAGTAGCTACTTACATAAGTTTCTCAAGTTTACAGTCTGGATCATCTAGCAAGACAGATAATGGCCTCACGGCTGAATCTGTAAGATTGTTTTCACTCAGGTCCAGCTCTCTTAAAAGTGAGTGCTTAGATCTCAGTGCAGAGGATAAAATTGTGCAACCGTCCCCTGTGATCCCACAGTTAGACAGCCTACACAGAAAAAAACATTAGTGACATATAAACAAAACTTCTCTGAAAGCAACTTTGAAAGTTGTAGATTACCCTAAAGTGTCCAGCTGACAATGTGGATTTTCCAATCCAGCACAGAGGATTTTAATTCCCAGATCTTGCAGATTATTTACTCCTAAATCCAGTTCTCTAAGGCTTGAGGATTTTTCTTCAAGAGTTGCAGCCAGTGAATCACAGCAGGCCATGGTTAAACCACACTGACTCAAACTAGGGAAAACAATGATAAAGTGGCATTTTACTTAACATTTTTATAAGTTTACAAGAAGTATCTTTTGCTGGCTGCATTTATTTGATCAAAAGTATGGTATAATTATTAATACAGTAAAAAAAAAACAGTTTAAAATTACAGTTTTCTATTTTAATATATTTTGCGATGTCAAGGCTGAATTTTCAGTAGCCATTACTCCAGTCTTCAGTGTCACATGATCCTTTAAAAATCATAATAATATGCTAATATTTGCTGCTCAAGAAACATTTCTTCTTATCAATGTTGAAAAGACTTTGCTGCATTTTTTTTTTCAGGATTCTTTGCTAGATAGAAAGTTCAAAAGAACAGCATTTATTTGAAATAAACTAAATAAAAAATAAATAAATAAACATCTGTACTGCCACTTTTGATCAATTTAATGCATCCTAATTTGTTAAAATCTTTAACAATTATTTATACTTAACATAGGTAATCTGATACATTAGAATGTTAGAATGTTCATTAAAATATATGTACAGAACCTACTCTAATTTCATAATGTTGCTGCTGTGATTCCTCAGGACAGGAGAAAGGAGCCTCATCCCTGCATCTGTGAGCTCATTACTGCTCAGGTCCAGCTCTCTCAGATACGATGGGTTTGAGTTTAGAGCAGCAGCGAGGACAGCACAACCGTCCTTTGTGACCCCGCTGTCTCCTAAACTGTTATGAAAGACGTGTGTTCATAAAATGCCCTTGTTGTTACAACATTTAAAACTAGATTCATAATTTGCTTAATAGAATATATCACCATTCAGCATCCAAATAAAAGAAAAACCACCTGACAACAATATCACATTTTCACTGTTGATTGTAATTTAAACCTTAATCTTAAATTGAATACAAAGTATGAGATTTACAAAAATAGTTAGTACCTAAGAATGAAATTACCTGCATAGCACTATAATGAAAGTCTCAAAGCTTCAGTTCTACTGCTCACCATAAAGTCTCCAGCCTACAGTTGGAAATCTTCACCACTTCAGCAAGTCTTGATACACCGAAATCCTTTATGTGGTTCTGTCTCAGGTCCAGCTCACTCAGATGAGCTGGGTTAGAAACAAGAGCCGAGGCCAAATCATCAACACCCACCTCTGTGATCTCACACAATGCCAACCTGAAAAGACAGGATATGCTTCAAGAGTTTGCTGAGGGTAGGATCTAAATATACTGCAGATTTAAAACCCTTACCTCAAAATCTCTATTTTACAGTGAGGGCTTCCAAGTCCACTTGAGAGCATTTTCACTGCTTCATCACAGATTGCGTTGCCACTCAGATCTAAAGCTTTCAGAGTAGAGAAGCTGGACCTCAGAGCCGAAGCCAAAGACTGACAGGATTTCACAGTGAGCAAACCGTAACTTAGCCTATGGGTTGAAAAATGAACATTTAGGACACTGGCAAAAAATGATAGTTATGTCTTTGAATTAAGTCTCTTATGCTCACAAAGATTCATTTGACCTAAAATACAAGAAAAACAGTAATATTTTGAAACCTAATTACAATTTGTGTAATTAATTTATGTGACAGCAAATTTTCAGCAGCCATTACTCCAGACTTCAGTGCTACATGATTCTTCAGAAATCAGTCTAACATAGTGACATTTAATGAAGTAAAAAAAAAGAGAAAAAATACCAAAGTGTTTCAAGCTGTGAGAGTGGATGCTGTATTACAGCTGAAAGCTTCTCCACTCCATCATCTCCTGGGTTATTCCAGTGCAGGTCGAGCTCTCTTAAGTGTGACGGGTTGGACAGCAGAGCTGAGGCTATTGCAATGCTGCCTTGAGTTGTAACTCTGCAGTCCTTAAGTCTATGAATAATGCAATGACAAGTGATCATGAGGACCAAACAAATTCCACATTTGGGTATTGATATCTTCTGATGAACTAAAGTTTTTTGAAGAGGTTTAATTCAATTGCTACTGACCTCAGAATCTCAAGTTTACAGTGCTGATGCTTCACGTAATTGGCCAAGATCTTAATTCCAGCTTCTCTCAGACTGTTTTCACTCAGGTCCAGCACCCTAAGGTTCGGAAGGTTTGGAAGCAGTCCTGTTTCCAGAACAGAGCAGCCGTGCGGGGTGATTCTGCAGTATGAGAGCCTGAGGAAACAGTAACACATCACATGATGTGTTATAGCACTAAATATTAATTTACAACTACAATATGGAATCATTTTGTTGAGGAAATTAAAAAATGCTAAAACTTTTTTTTAACGATTTATGCTTTATTGGGTTTTTCTTATTTAGTATTATAAAAAAAATATCAATAAAAGATAGCACAATAGGCAAAAATATTTTAGATAAATGTCTTCATTTTAGTACCCTGGATAGGGTTAGTTTTAGCATCTTGTTTCCCTCCAAATATTTGATAAAAGCATTAAATTGATCAAAAGTGACAGTAAAGACATTTAAAAATGTTTTAATAAGATTTCTATTTCAAATGAATGAACAGACAAGACAGTGACTAAGAACTTTACCTCAGTTCCTCTAAATTACACTGTGTGTTTTCCAGTCCGGCTGTCAGAAGCTCCAGTCCTTTGTCTCCAATGGAGTTATTGCACAGATCTAGCACTCGTACATTAGAAGAGCTGGAGCCAACAGTGGAGGCAAGAGCTCTACAGCATCTCATAGTAAGTCCACAATTATCCAGTCTGGAATACAATGTAGACGTAATAAATAAGAACCAAACACACACATGTGGCCTATGACCACATATGACCAACCACTTTTGAAACATAAAAAACATCAAAACAAAAACTCACAGTACAGTTTCTGAAGCTTTGACCACTGGCAACAATCTGGTGAGGCCTTCATCCGATTTGATATACTTCTTCAGGTCAAACACATTCAGCTTCTCCTCTGATGTCAGTAACACAAAAACCAAAGCAGACCACTGTGCAGGGGAAAGTTTAGAAAAATACCCCGAGTTTAAGAACCGCTGGACCTCCTTAACCAAAGAGAGATCATTGAGTTCATTGAGACAGTAGAAGAGATTTATGGACTTTTCTGGTACGGACGTCTCCTCTATCATTTTCTTGATATATTCAACGGTTTCCACAATGCTCTGACAGGCTCTGCTACCAGACTGAGAAAGCAAGCCTTGTAAAAGCCTCTGATTGGACTCCAAGGAAAGCCCCAGAAGGAAGCGGAGAAAAAGGTCCAGGTGCCCATTCTCGCTCTGTAAGGCCTCATCAATGGCACTCTTATGCAATTCAAACAAGGTGGTCTCGGTAAGCTCTTGATGCTCTTCATGATCAAGAACATTTCTGTGGTGGACCTTAAACATGTAATACACATACATAGCTGCCAAAAACTCCTGAATGCTCAGATGGACGAAGCAGTAGACTTTGTTCTCGGTTAATGCAGACTCCTCTCTGAAGATCTGTGAGCAAACTCCTGAGTACACCACGGCCTCCTTCACGTCAATCCCACAGGCCATCAGGTCTTCCTCATAGAATATCAGATTGCCATTTTTTAGTTGTTGGAAGGCTAGCTGACCTAGCTTTAAAATCATATCTTCATCCTCCGGGCCAGGGTTGTGCTCTTTGGTGTATCTTATATTTTTTGCATGGGTTTGGATGAGAAGGAAGTGTGTGTACATTTGAGTAAGAGTCTTGGGGATTTCTTCATCTTCTGCTGTGTTGAACATTCTCTCCAGCACCGTAACAGAGAGCCAACAGAAGACTGGTATATGACACATGATGTACAGACTTCTTGACGACTTTAAATGCGTGATGATACGACCAGAGAGGTGTTGATCATTGATTCTCTTGTTGAGGTATTCCTCCTTTTGTGGGTCATTAAACCCTCGAACTTCAGTCAACAGGTTGATATACTCAAGAGGGATCTGACTGACTGCTGCTGGTCGAGATGTTATCCAAATGAGGGCGTCAGGAAGCAGAACGTTACTGATGAGATTGGTTAGCAAAATGTCAATAGAAGCTGGCAAACCTGGGTTACTCAACTTTCCGTTATTCTGAAAATCCAAAGGAAAGCGGCATTCATCCAGACCGTCAAAGATAAAGAGAACCTTTTGGTTTTCGTGATTATCTCCCGAGCCTGTTTCCATTTTGAAGTGTTGGAGAAGCTCAGTCAAGCTGAACTGTTTTCCTTTCATCAGGTTCAGCTCTCGGAATGGAAGTGGATACACAAACTTTATATCCTGATTAGCGCTGCCCTCAGCCCAATCCAGTATGAATTTCTGCACAGAAACTGTTTTCCCAATGCCTGCAACACCCTTAGTCAGCACACACTTGATGGGTCTGTTTTCTTCAGACGAGTGTTTAAAAATGTCATTGCATTTGACTGGAATATCCACTGTGGTTTTTCTCCGCAACGCCATCTCAATCTGCCTCACCTCATGTTCTTTGTTGACATTCTCACTTTCCCCTTCAGTGATGTACAGCTCTGTGAAGATGTCGTTCAGGAACGTGGGATGCGATTGTTTGGACATGTCATTGTGAATGCACTGAAATTTGGCTTTCAGTCTTGATTTATAGTCTTGTTGGCACTTCATGGCTGAATTGGAATGGACTGTTAATTCAGGAATATTGTTCTTGCGAGACCTGTGAAAATACATCGACAATGAAAGTCTATGACTGGACTCTGATGCAGAATACACTGCTGTCCAAAAATTTAGGGTCAGATAAATTACTAACTTTATTCTGAAAGGATGCTTTAAATGTAAAAACTGACACTGAAGACTGGAGCAATGGATACTTAAAATTAAGCTTTGCCATCACAGGAATAGGAAGTGTAAATTACACGACATAAAGGGACACAGTTTGTATAAATATCTTACTGTTGCTCAGTGGCAAAGTCTTCAGAATTGAAAGAAATTGGTTCAGTCATTGATGCCTGGCTTTTGTTTGACACATCATTCAGCTTTCTCTGCTTACCAAACCTTCAGAAAAAAATATAGGTAGGCTATATTTATGCATTGCATGCAGCATATGAACATGAAAAGTCCTTTTAAATTATGTTTTACTTTCAAATTTTCAATATGACTAAGCAGATGTTACATGCCTTTGTACTGAAAAAAGAAGTTCTCTTTTCAAATCAATTGGATCCAGCATAGAATTAGCACTTTTTAAAGATTTTGTGAGACTGTCCTTGAATGAGAAACAAAAAATGTTTAGAAATACATTTGCTCACTCAATTATCTCATATAAATAATGGAAAAGACATATTACCACATTTTTCTCACCATGGAGTGCTTAAATCTCGCAGATTCATTAAAATGCAGTTGACCTATCCACAATTTATTTTCAGTTAAACTTAATGTCCAAGGTTTCAACAGCTATTTTTTTTTCTTTTCTAGGAAAATGGACCAAAAATGAAAACAAGATAATTCAGAGAATGTTATAAAATAAATGATACAAGACAGGAAAACCTAGGAACTATAAATACACAAGAACCGATGATTAAACAAGACACAGTGAAGGAGTGATTACTGAACAAACACATGACATGGACTAGAAAGGTGAAATTTCAAAATGTGAACAAAAGAGACAAGGAAAAGATAAGAAAAAACACAGAATGTTACAGGTGCAATATGTAATACTTATTAATAATCCACTTGAACTTTCAGTAAGAGATTCTTATCAAATCTAAGTAAGTATGCAAGTATGTTCAAAAGAATGTATGACCTAAAGTATACTGGCGTGTGGAGGACTTTCTCTTAATCTATAAATGGTGTGTAATTTCATCATCGATGTTGCAATTTACAAAACACAGCAAAAGAATGAGGAACCACTAAGTTAAGTTGGAGAAGTTAACAAGTTTCATACATTCATGTGGGTTTTTGCTTGAAACACTTTTCTGTGGTTAAATTGTGTACACCATTTTATGAGTGACCACATGTCACTAAACGTTACTGAAATTGTGGCTGAGACTGTGATAAGTGCTGTGATTGTTAGATGATTCTTCTTCAGCATATTTAATATATATATATATATATATATATATATATATATATATATATATATATATATATATATATATATATGCATATAAACATGACTGTATATCCATGTACACCTAATGCCATGTGATTTTGAGAACATCACATGCCAAAAAATCATCACCAGTACTTGCATCATACATCTATCTTGAACTACTCATTGAATAACAGTAACAAAACAGCTTGTCAAATCATGAACTACACTTTGGATTGATGTGTTTTGTATGTGAGTTTTGCTTTGAAATATGCCATTAAGCTAAAAATGATGACAACAGTAAACACATAGTTTGTAACTAACACACCCAGTTAAAGAATTTGACATTTTTATTGCCACCTTCGTTGTCATTGTCAGTCTAAAGTGGGTGTATCCAATTAAAGAACGTTTGCCTTCTAATATCAAGCCTAATATATTTAATCTATTAGTCTATTTCATTCACTTTTGTACCACAGTGATGCTGATGATATGGACTGAGTAAAATACAGATTATGCTAATTATGCTACCAGAGACTAATGAGAGCGTTTAAAACGGAACATCCAGTAGATTAGAAACACTACTAAAAATCGAAAATGAAAATAATAAAGTATTAGTAATTAAAAAGCATTCAGTTAACACTAGTCAACGTAATGACCATCATCGACTGTAAAATTGAAATCTACATTCTAAACGTTAAAGTTCAATTCACCTATCCATATAATGATTTTAGGTCAAGTCCAAAACTTTTTATCCTAGTTATTTAAGAAACTAAATGTGTACTTACGAACAAGCCTAGTATAATGTCCAAATGTCTCGCTCACACTACTTTCGCTTCAGTGATTTCTCTGCTGTCAGTCAATGATCACGTGGTCACAAAGGGGCGGGTCAGCGCTGGGTCACCACATGTTGGTCTGTTTTTTCAAGATGTTTCCAACAAAACGTTTACAAAAACAGACGCATGCGGCATTTCAGTCATAATTTAATGTTTAAAACTTTGCTGTGACGTTTTATGTTATTTGTAGGAAAATAACATTTTGCTTGTGTTAATGATTTCAAAAAATAGGCTATAATAACACAATAAATTATTTTTAAAAAGTACACATTCAACAAATATGGTACTTTAGTGCACTCTGACCTTTAAGAAAATACTGTTTCTACTAATAAATTATTTTATTCTATTATTATTTTAAGAAAGGGAAGTGGGCTATATGGGCTCACCGAACCGAGTGGCTAATTTTGCAGTCCATATGCTAAATTTACGATCATTTATTTATTTATTATTTAGCCTATTTATTGTTTGTTTGTTTTTAATATTTTTTAAATAGCTTCATTTTGACATGAATTGCAAAGTCAAACAAACCAGGGTTTTAAACTGTTTTTAGACCAAAATATAAGCTCATTTAAAATTTAGTATGACCCTCTGAAGTTAAAGGTCTACAATTTCTAAATCATTTCCTTCCCTGACCACTTTTTTTTTTTTTTTTTTTAAGAATTTCAGTCCCTATTTTGTAGAAAGTGCCAGCATGCTCTAATCTAAATCAATCGATTGATTTAATCAATGATTTCCACCCCACACACACACACACACACACACACACACCAGGCTATGTTAGGTTAACTTTAACAGTGCTCTGTAGCAGGCCTATGAATTAGTTCAATAGTGAGTTCAACAGAATGAAAATTAAATTAGATTAGAATATACTTCACTGAGCCCGGACTGTCAACGAGAGTTTGCACTGCAGTCTCTCAGACGCCCACCTGCTGTGAACCTGGCGATGCAGGAGACCAATCAGAGCTGGAGTCCAGCCAAACACAAACACTGCGAAGCTGGTCCAAGAGGATGTGCGTATGCAGTCCTGAGAGCTGGATCAGACGAGCAACACGCTCCTGGTGAAGACCATGAAGCCCAAGTCTCTCTGTGTCCCGCGGCTTGGCCTCTTTGAGGCCGGCAGATACCGGCGGCAGGTCGATCCCGGCGCACCGGAGCAGATGCTCGATCCGCCGGCGGAGAAGAGGCCCAGAGAGCTGCGCTTCACTTTACTGCCAGAGAGATCTCCATACCAGCCTTTAGTGGAAGACGACAGCCAACACAAACTAAAGGAGGAAAAGAAAGCTAAAAAGAAAGAAAAGTATAAAAAATACAGAAAGGTAAGATGAATAGTATACCTTGTGGACTAAATATTTCATGAATGCTGTTTTTTTTATCTTTATGTAACTGATTTTTATGTAGGCTACACTAACCTTTCAAAAGGCTTGGTAAGATTTTTAAAATGTTTTTAAAACAAGTCTATTATGCTCACCAAGGCTGCATTTATTTGATAAAAACACAGTAAAACCAATAATATTTTGAAGTATTATTATAACTTGAAATTGATGTTTTCTATTTGAATATAATTAAAATGTAACTTTAATGAGTGCCTGATGAATAAAATTATTAATTTCTTCCAAATAAATATCTGACCCTGAATTGCCCCAAAATATTAAAATTGCCTAGAGGCCTATGTTAAACTAACTTTTATTCATGTAGACTAACTAGTATGTATTTTTATGTTATTATTGCTACTATAGCTAAATAAAATACAAATATTTTATCTACCAGTGATATATATATATATATATATTTTTTTTTTCCCTGTTCATTACTAGTAGGCTTACTTATTATTGGCTAGTATAGTTTACATTCCGACAGTGACTATTGTAACTATTGGTAAATTTGTAATTTTTGTGGTTTGTAAGTCTTGTGGCTCAGATATAAACTATTCGGTTCTGATTAATTTTATTTGCAGGTGTTGTTGATTTTCTGCCGCACAAATTTGAGGATATAGAATAATTCTTCAGATTTGTCAAAATGGTGTTTCCCTGATATAAAATCTTACAAACATTACCATTGAGTTTCAGAATAGTAGTGTCCTGTTTATGAGTGAAAGGGTGACATTAAACAACAGAAATCTGTCATGTGTTTGTAATGAATTACGTCTGTAATGAAAAGATGCTTTCAAAAACAAAATGTTTTTGCAATAACCAGGAAATTTTGATTATGAAATCATACACGGTTCCCATTTCAGTTGATGCTTTGAATATAACAACCATATAAATTATTATTTTCTGAGCAAGCACATGACTTTTTCAGTGAATTTGCTGACTGGGTCAAAGATCAACGAGTAACCTGTCTGGCGTCAGACTGTTTCCTTATCAGACTTAGCCGATTAAAACTGTTGAGACTGTGAGTAAATGGAGTATCTTTAGTAAACGTATCTCACTGTAATCCAATTCATATCTATGGCATCACTGTTTTTTCCAAAGCATTCACAAGTAACTTGATCAAGTTTTTCAATAATGCTAAGTAAAATACAGGGCTCAACAATAAGGATTTTATGTTGCTGGCCCACTTTGGCCACAATAGTACAGATTTTCTTGTTTTTTTTATGCAAATTTATGTTTGAGACTCAAAACATTTTAAATCATCACAGAAAACCAGCTTTTTATGTTTGCAAAGCATAAAACACATGTATTGAATGTAGATTATATACATTCAGTGAATTTTGTTCATGTGTTTTTGGTCATATGGAGACCTTTTCTAGTTGACCTGAAATATAACTAGGCCTACATAGTCAGAGATTTATTTCTATTATTTTGGGAGGGAGGGGGCCATTCAGATCACATGCAGTGTTCCATTGTCAAGCAGCAGAAACTTCCTCTCACAGGATAAGCATTGCATCCTGTTTCTGACCTGTTGTCACACAGAGAGACAGTCACTAACGTAAAGCCAATAAACTGTTTACAGTGTAAAATGATAAAGCCTAGTGTTTAATCCAGCTAAATTGTCTACTTGGAAATCCTTTAGGTATTTAAACCACTCAAAGTCTTAATTCTGTAACATTGCTGCTGGCACAGGCTAAACCTCCTGGATGTGAATGAAGCTGCATTGCCTCAGTCTAAAAATAGTTTTTTTTTTTTTTTTTTTTTTCAAAGGAACTGTATTGCATTTCAATCCAATTGTTTGTCCCCTGTTTGATTTTGATTTGTTGCTCAGATATACCAAATGCCTAAACACTTTTTAAGTTATTTATTTAAAACCAAAACATAACTGTAAATAATAAAGAATTAAACAATGAAATAAAGTATTAAACAACCTGAATTAAAATTGGAAATTAAAAACAAGCAGCAAACAAACAGGGGACAAGACATTTTTTCCTACCCCAAACCCCCAGAACACAACCCAACAGTGCTATCCAATAGTAAGAGTTGAGAGTATAGTAATACAAATAAGTAAAAGGGGACCAGATCTTTTCATGTAACAAGCATTTTGTCATGCAATACTTTCTCTATTAATTCCATTTAATTTGATTATTTAATTTATTATTAATATACAATTTTGGACGTCATGTAAAATGCATTTCTGTAATAAAAGAAAAGCAAAGCTACTAATAGTTCACCCAAAAATTAAAATTTGCTCAAATTTACTCAGCCTAAGACCATTTAAGATGTAGAAGAGTTTGTTTCTTCTTTGGAACAGATTTGAATAAATTTAGCATTAGCATGGATCCTTTGCAGTGAATGGGTGCCGTCAGAATGAGAGTCCAAACAGCTGTTGAAAACATTACGATAATCCACATGACTCCAGGCCGCTATCCAAAATATTGCTTTCTCCAGTGAAAAAAAAAATCATCTCATCTGAATCAGGAGAGAATTATGCACAAATCAAGGACAAGAAAAAATGGTCCAAAACTGCTCTAAACAAATATGTGTGTGGATTTTGATGTGAGAGGACAACAGGGGATGGACTTTTTCACTGAATGAAGTGAAACATTTTAGGAACGTTTTGGCCAGAAGTGACAGTTAAAATGTCTTGCTAGATTTGTTTCTTACAGATGCTCATTCTGACGGCACCCATTCACTGCAGAGGATCCATTGGTGAGCAAGTGATGTAATGCTAAGTTTCTCCTAATCTGTTCCGATGAAGAAACAATTACCAGCTACATTTTGGATGGCCTGAGGGTTTTCAGCAAATTTCAACAAATCCTTTAGGGCAATACATTTGTTATATATTCAGTATGTGTTTAATTTTTAGCATTCTGTTTGTTTTACAGAACGTAGGAAAGGCTCTTCGCTACAGTTGGAAATGTCTGATGTTGGGTCTGCAGAACTTCACTGTGGGATACTCCACCCCTCTTTCCGCTGCTGCTTCAGTTGTCCCAGATTACCATCCGGGAGGAGCCTGGGGTTGAGACAGTCTGTGACCAGCATTTGTACTTCATTTGTATCTTTATGGACCATTTAATGCCGCATGTCCAGATACTAATTAAAAAATGGACAATACATCTGCCGTGGGCAGCTTTACCTGTCATGCTGTAAATTGTTCAATTGTTGTAAATATCTTCTCTTTGAATTTGTGTTAAAGTGGAGTCTTGCATTATCTTGCATTATTGATTTACAGCTATAAGAAAGACATGTATCTCTTTTTACTTTCAGATATATCTGTATATACAGTATTTTGCTTTGATTGAAAAAATTCATATGAATTTCTGTACTGAAATGAAATATTTTTGTATTATAGAACTAGGCTACTGATGATACTGTAATTATTTTATGCATAGCCTGCAATTTTTCACTCTTCACTCTCAGAAACGAAGGTACAAAAGCTGTCACTGGGGCGGTACCTTTTCAAAAAGTACACTTTTGTACCTATTAGGTTCTGAAATGTACACTTTAAGTACTAATATGTACCTTTAAGGTACCAAAATGGACCCTTTAGGTACAAACATGTACCTTTTGAAAAGGTACCGCCCCAGTGACAGCTTTTGTACCTTTATTTCTGAGAGTGTTCAGCAACTTGCAAGTGATATGGTCACATGAATTCATGCTGCGTAGATGTAATGTTGACAAAGGTGAAAGTGTTGTAGACCCTTAAATGGAAGAGATGGGTATGTTTATGCTCTGTAAAGTGAATTGAATGCTCTCTGAAATGTTTTATTTGATTTAATCCATTTCATGGACAAAAGATAGGATTTGCTTGATATAAGTAAGCTGAAGGCTCTTAGAGAGGGAAGTAAGTGTTTTCAAATGGTAATTGGGGCAAGAGCCTTAAAGACAAAGGATGGGATTATGAGAAACCATAACAGGAAAAGACAGTCTGGCACAGGGCGGAGAAACGGCTGTGTCATGACTTGTTTAATAGGGTTAGTGAAGCTGAGTGTCTGCTTGTAACACCTGTTTAAAATGAATCACAAGTAACGTGATGAAAAAATTTAATAAATGAAAAATCTGAGTGGGACTGTTTTTTTGTTTTCTTTCTTTTTTATTATTAAAGCAAGAAATTGTATTTGCAAAGTGCTATTTTTTATGCATATTTACCAAATGTAAATGATTAAGAACTGTATGTTATATGTTTTATAGATTTCCTTATAGATTATAAGTGTAAAATATCACATCAAAGACATTTTAACATATATCCCAATTTGAATAGAAACAGTGGTTTAACAAATGAGAACAAATCCAGTGTTTTATAAGATCCTTTTTGACTTTGCTGTAGATACAAACAGCAGTTGCAGCAGACAGATGCGCTGTTTCCTCCCGTGCAGCAGGTGACGCTGTTCAGCACGCAAGTCTCGTCGGTAACGTCACTCCGACCATCGAAGAAACGCGAGAAGACATCATGGCGGGATTAATGAAATCCGAAAGTGGCTTTGGAATCGAAACCGTCAGATTGAAAGTTATCTTGACTGCTGTGTTGTTTTTATTTCATTTGTCTCAAACGTCAGGTAAGCAATAGTTATGGTTTAATATATTATGTTTTGATATATATAGCTTTTAAATGGTTTAGGACAATTAAGAAAGCTAAGTGTTGTTAGCGTACTAAGTGTGTGGTTGATGTTGTTAAAGCTGTCAAAAAAACGATCTTTTGAAAATAACGATATGTAATAAAATCAGTATTTTATGTCTCTGCCAATTTTTTTTTTGTAGTAAAACCGAGACACAGTAGATTGTTGATTGTAAAACATTAATATTTAACACTTCATAAATAAAATGTGTATTTTTTTGTCATTAATTGCTTGTGTGTGTGTGTGTGTGTGTGTGTGTGTGTGTGTGTGTGTCTGTGTCTGTGTCTGTGTGTGTGTGTGTGTGTGTGTGTGTGTGTGTGTGTGTGTATATATGTCTGTGTGTGTGTATGTATGTATATATGTATATATATATTTCACAAAAAGTATGACTCATGTCATTTTCATCTTCACGCAGGTGCCACCCGTTCCATTATAGAAGTTAAAGATGGACAAGAAATCAAAGTACAAGCCGCACAACATTTTTGCTACAATAATTCTATCATTCCTGGATGGAGGGAAATCTGGACTAGAATACAGGTAGAGGACTTTTAACTATGACTCTTGTTTATGTTCTAAGTAATGTTTACATCAATATTGACGCCGTCTTCCTCTTATTTGATCAACAGGTGAGAGTGTGGAGCACTACAAAGCTGAAGGTGACGGTAGTTAATGATGAGCAGGACCTGCAGGAGCTTGAGCATTTCAGCATCTGGAAACTCGTGCAGTACTTTGTTCGTGAACAGACCAATGAGACCACCGTGAGCATCAGTCTCTTTAACAGCAAGACCTGTTTTAGAGTGGACCCTTCAGATTCCCGTACACTCTATACAATACAACCTAGTCGACGTGAGTTGAAAACATTTTTAAAAGAAAGAAAATCCAAATGGAACACAAAACCCTTTCCAGTCATGCTGTATTTGATTTTGAGATTGACATTGGTTTTTCTCTTATAGATTTTGACATCTACTTGTTTTTGGTTTTTCTGGCTGGACTGTTGCTGTTCTTTTTTGCAGATTCTATGAGCAGGTAATTGACACTATATCTGTTTATATAGAATAGTTCACCCAAAAATGAAAATTTGCTGAAGATTCACGTACCCTAGTGAGTAAAATGATTATAAATGATTATTTGAGTGAGCTATTCCTTAAATCAAATATTTTAGCCAATTCTGCTCTTCCTTTTCTTGGATGGAGGCACAATTTGGGTTGTTAGATTGACGTAGTGTTTGTAACTCTCTGTGCTTGATCTGTCTTGTAGAAGTCAAGTGTTTTACTACTCTGCTGGCATGAGCACTGGAATGATCGCCTCCCTCATCATCCTCATCTTCGTCATTGGCCGTTTTCTACCCAAGGTAGATTCCTGACATTCTTTAATCTGTTTTAAACATCTTTCTCTCTAGTCTCTGCCATTTGAGAACCTCGGGATTTTGTTTAGCAATTAATAATGAGATCTTATTAAATGGTCTTATTTTCAACGTGTTTGTTTCCTTGGCCTGTAGAAAAGCCCATTCTATGTGCTGCTGATGGGCGGATGGTCTTTTTCTCTCTACGTCATCCAGCTGGTGTTTAGGAATCTCCAAATCATTCTTAAAGATCACTGGCATCTGGTTATCGGTGAGAGAACCATCAAAACATTGTGGTGCAATTCAACCCTGGGTCAGGTAGTTAGGATTAAAGAAGAAATACAATTTAATATTGTGCATAAAGGCTAACATAAAATTCATTTAATTTTTGTAGTATGGCATTTCTTAGTGAAACAATATTCAGTGTGAAATAATGGATGTGGATAAGACAGGCTATATACGCTGGATTTGATCAATTTGTAAAAAGTGTGCTAAGGATTTTTGTTTATTAAGTAAACTTTATTACTCACTTTGTTTTTATGGTATAGCTTGTTTGCAGTCACGTGATTTTGATGACACGCCAAATGCAGATGGAGGGCAGGAAGTTAAAAGCAGAGTGGACTAGATGGAGGAAAATCCTTACTGTACTGGTTTAAACACTATTACAAAAAATCACAACATGTGTCGGACGTGATCCTTATGTCATAAAGAAGAGAGATTTTTGTACTGAATTTAAATATTTGCCTGCTATTGAGGCGGTAACAAAGAGACTATTGGCGGTACGTGACTTGTCCTCCAGTGCCAGTTGTATAAAGGACTATGGACACGTTAATACAGATAGTGGCAAGTTTTCACAGAAAACAGCATAACGTGGATAAGGAAAAAAAAGGATATTGTCATAATTTACTCTTCCTCATGTTGTTCCAAATACAATAAGACATTCATCTTTGAATTTTTTTAAAAATATTCTCTCATAATTTCTGTCCATTCATTGAAGGGCATAAATTGAATCCATATGATTTAATTCATATTTTTTTTTTTTGGAAGCTCAGGTGTGTGCGCAAGTTCAATGCACTCACATTTGCGCTACTGTTGACCATATGAGATATGTGCTACATATGTAATTTGATCAATGTTTATGTGAATAAATGCCTAAATTAAAATTTTTATCATATCAAGCGACCAGTCACATGTTATTAGAAGGCTTGGATTGAACCTGCTTGCTCCATGTAACACTTAAGGTGCTTTATGCAACCGGGCACAGACATCCTATCACTCCAGAAAAGAAACAAAAGCATAAAAAAATATGGAGGTAAAGAGTACATATTTAAGTTATATTAACTTTTGACAAATTGGTAACTGCACAGACAAGCATTTTCGGACTTTGCTCCTCCCGACCGCAGATGCAGGTTTGCAAGCCACTTTTCCTGCGTTTTTCAGTCAATTTCTTTAATTTTCCACCCTGATGAACTACAACTTTTGGTACGTGATAAAAGCTCCTTGTGGTTCCTTGGTTTGATTGATTTGAGTAACCATAAAACATGTGGAAAACTATGTAGAAAATCACTTCCTGCCCTCCTGCATTTTGCGCCACCCCCTGACATCATGTGCAAACAACCTATTATTTTTATTTTATTGGAATATTATTAACATTTGAGTTAGTTTGCTCAATATGATTTGATTTCATGTTCTATTTTAAAAACATTTTCTTTTGTATTCATGCTAGTCTTGAAAGTATATCAGTTGCTGATTGTTCTTTCTTTTGTAAATGTTTAGGATATACCATTGTGGTTGGGTTCATCAGTTTTGCAGTGTGTTACCGCTATGGCCCCCTGGTGGATAAGCGAAGTATCAACATCCTGTCCTGGACGCTTCAGATCTTCGGCCTTCTGCTGGTGTACGCTGGAATTCAGGTCCAGCAAGTGGCTCTGGCCATCATGATAGCTGCATTCTGCTCCAAGAACGTGGAGTACCCTTTTGCCAAGGTCTTCATGCTTTATCAGTGAGTATGCAACTTTAATAAATGCTGTTCAAGTACTTGTTGAGCAACGTAGTCATTGTCTTCTTGCTGAATGAATCCTCTGAAGGAAGCTGAAGCCAAAGAAACTCGAGCCACGCCGTCTGCTGACAGAAGAGGAGTATCAGAGAGAGTCAGAGATGGAAACTCAGAAAGCTCTGGAGGAGCTTAGGAAATACTGCAGCAGTCCTGAGTTCAACACCTGGAAGACCGTCTCCAGGCTCCAGTCTCCTAAAAGGTATGACAGGATGTTTGAGAAACAAATATATAGTGTTAATAAAATAACACCTTTTATGGAGAATGTCTTTAGAGAAACCTAAAATGCCCAATTATGCAATTTAGGTTGCTTACTTAAAGCCTACTGTATCGTGTATTTGATACACAAAAAGATCAAAACTTTGCTGAAAACTGTTGTAAACAATATTCTACATACATTCTGTCGTATTTTATCAATTAAAAGACCTTTTAGTATAATTCTGGCTTCAGAATATTGAAGAAACATGCTCAATAAGAACAAAAATGAATATACAGAAAGAATGTAATGAGTCAGATTTGATTTTATCATCTAATAATAACAGTACTGTGTCTTGCACTCAGGTTTGCAGACTTCATTGAGGGTTCTCCACATCTGCTGTCCAATGAGGTGTCGGTTCATACACAGGAGTACGGGCTGGGCGGGTCGTTCTTTGAGGATGAGCTGTTCTCCACTGATGAGGAAAATCAGGAGGAGGAGGAGGAGGGCTGGGAGACGGATGATGATATGAAGCCAGATGTGGCATCTCCACGACTCAACAACACGCGGGTGAAATGACTGATGAAGCGTATGAAAGTATTTAATTTAAGCAGATCTGAGATCTGTTCAAGTGTAGCACTCACTGTTTCTGTATGTATCTTTTGGAGGTTTTCATTCATGACTTCAGTCTCTGATGCATTCATAATGGACTATTAACAGTGAAAATGCCCAGTTGTTTTCATGGCTCATGAGAAAGGCCAAAAGTTTGATTTATTTTTCTTACGATGGGTTTTTATTTGTCTTAAATCTTTGAGTTTGAAATTATGCAGAGACTTCCTGTGTGAGGAGGGAACTGTGAACGCTGTGTTGTTACATGGACTGTATTTTATGTGTTTTGTTTTTAAGTTTAGAATACTAAGATAGCGGATCGGAAGAGGCACATACGTTATAGTTTTTTGCGGCCATTGTCTGGAGCTGTAAGTCTGTTTAGGGTCAAAGGATTATTTTTTTTATGAATGAGTAATAAAAGCAGAGAAATACTGTGTGTCTTAATGTTTTGGCTTTACTTTGTATGTCAATAAATATGGTCAAATCTCTCATCAAATTCAGAAACTGTTACGTACGTCTTTGTAGTGACCACTTGGTGGCAGCATAAAATCTAACATTTTATAAAAGGCACTATTGTGTTTTGTTCACAAGAGTAGAGCGGAATGAGACTTTAAATAGGGTACAAAAATCAAACAGTGTAGATATTACTGCCACCCTAGTTGTAACATATGATAGCGCAAATATAACTAATAAAATGATTTTTATAGCTGTACTTGTCATTCTTACACATAGCGGAATTGCTGAAACTATTAAAGATTTACATCTTTTCTGTGCTTAAAATCCCCTTATCAGCACCATTAAATGATTTCATAAACTTCTTTTTAAAAATCTTTTTGGAATATGTTTCATCAATAGGTTTTTTTTTTATATTCAATCTCTTGAACATCATGGCGATGGGGAAAACAATATTTTATGTTTTTGCGTTCGCTCCATCGCTTTCCATCGAGAAACCTGACGTTAGTTCACTGAACTATAAAAACTAAATTTCAATGTTTTTTTTTTTGCGAGCGAACAAAAGTTTAAAGGGGAACGCAAAACTTGTATGTTCTCTCATAAGCAAAAAAATGATGCGTTCCAGCGAAAAACTTTCGCTTGCTTGTAGAAATATGAAAATATTTTTTTTCTCCCACTCAAGAAGGCTTTTGAGAATGCTTTCGAAAAAGTGTGCATTTGCACGCAAAACGTTTGTGGAAAACTATATTTCAGTATTTTTGCTAGCCTATGGAGGAAGGTTCTCGGGGGAACGCACACGCATTGGAATATTATTTTTGCATCTTATAATTTTTTGTATCTATCACCATGTTAGGTGCTTCGTAAACGCTTTATTTCATGCGTTTTCAACAAATCGGCTCTTTCGAATAAGGTTCCGCTAAATCATTTTCACTTTTCTTCTGTCTCGTTTTTATTATTGCTGACTCACTTCTACATTCCCTCCTCGCCTCTCCAGTAAAAGCACTGTCATTCCGCCGCCGTCAGCAGAATAAGACGCAGTCCCTCTTTAACCACTGTTTTACGGCTGATCACCTTTTGGTTTTCTTTATACAAATGCTGTGGTTTGGCTGACCTTCATCGATCAGTGCAGGCCTTTCTTACAGCAGGCTCTGGAACAGGAACACGCAGAAAGCAGAATTGCGAGAAACAGCAGATGCATTGTCTGTTGTGTCACAGGAGCGCCTCAGCTTTTGGTTTTGGATCCGAAAGGCTGAAGCTAAAGTTGCGAGCAAGAACAGATATCACAGCCTTCCTTGTTGCTGTTCTTCCTCTGCAGCTCATGCAAATGCTGTTTGCATTCCGGCGGTGACACGAGCGGTGCTCCCCTGGTGTCACGAGCACAGGATTCCTCAGTATTCTAGTGCACTGAGCCAGAATACGATTTGCATGTGCTTCCGTGGTAAATAGACAGCGTGTGTTACATATGCTAGGCAAATCGGTGGCATAGGTGGGCCGAGGACACTATTCCCCTCCTCCTACCTCTTCCCTCTTCCCTGAAATGCAGCTGGGAGACACCTGAGCTTGTAGGTGGGGATTCCCGTCCAGCTATCGGCTTATCGCAGTCGCTGGGCTTGCCCCGTCCATGTGTAGGTGTTGTGACATGTAAAACTCACGGATTTCCCCCGGTACACCTTCACAACTTATCCAAATTCGCGACTATATTCGACGGACTGACACAACCGAGGCTGTGTGTACGGCGTGTGTTTGTTTAGCTTCCTCGTGGCTCATTCTTACACCTCTTCCTTGTTCACCTGTGTGGTTTGTTGTTATGCAACAGGTGAGAGGCGAGGATTCCCACGTTAACTGTTCATCTGCATGTGGTAACATTGATCCTGTAGTATCGTGATTGCTTCAGATGATTTGCATGCTTCCGTGCAATGTGATGCAACTTCATGCCACCCTCTCTGAGCATCAGACATAAATGTTGTGCTTATCATATGGATTAAACACCGGTGGCTAAGTAATGAGGGCTATATACTGCTGACACATGCAACTGTAAATGTCATTTATTTGATATAGATTGATGTATGCGGTGATTTGCATGTCATATTATCACATTAGGTCATTTGAGACTTTGAGTATCAGTCCAAATGACTTTATGACTGATAAGTTATCTTGTGCAAGAGCCATTTTAATTATACCAGTGCAACACAATACAACTGGATTGAAAAATAAATAAATACGGAACATACTAAACTGGAAATTTGATGCTGACACTTTGTTTCGTGACAATGTGTGGTCCAAAAGTAAAAACAATTTCAGCGCAATGTCTCGATGTGCTGTATGAACTCCACAACTTTGTGTAAAACTTGATGATCGTGACCTCCAGCATTACTTGAGAACGATCCAAAAACCATCTCGTCAACATCTGGCCTTCTGTATGTTTCACATAAAGAAATGAACATGGAGGATGTAAAAAGTGCAGAATATACCATTTCTTTTTCATTATTGTTTAATTTTTAAACATTCTAAAACTTTCCACCTGTGAATTAGATTTTGAATATTACATTTTCAGTGTGGTCTCAGACTTTAGTTACCCACTGCGCATACTTTCACTTTTGCATTATGAACAAATATGATCCATGCAGAACATTTAAAAAATCTATAATAATAATAATAATAATGTATGCACACTATGGAAATTGTTTCAAATTGGAACGTTTCATATGATGACAAATGAAATAAATACAGGAATTCAAAGAAATCTAATATAACAGCGCTCTTCGAGAAACTTAAGCAATAAACTGAACTTAAGTGAGCACTTTAAGATTGTTTATCATATCAAGTTCATACATTGTCACAGATCAATGTTTTGCATTTTTGGAGGAAATGAAAAGAAAAATGCAGTTCAAATTAAAATCAAAAGCAGTTTTTCTAATAATTCAACATAACTTATTTACTGCAGTTGTCCATGTTGTATATATACTAGAACACTGACAAAAACTCTGAATATTATAATTCAGAACTATCGTGTTTTGCCCCCACAATGACAGAGCTTGTTGTGGCAAATAGGTTTATGCAAAGAATATCAGCAGGCGATAACTGGCACATTGTCTGGTGCAACGCAGTCAAAAGCATCCTTGAATGTGATGAATCTAGAAATTATGATGGAGATCTAGAGATTATGATGAAGAGAAATTACAGACATAAGACAGGATTTAAAAAAAGAAACGCCACAGATTGAATAAACCTGAGCATGGAAGGCCTTTTTTAAATAGTGTACTTCAGTCCAGTGCAGTTTTGGTTCCTTAAGGCCTTACGGCTTTGGACCAAGGAAGCATCATATGGAGAGTAAAGGAATTTCAGTCATCTCATCTCATCTCCATGATGCTACATCCCATCCAAGAGTGGCCTGAAGTGTCATATCAGTATTTATTTATACCAAACAGACGAACTCCATGAAACTGAGGCAACTTGGGAAGGAGGACACTTAGTAGTGAACCTGTGTTGACTATGAAGTGAGTTGTATCATATTTGGTGTAGAAGCTGGCCAAGATGTACCTATGAAAAAAATAACAGTAAATGTAATGTTTTTACTGTAAAAAATGATATATAATTGAAAACATGGGTCACACTTTATATTAGGTGGCCTTAACTACTATGTACTTACATCAAAAAATAAGTACAATGTACTTATTGTGTTCATACCGTATTGCAAAACACTTTTGCTGCTATTGAGGTGGGATACGGGTAAGGTTAGGGACAGTTTGGTGGTCTGGGTAGGTTTAAGGGTGGGTTAAGGTGTAAGGGATGGGTCAACAGTGTAATTATAAATGTAATTACAGAAATTAATTACAGATGTAATTACATATAGGTATTTAAAAAAATATAAGTACAATGTAAAAACATGTATGTACACAATAAGTGCATTGTACCAAATGATTAATTCAAATGTAAGTACATAGTAATTAAGGCTACCTAATATGTGACCCTGGACGACAAAAACAGTCTTAAGTGTCAATTTTTCGAAATAAATAATCTTTCCATTGATGTATGATTTGTTAGGATCGGACAATATTTGGCCGAGATACAACTATTCGAAGATCTGGAATCTGAGGGTGCAAAAACAATCTAAATATTGAGAAAATCGCCTTTAAAGTTGTCCAAATGAGGCTCTTAACAACGCATATTACTAATCAAAAATTAAGATTTGATACATTTATGGTAAGAAATTTACAAAATATCTTTGTGGAACATGATCTTTACTCTCTGATTTTTGGCATAAAAGAAAAATCGACCCGTACAATTTTGACCCATACAATGTATTTTTGTCTGTTGCTACAATTATACCTCAGCGACTTAAGACTGGTTTTGTGGTCCAGGGTCACATATAAAGTGGGACCAAAACATGAAATAAATAATATATCAAAGATATAAACAAAATAATAAAAGTTGATATAGAATTGTAATAAAAAAAAAAGTAATTTTAATTACTGATTATAAGATGAAGTAATAAAGCAGTTTAGTAAGTGCATATAGTCTGATTTCTGTCAGATACTACAGAAATATTAATATGACTTACAGTACAATAGGTGAGATGGTGAGGAACTTTCTTGACGCTGTAAACTGGACGCCATAGTCCATCTGTTCCCAGTGAGTGAGCAAACGTGCCTTGCCTTGGTCCGGCGTCTCAAACGGCGTGCCTTTGACGGTATGTAAAAACAGATACATCGCCTAGATGGCAGAGAAGTGAGTTAACACTTGACCACTGAACTAATTTATATTTATTCTACATAGACTATAACAATTACTGAAGCTTGACGTGGCTTTATTAATGTTACTAATTACTAATGTGTCATTTAGCTGATGCTTTTATTATTGCTTTAGTTTTCTATGAAGGACAGACAATGGGGGTGAGTAAATAATGACAGGATTTTTAGGTGAACCATCTCTTTAAGAGTGAAAATATATATATATATATTTTAAAGGAATAGTTTACCCAAAGCTGTGAATTTGCGAATTAATTAATCACCCTGAGGCCACCCAAGATGTTGCTGAGTTTGATGGGCTGGAGTTCTATGGATTACTTATGGATTATTGTGATGTTTTCATCAGCTGTTTGGACTCTCATTCTGACGGCACCCATTCACTACTGAGGCTAAATTGGTGAGCAACTGATATACTGATACGTTTCGCCAAATCTGTTGAAGGTGAAGAAACAAACTCATCTACATCTTGTATGGCTCAAGGGTAAGTTTTAATTTTTGCACGAACTAGGCCTATTCCTTTAATGATTTCCTGCATGGACTGACCAGGTTGTGTATGACATTGGTGAGCGTCCACACCACAGGCACACTGAGGAAAGGGATGCTGAGTAGGACCACATGCAGGGCAGTTGTGAGCAGCAGGTAGGCCAGCCAGATCCCCCGGCTGTTCATCACCCGCGTGTTTGGGTTCACCTCGCTGTGAGCAACGCCCACATTCATCCTACACGAAAACAACAGCCGTGATATGCTTCATGCAAACACCCAAAGCCATTAAAAACAAACAAGGACGCCCTTTAACAGAGACCACACGCTTTACAATGAGACATTCGTTATCACATTTACAGGCTATAACATTAACCTCTGCGACGATAACTTATGTTTGTGGTTTATTTAGAGGTGCATACGACCGACCGAGTCTAATATGTATTTTGCGAGGTCTTCATAATAGTATGTACAACATTCATGCAGATTTGTCATCCGAACACTGTTAGCTATCCGGCTAGTGGATTCAATAGTAGCCTCTAGAGTTCAGTCGCTGCTGATAAAACCTGAAGAAAAGACTCCATGAAAAAGAGCCATGTTTGAAACACAAATGAAACAAGCAATTAAAACTGCTCAAAATGCAAGTTAAAGTACATTAAATAGTGTAAATAAAGAGCTAATGTTGTCATATGACAGCCACCCACCTTGCGAAGTAACCAGGAAATAGACAGTCTGCGGCTGTGTTTGAAAACCTAGGAAGTTCCCTACGTAGACAGCATCCAGAAGCGTGCCGCGCGGAGCCGATGAAGCTGTCGAGCAAGCAGCGCACTGGGTTTGAAACACAGCCATGGAGCCTCTCCGCCCTCTGACCATTACTACAACGAGGATTTAAAACGTATTTTACTTTTTTTAAAACTTTTTTTTCAGTGTTTATATATATATATATATATATATATATATATATATATATATATATATATATATATGATATATAGCCTAGATATATCAATATAAAATAGTAATATAGAGTAAGAAATAAATATAATTTACTGTGTTTGTATTACTTTTATCTTTTAATATGTTTGTATCTTCATAATTCTTAGTTTGTAGTAAAGTATATTTTATTACACTTCCACAAGTACTTAAAAAATATTTCATGAGTGAAAGACGTTATCAGAGGTGATATCTAGAGTTTTTATAGATTAACTGGTAGTGGCAATATTCCTACTTCCTTTTCACATACTGTGACCACAGGAAAAACTTCACACATGTATGTCATAATGATAAGAATGAATATATTTAAATATTTTATCAGTGATGTCAGAAAATATTGGAGGATGATGATGCTTGTTTAATTTTTTTTCTTTGAATATATTATTAATTTGTTGTTCTCCATGCCTATGTGTCTTTCCTGTCAAAAGGAAAAAAAACGGTATTAGCTGGAATAAGTCAGTAATGTGAACTCTGTCTTTGCTTGTCTTGTGTGTTTTTTGGTAAACCAAGTTCTCTTTTGTAGTTATGACATCATTCTTGGCAGGACAATACACACGTTCCTGAGAGAACTGAGCGGTTTGGGTTTGGGACATATTTTGCAGGAAGCTTCATACCGCCGTAAAACGTTGCATGAATGTTTATGGAAATCACATCTTCCCTCTCTTTTTACAGAGAGCTGTTGACCAGACTGGGAAATTTGACCACATTTGCTCTCAGTCATTTCCTTGTTGATTAGAGTACTAGTACTAGTAAAAGTAATTTTCCTTCATGTTAGTTCTTCAATTAATTTCTTTGTTCCCTCAACAAACAATGCACATGAACGAAGACAATAGAAGACTTGACTTGTCGATATATATTTATTAGCTTACACACTTCTTTGGAAGTTATTTAAAAACATGTTACACATAAAATAAAATTGTACTATAAATATATAGAAATAAATAAGAACACAATAAATAGTTCTATAAATATTTCACCTCATGTGAAGCATGAACTCTTAACGTTAACGCAAGATGTTAATAAATCCATGTTATTATAACACAGGAGAACCTTCAAAGAAGCAGCAAAAGCTGTTTGAACGTTTTGACCAACATGGTCACAGCTGACATGTATCTGTCACTTTCCTCTCAATCTAACACTGATTCATCTCAACTTTAGGAGCTTCTGTGGACGCCAGAAATGAGAAGACGCGTGCAGATATGATCGAAAAGGAGTAGAGCCTCTCCACACTGTCCCGGCACAGAGCATTGTCATACCAGTTCACTGCAGTCAAAGGATGGTCCACCACTGGTTCCTGATCATCAAACAAGAACAATAATGAAATTAAAAGTGTTTACTAGAGAAACCGATGCAGCAGTAATTTACATACGAAACTTTCCAGGAGGATAACAGATAAGGATGTGGGAACAACTTTGTGCCTCTTGCTGGTGGCAGGTGTCCAGACATTATGTCAAAAGGAAGTACATGAAACAATAGCAAAGATTTTGAATAAAAACAGACATACCTTAAGCGTGCGCAGGAGGTCTCCAGTAACGTCTGCGATCTCGTTGGCACGCTCTCTCCACTTACTGCAAGCTGAATTCTTAAACACGCCATTCTTGTGGAAAATCCTGGTGTAGTTTTTCAGAGCAAGAATAATTCTTGATTGACAAGTCTGAAATGCAATACACATAGGGACAAATTACAACATCTGACAAAGTAAACACACTTTTTTGTATAGGCCATATCGAATTTTACGTGGATGAAAGCGAGGCTGTGAAGAATACAGCTATGGCACAAGCTGTATAAAAGTTTAGAATTTTCACAACTTTAAAAGCTATTATGGAGTAATGGTTATTAACTAAAACACTTCATTAGGTGAACAATTGGAATGTTGTTAAATAGGACATCTCATTCCTGTCAAAATTAAATCTGGCTATATTACATAGTTGATCTACATGAGAAATGAAAAAAAAACACTGATATAAAACGTGCATCTGAATTATTCCGTTATTTACCTCTTTGTTGGTTTGAAGGCTCAGTGGGTCACATGTGTCAATCGGTCTTATAGACACTGGAGGGTCATCAATGATGCTTGAAATTTTTGAAGACTCAACCTGCACAAAGCATGAAATGCGTTGTTGTTATTATTATTATCAAGAACTCAAGAAGGTGTCTGAAAGAAATCTTATAAGAAATGAAGATAAGTTATCAAATTAATACATCATCCTTATTGTACGTACCGTGTTGTATAAATCTCTCGCCATCTCATTGAGTTTGATGGACAGCGCTTTGCACTCCGAGAAATTCACCTCAGCGGCTGAGCGCGCCGGAGCGCCACTCGTGCTTGACAGCGCCGATAAAGCCACGCAAAATACCAATAATAACGATGAATCCATAGTTACAAAATGTCCTATAGAATCTGTTACAGTTTATCCTTTCTTCTTCAGTGCTTAGAAAGCAAATTGCTTGTAGTGGCAGCAGCTCATCTTTAAAGCTATTAGGTCGGTGAGTCACTAGGATTTTCCCCAGGTAGAGAAGATTTTTTTTTTTTTGAGTTTCGATTTCATCAAAAAAAAAAATATTCTTCAAATTTTATTCTCCAAGATACTCAACCATAATACTTAAAACCTTGATGAGCTCAAATAATAATAATATATATATTTTTTTATAAGTAACTCCATGACCCCATCAAAATTGATTTTGAAGGACCTTTAACGACTGAAACACATTAAATATCTTTTGAATTGTTTGAACCAGGTTGCTAAGTCCTATTTTAATTAGCCTATGGGGGCCAGTTGTGGTTTTGGGGTCTTAAAGGGGATAGCCTACCCAAAAAAAAAAAGAAAATTCTGTCATCATTTATTCAGCTTAACCAGATGTATATGACTTAACTTTCTTCTGATAAAATTAAAAAAAAAAAAAAATCCATCTCTGTGTGCATATAATGCAAGTGGATATTCACCCAAAATTTGACATTTAATTGTTATAAATAAGTGATGGTTTATAATAATGGGAGAATTTTCATTTTTGGGTGAAGTATCCCTTTAAAGGTAAATGTCCTTTTTTACAAATACCAAAATGCGTATGGTCTTGGGCCAAAAATGAATGTTGCATTATATCCAAACATATTATTTTAAAATGTATAAAATTGTAAACTTTTTTAAACAATTAAACAAACATTTAAATAACTTCTTTTTTTTTTTTTATCAAATTCAATTATATAGTTTTTACATTTCAATGCAAATAAATAAATAACAACAATTACAATAAATAAATTAACTAATTAAATTAAAAATGAACATATGCTTCAGCAGCATGAAATTGTTTGTGTGTGTGTGTGTGTGTGTTTTATATTTTGATTTTACAATTTACATAAATTATGTTTTTACATTTCATTTGTTTATTGTATTTCTCACACTGGTATAGAATATTTTTCCTATGTTACTGGTGCTGATTGTGGTATGAGGTCAGATATGAGTGGAATTTTCTTGAAAATATTCTAACAAATAATATTAGTTAACTATTAAATTTGAAATTTAAAAGAATTGCCATCGACGAGTCCACTGAGGTGCTGTGCTAAAAAGGGGGCACAACAAAAGCGATAGGGGAAGTCTGATGATGTAATCATGAGTAACATAATACACAGACCTACGGTAATACTGAACCATGCTATACTAACATAACTAACCTTGTATTGTTATATGCAATTTTACAGTTCCAGGTCCAACTATTTATATATGTATTTATTTATTTGTAGTTATATATGTATTTATTTTTTATTGATTGGTTGATGGAGTGATTGAAATAACGTAGAGATCTGAGTCTCACATGGACTTGTGACCCAAGGTATTTTTGGAGTGTACCTCTATTTTGCTGACAAAAATCAGCATTAACTTAGAACTCTGCATTACATAGTTACAGGAATTTTCTTCCACCTCGACTAAGCACATAAGATTCATAAGAATTTAAGGTGGTAAATCTTCTCTGCAGGTCTTCCCATTCACAAATGTTTCACCACTTCATTGACATTACTTCATAACAAAACAATTCATCCATTATATCTGATAGAACTTCCAAAGCTGTAAACCTAACCACTTTTCTTAGAATGAATGAGATAGTTCCCTCTTCAAGTTTTTTTTTAATTATGGGAGGAAGTGAGACTATGTCCACAAAATTTGTGTCTGCTTGTAGTGATGTAAACATCTACCTTGACTGATCCTTAGTTACTGCTGACTTTTTCAGTTGCATGAACTTAGCCACCATGTTAAGACTGTGTAGTTTGACCAACTAGCAGTTGCCAAGGGGTAATCAGTCTTATTTTTCCTATACAAATAAGACCAATCTACCTTTTAATAACTGAATTAAAAAAGTTATGAGCAGTCATGACCAAAAAAAAAAAAAAAAAAATTAGGTGACTTAACTTTTTAAGACTAGTCTAAACTGTACCTTACAGACCATCTCATCAATAAATAACCCTACCGCATTTAAACTTGGGAAACCTTTCCATACATTAATTTGACATGTCAGGGAAATGTTTAAGGTTTATGATTTGTTTGTGTTATTATTTGACACATTTGAGACTGAGTTGTATTAACAAGATCCTTTGTATTTGGGTACCAACAGATCATGCAAGTCACATATTTATATAATTTCTGTTTTGATAGATAGATAGACAGATCTTGTTCTTAACTTAAATAATATTTTCATATCAAACACTCTTAAAGCCCCTATGGTGATTCCGGATGCAGTTCGATGTAACCCGGAAGTGCGTGCTTGTTATTGTTTTGAATGAAGCGAGTAGTATGAGCATATGGATCCGAGGATAACCGTGTTTTAGAGGTATGGATTATCCTGTTAAATATTCACAATTCACATTTTAAGTCCCTTCCTGCTAGTTTGTTGAAAGAACTTTATAAACGAACTGAAATCCTGAGTATAGATCTCAGACGTGCCATGCACAGAAATTGAATAACTTTGCTCTTTTATTCGGATGTATTTTTGCACGCGCATTTTAAAAGATTATGCTATAATCATTATGTCTACACTGCGGTCGAATACCGAAAAACAGTCACACAATTCGATGCGATAACATCCCGTTTATTCACGATGTGTGCAACAGTATTGCTGTGTTTCAAAACCTAGTGAAATGCCTACCTAGACAGCAGTTTTAGGAAGCATAGGCGCTTCAGAATTGAAATGTGCCTGACTAACTCATGATGCCTAAAAATGCTGTCTAGGTAGGCGGTTAACTGGGTTTGTAAAAGCAGCACATGTAGTAACTCTCCATGACAGATGGACTTAATTGTCTAAATGGGTGCCTTTCTCATTTCTTATGAGAAGAAGATTGTATTAGTGAATGTATTATGTTCATAAACTTTTGTGCCTTTGAAATGTCACAAGGTTGACAGTTTTATAGTTTAGTTTAACCATTACTAACTTTCTGACTTTTTGTTTTCAAAAATTGTATTTAATGCTAATATTTCTGGAAATGTCCAGTTTTCAGTAATCAGTTTACTTGACGAATCTAGCAAATATTAGATAAATTGGTAAAAAGAAATAAATTAAAAAAAAAAATGTTTTCATGGGAACATATTTTATATGATGCATCTTTGTCAATAAAATCTTACGTCACTAAAATTAAAAAAATTGTAGAGAGAGAATAAATAATGTTAGCTTTTATTTCCATATTTTAAGGAGAAATTTGGATGGTAACAGGCTACAAATTCATTGGATTAAGAAGTAAGACGTAAATAATTATTTTATATATATATATATATATATATATATATATATATATATATATATACAGTGCCCTCCAAAAGTATTGGAACAGTGAAGACAAAATTGCTCTGTTGGCTGTGGAGTCAAGACATTTGCAAATAGGATGAAAAAATGAATATGAGACAAAACTACAGAATGTCACATTTTATTATTAGCCATTTCAACGTATACATGTTTTACCGAATAAAAAGTTCAGCACTTTTAGAGTTCATCCCACTCATTGATGTGAGCATAAGTATTGGGACAGTAGCCTCACAGGTCTTTCTAAGTGATCAGCTGTGTCCTGTTGCATTAATTCTTCAGAAATTAAAAGCAGGGAATGTGTTGTATCAGTTATATCCATTACTTCTGCATTCTGAGTCTTGCATTTGATGACGACACACAAACCAGGACGAAGACGAGGAAGCTGACTTGGAGAGAAAAGAAAGCAATTTGGATGCTAAAAGAAAAGAGGAAATCAATTATAGCTACAGCAAAAACAAAGGGCATGGAGAAATCAAGAGTTTGGAAACCACCGGCAACCAACAACTACCTGATCGGCTGAGAAAACAACAGCAGTTAATGACAGACAAACCCTAAAAGATGTGTCTGTAAAATTACCAACAACTTCCAGAAAGCTGGGGTGATGCTCTGACAATCTACTGTCCTCAGGAGGCTTTGACACAGAATTTCAGAAGCTACACAGCAAGATGCAAACCTCCAAAAATACAAAGGCAAGATTAGAGTTTGCATTAAAGCACAAAGGTGAGCCAGAAGAGTTTTGGAACTGTGTTTATGGACCGATGAGACAAAGATGAACCTTTATCGAAGTGATGGGAAAGCAAAAATGTGGAGAAAAAAAGGGAACTGCAGTGATCCCAAGCATACAGCCTCATCTGTAAAGCACGGTGGAGGTGGTGTCATGGCATGGGCATGCATGGCTGCCTCTGGAACAGGCCTTCTCAACTTTACTGATGACTTAATGTATGATGACAGTAGCAAAATGAATTTGGAAGGGAACGAAACCATCTTGCCTACCAATATTCATGAAAATGCCACCAGATTCATTGGGAAGTGCTTCATAATGACAACATGCAGGATCAACACTGTTCATGTATCACAGGGTACGATTAAATTAATGTACATTTAACCAGTTTAATATGGAGAGGCACTGAAATGTAGACCTTCGTTTATGTGTTTTTGACCTACACTGTATAAGACGCGAGAACAGTCCGCTATTTAGGTTTGTACGTTAGCATTGACTCACTAACTTTAACATTAGCTAGTTTTAGCCAGAGATACCTTGCTAAAGCACAAGATAACATCAACGTTCTGCTTGAGCAGTTGAAAACTGTAACTTAATGAGTGTATGACAACCAGAAAATGAACATTTTTGTCTTCATTTGTATAGGGGTGAATACTTGGGGACATTTTGCTCTGTTTTGTTTGGATTCAGGAAATGTAATAAAATAAATTATATTGCCCATCCTCTCAGGATACCTGGAATCAGTGTTACAAGTACCCCAGGCACATCGTTTTTCCATTTTTGAAGCATAAACCGATGCAAACTTCGGATCTTCCAATGTTTCTCTTTGGTGCTGAAACCTAAAGATGTTCGAGTTCCGCTCCCCATGGAACTGATACTCGACTGCCATTGGCTAGTCTGTGTTCGAGGGGAGGGGCTTACCGATTAGGTCAATTGGCTGCATTAAAGGCTGGGAAAAGTATTTCAAAGGATGAGAGCAAGAGTCTGGTGATGTCTATGGGTCACAGACTCACTGCTGTGATTGTGCGCAAGGGATCTGCAACTAAATAATAGCTTTTAATCTTTTATATCTGCCTTAGGTTCAACTGTCCCAATACTTATGCTCACATCAATGAGTGGGATGAACCCTAAAAGTGGTGTTCTTTTTATTTGGTAAAACATGTATGTGTTGAAACGGCTAATAATAAAATGTGACATTCTGTAGTTTTGTCTCATATTCATCTTTTAATCATATTTGCAAATGTCTTGATGCCACAGCCAACAGAACAATTTTGTCTTTACTGTTCCAGTACTTTTGGAGGGCACTATATATAATATAAAACATCCATCAAACAAATAAATATATATATATATATGTATATGTTTATGTATATAGATGTTTTAAGAACAATATATGCCACCTGAAAGCTGAATAAATAATATTTCCATTGATGTATGGTTTGTTAGGATCGGACAATATTTGTCTAAGATATAACTATTTGAACATCTGGAATCTGAGGGTGCAAAAAAATCCAAATATATTTTAATAAATATATTATAAATAATTTAATTTTTTTTATTTGGTTTTCTGACCCCGAGACTATTTTCTGCAATTCTCCAGCTGTGGTCCTTGGAGAGTCTTTAGCCACTCAAACTCTCCTTCTCACCGTGCATTAGGACGATATAGACACTCGTCCTCTTCCAGGCAGTTTCCTAACATTTTATGTTGATTGGAAATTCTTAATTATTGCCCTGATGGTGGAAATGAGAATTTTCATTGCTCTAGCTCTTTTCTTAAAGCCACTTCACTAATTTGTGAAGCTCAATTATCTTTTGCTGCACATCAGAAATATATTCTTTGGTTTTTCTCATTGTGATGGATGATTAAGAGAATTTGGGCTTTGATTTCCCTCCTATTTATATTTCTGTGAAACAGGAAGCTATGGCTGGATAATTTCATGTTCATAATCACCCCGGAGTGCTCAAAATTGTGAATATGAATGGGAATATACTTTAGAGATATTTTACTCATAAGAATTTCTAGGGGTGCCAGTAATTGTGTCCAACGTGTATTTGAGAAAAACATTTATTTCATAATGATATTTCCCCCCATTTAAAATTCTTATTATCCAATGAAAGATTAGATTTTTGTGTATTTTTTAACTAAAAGATCAAAAGGATTAACAATGCAGATTAATTTTCACAGCCTTCTTTGATCATATTTACCAAGGGTGTCAATATTTTTGGCCATGACTGTATATGTGTGCGCGTTTTTGTGAAAAGTCAGGACATAGATTTGTATAATGACAAAGGTATGACATAGGTATTACAAGGTGAAGGTGACATCTCAGGACATTGACCCATGTCCCCACTTTTCAAAACGCTTATAAATCACACAGTGAAGTTTTTTCAGGGAAAGTTGAAATGCACAGTCTCCTGTAAGGGGTAGGTTTAGGTGTAAGGTAGGTGTAGGGCAATAGCACATACAGTAAGGACAGTATAAAAACCATTACGCCTATGGAATGTCCCCACTTTTCACAAAAACGAACGTGTGTGTGTGTGTGTGTGTGTGTGCGTGCGTGCGTGTGTGTGTGTGTGTGTGTGTGTGTGTCCTTGTTTATGCTACATTGAGGGGACCAAATGTCCCCACAAGGATAGTAAAACCAGTAAACGTTGACCTTATTTAGGTCCCCATGAGGAAATAAGCTTAAAAATCATACAGAGTGAGTTTTTTTGAGAAAGTAAAAATGCAGAAAGTGTCCTGTAAGGGGTAGGTTTAGGTGTAGGGTTGGTGTAGGACAATAGCACATACAGTAAGTACAGTATAAAAACCATTACGCCTATGGAAAGTCCCCACAAGGATAGCAAACCAGACGTGTGTGTGTGTGTGTGTGTGTGTGTGTGTGTGTGTGTGTGTGTGTGTGTGTATGTATATATGTGTGTGTGTATATGTGACCCTGGACCACAAAACCAGTCTTAAGTCGCTGGGGTATATTTGTAGCAATAGCCAAAAATACATTGTATGGGTCAAAAATATTTATTTATTTATTTTTATGTCAAAAATCATTAGGATATTAACTAAAGATCATGTTCCATGAAGATATTTTGTAAATTTCTTACCGTAAATGTATCAAAACTTAACTTAATTTTTGATTAGTAATATGCATTGCTAATAACTTCATTTGGACAACTTTAAAGGTGATTTTCTCAATATTTGGATTTTTTTGCACCCTCAGATTCCAGATTCCAGACAAATATTGTCCGATCCTAACAAACATACATCAATGGAAAGCTTATTTATTCAGCTTTCAGGTGGCGTATATTGTTCTTAAAACATCAAATATATATATATATATATATATATATATATATATATATATAAGAACAATACCTGTATTATATACACATAGAAATATACATATATACACGCATAGAAAAACACTATTTTTTTTTTTGAAGTCATATATTTTCAAGGGACTCAAAAGGAACCCTTGACCCCATTTTCTTATCCCTCTAACCCAGCACCACCATCCTCATGATGAACTTTGAGGGTCTGGACCCAGGTTTGGGCGAGTACACGCCCGGCCTGCATGGCGGCCTGGAGCCCGGACTGGACTCTTCAATGGACCCACGGCTCGATCCTGCGCTGCTGCAGGGTGTGGAGCTCGACCCCGACTCGCTGGCTGTTCCCGTGTCCGAATCCATGCACATAGTGGAGGGCATGTACTCAGAGCTGCACAGTGTGGCTGCTGAAGTTGGGATCCCTGTGGTGGCAACACATTTCGATCTGCAGGAGGAGCTGCTGTGGATGGGGAACCACCGGGTGAAGTGACACATTTATTGCTGCATTTACGCTACCAGTCAAAAGTTTTTTTTTTAAATGTTTTTCAAAGGCTGCATTTAATTGAAAAACACTTATATTGTGAGAGATAACTACAATTTAAAATTGTAATAATTGTTTTAACATATTTTAAGATCTAATTTATTCCTGTGTTGGCAAAGCTGAATTTTCAGCAGCCATTACTCTAGTTTTTAGTGACACATGAGCTTTCATAAATTATTTCAATATGCAGATTTGGTGCTTAATTATTATTGGGGCTCATTTATTAATAATGCCTAAATATAGATTATTTATATTTTAGGATTCTTTGATTAATAGAAAGTTAAAAAAAACTGTTTATTTAGAATAGAACTCTTTTGTAACATAAATGTCTTTGCTGTCACATTTAATCAATTTAATGTGCCCTTGTTGAATAAAAATATTAATTTCTTCTTTTAAAAATAATTACACTGTCATTCAAAAGTTTGGGGTATCACGGTTTCCACAAAAATATGAAGAAGCAAAAAAATGTTTTCTGAGCAACAAATCAGCATGTTAGAATGATTTCTAAAGGATCACGTGACATTGAAGACTGGAGAAATGGAAAATTCAGCTTTAACATCACAGGAATAAATTGCAGTTATTTTAAATTGTAATAATCTTTCACTATATTATGGTTTTACTGTATTTTTTAATCAAATAAATGCACCCTTGGTGAGTGTAAGAGACTTAAAAAAAAAAAAAAAAAAATCACAATTATTCCAAACTATTTTTATTGAAGGAAGAACAGTGACATATTACATACCCACAACCCACCCCACAGAACAAAACATAAAAAAGAAGAATCTTTTTTGATATTAGAAACAATGAGGAAATACTTGAAATCATTGTTAGCCTATTGCGTCTGATTGTGTTTCAATGTGCATTTCACTATTAATTTTAGTTTGGGGTAAGAGTTATGCCCTTTTAAAAATATGTAATCATTGGAGTCCATACTGAATAAAAACGTTTGGTGGATCCTCTAAGAGAATATTTAATTTTCTCCAATTTCAAAAACAGCATCACATCACTAAGCCAGAATGAAACTAAAGGTGTTTTACTTGATTTCAAGTTCAATGGTTTTGATAATGAACTTGAAAATATCTAAACAAGTGTGATCTTGGCAGATTGTATTTTGAGGAGAAAGTTGAGAAAGGGGCAAAAGCATCATCAATAAAACAGTCAACAGTTGCCACTGACTGAAGACTGAGTCCAGTAGAGCTGGAAGGAATGCATATAGAGCTGGCTATGGAGAAGTCTTTGAAACCAAAACATTGTCTAAATTGAAACCAAATCTGGAGGGTATTTGCTATGACTGGGCATTGAGTATACAATGAAATACAAATGGGCAATTTAGATAAAGCTAAAGCAAGAAGGGATGATGAAGTACAGGAATTATTATTCCAAACATTTGATCAGCCGTATAGTCATCTACTCAGATAATATGCAGAGCTGTAAAATGAATCAGTATACGTAGCAAGTGTTTTCACCAAAAATTCTGCATGAATGAATGAATAAATGTTTCTGTTGAAGTTGGGACATTTAAGGCTAAAGTTTAATCTCACTTCAAAAAGTCAGCTGTGGTTTTGATAGCCATTGAACACATCATCTCTGATGTACTTCCACATTGAAGAGGTGATGTCACTTTATTCGTAAGCATGAGCCGCATTACTGATCTGGGTGTGTGTGTGTTTGTTCTTTCCTCTGTTTCATAACAGGGACATGCAAGTTCCTTCTTTGGTCCGACAATGGGCCGCTACTCCTCTTTCCAGGTGCACATGACCGATGATATTCGCCACATCCAGAGTATGGACACAGGGGTGCTGTTTCTGACCAAAAACAACCTCAAATGCCTTACGCGAGGAGGTTTAATTATGTTTGATTATACGTGAGTTGCACACCCACATATACTACAATGATCATTTGAAGATGTAAATGCAGTTATCATGTCCATACTAGCACTTCTTTGTCGGAAGCCCTCAAAGCATAATGTCATGCAGAACACGTCAGGCTTATCCTGCAAATACTGTAATAAAAGGTTTTATTTGCTTATGTATGCCTATGTGTGGGTGTTCATTCACTCATTTTCTTTTTTTCTTTTTTTTTTTTTGTCTTTTTTTCAGAACGGAGGAGGGTGCTGACATGCACAGTTTGATTCTGACTGATAATAACACATTGTTAATGGGGGGTCTGCAGAACTATGTGGCCGAATTGGACCTTACAACAGTACAGGAAACACAAAAAGTAGGATGATACAATACTAATACAGTAATACTTTAAAACAAACCGTACCTGTTTTATATAGCATTTATTAATGAATGTTTTAAAAACAAAAATAAAAGAATGAAGGTAAAAAATTAAATGTACATTTATAGTTCAGATTTATAAAATTAATATTTTTATAAAATAATGATAAATGATAAATATTCTATATAAGTATATATAGAAAAGAAGTTTTCTTTTCATTTTATTATCTTTATCATTTATGGCTTTTGCGGGATATATCATAATGGGAATTTTACTCTTATCTATAATAGATTAGAGGATGTTTCAGTATTAAAATAGTCAGAGATCTTTTCCTGACATTTCATTTGCACTGTCGCTCTAGTTTACTGTTGAGGTGCCTGGAGTCGCCATTATGAGACAGTCCAATCGCTTCTTCTTTTGTGGTCACACATCTGGCAAGGTGAGTGAAAGAGTAAAACGAAAATGGATGTGGAACAAATTGTTTCCTCCTTTCGCTTTTCCCGCAGAATAGAGGGATGTTGTGTGTGAGAAGTTTTGCTCTGAGCTAATGTGGGAACATGCTGCCTACAATTTAGCTGTAAACACGGGTAGAATACATAGGGCTTTTTCGTTTGTGCTTTCACACATTCCTAATTTTCACACAAGCTGATCAGTTCAGACTATTTGGTAGTTGGAATTTTCAGCTTGTCCACAAAATTAAGTGGAAGAGCGTAATATGCATGGATTCATCTGTCTCGCTATAACAACTTATATGGTGGTTCATGGAAAGATTTTAGTATTTCGTCATTTTCCAGCATATAGTTGAAATTTATATAAAATTAGTTTTTTTTAAAACCTTTTTTTTTTTTTTACATTTCTGTATGTGGTTTCTCTCTCTCTCTCTCTCTCTCTCTCTCTCTCTCTCTCTCTCTCTCTCTCTCTCTCTCTCTCTATATATATATATATATAATAAACTGAGAAAAAGCTAAAAAATGACTAAACATTTTGGACTGGCGACCATATACTGCATCTAAACATATAGCCTGTAAAATATATAATTTGCCTTATAAATTTTAACCTTATTTTCTGACATAGATTTATGGATAATTAAAGATGACATAATGAAATTATTTTTCAAATGCATTCATCTGTATGTATAACCTTATATAATCTCTGCAGCATGTAGTAAAATACATAGTAATCAACATTAATTTAATCTCTTCATTGTCATTCGTGAATACGTGTCAATTATTTGTCATAGGTGTCTCTGCGTGATGTCCGCACATTTAAAATGGAGCACGAGTTTGACGCATTCTCTGGCAGCCTGTCTGATTTCGACGTACACGGTAACCTGTTGGCAGCGTGTGGCTTCTCAAGCCGTGGCCTGAATGGACTGTCATGTGACCGGTTTCTCATGGTGTACGACCTGCGAATGATGAGGGCCATCACCCCACTGCAGGTCCACGTGGATCCCCTTTTCCTCCGCTTCATCCCCACATACACCTCCCGCCTGGCTATCATTTCACAAACAGGTATGATGCATGGATGTGTATGTCACGAAGGTGGTAGTACTGGTGGTATTTACCTAACTGTTGTCACTAAAAGGAGAACTTTAATTTAACTTTAAAATACACGGGATGGGATTGGTGTGGTTGCTACACCCAAGTCAACTGCTAACTGTCCCTGATGTGTCGAAGAAATGTTAGGGGATTTTTGTTTGCAACTTGCAAAGTATTTTAATCATCCGGTAGTGGTCTTCTTTGGATTACCGTTGTTGTTCCCAGCCTCACGTTTAATCTCGTTTTTCTTCTGAAGCTTACTGGTGTTATTGCAGTTTTTCAGCATTCAAAAGTCCCACCTTACTTTCATTTCCCCTTTGGTGGTTGTCATGTTGTCCACATAGATTTTCAGTCGGTGGATCACATGAACAAATCATGCTGAAGGTGCTAAACAGCATTCCAGACATGTATTACAAAGTACTCAGCATTTTTAATGCATTTAACAACTGTAATGTGTTGTATTTCCAAGTATAAAATAAGCAAACAGTAGGTGGGTTTTGATTTTATAAAAAAAAAAAAAAAAGAGAGAAGGAAAAGTTGTTAGAAATGCAGTTTTTTTTTTGTTTTTTTTAAGATTTCAGGTTGAACACAAAATCATTATATTGTGAATACAACATAAAAGACAAAAAAAAATTAATAAAATTTTATAAGAACATTTTATAAAAAAAAACAGATGAAAAAAATTCTTGCTCTTGAGTTAGAAGTTTGAGTTTGAAATAAGCACTGCTACTGTCCTGTACTAGTCTATTTACTTTTTGGCTCTGTATTTTTAAATGCACATATTTACAACATAGCTTTGCTAATTAGTAATTGTAGCCTGGTTTAAAAAAATCACATATTTCTAATATATCTCATGATTATTTTTTTGTCACTGAGATCCTGGTGTGTGAGTCTGTTGTCTTTGTGTCTGTAGGTCAGTGTCAGTTCTGCGAGCCCACCGGCCTGGCCAATCTGGCTGATATCTTCCACGTCAACACTGTGGGGCAGCTGCTGATGAGCTTTGATGTGTCCTCCAGCAAACAGGCGCTCTCCTTTGGGGACTCTGGTGGCTGTGTGCACCTGTGGTCCAGCGCCCCAGAGGTGTCCTTTAACAGTTACTCCAGGGAGACAGAGTTAGCTCTACCCTGCCTGGTGGACTCCCTGCCCCAGCTGGACTGGAACCATGAGCTCATGCCTCTGTCTCTTCTGCCCATGCCCCTCACCAGTACCGAGCCCCTGCTCTCTGATTGGCCCACCACCCTCATCATGCCCAGCCCCAGGTATAACTACACCTCGTATATACACTAGGGTCAGTAAGGTACTTTAATGTCTTTGAAAGAAGTCTCACAAAAGCTGCATTTATTTGATCAAAATACAGTAAAAACAGTAATATTGTGAAATATTATTACAATTTTAATAAACTATTTTAATATAGTTTATTCCTGTGATGGCTAAGCTGAGTTTTCAGCAGCCATTATTCCAGTCTTTACTGTTTTAATATGACAATTGATATGCTTAAGAATCATTTAATATTATTATTATTATTATTATTATTATTATTATTTATTATCAACAGCATTGAAAACCATTTTGCTTCTTCATATTTGATGACTAAAAACAAACAGCATTTATTTGAAATAAAAAATATTTTGTTATATTGTAAATTCTTTACTGTCAATTTTGATCAATTTAATGCATCCTTTCTGAATAAAAGTTTTGATTTTTTTTTTCTGTGTATATGTAAATATTTTAAAATAAGTAAAAGATGTAGTGCTTGAAGATACATTGAGATGAAGTGCTATTTTATATCAATTTTATATGTATTATTACATTTTATTTTGTTATACAACTATTTATTTAGATTTTGATAATATCAGATGTAAATTTAGGTTGCATTTTTAATCCAGTTTTGTCCAAACATTTTTTTTTTTTTTTACTTTGGCAGTCCAATCATATTAGGAGTTTAAAAAAGAGCGAAAAATTGCAGCTGATAATTCTTTGGAAATTGAAAGTTGAGCATATTGCATTGTGAGATGCAGTATTCAAATATTTGTTCCTTTTGTATACTGCAAATTTTGGCAAATGTAGTAGGTCATCTGGGTATTCTATGCATATTTTGTGCAATATGCATTCTATATTTTGCAGAAAATCATAGAGGATTAAGGTAGTATAGTGTTCTGCACAGTCCCTGTATTTGAGTGTTATTGTGTAATACTGCCCCCTGCAGTATGTCTCAGGCTAGGTCATGATCCTATGTCATAGACCTGGATCTATTTTTTAAATTTTAGCAAAAATATATATTTGGTAGCTCTCACTTTTTTATTCACGCTAATTTCTTTTGCACAGTTTTAATATAAATTCCCTTAACAAATGACATGCTATAAGGTGATTAGTTAATGTTATAAAGTGATTAGTTAATGTAAATGTGTTCTTTTCACTGTCAGACGGGCCCCTCCAGTAGATCCAGAGATTCTTAGGACTATGAAGACAGTGGGCTTTATTGGATACGCCCCCAATCCTAGAACGCGTCCCAGAAACCAGGTAAACTCAACAGATTTGAAAGATTTCAGTGGTTTCAGCATCGCTAAATGTGTAAAAATGGTAAACAACTATCAAGACAAAGACTTTCCATATGCTTTAAGAGGGAAGTACTATCTTACAGTAATGTAGCTGGTCTAGTGTCTCTGGTATGTTATTTGACAATGTGTCAGTCATTTCAGTGCAGTAATGCTGTCCGACCAGTAATTTCTTTATGCTTTTTATCTCTGTTTTTGCCAGGTTCCTTATAAGATTAAAGACACAGAACTTGAATATGACAGCTATAATCAGGTCCCGGAATCTCCTATTGGTCGAGATGAGGAGCCGCATCTTTACATGGTTCCAAAGAAATACAGGAAGGTAGTGATCAGCCATTGTTTTGCATATTCCTTTGATCTTTGGTGATAATTATGTACTAGTCAAGCTATTTTGTCCATTACAAATGTTGGCACGCAGGTTCTTTTTAGATGAGATAATGTTAAATGTATTGTTTGTAGAACAAAAACTGAACTGTTTGTTTACAATTTAAGACACTTGAGATACTGGGTTTAGACCGTTCTGATTATGTGGCACGTGTTTATGTCAGGTCACCATTAAATATTCCAAACTGGGACTGGAGGACTTTGATTTTAAGCACTATAACCGGACTTTGTTTGCTGGTTTGGAGCCTCACATACCCAACGCTTACTGCAACTGCATGATCCAGGTGAAAAAAACATTTTTACTGCATTGTAGTTTTATACTGAATATATTATATATAATATTAAATAGTGACACAATTATTCTGATTCATAATTATACACATTAAAATGTAATTGCCTGATATTTGCCTCAGGAATCTGAAAAAAATCCCAAGCATCACCATGCTGATTCCTCTAGAAATTCCTTGGAATTTTTGGTGCTCTCTATGGAATTTTGGGGATGCTCAACTTTCACTTTGGATGTTCCAGTTCTCTGGAATTTTGTTAATAAATAATTTTGTGTATGCTGTGGCAGGTGCTGTACTTCCTGGAGCCAGTCAGGTGCCTGGTTCAGAATCATTTGTGTCAGAAGGAGTTCTGTCTGGCCTGTGAGCTGGGATTCCTTTTTCACATGCTGGACTTGAGCAGAGGAGACCCCTGCCAGGTACACTAACACTTTCAATTCAATCCAATCCAATCAGAATTCATCCCCAGCTGTATCAATACCTTCAGAGCTGTCAGCCATGCATAGCATATGCACATACACAATGCACTTGTTTGTTTTCTTAAAAGGCCAGTAATTTTCTCCGGGCTTTCCGGACAATCCCGGAGGCGTCGGCGTTAGGTTTGATCTTGGCTGACTCTGATGAGCAGACAGGGAAAGCCCGTCTAGGCCGTCTCATCCAGAGCTGGAACCGTTTCATACTTGCACAACTGCATCAGGAAACACTGGAGCAGGAAGGGCCGCAGGCATACAGAGGAGCCAGCAGCAGGTGTGGAGCATCATTCTTGAATCCAGTGCAATAATTTACACAAGAAAGGAGTTGAGTACAATTTGGGTTTTGTCTCCACAGCACCACACTTGGTTCCTCGGGGGAGTCTGTGATTGGTCGGTTGTTTGGCTGTGAAGTGGAGAACAGCAGTTTGTGTCGCTGTGGAAAGGAGACGGTTCGCTCGTCCTTGACTCTGCTGTTTACCATGCACTACCCTGAGCAGAGCTCTCTAGGTCAGAACCATCAAACATTCACACATGCATGCATCTTTCTTCTTTTATAAACTGAATTAATTCATTAAATGATCTCTTTGGTTTTTGGTTTTTGGTTTTGACAGATAAGATGATAGAGGAATATGACTTTGCAGAAATCCTAAAGAAGAGTATATGTCTGGAACAAAGCACACAGGCCTGGTGTGACAACTGTGAGAAATACCAGCCAACAGTAGGTTTTTACATGCCTATCTATATATACACATTCAAAACATAAAAAAAAATAGGGGTCAGTTAGATTTTTATTTTGAAAGAAATTAATACTTTTTTCAGCAAGGATGCATTAAATTGAAGGCTATTTCAAGGTTGTTTACATTGAACTCCAAAACAGCATATTTGAATGAATTCTGAAGGATCATGTGACACTGACTTTTAACATACAGTATATTAAAATAAAAAAGTTATTTTAAATTGTAATAATATTTTACTGGTTTCACTGGATTTTTGATTAAATAAATGCAGCATTGGTGAGCAGAAGAGACATACTTCAAAAATTTTACCAATCAAATGTGTAAAAGCACAAAATACTAAATGTGAATGTATTTTTAGGTGCAGACCAGGAACATTCGCTGCCTGCCTGATGTTCTTGTGATCAACTGTGAGGTGAACAGCACTAAGGAGGCAGAGTTCTGGAAAGCACAGACCGAGGTTAGACCCATATCCCCTCCTGTTGCCAGAATATAGTCATGCATTTACATAATTCAGCCATAAATCCGCCCTTAAATATCCTCTAATGCTTTACACATAACGTCGGAGTCATTACTTAAATATGTCTTTGTTAAATGATAATTTTGTCATATGACAGTGAGATATGTCAGTGGTGTATTAGCAATGCAACAGCCTGTTCATTCAGCTGATCTCTATGTTACTGGTTTGTTTTAATTTTTCCATTCATTCATTTTTTTTTTTGTTCACAGTATGCGTACAACAAAGCTTTAAAGAAAGAAGCAGCTGAACCTCCCAAACCCAAAGAGCCTTTACCGACAGAATGGTGTTTAGAGTAAGTGTGCTGATTGTAGAAAAGCATCTGTTTATATGTTTTTTTTCATATAATATAATAAAATATATATTTAAGGGAAGAGCTGTGCAGCGTGGAGGGCTTGACCTTTGACACTCAAGCGGAGGACATGAAGCACGTGTGGATCCCTCTCAGTCTGAAGATGTGCATCAGTAAGACTCAGGGCCTGGAGGTCAGCAGCCTGTCTGAGGGAGAGGAGGTGAGGAACACCTTTTCACTGTTTCAAAGAGTGAACTTCATTAAACGCATCAAGATTTGTCATACCTGTGAAAGATGACTCTTGACTTTTTTTTTTTTTTTTTTTTAAACTGACCCTGCTTAAATATATTGTCTTATTACTTCTCATAGCTGACTGAAAGTGAAGAGGCAGAAGGAGCATCTGTCTATGACTTGGTCGTCACCGTATCTCATATCCAGGATGCCCGAACCGGAGGAAACCTGATAGCACATATCAAAGTGGGCGAGACCTACCATCAAAGGAAAGAGGTGTGAGCGAATCTTTAAAGCAATTTTTTGACATAATATGTTGGACATAAGAGACAAACTGTGTTTTCTGTCTTGCTTTCAGGGAGTAACACACCAGCAATGGTATCTGTTCAACGATTTTCTGATTGAGCCTATTGACAAGGTAAAAATACCAAACATCAGGCAAATTCCAACATATCCTATTATGAAAAGAGCCCATGTGTACTCACACAGTGAGTTCTGTATTCCCACTGGAAATGCGTCATATGTGACCCTGAATTGTGTTGCAATATGTCTCCATTAGGCAGAATCAGCTCAATTTGATGTGAACTGGAAGGTTCCTGCTGTACTTTACTACGTCAAGAGGAACTACCATCCCAAGTATGATTTGCGAAGTATGTGATCATTCATCTCACAGAATGTACTTTTGGTCTTCTCACTAAAATGTATCAGTGCTATCACAAAAATGTCATAAAGTTATAAAATTACATTTATAATATGCATGCACTACTTTTCAAGGATTTAGGGTCAGTATTTTTTTATTATTAAATTAATTCTTTTATTTAACAGAGATGCATTGAATTGATAAAAAATGTGAATAAAAAAGTAATTTCTTTTGAACTCCCTATTTATCAAAAAATTCTGGGAAAAAGCATACCATGGTTTCCACAAAAATATTAAGCAGCACAACTATTTTCAACATTGAAAATAATAAGAAATGTTTCTTGAGCATCAAATTAGCATATTAGAATGATTTCTTGTAAAATTGTAATAATATTTCACAACATTACTGTTTTACTGTATTTTTGATCGAAGAGCATCTGTTTGAATTATTCCTGCATCTTCTCCATTTCCTCCTAGTTAAGAACCCTATTGATGCCAGCGTTCTGCTGACGGAGGCCTCGTTGGCACGGAAACAGAGGAAGAGTCACGCCACCTTCATACCTCTAATGGTGAGCGAGATGCCGCAGGCTGCAGACCTTGTTGGATTGGATGCAGAATTTGTCACGCTCAACCAGGTCAGTGGGAAACACTTTAATGTTCTATAATTACTGACATTTTTTGACACATTTTCTCCTACCCCAAAAATGCAATGCTTTTGTGTGTTGCTGCCTGAACAGGAAGAAGCAGAACTGCGCAGTGACGGGACCAAGTCCACCATTAAGCCCAGCCAGATGTCTGTTGCTCGTATCACATGCGTGAGAGGCCAGGGACCCAATGAAGGAGTGCCGTTCATTGATGACTACATATCAACACAGGAACAGGTCATTACTCTGTAGAATCATTCTAAATGTCACTCATAAAGTGAGAACCACAGTGTTATGCCTTATCAGGTGAGATGTGTAATCTGTTACTGTCACTTGTGACAGTGAATATTTTTGAATCATTTAATTGTAAGGTGAGTCACGGGGAATAACGATTACTGTATTAGTTACTTCCATACTTTCTGTGTTTTTGTCGAAAATGTTGGGAAAAACCTTTCTGCTTCTTACTAGTTTAACCTCTTTGGATGTACAGGTGGTGGACTACCTGACCCAGTACTCTGGTATCAAACCTGGAGACCTGGATGCAAAGATTTCCTCTAAACACTTGACTACTCTGAAATCTACATATCTGAAATTGCGTTTTCTTATCGACACTGGTGTTCGCTTTGTCGGCCACGGGTTACAGAAAGATTTCCGGGTCATAAACTTGATGGTGAGTTGAGTTTTTGTGAGTTAATGTTTTATTTAGTATGTGGAAGTGTTTAAATTGTAACCCCTCACATTTTTAGGTTCCAAAAGAACAGGTGATTGACACTGTCTACCTCTTCCACATGCCTAGGAAACGAATGATCTCTCTACGTTTCCTCGCGTGGTACTTTCTCGGTAGGTTTCTTGCATAAGGGTCATTCTGTGTCAAATCAACCAAATGGTCACCATAGGCATATAATGCAACAAGGATTGCTAAAGTTAACAGATTTTGCTAACAGACCTTCCAGTCTCTGTGTAAAAATAACATTATGATGCTGCCATGTTTCTGAAGGCATTTTTACCCCCTTGTTATTTGGCTCTGAATCTCAGGTGAAAATTGCCTTTTTGACCCCCCTCTACAAAATAGTGGATTACTCAGTAAATATTTATCCATGACATTTATTGTTTTGGCTTTCATCACTATACATGTCTGTCCTTCTTCAGAAAAATATTAGCAAAATCAAACATTTGAGTAGGGGACCTCTGGTTGAGTTGACATGGAATAACCCATAAACTTTCCTTTATCTCTTGACCTCATATGTCATTTTCTATGTGTCAGTGTTTTATGGCTATTTGAACATTTGTTTAGATCTGAACATTCAGAGCGAAACTCATGATAGTATCGAAGATGCACGGACTGCCCTACAGTTGTACAGGAAGTACTTGGAGCTGAGTCATAACGGAGGACAAGAAGAGTTCCGGAAGGTTCTCAAGGCTCTCTATGAGAAAGGACGCAAGCTAGATTGGAAAGTTCCAGACATTGACTCTGCAGATGGTCAAGGTAGCCCAAAAAGTACGAATCACTGACAAGGCAGTGAGATTATTTTATGTAATATATATTAGTGTGTATGTCTGTATGTAACAGGTATTAAATAAGTAATAATACAGTATTTTTTAGAGGCTTTTCATTTGTTTTAAAAAAAAGTTTTGCAACGCATTCACTGTTGAGCGATATAGGTTTGTCAAATGCAGATACAAATGTCCTTGAAGTCAATTTAATGCATATATATATATATATATATATATATATATATATATATAATGAAATGCACAGTGATTTTATATAATATTATCCAATATAATATTATAATGAACACAATGAAGAGGTAACCCTACTGTTAAAGGATTTGCATAAAGTTTAGCATCGCATCACTTGCTGGATCCTCTGCAGTGAATGGGTGCCGTCAGAATGAGAGTTCAAACAGCTGAAAAAGAAATAAAAAAATCACCATAATCCACAAGTGATAAATACGACTCCAGTCCATCAAACTCATCTCGGATGGCCTCAGGGTGATTTAAATAATGAACAAACTTTCATTTTTGGGTAAACCGTTCCTTTAAAAGAAGTACATTTTGAGCACATTTCCATTTGCCCAAGAAGGCCAAATATTGACCGAATACTAGCCAGTTAATCATCCTGAATAGTAGTTGTGTCTATCTTTATAATTGCAAAAACTGAAATATTTCAATTTAACTGTATAACAAAGCTTGTGTATATAATTAAAAAAAAATTCTTTCATCATATTTCTTTATTTTTATTTTTTGTACAATTTTAACAAATGTTGTTTGATGAACTTCCGATGCTCTTTTTTCCTTTTGCAGGTACAGCTGTGTTTCCCTCTGTGATGGGGTTATGATTAGACCCGTGTTGGTTATATTCCTGCCAAACGGATGCCAGCTCAGCAATCATTCCTTGTACAGCCTTTCAGTTCTCTAACAGCTCTTGAGCTAATTCTCATTAGATGGCAATTCTGAAATAAGGCTTGTTATACTGTGTTAGAAATGTCTGTTTTGTTATGAAAAAGCTGTTGGAATCAAAGGAAATGTTAAAACATTTCATCATGTCAGGGTTTTCTCCACTGCTTTGTGAAGCCTGTAAGTGGTATTAAGAAGAATATGCATAAGGAACAGGAAAAAAAAAAAAATGTTTTCAGGACTAAGACCCGATTCAAAACTCATTAACCAAGTGTTTGTTTGCTCGTGTTTGACTCCACGGTGGCTTTTTCACCAAGGTATTTATATTGTCAAAAACTGCACTTATACAGAATATGAATTACTGCACAAAGAATATGAATTAAGCGGTCAATGGATTTACGGTGTTATTTTCTATATTGTAACTATGATGTACACTTTCATAATGTGGCAGCTGAATAAAGACTTTTGGATAAATCTTTGAGTCTATTTTAAAGCTCACTTCAACTGGGTGGATTATTTCAGCAACTTCAATAGCATTAGGGGAAACTGTTATTTAAAAATACTGAGGGCTAGTGTTGTCTCTAAAAAAGTAAAAAGAAAGTTCACTCTTTATGTACGGTATGTACTCAAAGTCTCAGATATGCTGCGGAACAATAAACAATTTAAACAATAAAATGCTATTCTAAGAGAACACACAAAAACAGCAAGCATGCATTTAATTAAATAAATCACAAAAATGAATAAAAAGCCATATATATATAATTCAGATACATTTGCTGGTTATACTCTGCCTTAAAATACTTCATTAGCTGAATATCATTCTTGTGTACAGCATATTTGCTCACAAATGATATTGATATTTGATTTGGGAGTGAATAATTCTCTTAATTTGGCTCTTCTCCAATGAAAGAGTCAAACTGGTCTGACAATTTATAAATGAAATGATCTGAATTTCAATATTTTTTAAAAATCAGCAACTTTTAGTAATAATTTATTATTGGTAAACTCTTTATGATATACATGATAATACTGCTTATGATCTTCAATTACAATTCAAAGTTTAACACGTTGTTCAGAGTTATTTCCCAGACCATCTTCTTATAATCATATTTTATTGAATATTTTTATTATTTGGCTTATGTGTATTTCTGGAATAAGAACTACTATTTGCTGAGCAAGAAAATATTAACTAGAAAATATTAATAGTTATTTCTACTCCAAGGTACTAAGTTTGTTGTTGTTAGTTTTATAAAGGTGAAAACTAGATGTGAGGAATGTGTATATTATTATATAAGACAACAATATGCATTTACTGTAACCTTGCTTTAAAATTCTTAATTTAATGCAATAATAAAAATATATATTATTTTTAATAGCATTCTTTTCCACTGAAAAAGTGACAGCTCTGTTTTATTTGGTTAAATTAAAATAAATTATAAATTTACCTTATATAAACATTATGAATTTAATTCATAATTACATTTAATAACAAAATAGCATTATTTTGTAGAAACCATTTTTCATTATCCAACTTCTGAATATAAATATATATATATATAATATGTTAAAATATGTAGGCTACATGTGCAATGTTATAAAATATAATCCTTGGATATTTTTGATGCATTATTTTAGGTTCTTTCATAATGATTGTAAATACATTAGTTACACTTACTGAGCTTCTTCAGTGAGCAGCTACCGACTGCAATAATATAACAATTTCAAGAACCTTCATAGACGAATAATGTTACTTGTTCTGAATGCGCTTTGTTAAGTTACATCAGTTTCTAACGAGACTTCACCGGATGTTATTTCGAACGTACAATTACATGCTGGAAACTTAAACGCTCCATTGTGAAATGGAAACAATGTTAGAAAAGCATTACTCATTTCATATAGCCTACTCAAAGCAAAAACGAAATAGTGCTAAACGTTGCCTCGGAATAATGCATAATGACCTCAGAAGGGAAGAAAAGTTCTGCTACTTTGTCAAGTTCGATGCCGCACGTAAAGGTTTCATTGGCAACTTATTACTCGAGTGCAACAAACCGGACGTTGTAAACAAGTTGAGGGGTGATATATTAATTGTATCTTGTCAAATACAGTATTATTCATGAACAATTTTTAAAAGACATAAGTTAATTCTCATAAACTTAAATTTTTCCTTCACTAGTGAGTTGAAATAATTAATAATTTTTGAAAATGTAATTTATATTCGTTTTTAGTCTATTCATAGAACTCTCTGTGCTGCAATGCGAGTGTTTGTAATAGTTTAAATGGTGAAAAATAAGAGTGAAATCCCACCCTGAAAGTTAGCCAAAGAGGTCTGACGTCACGTTCCCACAATGCACGCGCCCATCAGCTCCAGCGCTGCTGTGTTTAGAGGGAAAGAAACAGCAGGCCCGAAAAATACACACATTATTGAACAAAAAATAAATTATCCACTGCGAATAGTTTTTGAGAATTCGTCGACATATGGCTGGGAAACGAATTTTTTATTTGCACCCTCGCGAGATGTAGAATGGAGGAATGCATGTGAACTGCTACTTTAGCGGGGATCAAAAGTTTCTGGTGAGCGCAAGACTGTTTTTATGCAAATGTTAGAGTGTGAATTTAGGACCGCGTGGACTGTTTGCATTGATGTTCAAATGCTTGAAACCCTCATGGAGTTTCGTGGGTAGTATTTTTAGACTTTTGAAAAGATGAATGTGCGCCATTAACCCATATAAGAGCTTTAAATGTTGCGTGCTTGAGCAAACACATTAGCTCCGCGTAAGACTGCTTTCAATGCATTTTATTTGTTTATATTTTTAAGCACGAAAGGATAGTTTGATTTGTGTCGATTCGCTCTTTATTACGGCCATTTAATCACAATGTTTGCGGTTCTTAGAGATTTTGCTGAGCGAAACGTGCCACAGGTTTCTGACCCCGAAACGTGCCAGAAGTAAACAGACTAAAAGATGAAACCAACAAGGTGTTTTTTGAGGAAACATAATATATAGTACCAGACACACTTTTTTTTAATAAGTTTTTGTTATTGTATAAAATCAGATTTTACACGAACATGACATTTTTATGTGTACAAGTAATTTCATAATTTCATGTATCATATGAACTGCTAGTCGAGATGGAGAAAATGCTGTTACTATGTAATTTGTAGACATTTGGAATTTTAAATATTCAAAGCTGAAAATAAGCAAATGTTTGTTTCCTTTATTGTTTTTTTGGGTAATTATTCTGTATTTCTACATGAACAAGTTTTATGTTTGAAAGATAATGGATAGAAGAAGCATATTTTGTCCCAATTGAACTTTTAAAGCAGAGCCAAATTCATAAGCTTCAAAAAGGAGTATTTTTTTTACTCAATTAAAACAATTCTAATAATGAAGTAAAATAGTTTGTATTTATGTTTATGTTAAAATACTTCAAATGGTTGCCTGAATGATGTCCATCCATTCTCTAAAAGGGAGGGAGTAATAGTGGACATGCGTTTTCCGGAGGTCTGTCAAGATAATGAATGTGCTTTTGTGAGACTTGAAACAGGTAAACAAACCCTTTATAACTGTCACTAACCAATCATCATTGACATCCCCTCAGGGTGTTTTTAAGTTTCTGGTGTTGAAATCTGTTACCATTCAGAGAGGCAGGTTGGTTCAAAGACTGCACTGCTTTGCCATCAAGCACTCTAAGTTTTGTTTATTTATTTTTTTACAATCTAAAGTTTTATAAATAAAAATGACTAAAAAATGTTTTTCCATTGTTCATATATAAAATACATTTCTGAATGAGTTAATTCCAAATCCGTTTAAAATATTTTAAGTGTTATGTTTAACTAAACTAAACTAATCTAAAGTCCAAATTCTCTGGGGATCTTTTTATTTTTCAGAAATATTTCGTGTTATTTAAATATGTTGAAAGAAGACAGTAGAAATTGATGCATTTGTGTCCTCCAGGAATTTTAAAACAAGATGTATATAAGCATGTACAGTATGTAAATATTGCATATATTATGTTGTATATGCCTAAAATATTTTTGTTTGGATAATGTAGCAGCAAAAAAAAGTTTTAAATTATAATTGTTGTACTTTGTTTACAAGCATGCTAAAGGGATTGTGCACCCAAAAATGAAAATTGTCATCATTTAATCCTCTTTCTGTGGAACACAAAAGAAGATAATTGAAGAGAAATCAAACTTCTTCTTTTTTTTCTTCTTTTTGGTTAACATTAATGTACTAAATCCACTGTGGATTTATTACTGTTTTATATAAATATTTGCATAAAAGAACTTTAAGGGGACAAATCATTGGTTATACTTTATCTATTTACTTATTTATTTCCACTTTGTTTTTATTAAGGTGTCATTGCAATGTAATTACACAAATAAGTACCGAGGAATATTAATTTACATGTACCTAATATATGGTTAGGCTTAGAGTTTCATTAATGGCTATTTGCTTGTAACTGTGCATTTTTACTGTTATTACTGTGATAAATGCATGTATAAGATGATGTTACCAAATCCTCACCTGCTGCATCTTTTGTTTATGTGCAGAAGACTGAACATGCAAAAAAACAATCTTTATTCCTTAGAAAAATCACCTGTTGGAGCTTCTTCTCAGGTACCTGCTTTAGTCCCTAAAACAGGGATTTCCAATCCTGTTCCTGGAGATCTACCTGATTAAATTTGAAACAAAAACTTTACAGGTAGGTAGATCTCCAGAAACAGGATTGGGCACCCCTGCTCTAAAACAATGTTATTATAATTGTACTCAATTTTTTTAACCTTGACTTATAATCACTGATCGTTGGCTTTTCACAGATGTACACTGACATACTCCCTGAGAACTACCCGTATATGTGAGAAAATGTTTCATGGCAAAGACCAGCTAAACAGCCACCTGCAAAACCACGACCCCAACAAGCAGGAACTGCGGTGCGAGGAATGCGGAAAGCATTACAACACTCGCCTGGGTCTTAGACGCCACGTGGCCACACATACCACCTCCGCCAGTGGTGACCTCACCTGTAAGGTCTGTCGTCAGGCGTTCGAGAACATGCCGGCGCTACTCGAGCACCTGAGTACGCACACTGGCCGGCCACCTCCGGGGACTGTGGTACGAGAAAGGAAGCATCAATGTGAACGGTGCGGCCGGCGCTTCTTCACTCGCAAGGATGTGAGGCGCCACGCGGTGGTGCACACCGGCAGGCGGGACTTCCTGTGCCCGCGTTGCGCCCAACGCTTCGGCCGTCGCGACCACCTCACCCGACACCTGAAGAAAAGCCACGCGCAAGATTTGGAGACCCTTCCTCCGATGCCCATTAAAGAGGAGCACAGTCCTACCCTGTGCTCTGTTGGATCTCCAAAAGATGCCACAGAGGGGTTTTCCATGGCCATGTTCAACCCTCAAGGCCTTCCGAGCACATCTACCTCAGGGGTCAGTCATCACCATCACACGATGGTGTCTGGCCCCCTTTCGAGCCCAATGGGTGTGGGCTGCTACCTTGAGCCAAACAAGCCTCCTCCGCAGCAGTACCAGCAGGCCTCCAGATATCAGCCGAGTTCCACTACCTCATATCTGAAAGTGGAGATGGAGAACTTCCTGACCGAACTCCAGTGTGGGCCAATGCCACCGCAGGCCGCCGTAGCGACTGCCGTCTCCCGGCCTGGCGACCTTCTCCCTGACAGTCTGGGAGGTCAGAGTGCCCATTTCACTCTCAGGAACTCGGCGTTCACCTCAGCTGAGCCGCCTACCACCTCCGCCAACATGGACCTCTCGCACCTGTTGGGCTTCCTGCCGTTTGGCCTGCCTCCCTACAGCACTCCCTTGGGATACTCGACCAACGCTGTGTCCCCAAGCCCTACCTCTCAGCTCTCTGGGCCACTTACCTCATTTCAGCCACAGTCACTGCATGAGCCTCAGGCTTCAGGGCACTTAAACCAGCTCTCTGGTTTCTCTCCAACTCTACCTCGATTCCATCAGGCCTTCCAGCAATGATGTTGCCCGTGTCCACTATGACCTGCCAGTCAAACGCGTCTTTGCCAAGTAGCTTATAGGTAATGAACTGGAGATGGTGAAGTTTGTTGGGTGCGAGGTCTTCAAATGGATCCTGTAGAATTAGATGAAAGGATCACTAGGATAGATGGAGTTTTGCTTTTAGTTTTGAATAGTTTTAACTTTGTGGTTTTTCATAGAGGGTCTTCAGAGTAACTGTTTTGTAGTGATAAATGAACTTATAAAATTCATTAAAAAAAACTGAAAGTGAAAAGTTAGCTAAAGAAATACCTCAATATTTTTGTCAAGAAGGAAAATAATGCTATTACAGTGTTCTCCGTTGTATAATGAAGCACTTTTTATCAACGGCACTTCTACGACTAAAGGTGTGGTCACATTTATTGTTCTGTGAATTTTCATCTGCAAAATCCAGTTATTTCAATAGGAATCCACGTGGGTACTTTTGCATGCGAGTGAAAGATTTCCATGCACAATTTTCACAACCAAGTCATATGGTCATGTATATTTGCCGCATTGACCACCAAAAATTTGCTTAGTTTGAAAGTGACTTCTGTGTGCGCTGTGCTTCATAAATCTACACTAATGTCCTTTTTTGTCCATGAAATTTCGCCCAAAATTTGCTAATGTGACCGCACCATAAAAGTCAAGTTGAACTGTGTTCTTAGATGTACCTCTCAGCTCACGGTCACACAACACAAAAAAAACCTACCTCTCTTAGCTGAACTCTTGTCACGAAAAGGATTCAACCATTTGACAAGAAATGAAGCAAATCCTCACGCGAATTGCGTGAAGAACGTTATCTCATTTGATTTTCTTTTTCTTTTTGAATGCTCAGTGGTTTAGTTATGAAATTTTTAGAGTAAGGTGATTAATTAGCATTTAATTAATTGTGTTGATTTTAGCCTTTAGGTAAAAGTTTTAGGCGCTGTTGTGTTCACATCCTTAATGCTAATGAAAGGAATCACATTTATTGTGGAGACTCTTCTCCTGTAAATCCCCATCTCTCTCTGTTCATTCCAGAGTATTTTGTGAAATTCTTCTGGAATTGAAAATTAATGAAAAGTGAACATTTGTTTAAAATTATGTAGCCCATTTTGACAAATTCCTAATATGGGAACTAAGTAAAATATAACTTTAATTTTTTGTTTAGTAATAAACAAGAATAGATCAAATTTGCGCCCTGAATATTCATGTAAAAAATGCCTATACTGGTTTTACACAATACATAGTTCTCACACTACAAAGTTTCCCTCAGTGTTTTGCCTGGATTCAGACGTTTCGGACAAAATTAATTTTAGCACATACCCAGTTATTGCTGAAAAGCACTTCATGTATCTCTCCAAGCTAAACCAGGAGCACTGTCAGAAAAGAAAATGTTTTGTCATGTAAATTTGAATGGTATTTTAGCACTGCTTTCCTGTCTGTTCTTTTGACTCAGTGTTACACGCACCAGTGGCCTATAAGGTAACTGTGTTGTCAACTCCATTTTGTTTAGGCCAGCTGAAGGTGAGAAATCATTTCATGAGTTTTTATTTTATTTAGAAACCATCATGGGCGCTTCTTTGGCTGAACTGAAATGAAATTGACCTTAACTCAACTGTGATATTAGACTCCGACTGATCTACCTCAGTGAGATGCACACTGTGCACAGCTGTACTGTACCTTTAGTGAGAAGTGTAAAGTTTCAATGGCTGTTTAGCTGGAGTAAACAGGTGTTTTACATCTTTAAAATTCCAAGCATTGGCATTTTTGGGTTCCAAGGAACATTCTGAAAGCAAAAGTGGGCGAGTGAGACATTAAGGTGTGTGCGGAAAGAAACAATGTTAAGGATGAATTAAGAAATAAAGCATCTTGTAGAACTTGAGTTTCTGGTGTGTTTCATTCATGATTTAATGTCAGTAAAATAATAATAATTTTTACCAAGGCCACTAAAACGTCAGTATTTATGTCGAGTTATTCATTCATATTAATGCAACGGGCAACTAAAAATCATTAACAATTAAAGTCTTTAATGAACTATATAAAAGTTATAGAATTATAAAGATGAATTATAGAAATTATAGCCAAACATTCATTTAAAGGTGTTTTATGATTTGATAAAATACTTTTAAAAATCATTTAAAAACAAACAAAAAAAATACAATCAAATACTATGCAAAACGTTAATATTGTGATGTCTACTAATAAGACTGCAAAAAGATTACTAGTATTACTAGTACATTACTAGTATTTGCAATAAAACAATGGTATTACTGGTCGCAAACCAATTTAGATATAAAAGGCAAAGTGTTGATTATAATAGTCAATCGGGTGTACACTTTTCGATACTTAATTCACATACAAAACAAAAGAGAAATCTGTTTTTCCAAACAAAACGAGAGAAAAACATCTTTACGCTCAGGCATATACAAGGGTAGCTAATTCTCAGCCAAACAGGAAGTGGAACAGATGTGAAGAAGGACCCTAATAGTAAATTAGAGAGCAGTCGAAAACACTGGCGAATTATTTGAATTGGGTTGATTTATTCGCACAATGAATTGTGTCCATTTACTAAAGTAGTAGGCTAAGTGATTTATAACTGTAGTCGGTTTGGGTCGCTTGTCGGTTTCAGTCTGGCTGATCTGGCTCGAGATGGCAGACGAGGCTCTCTTTCAGTTCCTGCACAGTGAAATCATTCAATATGTCAACAGTGCAGAAACTGGGGAATCGGTAAGAGTCCTGAAAACACTGTCACAGAATGGTAGAATAGCGTAATAGAACCGAGTAAGCCCAGCACACTAATAAAACATATAATAATAATAATAATAATGAGTAAGTTGCATGTTGAATTAATGTAATGTTCTGCTGCTCTCAGGAGAATGGACGATGTGTTTCTAAACTTGAGAACATGGGGTTTCGTGTGGGACAAGGACTTATTGAGAGGTATCATGGCAGATCTTTTCATCCATAAATCCAAATTTTATTCTTAAATCAAGCAGATCCTCTGATGATGACATCCTGTAATCTGATGTTATGCTTGTTGCGGTTTTATTTGTAGTACTGCAGATTGTCAGTGGACCCAAATAGAACTAAATGGTGTTTAATTCATTTTGCTGAAAATGTAGTAGACTATTTAATTAGTATTTCAAATAAATAGCCATTTATTCTTGAGAAGATGCGTCTCAGACACATTTTTGTTTGCAGGTTTACCAAAGACACGCCACGTTTTAAAGATGAGCTTGATGTTATGAAGTTTATCTGCAAAGATTTCTGGACCAGTGTGTTTAAGAAGCAAATCGACAACCTGAGAACAAACCACCAAGTGTGTACATTATAACGCCCATTTATGTCATCTGTCACCCTGGACAACAAAACCAGTCTTAAGTGTCAATTTTCCAAAATTGAGATTTATACATCACCTGAAAGCGGAATAAATAAGCTTTCCATTGATGTATGGTTTGTTAGGATCGGACAATATTTGTCTGAGATACAACAATTTGAAAATCTTGTATCTGAGGGAGCAAAAAAATCTAAATATTGAGAAAAACGCCTTTTAAAGTTGTCCAAATTAAGTTATTATCAATGCATATTACTAATCAAAAATTAAGTTTTGATACATTTACGGTAAGAAATTTACTAAATATCTTCATGGAACATGATCTTTACTTAATATCCTAATGATTTTTGGCATAAAAGAAAAATGGATAATTTTGACCCATACAGTGTATTTTTGGCTATTGCTACAAATATACCCCAGCGACTTAAGACTGGTTTTGTGGCCCAGGGTCACATCTCAGTTCGTCTTGGTGCTTAGTATATGTCTTCGTTGACTAGAAGTTCTTATTAAGAAAATCATCATATGTTCAAATTGTTTGTAGGGTATTTATGTGCTACAAGATAACAAGTTCCGCCTGCTGACCCAACTGTCTGCTGGGAAACAGTATTTGGAACATGCGCCGAAGGTAAGCAGCATAAATAACTTCAGTAAGCTTTAATAGTGAGTTGAATAAAAACATAAATATAACCTGACTTGATCTTTTAAACTGAACCTGCAGAATCAATATCTTTGTCATTTATTTTTCGTTGTAAATATCATAATGAGATATGTAGTATTTAAATTTGTTTTGCAATAATATTGTATCTACAGACAGGGAAGAAGGAATATGTAAATTTCATATAATGCAATTAAAGGGATAGTTCACCCAAAAAAGAAAATTCCGTCATCATTTACTCACCCTCATGTTGTTGCAAACCTATATGACTTTTGTCCATCTTCAGAACATAACTGAAGTTAAAGATTTCTGTCCCTCCATCGACAGCCTATACAGCTACCACTTTTATGCTTCAAAAAGTTCATAAAGAGATCATAAATCTCTCTCTTTTTTTCATTCCTGCAGTTCTTAGCCTTCACCTGTGGACTGGTCCGAGGAGCACTTTCAAACCTTGGTGTGAAAAGTATAGTCACAGCAGAAGTATCAGTCATGCCTGCTTGTAAGGAGCAAATTTTATGCAAAAACATACAGTCTTCATGAAATAACCACTAGATTTTCAGTACTTTTTTTATGATCTTAATCAGAAACTTAACATTAATGAAGTTAGTTCTGAGTCTGAGCTCATCAAGTTCTAATTAAATGTAAAATGTAACTAATTGTTTCTTTCTTGTCTTCTGCCATCCCTCCTCTTCTGCACCTTCTTTTTTCTTAGGCAAATTCCAGGTGATGATCCAGAAGATGTAATTCACTACACAGAAGCGTATTGCTTATAACATGTGCATCTTAATTTTATTGCCTTGCCATTTTTATATTCCCTTACCCATTTTATTGTCACTATGATTGTTTTTTATTTGCAATAACTTGCGAACTACTGGCATTAAAAGTGATTTGACATGCAAAGGTCAAGCCTTATTGTACTGTATTGTGTTAGTATTTTGACATTCATTATTCTCTGTAAACATTCACTGTGTTTTAATTATTAATTTGCACTGATAACATTAAAGCTGGAAGCCTAGTATGAGTCTGTGCTTCATTTTCACTGAATTTTAATGAAAAATGTTTTTTAATGAGTTTTTAGTGAAAAAAAAATTGCCTAGATAATTGTATGAAAATATAACTGTTTTTACTAACAACTGATCACAAAAGATCGCTTTGTAGAGCAGTAGAAGACCGTAAATGAAAGTAATCTGTAAATAAAACAATTATTACGTGATTTAAACTAACTTCAGTCCGTTTTTAAATGTCCTCCTGTTATGCTTCTCTGTGCTTCTCAGCAAGTCACGTGGTTATCGCGTTCGAAAACGTCACAAGAACGGAGCTAATAGAAAACGAGACGCGCTGCGTTAAGCCCTCTGATTGGCTGATTCATAAACGCAGTTCTAACGGCACCCACATTCAAACTAGCATTCTCGTCTGGTCGTTTGTGGAGGAGGGTACGTGCGTCTGTTGATTCAAGTTTTTACGATACTTTTTTCAAGTTGTGATAGTAGGCATCGGTTTAAAACGTAAGTATTTTTTCTCACACATTTTTAAACATTATCATATTTTGAGTTTGATTTTGATGCTGCATTTAAATTAAGCTTTAATTGGTGCGGTCGCGTTTGGCCTTAATCGCTGCTAAACAAGTTTTTCATGTTTAATGTAACGTTAATACAGCGACGGATTTAAGATTTATTTGCTCAATTGATTATTGTTATCTTAACTCCTATTAAAAAGATATTATTTGGGCTTCGTTTGTTTACATTTAGCCTTTTGTTCGTGATTTTATGAGTAATGAGAGATGCAGGCGGATATTTCATATCAACTGATTCTGAAATGATCGTGTAAAGTGCCGATCTGCCATTTAAAATGTATTAGAATATTAATAGTCTGTAACTTGCATAGATTATTCTTATAATCCGTAACTGGTGGCTAAATTTAGCGCTGCTGTTGCAATCTGGGTCTTGAGTCTGAGTTTAGCCATCAACTGCCATTTTGTGCCGCTCTGCACAGGAAATGTAGAACTACTTTATATATATATTTTTTTTTTCTTTATTTGTGCATCTTTGCTAAAGGTTACGTTTTAACTGTAAAAATCCTTTTTCTTTGTGGTTTTGCAGAAGATTCCGGTGTGAATATGGAAGGGGGCTCTGCTGATGCATACACATGGGATGCCCCTTCTCATGTTATAGAGTCTATAGATGACTTTGCCCTGGACCCTCAGGATAATGCTGACCAGTGGTTTGGTATGACCTCAATCTTTATATATATATATATATATATATATATATATGTATGTATGTTCAAATGCACAACTATGTTTGGTCTGTTTTGCTATTAGAATTGAAGGCAGCTCCTAAAGGGGGCACTGTGGAACAGCTCACCACCCCTTTACGGACAAAGCCTTTTGATGAAACCCACAATAACAACAGACCCAAAGCTTCAGTGTCTCCCATGGTCAAAAAAGATGAGACGACGAGCTCAGGTTGGGGGAAAAACTGCTTCAATTAGGAAAAACTTCAAAAAAAGATGTTTGATTTGCATGTGGGATCTTAATATTTGCTCTGTTTCAGATGTCAAAGAAACCATCTCTACGGAGGTCCCATCAAACATAGTCACATCATGGGGAAACGGCAAAACTACTGCAGCTCCTGGTCAGGGCCAGAAATCTATTCCTGCTCAACCACGGAGGTAAATGAGACCTTATCCGTAACTTCTATACACCCTATTAAACTAGTCCATTTTTGTCACTCTCTTCTACCATCGGTTGACTTTTCTTGTTTCTTCTTGTAGAGTGTCCAAACGGCCTGTACCTAGAAATGAAAAGGCTACAGCTCCCACAACACCTCCTCTTGTCAAAAAAAGAAGGTATGTTTTTCAAAGTTTAGATCTGTTTTTAGTCTATTAGAGTGTGCTCAATTAGCCGCTTTGTCTCGCTGCATAGAGTTGTACCGACTGCCACAGCATGGAGAGTTTTTGACCAGCGGCGAAGGTAAAATGAACTGAGAAATGTGTGTGTTAAGCTGAGAAGGGCACCTAGTGGGCATTTAGTAGACTTCACTGGTGAAAATGCTGGTAATGTGGGTTGTTACCTGGAAGTAACAATATTCTATTTTTTTAAATAATAAAACGCTTTTGTTTTTTTTCCTCACAGAAGCTCAACATCCCGAACAGTGCGACGCAGTGGTGCTGGTGTGAGACGCAGTGGTGCTGGTTCGAGGAGCAGTGTCCGGCTGAGAAACAAACCAGCTGTTGCCTCAAAGACCTCAGATACTGCTTCTGCCTCCAACACTACACAGTGAGAGAGAATCCTATTAGCAAAGATGTTTATTAGCAAAGTCAAACTACGCTACACTATCAAAAGTTTTTGGTTATTTTTAAGACAACTTTCAGTTGATTTAACTTCAAGGTATGTTTTCAGACTAAGGATCATGTGACACTGGTACTGTAGTAATGATGTTGAAAATTCAGCTCTACCGTCACAGAAATTAATTGCATTTTTAAAATTGTAGTCTAATTTTGACAGTATTGCGCTCTTACTGTATGAAGTAACTAAAGCTGAGGTGAGACTTTACAAAAAAACATGAAAACATACCCAACCTCAAACTTTAGGTAGTGGTTTGTATTTGTAAAGAACGGGAGCTCCCACTTGTGTCTTTTCAGTTGATTTAACTTCCTATTTTACGGAAGGGTTTAATTTTAAAGTAAAGTGTGTATATATATGCTGTCTTTGAATTTCAGAAAGAAAAGCACAGAACAGCAAGAGATGGAGCGCATCGAGGCTCTACAGAAAGAGGTGGCAGAACAGCGCCGTAAGAACGAGGCGAGCTACAGGGCTGCACTGGCAGGCAGTGAGTACCTAGAAAAACTATTTTCTGTTCTTAATGAGAGCAGTGGTTTTGTTTTGCTCTTTTAAATTTTGCAATGCAATTTTAATTGGCTGTTCTGGTTGTTTTAAAGGTCAGCCTCCAAAGAAGCATGTGCTGTCCACCACCATTCCCAAAGAATTCAACTTCCGCTCCGATAGCAGGCTGAAGAACCACACGGATGGAGGCTCTGCAGTCGACAACTCTTACAAGGAGGTGGATTTCACCTCTCAGCTCCGCAAGCACCCATCTTCCCCTGTGAGTACAGTCACTGGGATGAGTAGTTGGATTCTTTTTGAAGCTGCTTGATGATTTCAAGTGAGTTTAAATGTTGTTGTCACTTTGTAGTTGAAGGCTCCAAAGGGAACAACCATTCCCAAACCCTTCAACCTCTCCAGAGGAAAGAGGAAGCTTGATGAGGCAGGAGCCTACGTGCCAATGGCCCAGCAGATTGAACAATTTCAGAAACGCACTCCCTCCCGCTATCACCTGCGTAGTCGGCAGAGCCAGGAAAGAGGTGAGTTTCATGTCAGACCCTATTCCTGGTAGCTTTGAATATTATTAGTATTGCATTCTTGTGAGATGCTGTTAAAGCATCATTTATTCACCGTCATGTAGTTCCAGAACCGTATGACTTTCTTCAGTGGGATAAATGAATGGTTATTTCCTCTGAAATATGATCTGTAATCTACCCTTCAGATGATTTTGACTAATTTTTCCTGTATTTTATTTTCAGGACCTTCACCAGTGAAGGCTGAGAAGCTAAAAATCACACATCCCAAAACACCACAGCTACTGACTCGCCAGAGACATCGTCCCACAATGCTGAAAAGCACTGCAGAAATCGAGGCAGAAGAAACAGAAAAAATGCAGCAGTAAGTTTTACAGAGACTTGTTTTGTTAATGCTTTTTATTTTTAATTTGGCACAAGAACATCTCTTCAAACTTTCCTTCTGTCATCTCAGGTTTAAGTTCAAAGCTCTAGAACTCAACAGAAAGATTCTAGAAGGAGCTTTGGTTCCTAAAAAGCCAACTAGTAAAGAAGTTACCAAACCTGAGGGCTTCCAGCTGGAGATTGAGAAGCGACTTCAGGAGAGGCAGGCCAGTAAGAAGCCTGAGGAAGAAGAGGACTACACGTTCCATCCCAGACCTCTACCAACTCGAATTCTGGAGGAAGTTGTGGTTAGTAACAGTTCTCTTAACCCGTTTTTCGGTTTGTTTTATCAAGGTTGTGACATCCTTTTAATAATTCCATGTTACTACTTTTTTTTCTTTTCTTTTCTTTTTTTTTCTTCCCCTCTCCATAAAGGGTGTCCCAGAGAAGAAAGTTCAAAATCCAACTGTTCCAGAATCCCCTGCATTTGCTCTTAAAAATCGTGTGCGAATGGAAAAGAAAAAAGAGGTACATTTTAATCTCATGCTTTATTTAAAATATGAAACCTGATATTTGCTGACTCTTCACCTAATTCCTTTGTACTTTCAGGAGAAGCTTCCTGCTCCAATTAAGGCACATGCTGTGCCCCACTTCCTGCCCTTCCAGCCCAAACTGCCAGTCAAGAGCCAGGTAGAAATGTGCCCTTTCTCATTCGAGGAACGTGAGCGTGAACGAAGGGTAATGAAGGAGAAGAAACTGGAGGAAATGAGAAATGAAGAGGTATTTTCTTTATAGAGCAGCTAAAAAGTCTTGTTCTTCACTTCATAACTGTGCCTAAATGGACTGCCTCACCAAATCTCACAGGTACCCAAGTTTAAGGCCCAACCCCTTCCTGACTTCCATGAAGTGCATCTCCCTGAGAAAAAGGTAGTAGAGCCCACCAAACCTGCTCCCTTTAAGTTAATGGCTGACGAACGAGGAGCCGCAAAGGGTGAACGCTGGGAGCAGATGGTAAGACCTTCATCTAAACCTTTCCTCTTCGTCTTCCGTGGATCATCCATATATTAAGATGTTCTAGACCAGGGGTCTGAAACCTTCAACATCCAAAAAACGCAATATTGGGCCCTTTTCCACTGAATAAAATTTGTGGAAAAAAATTCACATTTGAATAAAATTCAAAACCTATTTGTTCCCTAAAATGAAGAGAGAACGCCATACAGCTAAAGTTTTATAATTCAGCCACGTTACAGGGCAGGGGTGTATTTATATATGTGTAATTGAAGACAAAACTTCTTTTAATTGGCTGATGCATACACATGGGACATGAAATAAAAAAAAATGCACTGCTGGACAATAACCAATAATTTGTGTTCTGTAATGTTTGATATTTTCCTTATGACAGTTGATTATTGGTTTTATATACTACAAGCTTTTTTTTCCCATTTGTCACAGAGTAAGGCAGAAAATATATTTTATTGCTACTGTACTGTAATAAATCCTATGTCAATTAGCACTATCATTCATCTGCTTTACCTGCCTGGAGAAGACTTAGAAAAACATGCAAACCATAAATTGTCACAATCGTTAATAGTCTTCGTTTCATCGGTTTAAGGTTTATGCTTGTTACTCAGCCTAGCCACAGCGATTAGCACGATGCCTTTGTCCATATAAATCTTAGTTTTAAATTTTCTGCATGAGAGCGCCCTCCTGCTTCAAGAATGAATGAGACTCACTTGCATGAGTGTTTGGCGCTCCGTAATGCTCACATCATTTTAGATGCGAATAAAATGCATCCAAATTGATGTGACTATCTTGTCTCTTAATTTAGGTTTTTTTCACACTGGTCCTTGAAAACCTCTACGTAAACGCACTTGCCCGAAAAAAGTGCAGGGGAAGAGTTTAGGTTTTATTCAAAGTTGGGGGAACACATCCACTGCATGTTTTGCGTCCATGCTAAAGGGAGCCACTACAGAGGGATGAAAGAGCCACAGGTTGCTGACCCCTGTTCTAGACCACACACGACCAATGTTCTGCTTAGCAATTGTGTTTGCAACTAGTTAGCCAGTGGAAAATCACTCGTTTCTGCATTTGTGACATTGTTTACAATCTGTATCTTAACTGGTTCTTTCCGTTTAAAATCTTTTTCCAGATGAAAGAGGAGTTGAAACGACAGGCTGAAGCTGCATGTTTTAAGGCACAACCAAGCAATGTAACGCACAAAGAACCATTTGTACCTAAAAAGGAGAATCGCTCCATATTGGGTATGTTATATGTGGCAGGTGGTTTTTGTGATCTTTCCATGTAGTGTTGCACACCCCATGTTGTTGCTGTCTCCAGTCTGACCTTCTTTTGGGCTTGCTGGCTTTTTGTGAATTTTGTTGGCGTGCACAGCTAATTCCAAAACCAACTCTCGCTTCCTTCCAACTTTTACCACTGCTTTCACCTCGACCTGACCACTTCCATCTGGTCCTCTTTGTTCACCTTTGGCACTTTCTCAAGCCAATACTACTAATTCTGCAGTTCCAGAGGGATTCCAGTTGGCCACTGAACGGAGAGCCAAGGAACGTATGGAGTTTGAAAAGGAGTTGAGCGAGAAGGAGGCGCTGAGGGCTCGCATGGAAGAGGAGTGGGCAAGAGAACGAGATGGGCAGGAAAAGGAGGACATTGCAAGGCTGCGACAGGAACAGGTAAGATTTCAGAATGAATGTTGCTTATCCTCCCAGGCCTGGAAAGTTGTGAATTAGGATCAAGTAATCTAAAATATTTATCTGCACTTAAAAAGAATGCATTTTATTTCTTCATCAGTTCAATGTAAAATTATTTGGCCCATTTAATATTGTAAATTTCATTACATCTTTTTTTTTTTTTTTTTTTTTGAAAGGTGCGCAAGGCCCAGCCAATCAGACGCTACAAGCCAATGGAGTTGAAAAAGAGTGAAGTGTCTCTCACAGTGCCCCAATCTCCAAACTTTTCGGATCGTTTCCGCTTGTAAATGCGTAATGCACAGTTACATTGACTTTGTACATAGTTCTCTTAATGTGATTTTGCTATTTTGTCTTATATCTCTCTATGATGTCTGAACTTTGAGTAGTTATGTCTGTGGCTGACGCATTAAGCCTTTGTGGTCAAGTAAAACAATTTTACAGTTGGGTGTGGTGACTGCCCCAGCTAAATTTCTCTTTTTAATATCTCCTGTATATGAAGACTCATATTTTTTTCTGTTCTCCTTTTTTGACTGTTTTCTTCCATTTCATTCAATAAAGAAACTTTTAGTATAAATGGTTTGTTTACTGATTGTAGCGGCAGAACTGAAATTGGACCGTTCAACCTCTTCATAAAACTATTTCTTAATTTGGTTAAATGCCATCTATAAGGAAAGTCTTGACTTTCTAATTATTATTCACTTTTGACTAAATGCTTATTAAAACAAGAATAAACTTTGCATGACATGTAATTTATATGTAGGTTATGTAAAGGGCAGAGACTTTATTCCATTAACGCTGCCTGACTGTCAGCAGTTCATGGTTGAATGCTAGAGGTCCATGTCTCACATTCATTCAGCTCATGCTTTGTTGTCTCTACTCTTTTTGTCTTGGAAAGACTTTGTGCCCCCTCCCCAGGGCCAGCTCTGCGTGCCTCTATTATCAGTTTACTGTTTGTGAGCTCCCTTCTCTGGTCTGCCTATTTCTGGTGAGGTGGCCACAGAGTGATGAAAGAGGATTCTGACAGGCTGGTTCTCTGTGAGCTTCCAGAGAACAGTCTGTTCAGACCCTTGGTCGGAAAACGCATGTACTTTTCACTGGGCGAACATCTTTACAGGTGGGTGTGAAATGGTTGAGAATGTTTTGTAAAATATCTTATTTGGAGTAGAGTCGGAAGACATTAAGATTATACTTGGTTACTATGGAGGTTGGTTGTAAAGCTATATTTAATATATTCTTTTTTTCTACAATTTTTATTTTTTTGTAACGATGTGTGTACATCTGTCATCATGGAACAGTTACACATACATATGGAATATTTCTACTCTAAAAAAGTTAATTTGTCATACTGCAAGAAGTTTTCAATGAACTACAAAAAAGTTATAAATTTGAAATGTTACAGCTGAAATGCATTTGCTAGACTAAAATAGGCTACTTACTAAAATATTCCTTAATATAGTTTTAAAGTAATATAATTGTAATATTAACTTAATTAAATTTAGTTAATTGAATTAATTTAATGTTAAATAAAAAGTCCATGTTACTTGTCAGCTGTAAAATTTTGTCTACCCGAGTTTTATTTTGTTTCCCTGCTGTTTAACCAATCTAAGCTTGTTTGCTGGTATTAGTTGGATCTATTGATTTATTATTATTATTTTTAAAGGAGGTTGTTTTTTTTCAGCTGGTCATGCTAGGAGACTAGCTATTTATTTCAGCAGGGTTTCTATTAAAAACTTGAAAGTAGCAACAATGATGTCTACTGTGTGTAAATCCACAGGCCTAATTGTAATTTTGACCTTAAGAAGACCTTGTCTTCAATACCTCTATTTTTCTTCTCTCTCTAGCACAACCTTCATTCCATGTCTGTCAAGGGCTCTATGAAATGCCCCCTGCCTCCATCCAGCCCCACAACCCTGGAGGCCAAGGTCGATGACCTACGATTTAAAGTGGAGCAGCTCCTCTTGAGCCCAGGGAGAAGTTGCCCCATGTGTGGGACCTGCGTTCGGCACAGCACACTGCAGGAGACTGTGACCAGCCAGCTGTCAGCTCACACCAGACTTCTGGATGCTCTTGAAAAGAAAGTCCTGGAGATGAGAACAGCTCTGGAGGAACTTGCACGTGGTATGGAGCCAGAATGTGTCTTAAAGGGGATAGTCCAACCAAACTGAAAACTGTCATCATTTACGCATGTCATTCCAAACCTGATTTTCTACTGCTGAACACAAATATTTTGAAGAATGTTAATAACGAAACACTATTGGTTCCCGCTGACTTCCATTGTATTTTTTGTCCAATCAGTGGAAGTCAATGGGAACCAAAAATGTTTGTTACCAATTTTCTTCAAAATATAATGTGTTCCACAGAAAAAACAAGTCGTACAGGTTTGGAACTAGGTTGGTGTCTCAATAATTTTCTGTTTTGTCTCTCAAATATGCAAGGTCTGGAGGACAGACAGTGTGAGAGAGTGTCTGTGCCTTTAGTGGCTCTACAGAGACGGAAATCACTGCCTGTTCGAACCTCTGCGGTCAGTGGAAAGAAGGACAACAGCCAGAATTGCTTATAAATGGTTGCATTAACTCTTAAGACTATGGCAAACAGTGATTGCATTGATCAAAATGGCATAAATTAAATTTAAGGCCCTTCAACACCAAGAACAATAACTGCAGTACGCTCATATAATAAACAGAATGTTATCAACCATTAGCGTCAACACTAACATAGTTCTTGCTACAGTTATCGTTTTTGGTCTGATCAGGCATTGACCATGTATTTTATTCCGTTTGTAAACAGCTTTTTCTTCTATCACTCTCTATTGACAGGAGGAAGTCTATATTCGCTTGGACAGAGACTGTAAAATGGTGCCACATGCTTTTAATATGCCTTCAGAGAAAGGTAACTGCAATATATCGAGGGGTGAGAACCAGAAGGGCGTAAGTGACATTTTTGGTGAAATGGAGATATATACATTTCTACTGGCAAACGTACTGTCATCCATGAGTGTACAAATTTGTATTATAAACAACTGAAATCAGTACACAAAGTCAGATCAAACTATGGTAGAATTTTTGTTTTGGCTCTCCTGTAAAGTTGGTGAAATGTCACTTACGCCCTTCTGGTTCTCACCTCTCGATATGTTATTACACCATATATGTCATTTGGAAAGGTGAAGTGGGGCAGCAGGATTGTCGTGGTCATTTTTGATGGACATAAATCTGAATGACGAGTCTGTTAGCATGTTAAATATTTATGCGCTGCAGAATGACAGGGAGACCCACAAATCACCTGACTAGAGAACAAACCATAAATAAAAGGTTAAACAAATAAACGAGAATGGCTTTGGGGTTTAAAATATATATACTATGTATATACTATAACTTGGGTACTAGTATAATAAAGCCTTATGTTGTATATTCTTTGTGTTTGTGCAGGCATTTTGCTCGAAATCAATGAAAACAATGGTACGATAAGAGAGGACCATCAAGCTAAAAAAGATTCAACAAACGTCAAAGTTCAACAGGAACCTAAATTGCAAATCAGGGGAGAAAAAGAAACATCCATTGTAACCCCAAGATTGGAACTATCTCATCATCAAACACAGAAAATGAATAAGAACATGGCACCAAACCAGAATGATGTCCCGAAACCCGTCATTGCTGCGTCAGTGGTGACCCAGAGGACTCCAGGTATTGCCCCACCAAAGACAGAAGCCCAAGACAACAGGAAGGTGTCACCTCCAAACACCAAAGCACCTATTCCTGTGACAAAGATTGTGGTTTTGCCCGACGCAATCAGATCGAAGCATAGCGAAGCAGTGAATGTAACCCTACCAAATCAAACCGTACCGAAAACAACTGGACTGGTTGCTCCAGAAATGCCTCAATGTACAGCTTCACTGGTACCCAACAATCCTCCCAATGTTCCTACAGATGCAACACCAATCCAAACATTTCCCAAAACAAGTCTGGGTCCCCCTGTAGCAACTGCACAGAGTTCTGGAAAATCATCAGTAAATAAACCTACAGCAAAAACGTCATCACAAGATGCAACATTGTTACCGTCAAGCCACAAACCGCCAAAAACAGGTTTGAATGTTACTACAGCCACAAAAGAGGCTTTCGCGCTCAGACAAGTGCACAGCTGCCCTAATTCACTACAGAGGTAAGGTAAATCAAGCAATGGATGCATTGCTTGTCCCTCGATTTAAAATGCATTGTATTACTTTTGGAGCAGTGGTTGACTTGGACTATGTTTTTAAGATATTACCGTTTTTATGTTTTTTGATCAAATAAATGCAGCCTGTAAGCAAAAGTGGCTATATATAGTCTGTGTATAAACATAATACTGCATAGTTTTATAAATGGCAATGTTTTTCATCTTATACAGATTACAGGTCCACACAGTATCAGCACCTCTGGCTAAGAAAACGACTGAAGCAGTCGGAGCAGCAAACCACAGTTCAGGTGGAATACAGATTAAAATAACTCCAGCTACAGACAAGATTTCAGTACAGATGAAGAGCAATAACCCTCCTAAAACCTGTTTTAAAGTAATAGGTAAGTAACCTGTTTTTTGTCTGATAACATAAAAACTAGTAAAAGTTTGAAAAAATGCAAATAATTTAAAAGGAAATTAAGTTCAAGGTTATGTGTAATTGACAATGTCAGTAAATAGATTTCAGAAGAGAATAAAATAAGCACCGTATGACAGAACTGTGCTTGTGTGAATTTGTTTTCAAAGGTTAAAGAGGTGACAGGAGGCGTCTAGTATAGCCTGACCTTAGAAATCTGAAGTATCTAGACAATGATAATCCTTTGTCCCTGGCACATTATTGTATCATCCACTCTCCTGCAGCTGTTCCCACTCCAACCCAACATGAAGAGCATTATAGATCAGATATCAACACCATTAACATCTCATAGCGATGGCTGAACCAAGATTCCTATTGATTTAGACAAATGGTTGTCTGAAAAACACGTATAACAGTGTCTTTCTGGCTCTTTTCAGATGATGCTTCACCTCAGCCTGCGCCGTTTGCTCACCGGTTTGTCTCGCTGAAGTCTAACCCTCCACCCAGTGATACCTTCAGTATCCACACCAGAGAAGTGCTGGGAGGGTGAGATGATCATTTCTGCTTACTGTAACTGTTAGCATTCACTTAAATCAATTATTTATCATGTGCAATTATTTATTTAGCAACTTTGACGGGTTTTTTTACCACCACATTTAATATCTATATCATCAGTGGTCGTTTTGGAAAGGTGCACAAATGTACGGAGACAAAGACGGGGATGAGGCTTGCTGCTAAAATCATCAACACCAGAAATGCCAGAGAAAGAGTAAGTATCTGTGTCCATATGTAATACTTTACAAATATAACTGAAAGCATCTGCACTTTGAATAGAAGTGCCATAACATACATGTGGAGCTGGGTAGTTTACTTACAAATTGTGTAGTCCTGTTTACATGATGAAAATTGTACTTTCCCAAATTGGGCTTCATGTAGTTCTTACATTAAGCTTAATTTTCAACAGCTGTTATTATTCCAGTCTTCAGTGTCATATGAACAGTGCTCACAAAACAGGGTCATGTGAATTTCTCAAGGCTGTTCCTGTTGTTTTGCAGGACATGGCACTAAATGAGATCCAGGTCATGAACCAGCTCAGTCACCCCAATATCCTCCAACTTTATGAAGCCTTTGAGGTCAAGAATCAAGTTGTGCTGATCCTGGAGTAGTGAGTAGTGTGATTGTTTTTAAGCAATAAAACGCAACATGAAACAACAGAGATCATTGTCTTTTTTATTCAGTGTGGAGGGAGGCGAGTTGTTTGAGAGAATCGTGGATGAGAGCTGTCCGCTGACCGAGGTGGATGCCATGGTGTTTGTGAAACAGATCTGTGAGGGTGTCCAGTACATGCACCAGATGTATGTACTTCACCTGGACCTCAAGGTAACAGATGAAGCAAAAAGGAGTCACATTGTTCTGTCAGATTTAGGCTAGTGATTTTGTTTTCTCAAGGGATTCAGTAAGATTATAGCGTAAGCCTTTATGGAAACTGTAATGTCAGAGGGAAATGTGTAACAGTTTATCACTTTTTGTTTTTGTTCCAGCCAGAGAACATTCTTCTTGTTAATCACTCTAGCCATCAGGTGAAAATTATTGACTTTGGACTAGCGAGGAGGTGGGCGCTTTATACTTATACACTGCTGTTGTATTGTACTTGTCGATGCATGTTTATGTGTTCAAATGAAGATTAGTATTGTCATCAGCCATTTTTGCTGGCATGACATTTGCCTTACATACCTTTCCAGTGACCACTGTGTATTTCTGAATGTGTTAATCCTCTGAGAGTTCAAATAATATAGCCAAGGCTTATTTTTATGGTGCAAGTGACTTTTCTCCTCGTCCCTCTTCAGATATAAACCACGGGAGAAGCTCAAAGTTTCATTTGGAACGCCTGAATTTTTAGCTCCGGAGGTGGTGAACTTCGATTTTGTCTCCTTCCCTACAGATATGTGGACTTTGGGAGTCGTCACATACATGCTGTAAATCACATTAACACACACCAGAACATGTCATTCACAATTACATAATCATTTGAACAAATGTCTATATTTGAATTTAAAATTCCCTGCACTATTCCAGAAGAGACACACGCAGGCCTTGATTACAAATTCATTTCTAAGTGATTTTATACAAATTAGTCACAAAGATTGGCTAACAGTTGTGACGTCTGGTCAATGTACTGGGAGTGAATCCAAAAACATCAAACAAGGCCGTAAAACAGCATTCAGGGTTACTCAGTCAACTGCTTAGTCTAATTAAAGCAATAAGTATTCTGGGCCTCTTCCAAAACAGAAAAAGAAACTTGTGTAACCCTGTTAGCTTCATGTTAGATGAATTCTTGAACTGGAGAAGCAATAAAAATCACATTTGATTTCTGTTGTTCTAGATTAAGCGGCCTCTCTCCTTTTCTGGGTGATGACGACAGCCAGACCCTCAACAATGTGCTTATGGGCAACTGGTAGGCCGCTATTATATCGATTCTATATGCAACAGAACATGGGCTAATTATAAACAAGCGATGAAACATCTATTTAAAAATCATAAAGTCTACAAACAGCGCTAAAGAACGGTTTAAAGTGAAATATGTTGTAAAACAACGCCCCCTGTTGGATGTTTGTAGGTACTTTGATGAGGATGCGTTTGAGCATGTGTCTGCTGAGGCTAGGGACTTCATCTCCAACCTGCTGATCAGAGAAAGAAGGTGACATTAAAAAGACTTAAGTTGAAGAGAAGAGACTAATTCCATCTTAATAAAGTCATTTATCTAAAAATACATGTAAAGGAATAGTTGTTTACCCCAAAATAAATATTTATTTACTTAAATATCAGGCCATTCAAGATGTAATTGAGTTTCTTTCTTCATCAGAAAGGATTTGGCGAAATTTATCATTACATCACTTGCCCACCAATGGATCCTCTGTAGTGAATGGGTGCCGTCAGAATGAGTCTAAAAATCCACGTAATCCACAATGATCTACTGGTAACAAGTGATGTAATGCTACATTTTTCCAAAAACGGTCTGACGAGGAAACAAACTCATCTATATCTTGGATAGACTAAGGGGCAGTACATTTTCAGCAAATTGTCACTTTTATGTGAACTACTCCTGTAAGTGTGTTCCTAGTAACATAAAACAAGATGCTTTAAGAATGTCTGAGCTGTATGTTTCTGTACAAAGAAAACACACCATGACTAGTGGCAGTCAATCTCCACAAAAATAAATAAATACTAAAGCACCATAAAAAAAAGTTCAAACAACTTGTATTGTATATTCCAAGTTTTCCAAACATTTTTTCGTCTTTATTTACAGTGGTCGTATGAGTGCTACACAGGGTCTCAAACACCCATGGCTCAACAACATCACTGAGAAAGCCAAGAGCAGCAACATTGTGCTCAAGTCTCAGGTTCTCCTCAAGAAGTATATGGCCAGACGAATGTGGAAGGTGAAACACAGAACACACAATGATTTACCACTTTCTTAACATTGTTTAAAGATACCAAATGCTTGCATTTCTCATTCATCCTCTTCCACCTGTCTCTTTTGTGCAGAAAAACTACATAGCCATTGCTGCAGCAAATAGGTTTAAGAAGATTGGAAGTTCAGGTTCCTTAACCACGCTCGGAATCTGAGAGTGTCCGAGATGTCCTGCTGACTGTGCTCACTATGTGTGCTTTTATGATATGTAGATCATGTCTTTGTATTGTGTGCTGCATTGCTCCCCACCTTTTGTATCTGAACACTCACTGGCTGCAGTGCAATTATTCGAATGCATCTGTAACATGCAATAAAACTGATGTACGAATTTCCTTTTGGCATCACAGTATTATACTCTGGTGTTTTTCAAGGATTCGTTAATTTATCACTTTTGTCTTTACCAAACTGTTATTCTAATTGAAAAAGCATGTGGAAGAGACAAAAATGAATGTAAGAAAATGTTGTTACTCTTAAACTGAGTATGGCTTGCAGCTGATTATTCATATATTGAAAAGTGTATATAGTAGACGAAGACTAGTGGTGTGATCATTGAATCAGTTTTATCTTAAACGTGAACGGAATAATGGTGGCTTTTGTCATGTTTTTGAGGTGAGTGCTAAACCATAAGCAGGAATTAAAAACAGGATGTTCAAAATATGTTGTCCACAGTAATGCAGTGCAGAAGAACCTGTTTTTGAAAATACAATCATGTCATTCTTTCGCTGCTGAAACACAATATGATGTTCTCCCTTGTTTACTTGCAGTCTAAGTAAAGTAAAGTTACGGGTGAAATAAACAGCATTTTTGGAACGCAACTTCAAAAAACAAAACAATTAATTGGTTAAATGTTGGTTATGTACTCATGAACTATTTTTCAACTTTGCAGAGGAATAAATTTCATTAGTCATCATTCACATCAACATAGTCACACTGGGGGAGGCTTAAACACAAAATGAGATCACACCCATCCCCTTGCATTTAAAAACAGGATCTTAAATGGGAAATTGTGCAAACCTTAGTGGAATTTCCCTGGAATTAAAATTAAAATTGCATCATTGCTGATGATGTCATCTACACGACTGTCATATGACATCCAATGCTGTGCTTATAATAGTAATGAAATCTAAAAGTCATTTAATCACGTAATCATAGGGGAACCACTTTTCCAAATGGTGCTATATAACACCATAAGAGGTGCCATATAGCACTTTTTCTCAAAAATGGTGTTCAACAGTGGTTGTTGTACTACATGGCACATACTATATGGCACAAATTCTTAAAGATAAGAAGCTTTATAGCACATTTGTCAAATTGTGTTATATAGAACCATTAGAGGTGCCATATATTACTACCATAGATGAGCCAATATACTTCTAAATAACACTTTTACTTAAAAGATGAATGATAACTAATCGTTTCTTACCAAATTGTGGCTTTAAAGATTAAAAATTCTGTACTAAATGCTTACTGAGAAACAAAATACATCCCACTTTCAAAACCTTTTAATTAATTTCTTTCAGCAGCAAATAAAATTAGTGTTGACAAGCCAGAGAATATACATATACAACATCCCAATATACGGGGAGTTGTTTTATACACATACAAAATTATGCAACAAGCTTGAAATATTCATTCATTTTTGAAGAAGAGAGAGTTCTGGTTTACAAATATATACTGTAGCCCTGTAATCAGGTAACTTTTTCACCCACAGTCTTGGGCCTACATTAGGTCTTTACTTTATTTGGAAAATCTAGTCTTCTTAACATTAATAGTGAGCGAGTGAAATTACTGAAAATTAATAATGCACAACCATGTGCAAACTAAGTTATACACTCAGAAGTACTGCAGTATCTTTCACTGTCAACTAACATTTCTGTAAGTCCTTCAGGATTTAAAAAATCACACAATCGCACATCTGTCTCAACCTAACTCCCACAAAGTAGAAAAGTGGAGTTAACGCATCTTCACTTCGTGGGTTTTTTTGAGAAGATTTTTTCAAAGGCTGGAGAAATTATATGTAAAAAAAAAATAAGTAGGCTAAGTCCATCAACAGCAGAACAATATTTTTAAATAAAAATCTTTATATGTAAAAAAGTGCCTTGATGTACTTTATTGTATATTTTTCATTACCAAAATAACACTTACTTATTCACAAAGAGTTCATTCAGACGTCAGACTAATGTTTCAACACATTACAAGAACAGAACAATAAAAACACACATTTTAATTGTTTTTTATAATTTTGTCAAGATGACTGCGTCACCCAGGATACGAACCCAAGGTGACAATATTCCAGTCGAGCACACTAACCACTCCCCCGAATCACTTAGTGGCTCGATTAACACAACATAGGTTATAAACCGTCAGTTCGCTTTATTGTTTCTTTGTCGATGCTGTTTCAGAGCAAAACTTGAAAATGACCACTAGGTGTCACCGTAGAGACGGGTGTCGAAATGTTTCGAAGCCTCGACACATTTGCTTCGACTGCTTCAGTGTTTCACGAAGCCTCGCTTTGCCCACCACTACTTCTCTCGAGACCTTATATAAACAAATTCATGCCCATGACCCCGGAGGCGGAACTCCCGCACGTATAAAAGCGGGGTTTACTTCCGGCTCGTTCTCTTTACCTTTCTCGTCTTGAGAGACCTGGTACTGGTAAGAACGATCTAATATATTTTTTCACCGTTCAGTTCTTCACCAGGTGGTGCAGATGCCTTGAGTCCCTGTGAATTGTGGTGTTTTCTCTTTACTTTTCTCTAAATTTGCAGTGGTAGAATTTACTATCATTGCATTATTGTCAATTGGGATTATTCTGATTTATTTTCAGAGTATTCATCAAGTGGTATTGAATATACTTCATTACAAATTTTGGTGAGTATTGTATATTTTCTCATATCCTATATCACTGTTCGCTGTTGTTAGGATTGATAAAGGCCTGCTAAGTACGTTCGCGTACTGCTGCGGGTCTTTGGATTCGTGACAGCTTGATATTCACTGCTGTTCGCAGCCAGTGTGTTGTGTGTGGCATACCTACTGTGCCAGGGGTATTATGGCTTCTCAGTGCTGCAGGTTTTGTCACTCAGCAATGGACCCTCGTGATGGGCATAGGGAATGTCCTTCATGCTTGGGGGCTGCTCATTTGAAGGAGGATGTAGATAATCCCTGTACTGCAGCTTGTGATCTACCTAGAGATGAACAAATTCGTCACGCTAATAGGGCATGCAGCTCTGCACCTGAGCGTGGTAGGGTGAGGGAACGTTCATCGGACAGGCATGGTCATAAGCGCCCACGCAAGCACTTATGTGACCATCATGACTCCACACACAAATCAAGCTGTGAGTTCGTGGCTGAGGCAACTAATCATCCAACGCCAGCTCCGACAACAGAAGGTGGTAACACAGAGTTTATCACAGAGAATGGATCAGTTTGAAACTAATCGGTCCTCCTCCTGATCTCTACCTCCCGGTAAGGAAGACGTTCCAACGGATAGGCAACAGTCCCATCCTGGGGAAGGCACAAAGGATGCTGATGTGTTATCACTTCTGGCTCCCCACTCTCTCTTTGATGATACACCACAGTCGGGAGAAGGGAGTCAATGTGAGGGAACTCATTCAGATTCTGCAGAAGTTTATGATGGATCAACAATGAAAGAGGAGTTTCCTTCAAAAACCCTTATTACTAAGGTATTTAGTGCAGCCAAGATCGTTGGCCTGCAGTCTCCATTGCCTGATCCTGCTCCTGTTGGGGGTGTATGGGAAGGCATATCTCAGAATAGTTCTGCACCTTGTATTCCAGTGGCAGACGACTACAGTCGTGGCCAAAAGTTTTGAGAATGTCATAAATATTAATTTTCACAAAGTCTGCTGCTTCAGTGTTTTTAGATCTTTTTGTCAGATGTTACTATGGTATACTGAAGTAAAATTACAAGCATTTCATAAGTGCCAATGGCTTTCATTGACAATTACATTAAGTTTAAGCAAAGACTTAATATTTGCAGTGTTGACCCTTCTTATTCAAGACCTCTGCAATTCGTCCTGGCATGCTGTCAATCAACTACTGGGCTACATCCTGACTGATGGCAGCCCATTCTTACATAATCAATGCTGGGAGTTTGTCAGAATTTGTGGGTTTTTGTTTGTCCACCCACCTCTTGAGGATTGACTGCAAGTTCTCAATGGGATTAAGTTCTGGGGAGTTTCCTGGTCATGGACCCAAAATTTCAATGTTTTGTTCCCCAGGCCACTTACTTATCACTTTTGCCTTATGGCAAGGTGCTCCATCATGCTGGAAAAGGCATTGTTCGTCACCAAACTGTTCTTGGATGGTTGGGAGAAGTTGCTCTCGGAGGATGTTTTTGTGTCATTCTCAAAACTTTGGTCTCCTAAAGTTGATTCAGCTGTGGGATCAGGGCACCTCCAGTGCAGAGCTAGCTCAGGAATGGCAGCGGGCAGGTGTGAGTGCATCTGCACGCACAGTGAGGCCAAGACTTTTGGAGGATGGCCTGGTGTCAAGAAGGCCAGCAAAGAAGCCACTTCTCTCCAAAAAAAACATCAGGGACAGATTGATCTTCTGCAGAAAGTATCGTGAATGGACTGCTGAGGACTGGGGCAAAGTCATATTCTCCGATGAAGCCCCTTTCCGATTGTTTGGGGCATCTGTAAAAAGGCTTGTCAGGAGAAGAAAAGGTGAGCGCTACCATCAGTCCTGTGTCATGCCAACAGTAAAGCATCCTGAGACCATTCATGTGTGGGGTTGCTTCTCATCCAAGGGAGTGGGCTCACTCACAATTCTGCCCCAAAACACAGCCATGAATAAAGAATGGTACCAAAACACCCTCCAACAGCAACTTCTTCCAACAATCCAACAACAGTTTGGTGAAGAACAATGCATTTTCCAGCACGATGGAGCACCGTGCCATAAGGCAAAAGTGATGACTAAGTGGCTTGGGGACCAGAACGTTGAAATTTTGGGTCCATGGCCTGGAAACTCCCCAGATCTTAATCCCATTGAGAACTTGTGGTCAATCCTCAAGAGGCGGGTGGACAAACAAAAACCCACTAATTCTGACAAACTCCAAGAAGTGATTATGAAAGAATGTGTTGCTATCAGTCAGGATTTGGCCCAGAAGCTGATTGAGAGCATGCCCAGTCGAATTGCAGAGGTCCTGAAAAAGAACGGCCAACACTGCAAATACTGACTCTGTATAAATGTCATGTAATTGTCGATAAAAGCCTTTGAAACGTATGAAGTGCTTGTAATTATATTTCAGTACATCACAGAAACAACTGAAACCAATATCTAAAAGCAGTTTAGCAGCAAACTTTGTGAAAACTAATATTTATGTTATTCTCAAAACTTTTGGCCACGACTGTACACTAATATGTTGAGAACAGCTTGGAAGAAACCGTCTCAAAACCCTCAATTTAATGCAGGCTGTAGACGGTTGGCCAATGCCCGTTACCCTACAGAAACTGGATTGGGGGACATGCCGCCAGTAGAACGAGTGATAGCTGCATGGACTGCCTTAGGCCCCACCCGTGCTTCTAATAACCCTCGCTGTCCCATGAAGGAGTGTGCCAGAACTGACCGTCTGGTTTGCTGCTGCACGTGCAGCCCGTACAGGCAATGCTTTGGCTATCCTCCTAGCAGCTTTGCGGAAAACAAGAAGCACGGATGAACAAGATTCTAGGAACCTTGTTGATTCAGCTTTGGCTGCCCACTCTCAACTGACACGTGATGTGGGAGAGGTAATGTCTTTGGGTATTTTATGTCGTAGACAAATATGGCTGGCACAAACCACTTTGCCTGAGGCCATAAGAGGTGAGCTAATGAATTTGCCGGTGATGCCTTGTCAGGTCTTTCATTCAGACTCTCAAGAAGTACTGGATGGGGCAGAGCGCTCTATCACAATGAGGGAAACTGTTCAGCGAGCCTGTCACAAACCTCCCACAGCCTCCAGGCAGAAGTATAGAGAATCCCAGGGGATGCAACAACCTGCTTGGTCTAGGTGCACAGGTAGTAATCCAGCTGTTGGTCAAGGGCAGAGCTTTCGATGGTTCACATCTCTGGATCTAAAAGATGCCTATTTTCATGTTCCAATTTGCATGGAGCACAGGGCCTTCCTCCGCTTTGCTTTTCAAGGCCAAGCCTTTCAGTTCAGGGTTCTACCATTCGGCCTGTCATTAGTACCAAGAATCTTCACTCGGGTGGTTGCAGCCGCCTTAGCTCCCCTTCAGTTACGCGGGATCAAGATCCTGCCATATCTGGACGATTGGCTAATTTGTGCTCCTTCCCGAGAGCAGGTAATTCGGAACACAGAAGAAGTTCTAGCCCATATTCAGTTCCTGGGGTTCACTGTGAATTGGAAGAAGAGCAGTCTCCAGCCCAAACAGCAGGTGGATTTCCTGGGTCTACAGTTCAATTCCGTGACAATGGAGGTATGTATTACTCCTCCGAGAATAGACAGCCTGGAGAAAGCAATAACTCACTTCAAGACAGGGAAGACTGTGACAGCCCACAGGGTCCAGAAGCTATTAGGCATGATAGCAGCGGCATCGATAGTAATTCCCTTAGGTCTGTTGAGGGCACGCCAAATACAACGGTGGTTCAACTCTTTTCGTCTTCATCCGAGAGAGGACAGGAGGAAGAGGCTGTGTGTTTCACAGGCCTGCATGCAAGCCTTACTTCCCTGGAGGAACAGGAGTTTCCTTCGCAAGGGAGCCCCATTGGGCAATATTCCCCACAGGAGATCAGTGATCACAACCGATGCATCACTGACAGGTTGGGGAGCCGTTTGGGAGGGCAGGTCAGTGAATGGCAAGTGGGGAACCCCCTTGGTCATCAGAGCACATAAATGTGCTAGAACTGAGGGTGGTTCATCTTGCTCTGGAAGCCTTATTACCTATTATATGCTACAAACATGTACTGATAAGAACAGACAGTACCTCTGTAGTTTACCACATAAATCACCAAGGAGGGACGAGATCGTTAAGATGCCTTCAGGTGGCAACAGATCTATTAACATGGGCATGTCCACGGCTGTCCTCGCTGAGAGCAATCCACATTCCGGGTACAGTGAACAGGGCAGCCGACATTCTGTCCAGGACGGGGCCTCTCCCATGGGAGTGGCGGCTTCACACAGAGGTGATAGCCCAAATTTGGGCCCGATATGGGACAGCCCAGGTAGATCTTTTTGCATCTGCGGAAACAACCCATTGCCCGAGATAGTACTCTCTCAAAGTACAGGACGGCAGTTTGGGCCTGGATGCTCTGTCACAAGAATGGCCGACAGACTTATTGTACGCTTTCCCCCCTTTCCCCTAAAACCTCAAGTTCTTCGGAGGATCAGGGAAGGTTGCAACATGATTTTGCTAGTTGCTCAACGTTGGCCAGGAAGACCATGGTTTTCAGAGATGATTCAGCTGGTTCGAGGTCACCCGTGGCAGCTACCATCACGGATGGATCTCCTGTGTAAGAATTACAGAACCTCAGACACTTTGAACTTCTGAGATGGACAACACCAACACGGTGTATTAACATAGACATCTGTCTCCACATCCCACTGAGAGAAAGTTCAGGAAAACGCCTCTCTCACGTATGCATCAGTTCCTGTTCATCCTCTTCCTTCCCCTCACCCATCCACTCCCCTCCACTCTGCTCAAAATGGTCAATAGTAGATTGTAATGTTCTACATGAATGCAAGTAATATTTACAGACATGTTTGGTGTCATTTGAATTGTCTCAGGGCGTCTGGTACCATGGGCTCATTCTTACAAGAAGTAAACTAAAAGGTAATACAGATCCTAAGAGTTTAGAGATATTTTGCACACTGTAGAGGGCGGGTCAGTTTTCAGTGGTTTCTATGCAAAATTACCTTTTGTCCCAAAAGGTGTTAACTTGGTCAATGCAAATTCCAATTGTTAGCCCCTGTCTCCATCTCGGGGGATGTTGGTCTTGGTCTGGAGTACTTAAGGAAGTGTTGCAAAAGGATCGGGACGTTTTTCTGTAGCCAGAAGCCCGTAGTGTGGTGTCTCTATACTTCACACTATGTATTTCTATAAAGTCAGGTATGCATCTTTTACTCGTAGATTTATCTTTGAGAATTCGATGTTTTGTATTGATATGTTTTGATATCCCTGAATTGGCTATGTAATTGACATAATACATATTTACCTGACTGATAATAAATTGTTACATTTGATCTTATTCTGTTTTACTCTGTAATTATTGACTCTAGTAGAATACTTTGTATCCTTGTTAGCAACATGAGAACCGGAATGAACGAGTAAATATAAAGTAAAGAGTCACTAGAATAATCAAATATCAAAAGAATACTAATTAGAAATAGACAAACAACCAATTTGCATTCCAACCTAAATTCGAGGTTATAATAAAATGGAGTCAGATTAGTTAATAAAAATGGAGTCAGATTTGAAGTTAACCTAGATTTAATAATAATAATTTAATAATTTTGCGCGCTGAAAAGACCGAACACGCAGGAAACCTTCACCCACGATTGGATACCGACCTTGGACCAAATTCGTGGGCCTTACACCTGTCACAAGTGGGTGGCCAAATTTGGCATCAGAACCCAATGACTCTGCGCTTGTGGGTATGGCCCCTGCAGAGCCCGTCCCTCAGCAGCTAGACGATGCGATGCGGGAGACTCTAAACAATGCTAGAGCCCCATCTACTCGTGCTAACTATGCCATTAAATGGAGAATCTTTTCAGAATGGTGTTTGGGCACAAATGTTGATCCAATAGCCTGTTCCGTGCCTCTTGTTCTTCGTGTTTTGCAATTTCAACTAGACCAAGGCAAAGCGGCTAGCACGATCAAGGTCTATGCCTCATCTATCTCTGCATTTCATGGAAAGGTTGATGGCCAGCCAGTAGGCCGACATCCCTTGGTATGCCAGTTTTTGAATGGGGTTCGTCGTCTCTGTCCAAATCGCACTCTGCGGGCACCAAGCTGGGACTTGCCTTTCGTATTAGACTGTCACACTAGGCCCCCGTATGAACCATTGGCTAACACAGATCTTAAATATTTATCTCTTTAGACAGCTTTCCTCTTGGCCATTTGCTCTGCACAAAGGTAGGAGAATTATGTGCTCTATCTGTTAGTGACGATTGTCTACATTGGAAACCGGAGGGCACAGGGGTGTCACTTTGGTCAAACCCTGCCTTTTTACCAAAAGTAATTAATCCCCAGTTTAAGAATCAAATACTGGAGATGTCTCAGTTTCAACCTCCTTCACAGACCGAACAGGAAGGCTTGCTTACCCTATGCCCAGTAAGGGCATTACGTACTTATGTGAATGTTACTCAGCCTTTGAGAATCTCATTCTCAGCTTTTTGTTTGTGATGGAAAGACCAGGCTAGGGTTGCCACTTTCAAAGCAACGTTTGTCACACTGGTTGGTTGATGTTATCTCCCATGCTTATACAGTGAGAGGGTTGCCAGTTCCTGTAGGAGTACGGGCACACTCAACCAGAGGTGTAGCTACTTCATGGGCTGCACTAAAGGGACTTCAAGTAGAGGATATTTGTGCTGCAGCATCATGGTCTATGCCATGTACATTCACAAAATTTTACAGAGTTGATGTGACTAGTACAACACCAGTAAGCACTGCTGTTTTAATGTCTGTTGCCCGGCGAGGAGCGAATGGTATGGATTCTGTAGTTCCTCGCGACCCTGTTGACACGAGTCATGCTATTTATACCGTTAGTGACGGTCAGAGTGAGGTCGAAACAGATCGTAAGTTATGACTATAACTATGGATCTGTGAGACCGAAGGATGACCGTCACTAATCCTTGTCGCTCGGAACTCTGGGGCGTTCAAGGTAAGAGAACGAGCCGGAAGTAAAACCCGCTTTTATATGTGCGGGAGTTCCGCCTCCGGGGTCATGGGCATGACTTTGTTTATATAAGGTCTCGAGAGAAGGCGGAACGAAGGTTATCATTCTATTTAGACCGTTAGTGACGGTCATCCTTCAGTCTCACAGATCTATAGTTATAGTCATAACTTGCGTTCGTTTTCCCCCACGCTGACTCCGCCCACACAGCTATGACACGACACCGACCATTAAAAAAAACAGACGATGTGACATGCTTAACAATATCTACCACCTGAGTATTATTCCTCACGCAAGCTTTCAGTGGAGCTGAATTTGGGATTTTCCTTAGTTGTCAGTTATAACCATCAAAATTAAAAGAAATAAACATTTGAAATGTATCAGTATATACTAGCTATATGTGTAATGAATGAATATAATATACAAGTTTCACTTTTTGAATGGGATTAGTGAAATAAATCAACTTTTTGATGATATTCTAATTATATGACCAGCACCTGTGTGTGTGTGTGTGTGTGTATATATATATATATATATATATATATATATATATATATATATATATATATATATATATATATATATATATATACAATGTATGCATAAATTAAAATATGATGTACAATTAGTAAATTTAAGTTTCATTTACTGCAATTACAAAATTTGGAGTATAATGAAGTAAGGTGTGGGCAAGGATGGTAACCCGAACTTGTGTTCTGCATTAATCCCATCCAAGTGCAAACACAGTTAAAAAACTTAATGGCTGGCTTAATGGCCTCTTTATGTACAGCAGTGGTGCTATATAGCACCTTAACCACCCCAAAGAACCACTGAAGAACCTTTATTTATTTATATATATATATATGTAGTGTAGGCTATGTAAATTTTCAGAATGGCTCTGATTAAATTTAATCCAGAATTCCCTTCCCATGACTGCACAAGGTTGACCTCCTTTAAACGATTGTGGCAAATTTCATTAATTCCTGTGGTCTGTTAAAATATATTTTTTTCAGGCCACGACAACATTGCAATAAAATTATATCACATTGGGTGTGAGTGTGTAATGGGAAAGATGAAGCTAAATGATATCTAATCTTTGCTGGCGTCTTCAGTATGTCAAATGATATTTGCAAGACCTCAATAAAATGACCTCAAATTAGTTGTAGTTAGTCTAACAAACAACATGACTCCTTAACACATTTATTAGTGGTATGAACTGGTTAGGTTTTATGTATGATGCAATAATCATATGATCATGTCAAAATTAAAATGTGAACTTTTATTGTATTATCTTTTTTACAGCTGTTTTTGTCTCAGAGGTTGGTTTTAGACTTAATACTGACACGTAGGTGTAAAAAATTTTTGTTTACTGATAATACACTCATCCATATAATATAGATTAGAAAAACAATATAGGCTTATACATAGCTATTATTATTCTTGATAACGTGCATGACGGCTGGTCATGTGATATAAACATGGTGGCGCTCGTGAGGGAGCGACCTCTTCATGTGTAGAATAAAACAGCTGTTACCTAGCCTAATTAAAAGTGCTGTTTACTTCGTGTAAAAACCTTTTTAACTAGTAAAAATACTGAGTGCACCTTTAAAATGTGACGCTCGTATTGTTGTTGACAATACATTTGAACCATTATAAACCGTTTTAGGCAATTTAATCAGTTGATTGATATGATTGAGGAGGTACATGTTTAACATTTAAGGGAAGATGTGTGTGTGTGTGTGCGCTGCAACCAGATTTCAAAATCGGTTAGGATGTTAAAATAAGTCAGTTTTAGCTTAAACTGATGGTTTCTGTACTAGGCTCACTAGCTCAGCCTCTTCTGAATTAAGGGGTGGGGTGCTCTTATAGAGAGGATTACTTGTACACAGTCGACTTCTCATATCCGTGTGCTGTTGCTTGGACAGATAACATCCAGTTTTTCACTCTACAGGTTTCCTGCACGCTAGTCTTGACATTTTGACCAGAGGTAACGTTAAGCGTCTTTATTTCTCACCGATGTTTTCTCTACAGGCGCGCGACACCTCTAACTTTAATTCAACAACATTAACGGAAATTTTTCGAGTAGACTCGAGATTCAAGCTAATGTCTCACTTTCTCTTCGCTTATAAGGAGTACTTGTTGTTTGTTATCTTAAGTAATTAGATTTAACTGGAAATCCTCGAAACTGCACGCGTTGTGTAATTTAGTTAACCCAGTGAATAGTCACGTTGTTTCCTCTCCTTAGCGATTTTCTTGTGTCGTAGTTTGAATTTCAAGTCTTTTCTGAAAGAGCGAGGGCCTAAAAGTCTTCAAAACTTCACACGTTTTGGTGTGTTTTCTTAAACGTGCCAAACCTGTGTTTTATCAGATTTAAAATACCGACATGTAAAGCCTTCTAAAGTTAAGGATTTGGTTAAGAAAGAAGATGTTTGTATAACACACGAGGACGGGGATTATCAGGAAAAAGAAATAAATTAACGTTACTGTTGAGCGTCGTCATACTCAGAAACTTTAAGTATTTATTATTTATTTACAACTAGCTTAGCAACTCGGTTAAAGAAGGTGTAGCCTTTAAAAGCCAAATTAACAGTAAACATTCACAATTTATTTGAAACATCAAACTGAACTCATCTCGTGACTGATGAGGTAATAACGACAGTTTCACCTTTCACACGGTTTTACTTTGTTTCTTGTTTCTTAAGACATGCCAACAGTTTTAGCATTTCTAATGTTAAATTTTACCTGATTAATTTCCGTTAAAGAGAATGAGGACTATTATTATATTAGGCCTTAGTGTCTAAAACCAACGTTTTACCTATTTTGACTATAGTCATTTTGTTAACATCTTTCACAAAGATTTTTACATATAATAATAATAAACGTGGTTAATCTTTTGTTTGTATCTTGAGTTACTGTCCAGTGATACTTTGTCCTGTAAGATCTAACATCACACACTGGATGAGATATTAACCACTCAGAAAAATTATTTTGGAGTTATTTCAAGTAATTTTGTGATGTTAGTCATGAGGTCAAGCATAATATGTCCACCCTGAAAAATCTTGGAGGAAAGAATCTTACCTATTTATATTTAAAGGTTATAGTCATCTATACAATTGTCTTTTTGAGTCATATCAGTTTGTAACCTTTCACATTTTATCTTGACATATTCTTGCCCTTTGACATTTATTTTAGTTTCTTTTTTTTTTTCTTTTTTTCTTTTTTTTTATTGTTTCTTTCAGTTACCTGAAAAGGATATTTGGCTTTAAGTAATATAAGGTTAATTATTAGCCTCATTTAGCTCATGTCAGTACACTGACCTATATATTGTTTCTGTATTTTTAACCTTGCAGGTATTATGGGCAGTGGGTGTGGTCATTTACTTTAGTGTTTTTACCTTTATTTTTCCATAGGATTTAATTGAAAAGCACCATGGCTTTAGGAGGTGGAGCAAAATGTATCAAATACCTGCTCTTTTTCTTCAATTTAATCTTCTGGGTGAGTAACAAATAATACCTGTTTTATTTCATATCACATTTTGCTTTAGCTAAGGCATGTGTTATAACTGCTGACCCATTTCCCTGAATTATAGTTGGCTTATTGCATGTTATCTGGAGACTTTTTTGTGAAAGATTTATATGAAACGCTTTCCTAACCCTCCCTTTTTACAATTCATGCTGCTTCACGTTGACTTTAGTTTAGTGAGGTGCTTTGACATAAAAAGAAGAAATAAAATGAACAGGTTTTTTCTTTACTTCTCATATAAGTCTTGTGGTATTTCACAATTCCTCCTCCCCCTCTCAAAACCTCAAAATGAACTTTTTAGTGTTGGTAGTAACTATGACACAAAGTTTTGCCAGTCAAGAAGTAAAAAAAAAAAAAACCCTCTTCTAGTGACTCAGAGCGGAAAGCCAAAAACTTTCACAACATTCAGGAATACGTGATTCCTGGCTTAGTCAGAGGACAGAAATACAGTAATTTATTGTTAGTGTGTAGATCAACCTTGGCTGTTTCAAAGACCAATCACTCACGAGCACGGGTGTTTACTCAGGAAATGGGCAAACCTTTGCATTACATGCTTAAAGCTAATGAGAATGTTGTGGTGAACTCAATTTCATTTAATTACCATCCTAACTTGTAGAAAGACACAACCTCTTCAAGGCATAAAATTAAAGTGTGCTTAATGCAGAAATGTGGTTTTGTTGTTAACACTTCGCTGTTAGTTGACTTTGGGGATTAAAGTGTTTATGGCTGTCCTTCAGCAGCTCGCTGATAATGCAGGCTTCCTTTTAGGTCATGGAAAATAGCACTCACTTTATCCCAGCAAGTTTGTTTGATCACACAACGTGCTGCTTTTTCATGCAATCATGTTGTGCTGTTGGTGTTGACATTGTTTGGTGTCTAAGCATTCCCTGGTGTAAATATGTACACCACGCACTCTGTTTAAAGTGTAACCTGAGCATTTAGTGGTATGTTTTCTAAAAGAAAAAAACATTCTTGCATGTAAAGCACTCTGTTCTTCAAATTGACAACATAGTTGCTAATGGCCATGTACTTATATGAGCTGACAGATTGTTTTTCACACACATACTCAGATGGGGATGTGCACAAGGCCACAAGCTCATTTTAACACCTATATCATTTATGCTTCCTGTGATCAGACAAGCGCACTGAAATTTGTTTCTGTTGCACTGTAAGGATATATTTAATGAAAGTACATTTGAGCATTATTATGTAAATAATTATAGGAAGGAATTATTTAGGTATCTGTTTTGAAGTTGCGATTGCAGTGGCCGTTTTAAGCACTTTTTCTGGGATTCGCCTCACATTATTTTTGTTTTAAGTTTTATATTTAATTTTCTGTTTATTCCAGTGTACCCCACAGTACTTGAACGGTTTACTCAGAAACTTGGCGAAAATCCTTAATGAGGATTATAATTATAATTTAAATAATGATTTGTGGCACAGGAAATATTACTTTAGTTATGGTATTCAGTGAACATCAGAATAAATGAGATGTTTTAAAAATATATTTCCACAATCAGAAAAAAAGTGTAGAGTTCAGATGGGTTTAAAAACAGTACATGTGTGGAACTACTGTAACTTTCCCAGGGAAATTTCTTTGTGTGATTCTTAACTGTAATGTTTGAAAGCACAAAACAAGGGATCTGATGTGTTACGATTTTTTTATTTTTTAAATAATAATGAAAAGTTCAGTTTCTGTTGATTTTTAGATTTATTTTATTTCACTTTTGCTGCATTTCCTGATACAAACCAAACATTCAGCCATTAACAGAATTACAGTTGTGTTTGCTTTGCAGCAACAAAATTTTGAACTAAAAAAAATCCTGGAAAAACTACTCTGTGGAGCTTTGTACTAGGATCTCTTATATTTCTCTGTGAAAGCAAGAAAAATTTAAAAGTTCAGTCTCAGTCATGTGATTGATCTTCCTATTTGTGACAGCATCATGTGACTTTCCCCATATGAGTATCAACGTTCATCTGTGACACATTAAGTAAAAAAAAAAAAAAATGCCAAAGGCCAAACGGAATATGGGCTGATAATAGACAATTAAACACCACTCCTTATTTGGGACATTGTCATGTTTCTTTATGTAATAATAGACACTCGTGGCAATTTCAACGTATATCTTTATTTCACTTAGCAGGATTCATCCTCCTGTCAGTTTTGTTCAGGTACCTGCTGCTACTTATTACCCTCAAATATTTACACGGGTGTTGCTTTGTATGTTGTCCAGATCGATATAGTCATAAAAGTTGATTTGGGTTGTTGACTGGCTGTGAGACACCATACATCCTTCATTTGTACAGCGACACACACGTATTATTAAACATCCTTTACACTTTGCTCAGCTGTGTTGATCTGTAATACTTTACTTAAGAGACATTTACACAGTACTTTACCTGTGTGATAATGATGGTGCGTAACTAATTTCCTGATTGCTGACTTTACATAGCATGATGAATAGATATTTCAAGCCATCGCCAATGGCAAATTACTGTACTGAAATTCACAATGACTCGCATAGTTCTAATAACTTACCCACACCTAGTTACAATTACCTTTTTATTTTTCTCTTTAACACTAACACAAACATCGTACAGTCAGAATCAGGGTTAGGGAACAGAGTAATGAAATAAGTTATGGTACCATTTCTTTTCTTTACATCTTTAGCGGAAAACATTAAAAAAATTCCTAGTTGATATTAATTACTAAATTGAAAAGATAGGGTTACAATTTATTTTAAGGAGTTGATGTTACAGTGTAATTATACATTTAAATACTGAGTGATATTAACTACATGTACTTTCTTAGAGTAAACGTACCTATAAAGCTCACCAAAATCTTAATTGAGACATTTTTAGTGCACAAGATATTGGCTTCAGTACAAAAAGTTGTTAAAATAAAATATTTATCTCTCACAACTAGCCTCATTATGAAACCTCTCTTTAATGGATGTCAGCTTATTTATAGTCTCTTAAGGCTGGAATACACTACATGATTTTTGCCCCGATTTTCCACAGATTTGCTGTCTGGAAAAGTTGATGCTAGATGCCAAAGATCAGAGCCAGTCTGCAGATTTGAGTCGACAGAATCCATAGAAAAAGTCGATTAACTTAAAGTGACAACCATCAGTTAATATTTAAAGTCTGTTTATGAAGTATTTACATAAACGTTCAATGTGGAAGAGCTTAAAGAGAGCACACTGAGCTTAAAGGGAGCAGCAACAAATTTTAATAAATTTCATGTAATATTTATTAAAATGACAGGGTTTTGCTTAATAAATAGTCTAGGTCATGTATTGTTCATACATATTTTAATATGAACAACTATTATTAACTATCTATGAAATTATACTTTTTCTTATTGATTTCACACTAAAGCTGTGTGTTTTTTTTCATAGTAGTGCACCCTTTAAGCTCACCTTAAAATAATACGAAATCTTTTAAAATTACAGCAGTGTAAAATGACAGACCAGCAATAAACTGTCAATTTATAATATTATGGATGTAAAAGTACAAGCCAGTAATGCCTGTGAAGTAATATATTAGCGTAGCACACAATCTTATACAGCTAGTCAGCTAACTGTGTTCTGTAGTATCTGCGTTATGTTGCTAAAACTATCTTTTGGATCTGATGTAATTATTTGCCCACATCCAAGTTCCAGGTTATAATATGCAGAAGTCTGAGCATTAATCTCTTAATTTTACAAGAAGTAGTGAAACTTACCCAAAATAAAAGCTTAAACGTCAAAAAAACTTTTAGTGAAAGTTTTTAGACAGCTTTCAAAATGGCCGCCAGACAGAGTGAACACATGGAGACTCATATCTCGGTGTGTAATGATCTGATTGACTTTAAATTATAGGAGGTATATAGTAACAAACATATCAATTGGTTAAGACATCAAGTGGGATAATAAATGATTTTCTTTTTATAATCTGATCTCAGAAATGGAAGTGTGCTTAATGGGTACGTGAGCTTAATAGGTACGTTTACCCTATATGGTTATGGTTAGGATCATTTACATTTACATTTACATTTATGCATTTAGCAGACGCTTTTATCCAAAGCGACTTACATTGCATTCAAGTTACAGTGTTTACATTTTTATCAGCTCTTGCTTTCCCTGGGAATCGAACCCATGATCTTGGCGTTGCTAGTGCCATGCTCTACTATTTGAGCTACAGGAAAGCTACGATCAGGGGATCAGGATCAGGGTTTGTCTTGGGGTTACTTGCATGTAATTATGCATAATGTACTGTTATTATAATACCGTAGTAAGTACATATAACGTGTGTAACAAGGACACCTTAAAATAAAGTGTTACCAAAGATAGTTAAATCATAAAATGGTCTCAGATCAGAATATACTTCATACTTTTGTTTCATAATTTAAGAATGCAAACACATGAATTATGGCTTCTGTCCTGAGGTTCCAGTTCCTCTTTTGGGTCTCTTTTTTCATTGTCATTCTTCTGTTTCAGTTTTTATGATTCCAAATAAGTGACTGTTGTAAGTTAAAAAATGTAACCAATGTTATTTACAGATTAATGTCAGTTTAACTACAGAATGAGGAATAACTCCATTATTATACAAGAGTCTTTTAAACTCACTGTTTTTTCTCTCAATTCCTCTCTCTGTCTCGTATCCCTAGCTGTGTGGCCTGGCCTTAATAGTTCTGGGGGTATTGGCTAAAGTTTCTGTCAATGCCGTAGTTTTCATCAAAGGATACTCTGGGGCTCCTCTAGTGTTCATAGTGGTGGGAGTCATCATCTTCTTCATCGCATTCTTTGGCTGCTGTGGTGCCTGGAAGGAGAATCATTGCATGGTCACAACGGTAAGAATGCGTGATGAAAATATTCATGTTCTATCTTGTGCATATAATGAGATTCAGGGATTGGTAGGGTTGCTTCATCTGTTTGCACTAGGGCTAAAAATTAGTTTGCACCATTTATTCTTAATGCTTCGGTATTAGATCACATGCTCATTGTAAACAAAGGCCTAGTCACCATGTGTGACATGACAATTTACCTTTATTGATAAGCCAGTAAGCGGCTTTCAAATTTGTAGTAGTGAAATCCATCCATTTTGCGTTTAATTGTTAGGTTTGTTTTGATCTTATTTTACCCTATGCAGAAGTCAGCTGTCAAAAATTTCAGTCGCTGTAACGCACATATATTTATATTTTCACATTCTTTCAGATTTTAATATAAAAAAAACCCATAATAAATTACTTAAATGGTGAGTTTTCATTAAGTTGCGCATTAGTGTTATTTATTAGTTTCTTATTTAAATATTTTATCACATGTCATACATCTATGTAAATAGATTAACATTAAAGATTTGGGAAATGTGTATAAAATTATGAGTATTAATGGAAAAATTAGGGAAAAAAGACAAATTAATGAAAAAATCTGGTGTGTACTGTGGTAGCAGACAATGTTAACATGTAAATGTATACAAGTGTACTTGTGAACATATACTGTTAACTGACTGAAATATGAAGTTTATATGTGGGGTTAAGTTTAGTGGTGAAGAACACTAATATTTAAGTGCACGCTTACCGGTGAGGAGAGTGTTTAAGGATACTCTGGCCAAGCTGTGAAACTGACGTCATCAGAGAAGGAATGCCATTCCAGAATGGAAGCCAATGTTCAGATTTTGATGGAAGATTACCAAGACAAACTTTTTTTTTTTTTTTTTTTTTTCCCAATAGATTAACTTGCATGGATTAATTGTTCACCTTAAGACTAGCAACGTGTGCTAGAAAATTAAATAGTGTAAATTTTGAATTCATGCAGACTTTAAATATTGTCCAGGTAACTTGATACTGTTACACTATTGCACTACATCTAGGCTTTTTTTTTCCCAGTAAGTTGCTGCTGATGCATTTGCTTACACACTGACTGCTGTAAAGCTGCAGCATGTCTTTGCTGACATGGTCAACACATGGCCAACAGGACAAACCGGATTCCTTTTTATACAACACTTAATTTGAAGAATAGATGTGTATCTGCATATTTGACTAAACTGGAAATCAAACAGTTACAATGAACTGATGCCTCAGAATGTGCCACTTTATGCCTACAGAAATACAGTAGCACAGCACCTACCAGCTCTAAATAAAATCATTAAAATCTTTGAAATGCTATTCCTAGTTATATCACCTTTACCAATCACCTGTTTATTCTCTCCTAGTTTGCTGTTATTCTCTCTCTTATTATCGTCATTGAAATCGGAACTGCCATCGCTGGATATGTATTGCGTAGGAACGTAAGCACTCTTCTCATTGGCGCTTCATTTTTATTCATCCGTTTCCTAGTACCATTGGGCTAATAATAATTTCTCTTTCTCTGCAGCTGACTGATGTGCTGAATAAAACCTTTGACGGAATGATCACAGGATACAATGAAACATACAACCATGACACCATTGATGCCATACAGCAACATGTTAGTAAACCCATACCTCTTATATTTTGGCTGTGCTGCTTGTCCAAACAAGGCCTGTGATCCTGCTTCGACGACATGATCGTGTCTCAAGAGTTTCTCCCATTTTGTTTGCTCAGTGCCATATGTTGACACTAAACTGACATCCTGCTTCCTCTTGTGCTGTCATGTGGTCAATTGTCACTTTAGACTTGTGCTTAATGAGATAGATAGATAGATAGATAGATAGATAGATAGATAGATAGATAGATAGATAGATAGATAGAGATAGATAGAGATAGAGCTGTCATATGATTAATCGCATCCAAAATAAGTTTTTGTAAAAAACTATATAAATACACACACATACAGTATATATTTTGAAAATAGTTACATGTTTATACATTTATATATTAATATTATTATATTTTATATGTAAATATTTAGTATATAAACATAACATATTTTTCTTAAATATATACATGCATGTATTTATATCTATATATACATAATAAATATACACAGTACACACTCCTATATTATGTAAACAAAAGCTTTTATTTTGGGCTGAGCAAGTTAACGCATTTATTAACGCTGACAATTACAGCAGGTCTAAACGCCAACAGCAGGCCTAAAGACTGCTGCAGTGCTCATATGAATGCTCCCGATATAATTATCTAGGCTAAGCACTAACATTCACAAACCACTGTTCACTGTTATTTTTAACAGAAAAGCAAGCATGGGCTGCTGCGTGCATGATTTGGCATAGCAGAATACGTCCAGCGCTCCCTTTAATATCCCTTAAAATCTCAGTTCATAAAGCTCTGTTATAACAACGAATATATGCACAATAAATCTTCCATAATGTCTACACTTAGTGTGTTATAATGAGAGGATTCGTGAGCACACAGCACTGTACTTTGATTAGCCATTGCGTTCCTGAAATCAAAAGAGATGTCTCTGATTGTCTACATTGCTCAACGCGGCAAACACGTTATAAATAAAAACTGCCCATGCTTGCGCATGTTAATCATTTTTGTTATATTAGTTGTTCTTGTTGTTTTTGTGCAATAGATGAATAACAATTTATGTTTTTAGATATTTTATGTTTATATTTTATTCGCCCACATCCCGCACACACGCGAGTCTCTACCCACCCGAACCTGCACTCGCCCATCAAGTGTTGTCCCGCGCCACACTCTGCTGCGTTAGGTCCCGCGAGAGTGCAGGTCTCTACTTGGAAGGTGCCTGTTATAATGTTATGATCGAGCCTCTGGACTCTGACCAAAGCAAATAGCTTTGGTTTTATATTTAATTTGATTTCATTAATGTTTAAGTTGAGATTTACAAGAATCACAATTTACAATTTACAACTGCTATTATGTAATGGGAATACTGCTGTAAAAAAGCACCTTAGTCGTGGCCTAATGGTTAGAGAATCGGACTCGTAATCCAAAGGTTGCGAGTTCGAGTCTTGGGCTGGCAGGAATTGAAGGTGGGGGGAGTGAAAGTACAGCGCTCTCTCCACCCTCAATACCACGACTGAGGTGCCCTTGAGCAAGGCACCGAACCCCCAAATGCTCCCCGGGCGCCGCAGCATAAATGGCTGCCCACTGCTCCGGGTGTGTGTTCACGGTGTGTGTGTGTTCACTGCTGTGTGTGTGCACTTTGGATGGGTTAAATGCAGAGCACAAATTCCGAGTATGGGTCACCATACTTGGCTGTATGTCACTTCACTTTCACTTTCACTTTCACTTAGTGTTTGCAAACAAATGTCATTTCACTTTTGTTCATATAGCAGCACTTTTAAAATAAAAGTGTGCAATACACCACTTTTGAATTCATTATTGAATTTTGCGCATAACAATCCGATTAATCGCGATTAAAAAAATGTAATCATTGCCCAGCTCATATATATGTGTGTGTGTGTGTGTGTGTGTATATATGTGAATTAAATATGAATTTGTAATGTTTTTCTTCTAGTACAAGTGCTGTGGAGCAAACTCCTCTGATGATTGGTTGAATTCGAAATTCTTCCCTACCAATTCAGTCCCAGACACCTGCTGTAAAAATATCACTACGAATTGTGGTATTGGAGCTATCCACAATACCAACAAAATCTACACAGAGGTAAGACACTTTTTATTTTTAGGCTGTCTCTTCTGTACTATGGCATTTTTATCATAGCTAAAAATTGAATTTAGTGTCTTTAAATTTACTCTTTTAAATAACACTGGTTCAAATTGTTTATTGGACAGAATATGTGGGATGGTGCTATAAGCACTTAGGTTTTGTTTTTGTGTTTGTTTGACACAGGGATGTCAGACCATTGTGGAGAAATTTCTAAAGCAAAATTTCCTGTGGCTCGCTGTGGGAGCTCTGGTCATTGCATTTGTGCAGGTAAGACCTGCAAGATTGGTTTTCCTATTATATGCACATCAGAACATCAATACAAACTCCCCTTCATACACTGTCCAATAAATTTGTTTGGTTTTTTGTAGATCACAGGCGTCGTGTTGTCCTGCATTCTGATGCGAGCCATCCGCAGCGGCTACGAGGTCATGTGATCACATCTGGTTACAGCACTTCATCCATATCAGCACATCACTTAAAGCTCTTAAGAGACTGTTCAGGTGTTTTTAAAGCTATTATATAAATGCCAATTATTTTCCCCCTTGCTGTGTAAGTTGACAGTACACATTTTCTTTGAGAATGAAATATGTGACATCTGTGCTTCTGTGAATAATCCAGTAGATTAGTCTCATGTTAAGTCTCTGATTTATACTCTAGACATTGTTTTAAACTTGATCTTTACTGCGTGATATTCCTTTGGGTTACAGGACAACAATCAATGAATTACTGATATGCCAAATTTTATACATTTATAAAACATTTGTGTCAAAAAATAAAGAATAAAATGTTCTAAACAACCTGGTCTTAAATATAATGAATTTAAATATTAGTTATTTCAGTTTACTACTGTGGTGTTGGTGACATCAGTTTTACCATAATAAGGGATGCAAACAGAGACCACAAAGTTTCAAGTCTTTTAATAGAAGTTCCAATCTTTTTATAATGCACTGACTATGTACTTTAACACCGAACCAAACAGCATTGCCTCTTTATATAAAAACAAAATAATGCAACACATTTGGCAACATATACAGATAACGGCATGAACTGCACCTCATTTGTACCTGTGTTCTTAAGTAAAAGGCACCTGTTAAAAGGCTGAAGAAGAAGAAGATCAAGTTATTTAAGAACTTGTCAAGACTCATTTAGCATAACACAAATGCCATGACCAAATAGCCCAGTGCTCACAGCAAACAGCTGCTTATTGGATAGGACAGGAACAAGGTGCAATATTGTTTATGTAATCTTTAGAACTCAAAAATAAATGTAATTAAAATAAGTATATGCTGCATTATAGAACATAGCTTAATAATATATTAAGGAATACACTTTATCTCCAGTATTTTTAAAGGCTGTAAACCTCTCTTCAGTTTTGACATCAAATTTAAAACATAAAAATGGATTTCTATAGTAAAACATTTTAAACAACCCGAGAGAGACACTAGAAAAATGAATGCGACTGGTGATGCTTGTCAGTGCAGGTTTTAAACAAAGGTACAAAATGTCTCAAAATGCAATTCACAAATGACTGTGCACGAACAACTGTTAGCAGAATAAATATTCAGAATGAAAATGTTTCAATATAAGACCAATGAGCTTTAATTCCAAATGAATGCATTTGGCAGATGTTCAGTGTGCTTTTTGTCTCAGATGTGGTTAGAACCTCTCCCAGTGTAAATGTACATCATTAATTACACACCCTGTCTATATGGGGGAAAAAAAAATGAATGAAATTATTAGACAAATTCCAGAATCCAGATGACATCTTTCAATGGCCATGTCCCTCCTTACTGAAGTAAACAAAATTGGATACATCTCCAAGAAACACATTTAAAGCATATCACCCCTTTTAAAGAATAATTCCAACAAAAACCTAAAAAATTCCCTTCATTATGAAAGTAACGTGCAACTAAGCCAAAAGACTCATGGTAAAAAAAGCTTGTTGCGCTGTTTGGATCTGCATACACAAGTCTTTGTTCCCGCTGTGTTTTGCCTTTGGGTGTGGTGGTGGATAATCAGTGCTGGGCGTTCAGAAGAGAAGTCATCTACTTCCTCCAGAGGTCACTGACGTGGATGTTTAGAGAAGTTTACGGTTAGCAGTACCATACAATGCAGATAGAGGGAGGTCTCGGACTCTGGTCAAACAGGAAGGAAATGGAACACCACAATGAATGTGCAACACAGTAACTGTCAAGTCAGTTTCAAAAGCACAGCAGTGGTTTCTTCTGTGCTATTCAACAAAAAACACTACAGACCAATTAAGAAACATTCAGGGTATTTTAAAGGGAAACTTTAGAGCACATCTATGCTCAAATACTGTGCAGTGCACACTATACCTCAAAATATTGTGACTGTAATGGTTAATATAAATATGCTACACTGTTATCACGTTTTCATCTTGTATTGTAAAAAGTCTTACAGTATCTTGTGCAATGCATTCAGCTGTACACAAGACATTTTGTATTGTCTACAGCGGATTTGCATAGAGAAATGTTGCAAATGAAATGTTATGTTTAAATATGCAAATAAGGCATTATCTAATTAAATGTGCACTAATTTGCACACATTTCTAGAACAGAAAACTGAACCCTGGTAAAGCCAGGTTAAAAATTCTTATTTCACATTAAATTGAAATGTTTTTCACAGAGGGGATTTTGGACATCTGTTTTTAATCACTCCATAAATCTATAAAATACTATCAGCAGCCAGGAAATCTTTTTAGGAATAAAATGTTGTATAAAAGCAGACAAATAATATACTGTATAAACAATCCCCTATTTTAAAAAAAACTTCAGAATATAGATAGCAATAAAACTGTAAAGTTTAGTGTATGTAAGTTCTATTGAGATTCTATTTCTGAAAAAAAAAAAAAAAAGAAATCAGCCTTTAAAGATATGCTTTGTAATTTAAATAAACATACGGTACTGTACAATACAATATTGTAGCAAAAACAGAGTTGGGGAAAATAATGTCCTGCTAAGTAAACTTTTACATTTACGTAACAGCTGTTACCTGTTTTGTTATTTTGTCACTTACAAATTACAGTTACAAATGGCTCGGAGTAGAACGTCCAGGTTTTCATCTAGTAATTATGACCTGGCATGAATGCACTATAAAAGTAGCATGCAAGTACGCTATTCTGAACATAGCCTTGATCTTATCGCTTGTGTACCTTTGAGGTGTGTTGAGAACTGCAACCACTGTGTGAGCCATTCACGGCACTGTCCTGGACTCAGGCGGTCTGGATTCAGCCCTCTCACGTAACATGCCTAGCAGATGTGAAGTAAAAATATTCTTCAAAAATCACAAAATAAAGGCTGCTAACAGAATGTAACAGGCAAAATATGGAGTGACCTCTGACCTCTCTGAGCTCTGCGTCATTTAACTGATGCAAGCCTAATCGAACAATGGCACGATCGAGCTGCATGAGTTCAAAGGCGTGGCTGTTCAAGCGTCGACCAATCCAGAAGCCTGGGAGGCGGGGCGTCAGAAAGAGCAAAGCACAGAGGTGTCTCTGCAAATACATTTTAAACAAGACTAAAGACTAAGTACATTTGAAGTGAAGTTCATTGTTAAACTAGCCGATTATTTGGAGCTCACCTTCTGATCTGCATACATTCTCTTGATGCCCAAGGGAGGTCCAGAGAACAAAGTTCTCACTGCATGGACATCAGACACCACAGGATGGATACCACTTCGGACCTGCAGACACACATTTATAATTATTAAAAAGTCAAAATCTGAATAAAATAACAAACAAAGGCTATGATTTTACACATATGTAAAATAATGAAGTAGCTCAGGCTACCTTACTGCAGAGCTCTGTAAGGCGGCTTTTGAGACGGCTGTCTTGGACCGATGCTGATGTGCTCTCCATCCCTTTGACTATAGCCCAGTGGTGCTGGGCTCTCTGGGTATGATACACGCCCTGAAACTCCACCAACTGCTGTGGGGTCCAGAAGTGCCGGATCAGAAGCTGGCGAGGATAGAGGTACCTAGAGGATGATGCAGGCATGTGATCAGCTAAGCACAAGAAAGAGGAAAAACACCCCTCACCCCATTTAATAATAATAATAAACTATTATTATTCAAAATATTTGTATTTACATTTAAAAACTAATCAAAGAAATATATTACTATTGCAAAACAAATTACAGTGCTGTAAAATAAAAAGCTGAGTATATAATAAAATATTAATGCAAACAGTATTTCAATTGTGAAAATTAAATGAAAATAATATTATTGTACTGTAAAATAAAAATAATATTTAAAGTTATTCAGTGATTACTATTATTAAAATGGTAAAAAAATCTAATTTAAAACAATAAATTAAACAAATCATAAAAAATAAAATGTTAAAATTGCAATAAGACTTATACTGCAAAATAAAAAAAGAGTATTAATAATAACAAACTACTATTGTTATTAAAATATTTAAATAGATTATTTAAATATTTTTATTTACATTTTAACAATTAAATAAAATATTATTGTAATATAGCTATGTATTAATAAAAGTTATTATTATTTTTAATAATACCTAGCCATACTACAATAATAATAATAATAATTATTATTATTATTATTACTTTGCTATATTACAACAACAATAATAATAATAAATAAATTATTATTACTTTAAAATGCATCAATTTTTCACTCAGATTCATGTGGGTCATACGTCTCAGGTCAGAAATTTGATCCTTGAGGGTGGAAGTATCTCGGATTAATTAATGGAAGAGTAACAGATAATAAGGGAGACATTCGATATTCAATCAGTTTCAAAGATGCAAAAATAATTCAACACTGAATAATCAGCAGAGTAAGTTGCTAAATACTCACATAAGGATGAAGACCAAATAGTTGGCAAAAGGAGGTACTGATATGATGACCAATGGAATGGCTTTGAATAAGTCCCTGCGGACCTGAAAGCAACACACAAAAATGATAACAATTTAATACAACTTATAACAGCAATATATCCCATAAATGTCTGCTTCAGTTCTTTGACTCACCTGCCTGATTTTCTCCATATCACGGTAAGGTAAATTCTGGTGCTCTATTCTTTCACTGAGCATGCGGGCTACGATTCTTCTCACTTCTTTACCATCTTGAAACAGGAGCCGGAAACCTTTACAGAAAATCATAAAACCTATATCATAACATATTTGGCAGTGATGGTTTGAGGATAAAAAAAAAAATCTGTAATAATTTGAAAGATTTATTATTCACTCTGACCTCTCATAAATGTGTTATAAAGAACGTAAAATCGTGGAAAGCGACGTTGCAGGAATCTCTCATATTTCTCATTGGCCCATTTCAGACCGGACACAACGCTTCGACCAATCCCATGTCTGGCTTGTGAAGGAGAGTAGTGTCTAACAAACCACAAACTACTACACACACACACACACACACAGAGAGAGAGAGAGAGAGACAGACAGACATAAACAAATAAAGATGTTGTGTGATGTCACAGGGCAGGGCATGTACTGTATTTGATTTCCTGATGAACCCAATGCATTTTTTTCTCTGGCCAACAACCGAAAGGAGGATAGACAATGAGAAATATTTCTCTTGGCTCCATTTGTATTATTTATGATGAAACGCCATCATCAATATCATTTCATAACGAATCTGTATGCAAAAACACCTAGCTGTATGGTATGAAAACCACCGTCTACATATGAGCGATCATTCTGAACTTGTTATAAATAGTACCTGGATTTTGTGGAAGCCAGTCTAGGTGTGCAGAGACTTGCTTTGACCCCGACAGGTCGTTTTCCGTACAGTAAGATCAAAGAAGCCCCACGGCATACCCCTCTACAGGACAGCGCCATCTTGGACTGAGCAGCTGACAGTTCAACGTGGGCGTGTCTTCAGAGAATGGAATGCGGGTGCGGCGCTGTGATTGGCTGCTTCAATAACCGCATCCATAGTAACCAACGCGCACCAAATATCTCTGTGTAGATGGATACCGTAGTACTCGTGTGATAGGAGTCTTCATTTCAAAAACTGATGAGACTTCTTGCCTCATGTATGTACAGGTGCTGGTCATATAATTAGAATATCATCAAAAAGTTGATTTATTTCACTAATTCCATTCAAAAAGTGAAACTTGTATATTATATCCATTCATTACACACAGACTGATATATTTCAAATGTTTATTTCTTTTAATTTTGATGATTATAACTGACAACTAAGGAAAATCCCAAATTCAGTATCTCAGAAAATTAGAATATTACTTAAGACCAATACAAAGAAAGGATTTTTAGAAATCTTGGCCAACTGAAAAGTATGAGCACAGCACTCAATACTTAGTTGGGGCTCCTTTTGCCTGAATTACTGCAGCAATGCGGCGTGGCATGGAGTCGATCAGTCTGGCATATCGCATCTTCCTCTTCACAATACCCCATAGATTTTCAATGGGGTTAAGGTCAGGCGAGTTTGCTGGCCAATTAAGAACAGGGATACCATGGTCCTTAAACCAGATACTGGTTGCTTTGGCACTGTGTGCAGGTGCCAAGTCCTGTTGGAAAATGAAATCTGCATCTCCATAAAGTTGGTCAGCAGCAGGAAGCATGAAGTGCTCTAAAACTTCCTGGTATACGGCTGCGTTGACCTTGGACCTCAGAAAACACAGTGGACCAACACCAGCAGATGACATGGCACCCCAAATCATCACTGACTGTGGAAACTTCACACTGGACTTCAAGCAACATGGATTCTGTGCCTCTCCACTCTTCCTCCAGACTCTGGGACCTTGATTTCCAAATGAAATGCAAAATTTACTTTCATCTGAAAAGAGGACTTTGGACCACTGAGCAACAGTCCAGTTCTTTTTCTCCACAGCCCAGGTAAGACGCTTCTGACGTTGTCTCTGGTTCAGAAGTGGCTTGGTAGCCCTTTTCCTGAAGACGTCTGAGCGTGGTGACTCTTGATGCACTGACTCCAGCTTCAGTTCACTCCTTGTGAAGCTCTCACAAGTGTTTGAATCAGCTTTTCTTGACTGTATTCTCAAGCTTGCGGTCATCCCTGTTGCTTGTGCACCTTTTCCTACCCAAATTCTTCCTTCCAGTCAACTTTGCATTTAATATGCTTTGATACAGCACTCTGTAAACAGCCACACCTTTCAGTAATGACACTCTGTGACTTACCCTCTTTGTGGAGGGCGTCTATGTTCGTCTTCTGGATCACTGTCAAGTCAGCAGTCTTCTCCATTAATGTGATTTCAAAGAACAAGAGATACCCGGAATTTATACTGTAGGGATGGTCATTTATTGAAACTCAAATGTAAATATTCTAATTTTCTGAGATACTGAATTTGGGATTTCCCTTAGTTGTCAGTTATAATCATCAAAATTAAAACAAACAAACATTTGAAATATATCAGTCCGTCTGTAATGAATGTATATAATATACAAGTTTCACTTTTTGAATGGAATTAATGAAATAAATCAACTTTTTGATTATATTCTATTTATATGACCAGCACCTGTATATAGATTAATGATCCCTCATATTTTGTTGGCTGAAACCCCAGAATAAAATAACCCATAGTCAAAGCCCCCCCCCCCCCCCCATTTGTAGCTCAAATCTAATTTAATTTAATTATATTGTTTTATTATATTTTATATAAAGCCGTTTTGCTAGTTTTTGTTTGTTTCCTGTCTATATTTGGAAAAGTGTTGGCGGTGGTATATAATTATGATAATACAATAATGACGAAACAAATTAAGGTTTTTAAATAGTGCGTCACGTGACACTCCACAGTCACAGCGATTGATTGACGATCTCAATTGATTGAAGTCAGCAGAAGGGGAGGGGAGCACGCGCCGTACCTCACGACTACAAAAGACAAGCTGTAAGTGTGATGACAAGATAATGCTATTTAAAGAATTTAGAAAGTACTTCAAGTTGTGAATTTTGAAGAAAACATGCAAATGTTTTCTGATCGAACTTTCTTGACTTTGGCGTTCGGCGGCCTCCCTTCTTTCAAGTGGTTTGACCGTCTTGTTTAAAACGCGCCGCTTTTCTACTCATCAGTGTGTGTGTTTTTTAAAGTTTGGTTTGTTTTTAAACTGGACGGTTTTTTTATTTTTTTATTTATTTAGGGTGACATTTTTACACAAGGCCGAGCAGACTAGCCAGATCTCCAGAAGGAAGCAAGCATGGCCACTATTAGGTTCGGGAGTAGTGTCGGTCCGTCTGGAGTAAACTCTGAAAATCAACAGCAAGGCTGGCATGAAGAGACTGGTAATGTAGCAGTCCGATTTTTCTATAGGCCTTTGGCTTTTTAAGGAACAAAAATAGTTAAAACATGTCTATCTAGCATAGAAAAACAATGGACAAGTAGCGCAGTGGAGTAGAAACGCGTTGTGTGTGAACCAGTTTTATGATGGCGCCTCTTGTTTCCGCAGATTATGGTGAAGACGCTGATGACGCCAGTGACCCCAACAGGATTGTGCAGTGCCCATATGACAAAAACCACCAGATCAGAGCCTCTCGCTTCCCTTTCCATGTTCTCAAGTGCAGGAAGGTGGGTTATGGCAGGGGGAACCTCTTCCATGTGCTAATTTTTCATGTAATATTTACTGAAGCTGTAAAAACACCCTATACTTGGCATTGGTGTAAGGAGAACTTTATCTGTCCACCCCCATCTGTTTCAGAACCACCCCAAACTGGCGAGTGAACTGAAGACCTGCCCCTTCAATGCCAGGCACTTGATTCCCAAGCATGAGTTGTCTCATCACATCGCAAACTGTGAAGACAAGAGGACACTAAATGCTGAAGATGGTTAGTGTCGCATATTTGAACATGGGTGCTACTGTGATCATTTCACTGTACATTCATGTAGAAAAAAAAGGCTTCTTGTGGTGTTATTTGGATGAAAATGATAAACTAGAGTTGGGGTGTGTGTGTGTGTCTGTTGGTTGTGTTGTGTGTTTTTTTTTTTTTTTTTTTAGGAAATGTAGAGCTGCTGGAGAAGTTCCAGGTGCCTGTTAACACCTGGACAAACCCTTCCCCCAATGAGGACTGGGAAACCGGTCTGTGACCTGTTGAATATATGCTATGCCTTTTTGAATGGTTTTTGTTTTCATATACTAGGTATCTACTGTATACTTGCGGTGGCCTTGCCACTTAGCCTTATTTACTATGTATAGTTTCTGGATTCTGTATTTTGATTTTTGGCTCAAATGAATAAATCACCGCTTTCTGGATGATTTCCTCCTTTTGGGTCTTTGATTGCAGAGACTGATGATAATGCTGCTATGTTTGTCTGGGGCGAATCCAACAATCAGCTTGCTCAAAACAAGTGAGTCCATGTTCTTTTCCCTTGACCTTTTTAAAAAACAAAAACACTGACCCAGTTAGGCAAACAAGCAATGTTTCTGAGCGTTACATTTTTGGGTAAATTTAACCTTGTACTGGTTTGGTTGCAAGTAACCAAGTTTAACCACTAGGGGCACTCTTATTTATACTTGCATACCTGTTTTTTTGACAAAATGGGGCTGAAGTAGTTTTTGCTTTACATCTGCGCTCATGTTTTTGTTAGGCCAGAGCCATCTACCACCATCAGTTTATCCGATGGACTTCGGGCACCACGGACTCTTCCATGGAAACTCTGTAAGCACTCTAACACTCTATTTAACCAGGGGTTTTAGCTTATAAACAAGTCTGCTCTTCGATCTGTGAGTGCTACAAAGGCTCCTGTAGATGGCAGCAGCACCCTTAACTGATTCAAGCAGTCCTATGACAGGGGCCAGTTCCATAAACAGTCACTGTTAAGACTAGGGGTGTGCCCGAAGCTGAATACCTTAATCGGAAAGGCATGGATAATTGCTCTTAAAACGGATAACTAATAATTCTGCCCGAATATTCGGCTGAGGCTGCAGCATGTGTTTGTTAGATTCACAGGTGAGCCAGGGGCTCAGCGCAATATTTTACACGCACCTCTAAATTCACGGAATGATGAGTGTGTGAAGTGAATGTATTTCTTCTTTATGGAAGAAAAGGGTGCAAATCAAACACAGCCTCTCCGTGCATCTCTCATAAATCAGAGCTTGGCAAGAGTAATATTACCTAAAATACATCATACACATTCTAGTATTTGTGCATATTTAAAGACAAGGATTTAAACCTTATAGGCTACAATATGATGGGCTACACGAATGAATGGAATAGGCACAGCGCGATCACCAATCAAACAGCCGCGTTGCCGTCTCTCAAAAACCAAACCAGCTCTCGGTCAAGAGTAGGCTAGTAATGAACTTGGATACAAATACATTTTCTACTAGGCCTACGTGTTTGCTTTAACTTTTGCTGGTTTGCCTAGCACACGCACATTTGTTTGGTGAAGTTCAAAAAAAAAAAAAAAGACTGGTTTAAAGTGTCTTGCGTATAATGAAAATGTGTGCTTTGACTTCAGTCGTGTTCAAATGATCACTAAATGTTTGTCATGAAAGCTCTCTACTTGTATGATAAACCTATTTTTTAGAAATGTAATTTTATATTTTAGAACACTGAATCTGGCAAACAGTCAAAATGAATATTTCTGCACTCTGTTCCCTTTTTTCTGTAGCCTACTTCTCCAAACCTTCAAATTACTTGAGTGAAATACTATTTAAACTGCACAGGAACCGGTGAGCCAAAGGAAATCATGTTTTACATAAACCTCTAAAATTACAATGCAGTAAGAAGTGTGTGACGCAAAGGAGTTTAAAATACTATGAATGAAATTGAGTGCAAATAAAACCGCAGTTTTGCATTTCCTGGAAATTACTTGAGTCAACTTCCATATTTCCAAACCGCGTAGGAACCCTTACTGTTTTAATTAGAAGACATTTTAAATGCTTATTTATCGGATCACGAAGTGTCCCCAAGCTGGGACTCGAACTCCCGTTGTCCAAAGCACAACCGCCCTGCATCTCGAAGCACTGCCTATACAGTACAAGGGTATCAACTCTGACTGTTAGAAGATATTTAAATGTTATAATCATAAAAAATGTATCTTAGTTAAACACGGCATATTTGTTCAGTGATCTATAACTACGAAAAAAGAGGCTGTAACTCCATGAACATAATGGTCTTATCAAGTATATCTGTACGAAGTTCTGGTTCAAGCTCCACCTACTTCTGGTTTTATCTGAATACTAATACGAATAATTTTGTGATTTGTTACCGATACAAATACTGGCTTCGCTGCACACCCCTAGTTAAGACTGTGTTTTAAGAACTAATTTCACAAACTAATAGTAGACAAGGGATAATCAGTCTTGCTTTTCAGATTCACATAGACTAGTCTGCTTTCTTGTAACTGAATAGATGGTTTGTCTATTAAAAAGAAAGTATGACCTGTTTTGAAGGGAAGAAAAATGGATGACTCTAAACTTAAGAACTAGTCCAAGCAGTTTATGCTACCTGCCCTTGGCTGTAACAATATTCTCGTCATTCTCACTACCTTTCCTCCCTCTTTTTACTAAGGATGTCACCTCTGGATGGACTTCACCGGCTAATATTACTTATTTAATACTTTGAGCCCTGTGTGTGATTTCTAGCCCAACTTGTTTAAAGTCTGCTTACATTTTAAAGCTTTTAATTTTAAAGTGTTGTGAAGTTTCCCTTTTCCTGTTTTCTACAAGTTAATATGCTGTCTATAACCGGCTGTGGTCCATGTGTAGAGACGCTCCTTATTAAACCAAAGAATAGTGTCATTTCAAAGGAGAAACCATCAGTGCCATTCTTTCTGGACTATTTGCTTTAAACTTTCATGGCATTTTTGTGGAAGTGATAACCTTTAATCTTGACATGCATGATTCATTAAAGATTTCTTTAAATGCAAACCTCCATTGCTTTTTTTTTTTTTTTTTTTTTTTTAAATCCATGCTGCAACAGAGCACATTCCAAAAAAAAATATTTTTGTTGTTGGGAGGGGGGAGTTTGACGCACTTTGCTATAGATGCTCATATTTAAATGAAATTTTACTTTAGATTTTGTACTAACAACCGCTTGGGCTATAGTGACTTTATTAGCTTAATTTAAAACAAATAAACGGCTGTTTTGATGGTGCAAAAAGCCTTTTTAAAAAAAAACAATAATTGTAAAAAATTTAAACCGTGGCTGAGAGTGCTTAATGTGCTGCAAATTGGAAAAAACTCCTGCAAATTAAGAACCACTTCGTAAATTTGACAACACATGCTGCAAATGCTCACAACACAAAGAATTTTTCTTCAGTTCTTGAAAAATTAGTTTTCTTGATTTTGCTGGTGCTTTTTCTATTTGCATGTGTTTTCTGAAGTTGCAGCGCGTTAAGCTCTCTCGGCCTGTTAACAGATCTATAAATGCTTCTAGAAATATACACTTCTACCTGTTAAGTTTTTGGTGGTTTTAATTACCCTCATTCTTGTATTGCAGGTGTGGTGTGTGTGTGTGTGTGGGGTTTTTTTTTTTTTTTTTTTTTTTTTTTTTTTTTTTTTTTAGTTATGAGATCATTATGTTCTTGCACAATGTGCTTTGAGCATGTAATTAGTGTGACCGTTCTGTCCCTTTTTCTTTCCATTTAGAGTGGCTGCTTCTCACAGAGACGATGGGCTAGTCTAGTGTAACCCATGTGTCAATATGAATGGAGCACGAGTTAGTATGGCAGGGCCACAGGTCTGCCCCCTCTTCCTCATCTACCGTGCCTCGTTTAACCCGCACAGACAGCTGGCCACACCAGCTCTCCCCTGCTAGCTGCACTGACTACAGACATTTGCACAAATGACAGGGTCTGTGTTTGTGTAGGCAGGGCTGATTGTTCGCCCCCCTCTGGCGTCTCTGTATATGTGTGCCTGTTAAACACAGCTGTGTAACGCTTCCTTCGGTGCACTGGTGCCCCGAGGAGCACTTTACAAGCTCGCTTTCATTTTTAAACTTCACACTTTGGGCACGTGAGGAAATGAAGTGCAGTGCTGTTGGAGTTTTGTGATTTTTCTTTAATTTTTCACATGATGGTTCAAATTAAAGCAGTATCCTGCAAGATAACTGAATCTGAAAGTGTTTTTATTTAATTGTAAGCGTAAAAAGGCTGTAAAACAGACTTTTGAAAACTTCAAATCGGGATTGGTGAGGTTTAATATTTTTGAAAGAGGCCTCTTATGCTTACCAAGGTTGCATTTATTTGATAAAATACAGTAAAAATGGTAGTATTTTAAAGTGTTATAACAATTTAAAATTTAATTGGTTTATTTAATTTAAACAACACATCTATTTTTAATGTTATGAAGTGTAAGTTATTCCTGTGGTGGCAAATCGTTCTAATATAATTGTATTTTATAATTGTAACATTTACTTATTTTCAGTGAAAATAATTGTGCTGCCCAAATGAACTCTTCTCCAGAATTTGCATGGAAAGTTTAAAAGAACCACTTAATGAATTTGTTCATATTTTTATTGTTGCTTTTAATTAACTGAGTGCATCTCTGCTGAATAAAGGTGTTTTTTTTTTTTTTTTTTTTTTTTTTAAATCACTTTACCAGTATTGAACTTAAATATAACGGGTAATGCATTGGATAAAGAACAAAAATACAATTCTTCAACAGTGCATTCCTCTCATTATTTCAAGCTTTTATAATATAGCTTCATGAATGGTATTTGGTAATTGCCAAAAATAAAAACCTCATGAGAGAACAGCTCTTTAATATGGGATATAATATTGCCCCGCTCCCCAATTCTTTAATCTTAAGATATAACTAAACCAGATCTGTGTGCAGAGACAAATCCTAGATTACACACAAGACATGCTGCAACGTGACTGACAAAGACACCTCATTTGCATCTGGTTTTCTTCCCTCCAAAAGATGCTGAAATTAGCCAGCATCATACTGTAGTCTCTCTCACTCTGTTTTGACACGAGCGTGTCAGTTCTTCATTAGCCACGATGTACTGCAGAATGGGACATTACTTGTGGAGCTGACTAGAAATGGGTCACTTGTACCTGTCAGCTATGCTGAAAGAAAAATAGCACAATGTAGAATTGCATTTTTGTCTCATTCATCTAGATTTTAATGTGGGCGTTAATAGGCTATACTTGGATAATAAAATTGGACATGAATGCATCTTTTGGAGCAGGAAATAGTGTTGTTGTTTTTCTCTGGATTGCTGTGTACTATTCATGAGGTGCAAATGTATTCTGTCCTTCAATTAATTTTCCCCAGAGAGCAATTCTAGCAGCCTGTGCTGTGTCTTTCTGTTCTTCCAGCGTTTTACAGTTACATCAGAGAGCGCCTAACATCAACATTTGGTTGCTGTTTACTGGACCAAAAATAGTTCAGTGATTTATTGTAGATTTAAAAAAAAACAAAAAAAAACCTTGTTTTCGCACCATACTGTCTTCTGCCTGTGTTTTGTTTTTATTTGCTTTTTTTTAAAAATAGTAATATTACTCTTTATTGTAGTAGTGAATAATAGCGTTTCCACCACATAATTGACACTACTTGACTTTATCTCATAATTATGACTTGGTGTCCTTCATAACTGTTAATTTCAACCTTATGACTCTAAAGTTGAAGTTCACATTGACTTTGTCTCTTTTTTGTCATAATTGATTTCATATCTCAATTTCATAATTTAACTTGCTTTAATTCTGATTTAGTATCTTAATTTTAATTCGTCAGTTTCAATTTTCAGTTTCAAAGTTTTTTTGTCAGTTATGACTATATTTTAATTTTCATCATAATTTTACTGTTGTCATAATTATGATTTAGTATCTCAATTTTGATTTAATATTTGTATCAGAATTTCGATATTTCATCTAATAATCGACTGTCATTTTAACTTTCCATGTCAAATGGCTAATTTGACTTAATTTCAACTGTCAATTTTGTACCATAATTGTATCTCATAATTTTGACTTCATTGCAACTTACTGTCCATTTCAACTTTTTGCTGTAGTTGACTTAATATCTAATAATTGACTTCATGTCATAAATGACTGTCGAAATCTTGAAATAATATTTTACCAAAGCATGTATGTTTTTTTTGTTTTTACATTTTAATTTTTAAACTTCAGTCACACTTTGTTTTAAGGTCCATTTCTCACGATTAACTAACTTTTAACTATGATTTTTGCCTCAAACTCCTAATTTGTTGCGTGTAGGTAGTTGAGTTTAGGCATGAGGTGGATTAAGGGATCGAAAATATGGTTATGCAGAATAAGAGTGCTTTATATGTACTAATAAACAGCCATTTTTTCTAGTAATATGCATTCTAATAAGCAACTATTAAATAGCAAGAATTGGTCCCTAAGCTGTAAAGCACATTGCACTGTGTGGTGGTCTGTTGTATGGCATATTTTAAGTTGTGTTTTATGCGTACAGGTACATATGTACACAATATACATATTGCAAAAATACTATTATGAATATCCCACTTTTGCTGATTTTAGTTCTAATCAAGTCATTTGTGATATTGGGTTAAAAAAAATGTCATTGTCTTCAGAAAAGAACAGTTTAGTCTGTTCCTGCTGATACTTCTGCCAAAAGTTGATCAGTATGGCTAGCAAAGCTATAAAGGAAGGGGGGGGGGGGACACTTAAGCAATGTTTTTTTTTAACAAAATTGACTTTAAAGATCAAAGTTCTGTGTTCTATTTTCTCTAAATTCATCCAATATTAAATTTCCCCCTTTTTTTCTTTTTTGGTGAGCCAGCATTAAACCCTGGTTTGACTCTAACAAGATTTTCTCAATTAATGCAGAGCAGTGATGCACTTAAATCAATGACATGCACTTAAAGCATTCAATATTTGCTTTAAATAGTGCTCTCTCTGTTTGCGAGGGACAGTACAGTAAGTGGGGGGAAGGATGCTTAATAAAGGTGTATTGTTTGCATGCAATGTGATAATTGAAGGACTCGGAGCTTAGTTTGAGGTTCTGCACTGTCTGGGTCACCATCTGCATAAGCACTGTGTGAAAGTAGCTGCTCAGCAGGACTCGCCGCGCTGCAGTTTGAAGAGGTTCAGGAAGACATTTCTGACAGAAACCCGTGGGAAGCTCAGTCATGCAGAGTGAGTGGGTGGACAACCAGTATGAATTTGATTACATCACCGTTCCTTAAGACTCGGAGAACTTGCCTTATATTATCATTTAACACGAATGTTTTAGTTTTTATTATTGTTTATAACAGCTTTCTCAAATACTTGATGACTACTATGGCTACTTGCATGTCTCTTGCATCACGGTGCAGACTCACAATCTCTTGTTTCATAGAAACTCAAAGGACTTTAGTGTAATATTGGAATATTGTGTCAGTGTTCATCTTGTAGCTAGGCCGATTTGGTAATTTTTTTAATTTATGTTTCTTAAAATAAAGATAATATGCAGGTAAACTTATTAAATAATTTCTTCTGAAATCATTTATAGAAGGTATCCTCCACCAAATATAAAAGTAAAGTAGGTAATGTATGTTAAAAAAAAAGTAAAAAAAATTTTCCCCACGTATGGAAGATTTTAAATGGTAAATTCATACTAAAAGCAACTGTAAGCAAGTTACAGGCCTACGTTAATTAAAAATAATATTTTTCATTTTTCACACACGGAAGTTTTTTTGTCAAGTAACCCCCCCCCACACACACATATGGAACACTATGGAATAGTGATTGATTTTAACTGTAAAGGACTGTAAAAATGTTATTGTAAAAATCTGCTACTTCTCTTACTATATAACACTACAAGAAATCTGCCGGGTAGTAAAATATTGAAAGTTTTTAAAGTGAAAACACACTTTAAGTCATCTTAAAATTTACAGTGGAAGATGGTCAATTGACATTATCAGAATTTGCTGTGTGACACTTCACAATTGATGGTTTGTTACTTAAATAACTTGTACATTAGTTTTATTTGACATCTTATATGTTGTTAATTGCATTATTTTAGTGTCGTGTGTTACCATGATGTTTTGTAGTTGTATGACTCCATGCACCTCAGTATATTATTTACCTCCTCAGCTTGTGATGAGCTTTGATTCATCTCATGGATTTCTCATCACCACCATACAGTTTTTACTGAAACCTAAAATGTTTTTGATTTTTACCTTTTTTCAGTGAAGATTTTAAACCATAAAAAAGCATGCTGTTAAGTTTTATTTTTGTGCATTGAAAAACAAAGCTCAAAATGAAGTTCAAAGTATGTCTACCTCATATGACTTTATCAACACCCACAAAACTCTCGCAAGCATTTCATCAGAAAATAAAATGTGTAATAATATGCAGCCAGCAACTCGAGCTGTCAATTCTCATTGAAATCTAGTTATGCAATATTTGGTGCGCAGTACAAACATTTGCGCTTTGCAGTACTGTGGCAGGGCTTAAAATGCCTTTTGCTGTCAATCACATTTAGACTCATTGGACTGAACAAAAAGGAAGGGAAGGGGGAAAAAACAGTCTGTCACTTCCTGTTCCTCACACACCACTGGAGTGATGGGTCGCTCTGTCCTGACTGTGATGGAAAGGTATTGCAGCTGTTACTTCCAAATGCTGAGCTGAAGTCTGAGGCTCATGGGATGACAGGGAGCGCATTAAAGCATTTGCATTTGCGCATGCAAAACAGAGACAGGCATTCAGAGGGATAGAGAACAATAGCAACTGAATTAGCAGGGTGAATTAAAAAGGATGAGAAGTCTGGACATCATGGTGCCTCGTCTCAGTTATTAAAGCATCTCTGGGTGTATGACTAATACCATACTAAGGTTAGACGCATATGTTGTTTTTCTCCAATGCTAACAGCTGTGTGACCATGAAAACTCAATCTTTCGCATTTGCAAACACTTAAATAAGCTACAGCTTCTCCAAAGAACTAAATTCTAGGACTTTCTTCTGAATGAAGGATTTCTGTATATTGCATGTTGTGTGTCAGTTGAGGGTAACCGAGGCTAGAGATGGTGTGATTAAACGCAGCAAGTTTTACTCCCCGAGTCACGCAGTTGGTCTCCAGAGAATCTTTTTTAGGCCGTGTCCCCCTTGGCTTTTCGGCAGACTCTTGATTTTGTATAACATCTGTCAACGATGAATAAAAATACTGATTACTTGTGGGAGTTAAAGCTGTCAGATTTGATCTAAAAGGAAGAGATTTCATAGATGGTGAATGGTTTTGGATTCACCTCAAAGTAGTTTAGGGCATCGTTATAATTATGTTTCTCTGTCAGTATATGTCTCATTGAGGGGTGGTAGCGAATAGTGACTTGCTGTGTGGGAAGAGGCCTACTGAAGAATCACTATAAAAAATCTTGAGCTTTACACAATGGCTTGTTGCATAACAGGTCAAGGTGGTTGCATTCCACCTAGACCCTTTTTTATGCTATTCACATTTATCCTAACATGTATTGTATAGGCCTCACATTTTTTCCCCTCTTTTTACTCTGACATTTCCCCTGTTGCATAGCCTTTCTCTAGCTCTGTCAGTTCGTAATGCCACGTCACTTCTCAGGACCGTACTGCTGTCTGACAGCCACTACCACCGGGAGTGACCTTTTCTTCCATTCCTTTCATTCACGCTACCACTCTCTCTCCCTCTATCTTTAAAGAAGGGCTGAAGAAATATAAAGCAATCACGGCATCAATCATTCAGTGGCTCTCTGGGGAAAATTCATGAGAACCCATAGCAAGATTCTCTCTTTTTAGTTCTGTCATCATGATATTCTGAGAGAGAAAAATAAGATATGCATAGATGGCAGAATCTAACTGCACAGGCTGAAAAAAGTTTAAATTTTTAATCTCCTAACTGTGAAATATTTAAAATCTTTAAACACCAGATGAGCATAAAGATATCAACCCATAATATATATTCATTCTAGACAGGCCCAAATGGAATCTGCAGTATTATACACGTATATGTACTGCAGTAAAGGGCTATTATAGTAAACTAAAACCTTTTAGTTTACTATAATAAAAAAAAACTTGCAAGAAACTAAAAGTGAAATAAATATGAATAAAAACTATCTAAACATTTTAAAAAAGAATAAAAATAAGAAAATATAAAAATAAAAAACAGTTCAAAATATTAATATAAAATATAATAGTATCTCAGTTAGGGTAAACGTACCTATTAAGCTCACCAAAATCTACATGGAGACATTTTTTGTGCACAAGATATTGGTTTCAGTACATAAAATTGTTAAAATAAAATATTAATATCTCACACAAAAATATTTAATTTTATTTTAAATGACAAAAGCATTTCAATTAAGATATACATAATTAAATTCAAAAAGTCTGGCTGTGCTTTAAGTACACCCCTGTTGCCATTAAGCTCACATCATGTTTTATTAAAAATTCTTGTTTAATTTAAGGAAATTTTTTAAAGAATAATTGTAAAAATATTTTATCTGAAAGTACAAAGTCAATCACAAAAAACAGAACACTAAAATCAAGCAACAAGGCATTCAAATCAATCCGTTATATATATATTCATAATGAAGTGTCATCTAAGCACATTGCAACATCTAGACTAGTCCACGTTCAGCTAACACATTCAAAAATCAAATAAAACACTCCAATAAAACATTTAATTCATGGGGATGAACACAGAAACTAGCCTCATTATGAAACCTCTCTTTAATGGATGTCAGCTTATCTATAGTCTCTTAAGGCTGGAATACTCTACATGATTTTTGCCCCGATTTTCCACAGATTTACAGTCTGGAAAAGTTGATGCCAAAGATCAGAGCCAGTCTGCAGATTTGAGTCGACAGAATCCATAGAAAATGGATTAACTTTACTTAAAGTTACAACTTTTAGTCTGTTTATGAAGTATTTACATAAATTTTCAATGTGGAAGAGTTTAAAGAGAGCACACTGAGCTTAATGGGAGCAGCAACAATTTTTAATAAATTTCATGTAATATTTATTCACAAATAGAGAAGACCGTAGCGCCAAACACTCGTCCGAAAGTCCAGTAGATCAAAAATATAGAGATAAATAAACCAAAAAAGATCCGCGCTCATCCAAACAGCCCAAAAAGGCTTATCATTTATTACTCAGAGGTCATAAACAGTGCAAAGGTGCAACAGTGCAAAACGTTTTCGGGTTTTACCCCTTCCTCAGTGCCACTGTTTATGACCTCTGAGCAATAAATGTTAAGCCTTTTTGGGCTGTTTGGATGAGTGTGGATCTTTTTTGGTTTATGTAATATTTATTAAAATGACAAGATTTTACTAAATAAATAGTCTAGGTCATGTATTAAATTCATACATATTTTAATATGAACAACTATTATTAACTATCTATGAAATTATACTTTTTCTTATTGATTTCACACTAAAGCTGTGTGATTTTCATAGTAGTGCACCCTTTAAGCTCACCTTAAAATAATAGGAAATCTTTAACAATTACAGCAGTGTAAAACGACAGACCAGCAATAAACTGTCAATTTATAATATTATGGATGTAAAAATACAAGCCAGTAATGCCTGTGAAGTAATATGTTAGCATAGCACACAATCTTATACAGCTAGTCAGCTAACTGTGTTCTGTAGCATCTGCGCTATGTTGCTAAAACTATCTTTTGGATCTAATGTAATTATATCCCACATTCAAGTTCCAGGTTATAATATGCACATTTAAGGGGCTTCTCTTTTGGTGAAAGTTTTTAGACAGCTTTCAAAATGGCTGCCGGACAGAGTGAACACATGGAGACTCATATCTCAGAGTGCAATGATCTGATTGACTTTAAATTAGGAGGTATATAGTAACAAACATATCAATTGGTTAAGACATCAAGTGGGATAATCAATTATTGATATCAAAAATGGAAGTGTTCTTAATGGGCACGTGAGCTTAATAGGTACGTTTACCCTATACTAAACACAGAAATCATACTAATATGCTGATTTGGTGCTCAAAAAACATTTTTTTTTATTGTTATAATGTTAATAAGAGTTGAGCTGCTTAACATTTTTGTACATGAATCTATTTTTTGATAGACAGAAAGTTCAAAAGAACAGCATTTATTTGAAATATATATTTTTGTAATATTATAAATGTCTTTACTATCACATTTGATTACTCTTTACTGAATAAAATATGAATTTATTTAGTGAATGATTCCTCCTGAACCTTATCATATAGCTATTTATCAATCAAAAACTGAACCAATTTTGATTATGCTGTTTATAGTATAAGAAACCAGCATCTGTGGTAAAGCAGTGCATTACAAGCTTCAGAAAAAGCACTCTGATTAAAAAAAAAAAAAGCAGCCGTGGCCGGTTTCATGTGTGCGGGTGGGGTCTGGTGAGCTGAATGTCCTAGGATTGGGGTCAATGATATAGCATGCAGCCTTAATCTCTAATTTGGATTATGGTTCCCTGTTCTCCATTGCATGTATTTGAGCACCATCTGTTTTAATGCACCGAATATAGTAACGTCTTTGGCACGTTTTCAGCAGTCACATGTAGACTATTATACAGTGAATGGCTTTGACCGTGTTCTTATGATGTCATGCTTGTACGCAGCAGTGTACAAATACAGCGGACAAGGTATTATCCAACTGTTTAAAAAAAAAAAGTTATGCAACATCTCTGTAATGTTGCCCTCAGGTTTTGGTTTATGAACACTGATATGAGATGCTGATTGCAAATAAAATTAAGGTCAATCTTATGCATAATAGTTTGTTAATGGAATTGAGGAACTAAGGGCTGCAGATTAAGTTACATAATCTTCTAGCTTGCATGCTATAGTACATAATTACACAATTCATTCACCACATTTGTGGTTCAAAAACACTGTCTTAAGATAAAATGCACCAATTGTTATATTCTCCTCAGGCTAAAGCTCATGTAGAAAGGCAGCTGGTGAGTCAGCACAATGTCAAATTAAAAAGCTGACACATTTTGAGTCATTCTAACCTTTTTAGCTGCTTGTTGGTGGAAAAACATATTGTTAAGAGTTTAAAATGTTAACGTCAACCATCTGTTTTAAGCTTCTAAGGACATGAGCTGTTAACAGAATTAAAACGTTTGATGGCCTTTTCTATACCAAATATGAAAAGTAGATTAATAATTTTATATTTGTGGAGATATTTAATAGTCCGCCAAAGCTTAGCTGTAAGTGATCTGCACTGTGGGTGTAATGCAGCTGCCAAGATACCTGAGAAGGAAAAGATGAACGGAACGTGATGAATGGAAATTAAATCAATTTGTTTGTTTCCTTTCTTTTAATTAATTTTTTTATTATTTATTTTTGTACAACTTGATTCACGTTTTTTCCTCTACTGAAGACACTATGCTTGGACCTTTGCAACTGCCCTGCAGAGGTTAAGTAGTTATATATCAGAATACAATAATTTACGTATTGATTAAGAATGTGAAATGTGATGGCTGCTAGTTAATCATCTAATCTGATGGACAGATCCCGTTCTAATTGCCTGTTAGTTAACTGGATTGTCATGTTTTGAACCTTTGAAAAACACTAAAATGTCATCTAGGAACTAAAATGGAACAGTGTTTTTATGACCTTTTAATCCATTTTGCATGCAAGTTCACAAAATCTTTCTTTAACACATATTAAGAAATTCTTGAATCATTTCAAGGAGTCACATGAATCAGTTCAGCCAACGTAAATACAAAACAAATGACAAATTCTCAATTTCAAATGATCTGTCCTGGATTAATGAATTCGTCCTGTTATCTTTCTCTGCTCTTGTTGTTTCAGGTGTCTTCATGAAGATGTGTTTTGAAAGAGGATGCAGACAAATATTCATCACCACACATTTCTGTGTTTAAAAAAAGTTGAATGCATTGTTCGGTCTCCATTGTTTGCGACATTAACAGGTTCTGGTCCAAGATGGAATGTATAAAAATACATTTAGTTCATCATTGGCATGAGAATCATACCAACAGGTGTCGTTCAGAGATTGCCAGTTTGTGTCAGATTTATGACAGGACTCATGCAGCAATCATAATAATATCCGCATCTTTGGAAGGTCTTCTGTCCTCCACCAGCAGATTTATCATACTCTCGGACTTGATGAGCAGATTGCAACCGAGGAAAAAGATGCCAAAAATGACCGTCAGGGACAGCACGCAGAGAACCGCAATCTGCACCAAACGCATGATGAACTGATCGCGCTCGTCCTGAATCGGTGAACCGAACCCGTCGCTCGTGATCACCGAGAAGTTGCAGCATTCTCGAACGCTTTCCAAAGTCTGCTTCGCTGTAGAGATCGTCCGGTTCAGTAGTCCGTGTGAAACATTCATGTCGAGTTTTCTGTGTCGTGTGTAACGTGTATTGATGTTTTAAAACTTCCAAAGGGTCCTGGGTTTGCCAAGGTTACTTGTGCGCTTCCATTGATATAGGCTAGTTTAAAAGTCAAAAAACAGTCGTCGAAGAGTCGGTTTGTGGCAGATAGTCTGGTTTATGTTTTATATATGATGGAGTACATCATCCAAGTATCTCTGCAGCAGTCTCAGTGATGTCTGGAAGAGCGCTCTCCGGTATTTTAGTGAGCCCTGGAGCGCGCGCTAAGAGGCGCGGCGACGCACACACACACTTTCTTCTGAAAGCAGTGACCGTGGGGCGTTTGAGGGAGGGGATGTCTTAAAAGTATGTACCTGTTTTGACAGCATTTTCAAACTAAATTCAGTAACCACGAATGGTTTTCTTCCTTTTTTTTTCTTTTTCAAAAGTTAGTAAAGCCTACTTCATTACCAAGGAGAAACCGGAGGTCATCCCGGTGATAAAATGTAAAGTAAATTCAAAATAAATCAAGGTAAATGTCACTTAAATGGATTTTTTAATTTATTTATTGTGTGCCATTTCAAATCAAGTTTAGAAGTGTTTAGCTAACTATGAAATTTGCCTTAGCCTATAAGATAAGTGGGCCACTTTATTCCAAAAACGACAACAATATAAATTCCACCGCCATCATTGCCATCATATATGTTTTGAGATGTGTTTAAAAAGAACAAAACTTTTTTTTTCGATTCGCTTTAGAGTTTCAGTACCACATCTACAACACAGTTATGCTGTGACATCCCACTGTCAAAAATTGTAATAACAAATTAAGTAAACGAATCAGTGTAAAAAGTTAGTTTTAAGGGAGGTTTAATTGATAAATATCCACACATATCTTTATAAATGGCTAATGCGAAAGCAACACCTCGCAATTTATGTAGTGATAGCGCTACCTCGGAACGCTAGATGGCAGTATTACCCTGCTTTACCAGTGTAGCTGGCTGTACCTTGGCGTTTTCTGTACTATTACACCATTTCTTTTACAGCTACTCAGTGGAAGTTTGGCCTTCAGGCTTTATGTGTTTGCTTTGGTGTTGGTTAAACACTTTCAAATATTATATTGCTTTTACATCCTCAATGGCATAACTTTTTTTTTTCTTTTTTTTTTTTGAATGCCAAAGCAACACAAATGTATGCACAAATGTGATTTTCAAGTGCACACTTTTTGCCCTGTATGCCCTGCATTTGCCCTGAAAGACATTGAATGAAGAATCCTATCTCTCCTTTTTACAATGAAACCCATTATCACACTTACCTGAAATTCATCACAGCCTGTGTATATGCATAGTTCTTAGTCTTACAGAGGGTTATATTAAGTTATTTGAACTATTTGAATATTTTTAATGACAAATACTTTAATTCTGAATGACTAAATAGCTTTCATCAGCCATTGATCTGTAGTTGGTGCACATACTCATGCTAGCTAGCAGCGCTCAGACCTTTGACCTTTTGCTTTTTAGAACACATATGTAATTACCGGTTTGATTACTCTCTCTAAGGATAGGCTGATGATCTTTTCAGATGCATGACAACCTTTTAATGTTAGTTAATTAATATTATACAAGTTAATTCCCATCCTTTAAATTGATTGGCCCGAGGGCCATCAAGAGAGCTGATATACAGTCCAGCAGCACTGGACCTTTTCACTGTTAATATTACTCTGCTTGAACATGTTAGCTGGGTTCCAGATGAGCTGGCAGGTCAAATATTGATCATGCTTGGCTGCTTTATTATAACTTTTTTTCTTTTTTTTTTTGCTTTTCAAATAATTCATTTTAATATTTTTTTTTTATTATTAGAATTTTTGGTTGTTTTTAATTGATATAAAATAATACTATTTGTATTTTACTATAATAAGTACTAAAATAATACAATTTGTAATAATACTATTTGTGTTTTAATTGAACTATAATTCATTTATTTAATCTGGTCTAAAATGATTCTTTATTACTTGTGACAAAATCAAGGTCATATTGGTTATACATTCTTTATCAGACTATATTGAGATTATCATAAACCAGACGAGGTTCATTTATGCTGTCGACAAAGGGGGAATATTATTTGCTGCAACATGTTTGAAGCAGAGAACTGGAATATTGGTAGCTGGTAAATTATTCAGCACCATGTTGTTAGCAACTTGTTTCCGTTTTACCGTGGCGCAGGATTTTCCTCAGGTCCAGGTGAGAGTGATGGTGTCATTTACACTTGGCAAGTAGTGTGATAATCCCAGAGGGGCCTGACTTTGCGAACACGCACTCCGTCACATCTAAGTGCCGTTATTGATTTCATGTGATGAGAGGTTATTTTTAAACTCAAGGCTAATGTTAGGGACCGGCAATCCCCACCCACGACACCCTTCTGAAAGCCCAAAATATAATTCCTCTGGGGAACAACGTGTACACTGAGAGGAATCTACGCCTGTAGTGTGTGGGAGAAATAGAGAGAGTGTGTGTGTGTATTAGCAGGTTAGAATGTGCTCTCATGTTTGTGTAAGATATAAAATGTAAAATTACATGCATAAATGGAAAAAGTTGGAAGGAGAAAGCAAATGATTTATTTATAATTTAAAAAAAAAAGTGTTCGTGTCAGATAAGATTCCACTTTATTTACTACAGAACGGTTGGCGTAGTTGTTTTACTCATTCATTTGCATTCTGTAAAAGAATAAACCTGCTCAGCCAGTTTCATAGACAGGCTATTGTGGTTGACAAAACATGTGAATTGTGTGAAATGCCATACAAACAGAATTTTCTTTTTTACTATATATCAGTTGAAATGTGAGGCATTCCTGTCTGTTCTCACTGTGTCTCGTGGTAAAGTTGGTTTTCTAACAGCTGTGTTGTAACAATGCAGTTGCTGGGTGAACAGGCCTCACTGCACATACTGAAGCATTCCCTGCAGGTCATGCTGCTCTAAGAGGGGGTCCCTACGTGACCAACTGAGCTCTAATATTTCCATTTATTTTTGTTGTGCATTTAAGGTGTCAAATCCTAAGGAATGAGATTTTCTTTAATAAGATACAGGAGCTCAGTATAGGTAAAAAATAACTTTTTGTGAATTTCTTGATATCAGAATACATCAACACATGCTTGTCCAAGCTCGGTTTAACATACGTATTTTTTTTAATGTTGTAGATGATTATTTATTATTTTTGTTTTATTTGGGCTTAGTGTTATTGTATCAGTTTATTTTTGTCATCCATAGGCACCATTACCTAAGGAACTAAATTTCCCTTAATAAGATGTACACTAAAAATGATTTATTCTCAATGTCAGATTGCATGCATTGGGTTGTTTTCAACCTACAGTTGGGTTAAATGTTTAACCGCTAGGTCAAAACAACCCAATTGCTGGGTTTGTCCATATTTTACCCAGCACTTTTTAGAGTGTAGAAATAAAAATAATTAAATAGCACACATTAAAAAATTGAATAATTATAATTAATAATATTATTTAATGTCTCATGTAGGGGGATTTTTGTGTCACACTTATGGCATTTTTATTTTGTTAATGCATGCAGTTTTTTTTATTTAAAAACATTTTTTGGCAGATTTGATATGCTCCAAATTGAGATCACGTTAGAATTTTTTCCATTTCAGGCAGAAGAATGAACTGAGAGTGTAGACTTGTATCAGAGCTAAAATGTGTGGTGTTGGGAATCAAGAATTTGTGTGATTATTCCCGGAGATAAGGCTTTCTCTGTTGAGTGGGAAGGCTCATGTCCGGGAGCTGTTCTGTGATTTCTTTTATTATCCGTCCAACCATTCATTCAAATGGAACGATTGAGTGTTGAATTGAAACAAGTGCTGGATGGAAATAACTAAAGATTCTCATTTTTGACACTTGAGTCATACGACATCCATCTATCTTTATCTATTATCCATCTCTCCTATCTTCCTCCAGCATTAGTATTCAGTCTCTGTCCCTCGCACTCTCAACATCCCTAATTTACAACTACAAGGCCATATTATCATAGATGAAACATGACACATTTTCACACTGCATGATAGACCACATGATGCCCAATCTGGATCGGTTTAGCATGTTCGGATTGAGTCATGAGTTCAGTGTGTATAGTAAATGTTCCCTCCGCTTTATGTTCCGCTCCCTATCGATCATATGGCCGCTGCACCTGTTTAGAGCATGACAGGTCATCAACAACACTTTGTCAACTCTTTCACTGAATCTACATGGGCTCACAGTTTATAAAAATAGTCCTGCAGTCTGTCCCAGAGTGAGCAAGACTGCAGGCTGAATCAGGCAAGAATTACATGACAAATAATACAAAATTTCTAATGCGTGTTTAAGGCTAAATCCGGGTGAAGGATTTGAGAAGACATTTGCATACAGTGTCTTTGGATGATTTGTCAGAATTTGCTTGCACCAAAGCAGTGAGGCTCAAAAATTAAAAGGCTGTTGATGACTTTATGTATACACACCTGTTACATGGTTAGTATCTGCTTATGAGGGTCCTGCATGTGTTCATTTTGTGCCTCCTTGTTCTTGGAGTGTGGAAGAACTCAGAACAACCTCTGGGCTCTTATCCAAAACTTGCAGCTCTTCATCGAAACTTGAGCCTCCCTGTCGGTCTTGTTTTATATCCCAGCATTCTCATGTTCTCAAGGCTGTCGGTGACCAGTACAGGAGGCTGGTGGAGGCTTATATAATAACTTTATTCTTTGGAGGTGAACCAGTCTTGTTTAATTGTCACCATGCCAATGTGCTTTTCGACACCTTGTTTTGATTTTGCACCAAAAAGCTGTCTTTACCAGAGTAATCCGAACATGGAAACTGTGGATATTTTTGTATGTTGTCCCTGGCCTTGCCCACATAACTGCTGTAATCGGAGTGATAGTGACTTTATCCAATTACTTCTTGTGGATGATCGCTGGTATTTTTTATTAGAGTGCTGCCATGCCCTTCAGATGTTCCTATAGACTTGCCAGACAATTTCATAACGGTTAAAAACTCTCTAGCAACCACTTAGCAACCATCAAAAACAGCCTAGCAATGCCCTAGCAATTATCTAGAACACCTTACCTTTATCCATCTATCTGTCTGTCTGACTCTGACTTTGAGAAACAAGATTCTCTGGTCTGCTGAACCTCAATTCCAAACATCATGTTTGAGGGACACCAGACACTGCTCATCACCTGCAGAGTACCATCCCAAAAGTAAAGTGTGCTGGTAGCAGCCTCGTGCTGTGGGGCTGTTTTTCAATGGCAGGGACTGAGGGACCCATCAGAGTAGAAGAAAAGCTCAATGCACCACAATATTGAGATAGCCTTAATGAAAACCCAGTCCAGACCATTCAGAACATCAGACTGGGCAGAAGGTTCACCTTCCAACAGGACAATGAACCTAAACACACAGCAAGAGTGGCTTATAAACAACTCTGTGAATGTCCTTGAGTCCAGAGCCTGAGCTTGAACCCAATCAAATATTTCTGGAGAAACCTGAAAATGTGCATCTGCCCCCATCCAACCTGACAGAGCTCGAGAGGTGAAGAGGTGAGGAGAAGAATGGCAGATAATTGCCTAATGCTGATGAGCAAAGCTTGTTGTGTCAAACAAAAAAAAAGCCCTATGGTGTACGGAGTGTAGATTGATGTGGAAAAAAGTAATTTAAATCTATCTATCTATCTATCTATCTATCTATCTATCTATCTATCTATCTATCTATCTATCTATCTATCTATCTATCTATCTATCTATCTATCTATCTATCTATCTATCTATCTATCTATCTATCTATCTATCTATCTATCTATCTATCTATCATCTATCTATCTATCTATCTATCTGCAGTTTATAGGTCTTCATTTTGAATGAACTCAGTTCATAATACCACATAAGCCAGGAAAATGTGGCTCTTCCCCTCTCATCTGTCATTGTCAAATTGACAATGGAGCAGATTGAGTTACAGGACACAATGATGAGCTAAATGTACTTACCACAGGGTTTCCTCTTTCCTCTCACCGTCTGTGCAAGGTGCCCACAAGAGCTGTGTGAATTATTTACTAAAATATAAACACAAATACTCCAAGTAAGCTGTTTATGCAGACATGTAATTCAGCAAACAGAGTTTTAACGGCAAACTATGCAAATGGTTACAAAATATAAGGTGCTGCACTGGCCCACTCAGAAAAACTCATTGTTTCTTGGGATATCCCTTTTCTATAATGACTCACTTCATGAGGCATACTGTAAGCCACTTTCGGGCCAATTTCATTGCCACCACCCAGGTATTATGTATTATATAGTTAAATTTAGAATGGTTCTGGCATATTACATAACATTTTTGCCCAGGGTCACTAATGTTGAGGATCCTTTTCAATTTAAGCCCTAAAATGCATCTGTTGGTCTGGAGTGCTGGAGGAAGGTGTCACACGAAGTCCCTGGCACTTACTCTGTCTGCTCAGTTGTACTTTCCTTGGTGGTACCATCGACTACATACCTTGGCAAGCACAGGATGTGTCAGAGCAAATTACAGTGGCCCAAAATTAGGCCATAGAATTTGGTGTTCTCTGCAGGGGAGGAGGGGATATGTGACACCCTGCAGGCCTTGTGGTGTATAGAATGACTGTCAGCCAGCAGACTCAGTGTTTTAAAGCTACCGCACAAAATTATTTAGAAATACAACTTGGGGACAAAAAGGCCCTCCGTGCTCCAAGGTAGTCTGGCTTGAGGTATCATGATAGTAGCAGGATGGACCTGCAGGGGTACCGGTGACTCATAAACCCTATATGTTAGAACGGGACGCAGTCAAGCGATGAAGCTTCTGCACCTATACAATGTCCTACAATGTTGTGATGAAATTAGCTGAATGAAATCTGATGAGATGATTTACATACCCGTGGGACAGACGGATCCCTTTAGACAAACTGCAAATTGGCTAGTAGTCTGTTCGTTTTCATCATTACAGCAATGAGGGTTTACAGGGAAGTTGCTGTGTGGTTGCTGAGATGTGCTTTTTTATTTCTTTAGTACTAACAAACTGAATGTGTTTTAAATACATAACCACGTTTATTCAGCAGTAAATCCAATTTCTTTCATAGATTTGAACTAGTTGTATAATTGTCCCACTTTTACCCCACTTCATAGTCAGGGGTATGTTGTAATCCCTTAATGTAAATATGAGCAGTAGTAATTTCACTGCTATTGTTAGCCTCATAAAGCAATATAATGACGTATGTGATAATCTGATTGAAAATGGCCAGATAGTAAAAAAGAAAGACAGATCTAAATATAGTTCAAGAACCACGTCAAACTGATGTGGCATCAAGTTCAGATCTGAATCATTCACATGACACAGATTAGCCATCTAACTGTCCATATGGAGAATGTTCAAAACCACAACTTCCTTCTAGAAACAGAAAGCTCATCGCAGTAACCAGATGACATCACGATTACTCAATTACAGCTGTTATGAAAGCAATGTTGAAACCCTATATAGTAAAGAAACGAATCTATACATGAGCAATACGATAATGTGTATTTTCTTCTTTTTTTTTTTTTTTTACTTAAGGTTCATTTTTGCCCGCTCTTTGCAGTATAATGAAAGTGAATAAAGACTGGAGTTGTCAAAAAAAGTGACAAAAAAAAGAAGAACCATAAAACAGTCATAAATATTATCTTTATGACTGCGTTCGATTTTAAGCCCTCAGTTTCTTTGGCATGTTCATTATCCAGAATGTCTGATTCATATATGACTCTTTGGAATTAGATATTGTAATCTAGTTCACAAAACAGGTCTGGATGATTTGTTGACAAATTGGATTTAACAGGAGTTAACACAACATACTCTTAAAAATAAAGGTGCTTAAAAGGTTATTCACAGCGATGCCATTGAAGAACCATTTTTGGTTCCATAAAGAACTATTCAGTCAAAGGTTCTTTACGGAACCATCTCTTTCTTACCTTTTTATAATCTGAAGAACCTTCTTTCGTCACAAAGAACCTTTTGTGAAACAAAAAGTTCTTCAGATGTTAACGGTTCTTTATGGAACCATTTAGACAAAAAGGTTCTTCTATGGTATCATGAAGCACCTTTATTTTTAAGAGTGTATATTAATCAATTTGTCGCATAAAATCGTTTATATGGCTTCAGAAGATGCCTCATTTATAAAACGTGCATATGCTCAGATACGCTGAGTCTAAGCGGGCGTACATGATTTCCTTGTGAAAGAGTTGAGTACTGCAGGTATTTGGAAATCTAAAGCAATTAGATGCTTGGCATTCTCAAGTAAAGGATTTGGACATTGACTGGTGCTCATTTTTATGCAGATGACATTAATTAGGGGCCATTTACAGGGCAGAGATCTGACACCATTCAGCTGCACACAGTTTGTGATATATAGATGACTCATCTGGATGAGAGTCATTTGCGCGTTTTTTTGTGTGTGCAAATTTTCATTTCTTAGAAACGTGTACACATGTAGGATGTTTTTACACAACATTTTATAAATGAGGTCCACAGGATGCAAGCTAGAAGTGCTAAACATGTTTTTATGTTTCAAAGAAGAAAGAAAAACAGGTTTGGAATGGTGAGCAAATGATGACAGAAACCACCCTTTAACCCTTTTTTTTTTTAAAATGACAGAAAATCCATGCAGATCTTGCTATATCTCTTTTATTGATAAACTAAATGATGTAAAGAAATGTTTCATAGCACCCAAGATGATTTTGGTTCAAATGTATTTTATTTAGAGAGCTGCACAAAATCAATGAAAGATAAGCAATACCTCTCATTTTATGTAAAAAAAATTCAGAATGCCCGATTTTAATTGTCATTATGAGAAAAGTTGCAGTCTGCAGAAGCTCTAGTCATACCTATACATCTTTAAAATACATACATACAAATATAATTACTCTGTTTGACTGGTACACTAAACTAAGGCAGGCGTCCATAATAATACTCAAAGTATTTGCATGTAAGAGGCTGTACGTGGTACATGTACAGTAGCTGCACTGGATCTCCCATGACTTTTCAATCTTTTATATAAACTACTGACTCTTAAAATACACTAACATTTCTAGTGTCAATGGATCTAAAACATTAGACAAGTGTACCACAGTCCTCCAATGCACTCACATCAGTCCTGTACTCAAACATAGTAAATCTCTGTTTTCATTGTAAGCACGTTTTGGAGCATATTTATGGGAAACAGTTATTTGGCACTTGAGCGGATTTAAGGCTTTGTATGATAATTTAGGCATCCAAGTAAATGCTGTTTGTACTCTCTGTTTTGGTCCATGGCATTTCTAACTTGAAGTTGGAAGATGTTTTACTGGATTCTTGGATTCTGTCTTTTGAAATATGCTGTCTGAACATAACTGTAATACTGACAGGACTTCTTTCATCCAGAAGTCACATGTAGAGCTTTTGAGCTACTTGTTTTGAATAAATGACCTGAAATGGTACTGACTGAAGCCACCATTTCAGCTAAAATATACCAAGATTTGAAACTCCACATCTGTTTAGAGCAGGGGTAGGCAACATCGGTCCTGGAGTGCCAATGTCCTGCTGAGTTTAGCTCCAAACCTGAAAAAACCCTCCCCTGCCTGTAGCCCTAGTAATTCTGAAGACCTTGATTAGTTTGTTCAGGTGTGTTTGATTAGGGTTGAAGCTAAACTCTACAGGACAGCGGCACTCCAGATCTTGCCCACTCCGATCTTGCCTACCCTTGGTTTAGAGTTACCAACACGTTCAACCAAATGCATGGTTCTCGTTATGTCTCTTAGTGAGTTCAATGTTGAAGACTGTGTGATCTGTGTGATAGAATGTAATCGTTCTCTGATTGCATTCCAAGAAAGCAGAGAACAGTAAGCGATAAAGTCCTTTGACTAGTCAAACCCTCAAGCGCTCCATTTCAAACATCTCATATCCATCTCTTTCATCTGTTTAAGTCACTCCGACTGTCCATTTATTAAGCCATTCTATATTCAGAATGGCAATGTGTCCATGAAGATTTTATCCACAATGGGTGGAGGTGGGACCAAGTCTTCCAGTTTAAGATAGAAGATTCGCTGGAGGCCCTGGGTGCACAGTGTTCTGAGCTCCGGAAGTTTGCCCAGGAGTCGGGACAGGTAGTTGGGCCGGGTGGCCTCAGGGGTACTTGTGGAGACGTGGTCTCTGAGACACGTGATCAGGCGGTTTTGGAGGTCTTCGATCCGTTTGGGTTCTTTCAAACCGTGTCGATCTGTTGGTCACAAGTGAAGGTTAGAGATCTGTTTGGGATAAAACATCAGATTTCTGTAGGCTGTGTAGAAGAAAGTCATTTACCTGTGATTATGACCAGTGTGGCAAGACAGGAGAAAGACGATACGTCCAAGTTCAAGCGGTGTAAACTCTGAGAAAACTCCATAATGGAGTCAATCCAGTCGCCAAAGCTTCGTACGCACTGCGTCCGGTGCAGAACCACACCGTTGCAGAAAATAAGTTTGTCTGTCTCAGGGTTTGACCTAAATGTAAAGAGATAAATAGATGCTTAGTTACCCCAAATAGTACTTTTATAATGCTAAATTCAGTGTTGTATGAACTGACATGTACCTGTAAGCTAGCCGAAGTATGAAGAGCTCAACAAATGCTGACTCCAGAAGAAGGTCTTGGTCCTCCTTACAGAAGGCACTGAATCCAGGGATGTTTCCAGCCCACTTCCTGATCACATCCATTGACCCTGTTAGCAGGTCATAAAACTGCTGTATGTCGTTGGCATCCTCCTTCTCAGACAATCTGGATACTGATTCCTGATACTAAACAATGACCAAAAATACTAAATATTAATTGACAATACTATTCAAACAGCACAATAGCTTTAAATTTTGCTGTCAGATTGTTGTGAAGTGTGTTCTGTCCTCACCTTTGAATAGTCTAGATTTCCACTGGCAGGGCTTGTGTCAATATGGGCAGTGACGAGAGAGGCGATGATGTTTACAGGCGAAGACACCGACAGTGAGTCCTGAGCAACTTTTGGCTTGGATGGCAGACGACCTCTTCTACCTTTCAGGCTGTCTGTTCTCACAACTACACAGAGGCACAATATGTACATTTATTAAAACTGCTTTGAGGGTATGTGGGTATTTTTCAAATTATTTATGTATTTTGAATTAATAGATATTATGTTCTTTTTTTATTGATTGATATAATATTTTTAATTCTCACCTTCTTTCACCATCCCCACAGCTAGGCATTTTTGGAAGCGGCAGAACTGGCACCGGTTTCGCCGCCTCTTGTCCACTGGGCAGTCTTTGTTGGCGAGGCAAACATACTTGGCGTTTTTCTGAACTGTGCGCTACAAAATCAAAAAGGAAACCTAGTCAGTGAAATAAGCCTGATTCGCAGATTCAAAATTCTGAGGTGAGTTGGCATAACATGACATGATTCAAAAGTATAATAATAATTTATCAGCAAGACAAGTACAGCACGCTCACGCTCTCTCACCTTGAAAAAGCCTTTGCATCCTTCACAAGTGCGCACCCCATAATGCTGACAGGAAGCGTTGTCTCCACACACTGCACAGCGCCCTTCGTTTCCTGTGGGGCTCCTTACTTTAGGAGACAGGTGTCCGTCCATCAGTCCTGAGCCATCCCGACTGCCTTGCTCCAGGCCGAAGGGAAGTGGAGAACCGTGTTGTTGGGACTGGGAAAAGGGATCCTGATCTGGGAGATGTGGCTGCAGCTGTCCCAATGGAGAAAGCTCGTCGTGTCCGAACGTGAAGAAAGAGGCGGCCTGGTTCAGAGGCTTCTCTGAACCCCAGCAGCCCTCATCGGGGGAGCAGGGACCGAAGGTGCTGTCCCAGGCAGAAATGGGCTGGAATCCCGGGGTAGAGGGTGACGGCGCAGATGCTGGACTTCCAAAGCAGTTTGACCCACCTGAAGAGGACAATGTCTCATCTAGGTAGCTAAAAGCGAATGTGCCTGGGTAACAGCCGTACACCTGGAGGTCGTCCAGCTTGAACGAGTCCTGTCCGGAGGTGCCACCCGGACAGGAAGAAGCAGCGCCTGTGGCGATCTGGCATGAGTAGGTATCAAACTCCCCAACGTAGCCTCCGACCAGAGAGGTGATGCTGGGCAGGGAGGGTGTGGAGAGCTGGTCCCGCTGGTCCGTCACATCCATGGCCAACCTGGAGGTGAAGTCAGGATTCAAAAACTCTGAGCTGAAGAGGGAGCTCTCATAGGTCTGGACTCCATGTTGACTTTGAACACAGGTCATTTCTGTAGAACAGAACCACAACATCTACTTTTCAATATTGTAGATATTGCTGCTGAAACGTGAAACGCCTCAAGAGTTGAATAACGCATCCTAACCTATACCTAGATAGACTTACTCGACGGCCAGCGAGTCTGTATAGACACAGTTCTCTGAAGTGCCTTTGAGATTTCTGAGAAAACTTAGAGAGCCGTCTGGCTGGAAAGGGCAGCCATGCTTATTGTGTTACCACATTAAGGACGTCAGACGAACATGACACGTGGGTTGCCTCACTAAGAGGGCGTGTATATTTGTGAGCGTGAGTGGGCGGTATATGTATATGGAACTTTTTTATGATAGACTCAAATTTCCCCTGCAAACTCAGACATTGTGTTCCATAAGGTAAGTGATAAGATAAATTAAGAAAGAAAAAAAAAAAAAAACTACAGGCAGTGAAAAAGTGCTTGCATTCAATCATTCTACATTCTAACCACATGGATTCAATCTTTAGACCGGCAATGGAAATATTTAGAAAACGTGTCACTATCAACTTGTTTTAAAAGAGTAATTCTGCAGAAAGTACTTTAATGAGCTTGGTAAATGCATAAGATAATTATGGCTCAGCAGTTTGACAGATATTAATGACCTTGCACCCAGAGCAAGGTGAGAACATGGCACCTGATGGTCATCTGACCCCTAAACATTTCATTGCCTCAATATGTTGACTAATAAGTCAGTGCATTAGCATTAGTAAAAAATTTCTAGGTGGTGTAACTGTCTGACAACTGTAAAAAATAAATAAAAAGTTTCGTTTAGCATATTATTTTGTAATTATTTATTTAAAAATAATCACTGAAACAATTTTGTTTTAGAATAGTATTCATATTGTGAAAAACCTGTCAGTGTGGCATAACCAACCTGCAGGAAGCCAAGTCATTTTGTTTACAAAATAATAATAATAAAAGTAAACAAATAAGCAGACAGAACCCCCTTCAGACCCTGAGAGTCAAGGTCATTACTGTAATTATTTTTTTCACATAGTTTGTGCGTGTACACTAAAGGCTACACCACTTGACATTTTTAGGGTAGCCTAAATCAAAATGTGTAGTAAATTAACGTTTTTTATATGGATACGATGATATCGTTTCTAAGAACTTGTTTAAAATTAAAATTTTCCCCTCTCGTTTTGAATCATTATTTGTCTTTCACCTGTGTGAACCGTTTAATATATTTATGTATCATACAAAAAGCCTAAGTACAGTCAGGTTTAAAAGGAGAGCGTATGCAGATAAGTAGCTGGCTGTCGCGCGAGCACCTGTTGCAGCGAGACGCTTGCGCGTGCAGAAGCGCACCACTCACTTTAACATACACACACCCTCTCAGTCTATTCTTTCATTTCGTATCTTCTGACATTCAAGTCTTTTCACATTTTAAATTCCAGAAACCAACTCATTCTTGTGCATTCAACTCAATCTAGATACGCGCTAGGCTGTTTGTTTCTGAATACCTCGCGCGCTCCAACGTAGCAAAGAATACCGAATACTAAAGAATACATAAAATTAGCAATATCTCAAAATTAGACCTCAACAGCACAAATGCTTCCATTTATAAACACGCACACCTTTGAATAACTGCGAACTCATCTGCTGTTCGTATGCTATTTGAAAGAAGCATAAAACAGAAAGAAAAGAGTGTTCACTGACTTCCAAATTGTAAAAGCAAAAACATTAACGTACCTGAAAACGTGTTGTGGTGAGGGACCTATAAGTGTCCGTATTCCAAGTGATGGATAACCATGTATAAACGTCCCCGGCCACGACAAGACTGTTTTCTCAAATTTCTGTGAGCGAGCAGATATATAGCGACTACTTTATTGTGCCGTTACGTCAAAGGTGCATCCTCTCGAGGCGTTCCACTGGCAAATATGGCCATGCAGGGGCGGAGATCCTCGGCAAATCTTTCCGGCTCCCGACCAATCAGAGCGCTCGCAGTCAAAAGACATGACGCACACACGGGATTCCATTGACGCAAACAATCCGCACGTTTATTGTTCTAATTATAGCAGCGTACTGCTGTGCAACTGGTTGAATTTAGATAAAAATAGTGAGGAGAAGACACAAATAACTAACAGATAAGCAGAGAAGAGCATCAGAAAGAGTAAAAAGACACAGCTTTTTAAAAACATTTTGAACAAGATTCATTAAGTTGATTAAATTAAATAAAAAGTATTTTAGATAATTTTAGGTAGCCTATAAACATGTATTTATTTTGTTAGAAAATTTATATATATATATATATATATATATATATATATATTACATAGGGCAAATGCATTATATGTTTTGATTTGATTTTTTTTTTTTTCTAATTTCCCTTAAATTCTCAGTTATTATTGCTACCGCATGAGACAGTTTCCTCCTAAAGAAAACCACAAAGAGCCCACGAGGAGAGGGAAGGGCTACACCTGCACAGTCTGAACGTGTCAAAACATGAAAGTGTTCGAAGAAAAAATGAAAACGGAAGTCTGCGCTGTCTGAGTACTACAATACAGGGTGTGCGAGGGATCGACAGTGCCAGTAAATGCCACGTTTCTTGTGCCATGCGGTGATTCTCATGCTTTTCCTTTTAACTGGGAATGAAAATCAAGCATAACTTCATGTCCAACTACTACTTCGGAGAGTAAGATTTAAAATGAATAAATATTTTTGTGAACCTATTTTTCAAAGCACATTAAAATTGCACTCTGTGTCTCACAAAAAGTATGTAGTGAAATATTAACAATTGGAAATAAGGAAATATTGAAAAATACAACTATTCTGAATATTTGAAGAGTCTATGGTGGTTATGGCCCTGTCTGCCATATCTATAGACATGTTCATCTATAAGGTCAAAAATCTGACCTTATGTGTGTCATACCACCATTTAACTTTCACTTCCAGAATTAATTCACATGACAAAAGATATTTAAAGAAAAAAGCTTTATTGATGTCCATCATCTTAGGTTGATATTCTGACCATTAGTAACTCCTCACAAATGTAAAAACATCCTGTCTCTGCATGTAGTTGTCTAGGTGTAAATATTCATACTAGTAAACAATTGTACTCAAGTTGGCTACCTTTTAGGTGCAATAAATCAACAGCCAACCATGAATTTCTGAAGGTGAGATGCTTGTGCTGCTATTTTAAAGAGCGTGTCCTGATCCAGATATGCTTGCTGAGTGGGCTACTACGTGATGATAGAAGCAGTCTATATCAGTTGTTTCTCACAGGACTTTCACACTTGAGACAGACAGTTTCCTCTGCCACATCGGCAAGTATAATGTTTCAGTAAAACACACTGAACGAGTGTATTGCTGAATAGGTTGATTCAAGTGCTGGCAGCCAAGTAACATGAAATGCAGGCCACTGACACAGTATCCAGTTTAGGTATTTAAAACAAGGACATCAGGTCTTCAAAAGAATTCCGAGTAGGCCAGCATGTGGCCTGTACTTGACCTCGGATAAAACGTGACCCTGGACAACAAAGCCAGTCATGAGGGTCAATTTCTTTAAATATAAACTTGCTTTCCATTGATGTATGGTTTGTTAGGATAGGACAATATTTGGCTGAGATACAACTATTTAAAAATCTGAAGAATTTTTTTTTTTTTTTTAATTTTATGTAAAAATTTTAATGCCTTTAAATTTGTCCATATGAAGGTCTTAGCAATGCATATTACAAATCAAAAATTAAGTTTTGATATATTTATGGTAGGAAATTTACAAAATATCTTCATGGATCATGATCTTTACTTAATATCCTAATGATTTTTGGCATAAAAGAAAAATGGATCATTTTGACCCATACAATGTATTATTTGCTATTGCTACAAACATACCTGTGCTACTTATGACTGGTTTTGTGGTCCAGGGTCACATATTAGGTCAACATAGGCCGAAAGTGTAACTATTATCTGTTTGTCTTCCAATTTAGGTATTTCATAAGTAGACAAAGCACAATTAAAAACATTTTCAGAACTGATTTATTCTCAGTTATGTATGCATGATTTATCTTTTTTATTCTTTTTGAAGATTGAATCTCTTATCCAAGTCACATTTCACTCCAAAATAAACAAATACCCTATAAATGTGCATAAATAAAACGAAGCCTATTTGAAATTTTATTTTAAATCATAAAAGCAATGCAACAAATAATCATGATTCACATTTTCATTTTGTAGTTTAAGAAGTAGGTATCACATTACAGTATCATGCGTAAATTATAATTGATAAAATCCAATTTTATTTTTGTATTTCTTTCTTTTTATTTCGAGGTTAAATGACATATTTATTGTATGTTCTTGGTAGGTTGCAGTCTTAAACACGCTTTATCGAGACTTTTATCGGTGTTTCCTGACATTCTCCGTGTTTTTGCCAATTTCCATCTCGCAGTCTGTGTACCCAGAATTGGCTTTACCTCCTCTTTCCGCCGTTATCACGAGCTGGCATCTTTTTCCTGATCAAAGACTTTTGCTCACGAGCCTGTAATTTCTCAAGGCAGCCGCGGAATCTCCTCCTTCGTTCTTCCACCTGTGATGCGCGGACAGGAGCGGGAGCCGTGCCATCGATCTCAGATTCGCTCTTCCTCTTTTGACCGTGCGGTCGGAGAAAAGAAAGGATGTGTCTTGTCTCAGTCACAGAGACCAAAAAGAGGAAGCTTCGTCAATGACGTCACGACGCGCTTCGACTGACGTAGAAGGAATCCCTCCCGCGCGCGCTGCCATATGGGGAAGCCCAGCCGAATACAGCAGAAGCGCCTGGTGCTAAATGACGCGACAGTTTTCCATTACGGCGTCCATTTACTTCGTGCCATAAGCCGGATCACGAGCTTAATTACTTTTAAAATAAACCTTTTAGGGACTGATGATAAGGCAAACGAGCACCGAGGGACAGTTACAGTTCAATTATCTTACAGCTGCTGAGCTGTTGGCATATAGGTTGAGCTGAACTTGTCACGAGGGGCGGGATAGGAAAAAGACGACGAGGAAGTGGTCACAAGACCATGAGAAAAACATTGTGCTGCTGACACGCAGAAAGCGATCAGATCGGAACAGGTGTTACGAGAAAAAAAGAAGAAGACACAAAGACAAAAAAATACACATTTCAAATGAGTAAGAAAAAAAAACATATCCCAGAACCCCGCAGGACACGAAATAAATAACAATTTCGAAAAACACACTCTTGGTCATGTCAAATGTTAGTCACCTTGACCTGTCTTGCGTAAAATTAAACAGCGTTTTCTAGGCGGAAAAAGTGGCAATGCTTGTCTAAGATTTAATTTCAAAACCATGGGCATTAGGGGATTGATCCTCTCTAACCACTTCCACTGTTCTGGCAAGACTTTCCATTAGTTGTTGGAATGCTGCTGTGGGGATTTGCACGCATTGAGACACAAGAACATCAATGAAGTAAGGCGCTGATGTTGGGTTATGGGTCTGGCTTGCTATCTGCGTTCCGATTCATCCCAAAGGTGTTCAGTGGGGTTCGGGTTTGGCCTTTGTGGAAGCCGGGCAAGCTCTTCTGCATCAGGAGGATCCCGCATGAGTTCCAAGTTGAAAGCTGAGCTCTTCCGTTCAACTGAAAATGTTTGTCTAAGGAGATTACATACTCGACTTTATTCAATTTAGCATTGGGGTGTAGAGGAAAAACCCTAACCTTTTAATCATATGGGGTTGTCCACATACTTTTAGCCATATTGTGTATTTATCCTATTCGTTTCTTCAGGTTTAAATCTTTTTTTCTAATGGACAAAATATGTAAACGTTTTTTTTTATTTTTTAAATAATAGTTATTTTTAACATTTTTCTATATACATATATTTCCTCTGTTGTAAAAAGGTTTTATAAAACTGTGGAATGTCGTCATTCTTTTTGATGTTTCAAATGCGGTGACTCACATTTCATTCAGTAAAAAAAAAAAAAAAAAACTTAAACTGTTAAAATCTCCTGTTCAGTAGAGGGATTGCTTGGTCCTTTCAACAGAATGCACATTTGCATTAGCTGGATATTTGATAGGTATTATTATATATACAGTGGTGTGAAAAAAGTGTTGGCCCCCTTCCTGATTTTTTGCATGTTTGTCACACTTTAATGTTTCAGATCATCAAACAAATTTAAATATTAATCATAGATAACACAAGTAAACACAACATGCAGTTTTTAAATGAAGTTTTTTATTATGAAGGGAAAACAAAATCCAAACCCACATGGCCCTGTGTGAAAAAGTGCTTGCCCCCTAAACTGGTTGTGCCACCCTTTGCAACAACAACTGCAATCAAGTGTTTGCGATAACTGGCAATGAGTCTTTCACATCACTGTGGAGGAATTTTGGCCCACTCTTCTTTACAGAATTGTTTTAATTCAGCCACATTGGAGGGTTTTCGAGCATGAACGGACTGTCATGCCACAGCATTTCAATAGGATTTATGTCCAGACTTTGATTTGGCCACTCCAAAACCTTAATTTTGTTTTTCTTGAAACATTCAGAGGTGGACTTGCTGCTGTGTTTTGGATCATTGTCCTCCTGCATAACCCAAGTGTGCTTGAGCTTGAGGTCACAAACTGATGACCGGACATTCTCCTTCAGGATTTTCTGATAGCGTGCAGAATTAATGCTTCCATCAATTATGGCAAGTCATCCAGGTTCTGAAGCTGCAAAGCAGCCCCAGACCATCACACTACCACCACCATGTTTGACTGTTGGTATGATGTTCTTTTTATGAAATGCTGTGTTGGTTTCACGCCAGATGTAACGGGACACACACCTTCCAAAAAGTTCAACTTTTGTCGCATCAGTCCACAGAATATTTGCCCAAAAGTCTTGGGGATAATCAAGATATTTTTTGGCAAATGTGAGATGAGTCTTTGTGTTCTTTTTGGTCAACAATGGCTTTTGCCTTGGAACTCTCCCATGGATGCTGTTTTTGCCCAGTCTCTTTCTTATTGTTGAATCATGAACACTGACCTTAATTGAGGCAAGTGAGGCCTGCAGTTCTTTAGATGTTGTTCTGGGTTCTTTTATGAACTCCTGGATGAGTCGTCGTTGTGCTCTTGGAGTAATTTTGGTAGGCCGGCCACTCCTGGGAAGATTCACCACTGTTCCAAGTTTTTTGTGGTTAATGGCTCTGACCATGGTTTGCTGGAGTCCCAAAGCCTTAGAAATGGCTTTATAACCCTTTCCAGATTGATACATGTAAACTATTTTGTTTCTCATCTGTTTATGAATTTCTTAAGATCGCAGAATAATGTGTTGCTCTTTAAACATGCTTCACTTTGTCAGACAGGTTCTATTTAAGTGATTTCTTGATTCAGCAGGTCTGGCAGTAATCAGGCCTGGGTTTGGCTAGTGAAATTTAACTCAGCTTTCTAAATAATGTGGTTAATCACAGTTCTTTCATGATTTAATAGGAGGGGGGCAATTAATTTTTCACGTAGGGCCAGGTAGGTTTGGACAGCTTTTTTCCCTTAATAAATGAAATCATCATTTAAAAACTGCATTTTGTATTTACTTGCATTTTCTTTGTGTAATATTAAAATTAGTCTGATGATCTGAATCTTTTAAGTGTGACAAATATGCAAAAAATCAGGAAGGGGGCCAATACTTTTTTCACACCACTGTATGTATGTGTATATATATATATATATATATATATATATATATATAGTCTTTTACACTGTTGCAACAAAATCTAGTTAAATAATTTAACTTGGAAAAAAAAGTATTATGATTTCCACAAAAATATAAAGCAGCACATGTCTTCTCAAATATTTCTTGAGCAAATCAGCATAATAGAATGATTTCTATCATATGACTCTGAAGACTGGAGTAATGGCTGCTCAAAATTCAGCATTTCCATTACACAAATCAATTAAATTTTTAATATATCAAAATGTGCTGTCCTTTCTTTCTTTTTTGAAGGCCTTTTTTGATCTTTTGATCCAGCACCATCTCTAAACTCATTTTGGATGTGCACATACCATTTCGTTATGGAATATGGAACATCATGCACTGGTAATTTTACCATATAGCACATATACCGTACATACCCGGTTGCTGGGTTCAGAGTCAGGCACCTGTTGTTAAATCAAAGTGATTTACGTACAGCTGTTCGCTTTCAAGACAGAGTTAGCTCCCCCTGTCTGTTCGTCAGTAACTGCATCATGTGGCTCTCCACACTGCAGCATGCCTAGAGAGCCTTGAACAGCCTGGATTTTGAATCACATCAAGTGCATATCATCCTTCTAAATAGCCAGTTTGCTGTCTTGATTTAACCGTAGCTTAGCACACTGATTATGTAATGATATGCAAATGTGCTAAGATAAGGTCCCTTGACTTTGGCTGGATCTTGAACTTGACCTTGAGAGGATATTGACCGCCAGCACAAGTCCCAAAAGGCTTAGGCCGAAGCCAGACAGCTGCCTTGTGCCTTTGAGCTGAAGCTATCAAATGTAAACCACCAACATGATCACTGTAGTTTCATTTCAACTTTTTAATTAGGACATGTGATGCTGTTAAAGGGACAGTTCATCCAAAAATTCTGACGTAACCTGAATAACTGGACACGCTTCTCAAGAGCATGATTCTAAACAGGCTGTGAAAGCAGACTAGTGAGTTGAATTTACCTGTTTAGCATGATGATGTTTAATGTCCCCCACAACATTTGTTGTCCCGTTTTAGCCACTTGTTAGCAACTGCCTTTTTGGAGACAAGTAAAAGCTGTAAAGAAATCACAAGAGGGTATTACTGATGTATTTGTATTGTCAAATAAAACATGAAAATATCTTGTGTTAACCACAAACCTTATTTCAGTTATTTAACCAAAAACCAACTGATTTTAGGACGATGGAAACATAAGTGCTAAAATGCTAACTCATTTCTGGATTTGGCTTACAAAAATATGTTAACCCTGCATTCATTTTCTATATAGAGAATGAGGACTGGAGACTGTTAAGCTCCAAAAAAACAAAAAAAAAACAAAGAGCACCATATAAAAGTCAAAATTTTTCTGAACAACATTCAGTAAGTCTTTATTCACACAAAGTCTTAACATCCGCACTAGCTGTGATTGGCATATTCATGAGAGAAATAATAATGTCCGATTCGTAAAAGAATTTTTTTTTTTCATGACTCATTTGATCAAAACTGGTCTGGATGATTCTAATCTGGGTCTTGTGTTCAACTCACTCAAAGATGCATCAGCAACATTTAACAGCCCACTGGAGGGGACAATTACCTAGTAACAACTAAAATTTTGGTTTGTTCCTTCATATACATGTCTCCCTAATTTACACACCTGATTCAGATCATCAGCTCATTAGGAAAGGGCTCCATGAACTCAAATGTGTGTGTCAGATAAGGGAGACATGCAAAATGTGGGTCCCGAGGAACAGGATTGAAAACCACTGATCTGGACCACTTTTGCTTTTTTGGTGTTTGTCAGCCTCTAGTCTTAAAGGGACAGTTCACCCAAAAATGAAAATTCTGTCATTAATTACTCACCCTCATGTCGTTCCAAACCTATAAGACCTTCGTTCATCTTCAGAACACAAATTAATTTATTTTTGATGAAATCTGAGAGCTTTCCGGTCCTGCATAGACCTCAATACAACTGAAACGTTCAAGGCCTAAATAAGGCAGTAAGGACATTGTTAAAATAGTCCATGTGACATCGGTGGTTCAACCGTAATGTTATGAAGCTACGAAAATACTTTTAGTGTGCAAAGAAAACAAAAATAACAACTATATTTAACAATTTATTTTCTTCTGTGTCAGTCTCCGCTGCATGTTCTGGAGAGTACATGTCAGTTGCGTTGCTGTCTATGCAGGTCAGAAAGCTCTTGGATTTCATCAAAAATATCTTAATTTGTGTTCCGAAGATGAACGAAGGTCTTTCAGGTTTGGAACGACATGAGGGTGAGTGAATTAAAATTTTTGCATGAACTATGCTTTTAATGAACTTCCATTCTATACACAAGTATTCAGGATATTCTTCAAAAATGCACTATGACCTGGAGCAGCATTATTGTGTTGGAATCCCAGAGCCTCTAGTGCAGTGCTTCCTAGAGTTCAGGCATTCCTCCAGCAGGCTTAAGTCACCAATCACCTTATCCAGTTCCACTCCTGGCGCACCAGTAAATAGATAGGAGGCCATATTTAAATATAGACTACATAAATTACAGCAGCGAGTTCGTTAGGGGACCACAAGATACTGAGTCTCAGCTGTGTAGTCCACTGTGAATCCTACTGTGAATTCCTGTTTTGCCTGAAGACACTATCATTGCCCATGAGGTACAAAAATGACATAAGAAACGCAGATATGTTTGAGTAAGGGGAAGGTGGCAGAGTAGAATGTTCCTTTAAAACATTCTCAAATTTGTGATAGCTCACATTCAGAAGAAAAATAATGTTTTATAAAAGTAAAAACATTTGATAAAAGTCATAATGAAATATCAAGGTTTATATATCTAGAAACATCGGTTTCCCAGAACCTGTTTTATCTATTGGAATGTTTTACATTAATTAGGTTCTTTTGCAGTTTTTAGGGCATTACTTAATAATTTCACATTTAGCTGCTTTTATTGGACTCATTATAGAGCCATTATAGATCTCATACGCCCTCTGCTGGTGGCTTAAATGCAATAAATTCATTAAAAGACATTGTTTGGATCATCGATGTATTGTAAGTGCTGTGACATTTGGTCTGTCATCAAGTAAAGCACAGCTCATAGATGCACAAACAAAATGCTCACTCACACAGCTCTCAAATGAGAAGGATGTCTTTCCAAAGCCTTTGACACTTGATTCGTGTGGACATTTAACACATGGTTTAGCGGCGTTGGTGTGAATTCATAACCATATTAGACCCCCTGTTGTGCCCTTGACGAAACCCTAGCACCCAGAAAAACCTACCGGCTGAAACCAAACTACACCCCGGAATAGAAAAATAACTTCTACAGACAAATGCGGTAGACTGTCAGTCTTCAATGTTAAATAGAACAGTAGGCTATATGCATTAGTACACACTACCATTTTAAATTTGGTGGCAGTAAGTTTATTTATTTATTTTATTTTTTGGAAAGAAACTAATAGCCTGCTTTCATTCAGCAAAGACACGTTCAATTTATTTACACATTGACGTTCTACTCATCAGAGAACACAAACACAGTTTCCACAAAATGTTAAGCAACACAACTGTTTTCAACATTGTTAACAATAAGAAATATTTCTTGAGCAGCAAATCAGCATATTAAAATGATTTCTAAAGGATCGAGTGACACTGAAAACCGGAGTATTTTCAATTTCAATCATAATTTAGCTATAGGCTACCGTTTTCACGGTATTAGTAATCAAATAAATTTAGCCTTGGTAAACAAAAATACGAATGCACTTTCTCTGTATTACTGCTATATTATGACTACTTGACATCGCTTTGTATACTTTGCTGGGATAGTGCTAACAGTCAAGAGCTTGGCTCTTAGTTAGATAGTGTACAACTGGCTAAATTTGCCATAAACACCGGTTTATTTCGCTGTGTTGAATTTCTGCTCGGGACAGCAGAGGGTCAGGTGTCTCGGTTGTGTGAAGCTGTGGGAAACGAACCAGTCCTCAAGTTACTCAGCTACTGGCGCTAATACTCACCGAGCAGCGCTTCTGGATGCATCTGAGTGGAAAGATAGGAGCTGGAAACTTTACAAACACTATAAACAGAACCATATTCAGCATACCATCACATGATTTCACAGCGTGAATGCATACACAAACAACAAATATAGAGAAGCATTTTAGTTATGAAGAACTTTCCATATGTTTTGAATCATTATATGCCTGCAATTTCAAGACTTCACTTTTCTTCCTGCCTGTTTACAGTTGTTTATTAGCAAGACACCATCCATTACAGGTAAAGTTCACTTAAAAATGAAAATTCTATCAATTACTAATGCTGATTTCACTGGAAACTTGTATGAATTTCTTTAGTTGACTGTCCTTGCTCTAATGACAGTACTAGCTAGACCAGTTAGCCTCTTTGAAGTTTTGAAGCTGGATGATTGATTTGATCCACTAGAGGGCAGTATCTGATCATGTGTATGAAATTCATTACACAATCCTCTTTAAATTAAAGTTTCTGTCTAGTACCAATTCTGTTGTATCATATGCATGCATTTATATATCTTTGTAACTTTGTACTTTAAAAAAAAATGTTTTAATGTTTTTACATTAAAACTTGGACACAATACATTCATAAATGATTGCTGGTCTATGATGAATGAGTGCTAGAGAACATAGATCAACAGTTCCCCCTGTTGAAATGTGGAAATTAGCAAACCCTCTCAACAAAATTGCTCATTGTTGAAGAGAAGGCCTGTGTGCCAGATTGCATTTCCCAAATACGTCACATCTTTAAGTTTAACATTTTAATAATACTTGGCCTTTTCTGTGTGATTTCAGTCCAAGACTTCTTGATTCCCGCTGTGCCTGTTTTCCGTCTCTCACACAAACTGCATTGTCCCTCTGTGCCTATGGCCTCAGAAAGACCTCTTTTGATTGTGCCCACATTCACATTCTCTGGGCTGGTGAACTACCCACTCTCTCAAACATGTGTGTGTAATGCTTGTCCAACTGTGTGAGATTTCATTCTGATCTCTCACTTTGCCGTATGACTTGAGTGGTGTCTCAGTGACAAAAACGATTTCCATCTATAACCAAGTAAAACAAGTATCTCTGCATCTTAAATTCACAATTAAATCAAAACCAACATTTCTTATGTTTTCATGGAATAACGCAGTGCTTATTATAAAAGATTTATCAGTGCACCTAGTTTTTTTTTTTTATGGTAATAGTCTATTTTAGGTGTCCTTGTTACACATTACATGTACTTACAAAATAACAATACATTATGCATAATTACAAGCAAGTAAGTAACCACAATCCTATCCCTAACCATATAGTAAATACATGCAGTTAATTAATATTACTCAGTACTTAAATGTATAATTACACTGTAACAAGGACACCTTAAAATAAAGTATAATCTTTTTTTTTTTTAATTACTGTGCCATCAACATCTTTAATAAAAAAACATTAACTTGTCTCCCTTGCAACAACATCTCTCCCCTCCATCAACCTGCCACTCACTTGAGATCCCAGCAATTAGTAAACAGCAAGAATTCAATCAATTCCCAATGGACAAAATCAAGCACCGCCATACATTTGTTTGCTTTCGAGAAGCCATTTGACATATAGGTCACAATAGGAAAGAATAGACCATTACAATTTCTATTTAATACCCACATTAACACTGGTGTATCATGCACCCTTTTCAGTTTCTTCGGACTACATTACCCGTGTTTTTTATTATTAGTTTTCAAAATTTCTAACATGAAAGCACTCTTACTTTACAAAGTGATCCGCCTTATGATGTCTGCCAAAATAAAAACAGTCTTGAACTTAATGAGTCATTTATATGGGCCAGGATATCATTCTGACAGTTTTGAGGGCTTTTTTACTGAAGAAACCACCTAGAATACCCTAGCAAATACCATTGTACTAAAAATGACTCACAACACCTTAAGTGCATAGCAAGGATCTAGTAACCAACCACAACACTGGCAATGTGGAGGCTACTTATATCATTTTCTTTATATTTCAATTTGATATGAGAACAGTTTACTGAAATTTTAGACCAAATGCATGAAAAAATGCATGCATATGTGTTTTGGAAAGAATCATATTTAAAACATTAGTCTTTTATAGTTCATATAGTATAATATGGGAAAATATGGAGCTCGTACTTCAGGAAAAAAAAAAACATCAGTTTTATTCAGAGGTCCAAACTGAGCAAAAATATGCCACAGCATATTCACAAGCATACAAAGTATAAATTTGTACAGCAGGATTTGATTACGCTGATAATTCTTGTGTGTATCAAATATGATACAGTAGGCTTTATAGGGTTAACTTTTAAAATAGGACACTGGGTGTCACTATGGACTTCCAAATGAGAGGAGGCAGTAAAGGGTGGGGGTGCACGTTGTTTGCATTCCCAGAGCTGAACAGGAAAACAGTCAGGAAGCTGCGCTGAGGCTCAAGCTAAGGGCTCAGCCAGGAAAAGAAGAGGAGGCAAGTGCTAAGAGGGACGCTGCCTCAGCCAACACCTCCACCATTGCGTCTGATTCCACTCCAAAGCCAGGACCAACGGCATCTATGACTCATTCATGTAGATTCAACCAGCCTTTTTAATTCCTCTTTGTTTTTTTTTCTTGCATCGTCCAACACTCATGTTGCTGCTCCAAAGTACAGCTCATAGACAGCACAACAGTAATACTGTCTCAGAGTTTCCTTGATTCACTCAGGGTTGCTGTCGCCAAGATGATTTTAATAGTGGAAGAAGAAATGAGGGAGGGATGGGAAACTTATTTAACTTCTTTGTGCTTCATAAGAGACTTTTATTTTCATGTATAATTAAAGTCGCACTGAATGCTGAAATGTTTTAGCCTTATATGCACTCAGAAACACTCCCCCAGGCATCAGATGTCTTGAAATGAAACATCATGTCCTGCTGATTCTGATGTAACTAACCAATGCTGAGGTGACAAACCACTCCATGTCTAAATCAGACTGGCTGCAGAGATCATGGAGATCTTCATGCAAACGGAAAAACATGCCGCAGCCAATCAGAAACCACAGAACTTCCTTCTCGCTCCAGAGAACCTAACGCCTACGTGGTTCCAGCGCGACGGCTGCCACTCACATCCGTCCATCTGCCTCTTTCACTGTCGTCATTATTGCTTTTTAAATTCACCATCTTTCATGTTATTCATGTCTCGCACTTTGACTAATAACATTGTCACTAATACATCACCAATGGCAGGAACGGGGATTTTTTTAGAGATATTTCCCTTTCTTAACTTTGACTATGTCAAGGTTACGTATTTGATGCTGTGTAATGTCTAATTTCTGATATTAGTAAACATGTTTTTTACCTTATATGACCTTATGCTCTTTCGATTTATACTGTATATATATATATCCTGACTCAGAAGTCACTTATGCATATTCGTCTCATTAACAATGTATGACCCACATGTTTTTTTTTTTTTTATAAATCCCATATGCTCATACAGGCTGCATTTATTTGATCAAAATACAGTAAAAACAGTAATATTGGGAAATATTTATCAAATTTATAATAATATATCTATTTTAATATATTTTAAAATGTAATTTAATCCTGTGAGCAGAAAGCTGAATTTTCAGCAGCTATTTGTCCAGTCTTCAGTGTGACATGATCCTTCAGAAATCATTCTAATATGCTGATTCGGTGCTCAAGTAACATTTCTTATTATTATAAATGCTGAAAACAGTAAAAAAAGTATAAAAGTAGCAACGATTTTAGCATAAAGCTCCAAAATTTTGCTTCTCTGTCATTTATTGACACTGCACACCTGCTGTAGTTCACAATGCTGAAACTTTCTTAATAATACCGTTGGGGCAATTCTTCAACTACTTGTGGACTGCAGCAAAAAGAAAAAAGAAAAAAGTAGTGATCCCTGAACATGAACGTTCAAAAAGCAGTCAACAAACATTTAAAGTTTTTTTGTATATCAATTTCTGATTTCTCTTATGTTACTGATTGGGTGATTGAAGCATGTGTTCATTAAGATTGGCTGACAGTGATAGTTCAGTCAGAAAGAGAGAGCAGTGTGATTAGAGGCAGCTGGTCAGGATGACCTACTTCATCTGGAATTTACACTGGGAAACACGCAGGAACCACGTACAGTATCTCCAAGTTCCATGCTCTCTTCCTCTCGGTCTTGGAACGCGAGGATGGCCGGGTCTCTAGAAAAACCCTGATGAATCAACATCCCCACCTCCTGATAAACACGCTCACCAGTGTTACAGAATGGACCTGCAGAGCCAAGCTGTTCAAACACACACAAACACAACAACAACAACAGCAACATTCAGTTATTGAGACCTGGCTGGACAATGTGTTCCACTCATGCTCCAGTGTTTTTGGACAACGGTAGGAGTAACAACAAAGCATAAAAATCTCTTAGTGTACCGGTCTAAAATCCATTCATGCAAGGCAAGGCCATATTATTTAAGTATCCTTTCTTAAGTTTTACAGTGTAGCTTAGTTTTGGCACACACATTTCCTTTTAGTGTTGAGATGGAAAGCTTTTACTACTAATGCATTTGCTTATTTCTTTTAATAAGCAAGTAGAGACACTACTATTCATTTTGCACAAACAGACACGCACATATACACAGTATCTTCTCTCTGATCTCAATGGGGTGATGTGCATCTTTGATCTCTCTGAGAGACAAAATAGACAGGACACAACCGAGTCACCAAAATAAACCCTGCTCATGTGCAAAGTCTACCAGTATGTGAATTCTAAATAGACTTTTGAGGGCTTTCTATAGTACTTAATTTCATTTTTCCAGTTTTTGCGAGTTATTTGTCATTTCAAATTTTTGTGGTTACTGAAATGTTTGAAAATCTGTGTGTGTGTGTGTGTGTATGTGTATATATATAATTCACATTTTTCTGGACCAGGATGGTTGCTTGGACAGTTTGGAGTAAGGAATAGCATACTAGCGTACAACTCTTACAAATTCTGTCAAGAGTAGTATGCTAGTAATGTAGTATGCTATACTAGAAAGAGTAATGCTTGTCCTATTCCAAATTGGTGCCATCAGCCTGTTCAGAATGACCCCAAAAACTTCAACCCGTTTACACTGAAATTAACTCAATTTGTAGTTCCTTTTAGTTTGCAAACTGACCTCTAGCTCCAAAAGAAAAACATCAGCAACATGTACTTTTGTAAATTTGTTGAGGAAATGTTGAGTCATTTTTAAAAATGAATTTATTAGTGCAGGTTATGGCAAATAGCCTCACCAGCTTCCTGCAACAACCTGCTTTCCCTTCCTGCCCATTTCTTTTGGGACCTTCTATAAAAAGCTTTAGGAATTATAGCAAAATTCCCTTTTTTAATCTATGTACCGATACACATATTTTCCATATAATAGGCCAGATAATTATAATATAACTACTGATCTGATGGCTTTCCTGTCTCAAAGGCTGTCATGGAAATAGACCTTGAAATTACATTGGCAATCAATGTAATCTTTTAACCAGGTGCACATTGATTTACCAGCACCAGACAAACATTAGTCTTGAGATGAGAGAAAAGACGGTTGTAATGGCGGGCAGATGGTGTCTACTTGAGAACTGATGTCTATTCTGATAACCACTATCAGAAGTTCTGTCATCATAAAAACCACTGAAAATGAGGAACTAACTCTGTGGCCGAAAAACAGGATGGAGTGTAATTTAGATCTTAGTCTTCTGTTTAAATGCCTCACAACGGCCTCCATACCCTGGTTTCAGATATTTCACCTGCCCACCTGCACGCGCACACACACACACACACACACACACACACACACACACACACACACACACACACACACACACACACACACACACACACACACACACACACACACACACACAGTCTAGCATTTGTGGTTTATGCCATAGGCGTAATGGTTTTTATACTGTACAAACTGTATGTCCTATTGTTCTACACCAACCGTACACCTAACCCTACCCCTTACAGGAAACTGGCAATTTTGGAATTTCATAAAACACTGTTTTGTATGTTTTTTATTGTTTTATGGGGACACATAAACCATGTTTACGTTGTAGTACCCATGTCATTATACACATTTGTGTCCTCGTAAACCATATATACCAGTACACACACACACACACACACACACACACACCCACACACCTAAGTGCATTGGCCACAGGGTTTAATGTGAATTGAAAAGTTCCCATTTTGTTAGCAGGTTGCTCTTACTCACCCCACTGAGTTCAGCTGAAATGCAGCTGTCTATACTACTCCAGTTCTTAATCTCTGCTATCAGCAGACACATTATAGTTTGGCTGACTCTTTTGTTTAACTATTCCATAAAGGAAAGGCTGGAGATATGGAGGGAAGGAGTAACGTTCATTAACGAACATTGATGCACCTGTTACAGCCTGAGGCAATGAAATGCATGTGTACTATACATGTGGGGAACTGAATACTTGCTAAGTGTATGAGAACTATTATCAGTCATGAAATAAAATACATCACCTAAAATTTTAAAAACAACTAATTGTCAACAAATGATCTATTCTCTATTGGCATAAAAAAACAAGGGCACACAGATGCTTGTTTTGAATGTGTGCACTTGATATGAGGCCATTATTTACTCACCTGCCATGGCAGGCAACGTCATATTAAACCCTGTAAACAGAGGGAATATTGTCTCAACTAGGTAATAAGCTGGAAGTACTACTACCTCAGTGTGTGTGAATGGAAATAGTGAGTCGCTTCAGGACTTGGATAGTAGTTGGGAAAGTGCTTTATATTGTTTCTAAATCTGTCAAGCACAACAGAGGCCTTTAAAAACACTTCCTTTAGAGATTAATAAGCTCAATGCATTTCACAGACTAACACACACTCGCTTTTTCAGACTGATAATGCACTGTTTAGTTTTACATTTTTTACATATTTTAAATAAAATGCAATGCAAATGATTCTTGCCTTTTCCAAACTGGCCCCCATGATATTATATACATATGTATTGTTTGTATTGTAAAATCACCTTACTTCATTAAATTAGATTGCATTCCACTAGATATAAAAGCAAAAGGTCCAACTAAAGGATCATCGTAGGTTAACTTAAAAAAAAAATTCCAATGATATTGTTGGTAATTATTGTGGTAGAAGAAGAAAAAGAATCAAGTGATGCATTAACGTGTCTGGTTTCATTCAGGGAACTTTTCAGATGGAACAGGGATTTTACTTTGATTTCAATCTCGAAATGTAAATAATGTCCGGTGAATCCCCTTCAAATGGGACTAAAAGATTACACAAAAACTTTTTTTTTCTCTGGAAAGAGTTGTACAGTCTTTTTTTTTTTCAACCAGCATTGCATTGTGATGCATTTCCTGCACAATCTCACTACCACATCCTGTCTACACATGTGACTTGTCTCTGCACTCTCTCACAACCATGCTCACACTCTGTGATCACGCCAAGATGCAGAGGCGGACAGTAGAGAAGTATTTTTACTCTGCTATAACAGTACGCTTCAAGTGTCAGTACTTTATCAGAGTGTTTTTCTTTAGAAAACTTTACTTCACAACATTCCAAAGCATAATATTGTACTTTTTACTGCACTACGTTTCATATTAAATATAATTTAATACTTAATTACATTAGGAATCTATTACTTTCTTACTTTTACTCAAGTAAAAATAATTCAAAGATTTACTTGAGTACAAGAAATTACTACATTTTTAATGTTCTTAAGTATTAAAGGTAAAAAAAAACAACAACAACTTTAATTTATGAAATCTAGAGCAGTAAAATGTATGATGTTATGCTTTGGAATGTAGTGAAGTAAAGATTTCCAAAGAAAAACACTTTAATAAACTACAGATATTTTTTAAATTTACTTGAGTAAAGTAAAAATACTTCACTACAGTCAGCCTCTGCCAAGATGCCACATATATCAATCCATTCAACTTCCTTAGCAACATGCACCAAAACACACTTAGGCTATTCTTTTGCACATACTGACAGCAAAGAGATTTTATGACTATATCAGTAATCATATTTTTTTTACTATGTAGATGGACCGTTTCTGATGTCACACGTGTGATTGGTGGTTTGGAGGGATGTTGTTGCACAAAAATCTACAGCCTACACCCTTAGGACACTTAGACTCGACCAAGAAGCTCTAAAATAGCCTTCAGCAAGACACCTACACCTCATTCACTTCCTGTTATAACTGACACTAAACTAACATCTTAGACTGATCAAGGGTCAATTTTGCCAATGCACATTTAAGCTTGACTCTCATAAAATGGGTTTGAAAAAGTTAGCAGAAGCACCAACATCTCTTGCAGACAGTGAAAAAGTAACCAGTTAAATTAAAACTCACAAATTGAGAAGAAGTTGCTAAGACAACAAAATAGTAATGGCAAAACATGGCTGCATACATATTGATGTTGGCAAACAGGTTTTGTTCCATTTCTTATTTTTAATAGCAGTTTTATGCATTAAATATCAGGGCCAATAGTTGTGTTCTTTTCCCAAATAAGTCTGTCAACAGCAAAACCTTCTTAATTTATGTAAAGGTTATATATTATGTGGTTTAAGTTCAAACTATTTAATAATACTCCAGTGACATACAAATGCAAGTTAGTTTCAGCAGAATAATATAATGCATAGAGGAAGCTCGACACATTCGGGCCTCTTCTTCTTCCTCAAGTTATTATATAACAAACTCTAATGAAAAACATGCACATAGACACAAGACTGTTTTGTGTGAGGCTTGGAAAGACAGTCATGCAGTCAGAGCTCAGAAAACAGTGTCTCTCGAGTTTTGCATGTCAGTTGTAACGTCTGCGGACAAAGGCCGTTGTGCATGAACCGAACTGATTTTCTCCAAAACGTCTTCCTTGTTAAGTCAAATATATGTTGTTTTTGCTGTCGGTGCAGGGCTAAGCCAAGACGAAGTTTGGTACTGTTTACTGACTCAGTTTCCCATGTTAGAAACCACAAACTCTACAAACACCGCTCTGTAGTGTAAAATAGATTTTCTGAAGATATGTGGCCTCATTTATTAATGACATATAAATTGCCTATTTATGTGCACAGACTTACGTTTGTGCAAAATTTCCACCGGAATCACAACAGGTACCTACGCACACACATTTGTTCCTGCCCTCGTCCAATGTTGTTGAGGGGGCGCGTGCCTGCAGGTAATAATTTGCATAGAACACGCCCAAACATCTCCATATAAGGGCTTTCCGCACAACTTAATCGGTCTTGTTTTCACTTAAGTAACATTAAGTTGATTTCTAAATGTGTTTTGAATAAAGGATCGTTTTAAACCCGAATCTGAATTATAAAAACGTTCGCACACAAATTTTATGCAAGAATACGTGCGTACGCCCAATAAATCATTATAGAAGATTGTGGGTGGTTGGTTCAGCATTGTTACAGTATGTGGTTGCTAAAGTGCTGTAAATGGTTTTTAGCATGCACTTATGTGTTTGTTTAGTGGTTGCTTAGCGAGCCAAGAGCAGGAGTCACCTCTCAAGTCTTTGACATTGAAATTCTGGTTAACAGAAATGTTCTTCTTTGATGCAAATACTCCTAATTATTTAAAATATCTACTAGGCCAAAGTGAATTCTAAGTATCAGTCCTTTTTAGAAATCAATCAAGTAATACCATGCTAAGTTTAAGACTTAGAGATAGATCAAACCACTGTAAACTTCCACATGAGCAAAACTGCAAAAACGTTTCACACTCCCACAAAACCCCAAATTGCATGTGAAATTTGAATGTGACTGCACCTTAAGAGCAATAATTGTAGTAATGCTTTAGCAAACATCATAAATAAGATATAAATATGCATATTAACAAACTTGAGTGTCCCATCTCTACCAAGCTCCCATCTCTCCTGCCGTGCTAATTGCACACAACCCACTGTCAGCCCATTGTTTTGCCCAAGCATTAAAAGGCCCATTCATGGCTTTGCTTTGGGTCCCCTTGTCTCCTAATTAATTATGCATTCAGACTTTTTTTAAAACTATCGTCACGGCATGAAACGACGTCAGCCTTCAAAATCTGCTTAAAAACCCAATTACGTCTTCAGCTGACAAGTTACCCACACACCCGTCTCCGTAACCAAAGACAAAACAATAGCTAATCAAGACACAGGGAACTATGCAGTATTGACACCAGCGACCATCCAAAGTGGTTCTGACGTAACGGGCACCAGCTGTGAAGGCAGACAAAAGGGAAACGACGTAAAGAGAGCAAGAGAAAATAAAAGGGGGAGTATTTCGTGACCTGGAAGGTCAGGCTATACACTGGGGTGACGATGCGGTTTGTGTCTTGTCAAAGCACCATGGGGGAATGTGTTTGTGTGTGTGCAGGCAGAGGGCAAGGGTTCAGCTCTGACCTAAAGGAAGAGAATAAAGGCTTGTGGCCTGGAATCCTGGGGTCACTCTTTAGATGCACATTCCGATGCATGTTCCTAACAGCAATCCGCACATTCCCTACAATGAATTCATTTGATATCACTGAAGGTCTCTCAGAGTCCAGCATTAGAGGAATGCAACCAATCCCTTCACACTACAATACACACAGTCTCTGCCCCATAGGACGATGTTGTTTTTGAGGTTAGGAAAGCACATTAGGGTGTAGTCTTTTGTATGAGCTGCCGGTACCGTAAGTGCAAAGAAAAATATTTTGGAAAGAAATCAAAGATATCTGCACAATAAGAGCACTTGTGCTCAAACGGCAGGGAGTTTAGTGTGAAGTGGACTTCAGGGAAAATAACCTGAGCATACGCATTCAACATAGAAAAGAGCAAAATATGTACTAGAGAAATTATGAGGGAAAAATACCATCCTTTTATTTTCAATCTACATTGTCACAAAAAAAAAAATTGTAAAAAAAATTTACACATACATGCCAAAAAGGCACTTGTTAAATATCCTTCAGGACCAAAGTATTTTCAGATATGATCTTCAAATAATAATAAAAAAAAAAATCCTTCATTTTGTACATCTTCAATTAACAAAATTACAAAAAGAAAAAACCAACCACAGAAAATAAACATTAAATAAATAACTTAAACATGAACAATATGTACAAACATTTGCGTCTTGATTTAGGTGCAAAATGTGCACCATGAAATAAAGTTAAACAATGTTAATAAACTAGTTAAAGGAGATGAACAAAGTGATCAGGACACACTGGTCCAAATTTTTGGGTCTTGTTAAACTGTTATATTCCTTATTACAGAATTTTAAACAATATTCCAGCGACAAACAGACATCCACATCTACTCTCAGCATTTTAGACAAATCTGAATACTTCAAGTCTAAAACTAATATTTAAGTTGCCCAACCAATCTTTAGCTAATGTTTTGTATTCAGATGCTTTTGGCACACTTAAAATTACTACCGACTTAACCAAACAGGCTCTCAATTCTTCTCAGAAAACAAGATGAAAACACTGTTCTATCATCACTGGATTCTTTGGTTTATCTTGGCGTCCACTTTTGGTCTTCAGTTTCCTTTTCGCTCATTTTAAACATTTAGTCTTTGGCTACGGGAGTCTTTGAATTCTCAGTTCGCTTTTGTTTCTCACAGTTTGCTTTCCTCCTCTTCCAGGGGTCGGTTTAGTCCGGGAATGTACTTCAACAGCCTCCGCCTGAAGCTCTTCTGTTTGGGTTTGCGCTGCAGTGTGCTGAACCCTCCGCACTGCTGTTTCTCTCCGTGAGGCACCGAGGACGACGATGGCGGGCCCCTCAGGTAACTGCGTGTGCTGGCGCTGCGGGTCAGGGTGGTCTTGGCAGTAGTGAAGAGCTCGCTGGCAGGTCGGATGAGGCGTGGACGGCTGCTTTGTGTCTTCTCTCGGTTTGCGTCGAGCTCGTCGTTGCTGGCGTTGTTGGAACGCTCCCCCTGAAAGATGCAGGTTTGGTAGAGTGGGTCGTCCTCAGTTGTGGCGGCACTGAGATGGCTGACGCTGCTGCTCGTGCTCCCGGTGCCACGTAACGCACGCATGGCAGCAGGGCTCGGAGCTCCAAGACTACCGTATAAACCGGCTGACTCCAGAGACTCGTACACAGCCACATCACTCATGACGATGCCTGTGAGATTGGAAACAGATAGCTAAATTAACCACTGGAAATGTTTTAAAGGAAAATTACTCCCCGTTTTAAAATAAGTCTTTAAGGGATCCTGCAGGCTAGTAAAGTATTATGTTGGTATGCTATGGCATTTAGTTTGATCTTTAATCACACTGGAAAAAACTAGCATGTGCTTCTAAATATATTTTTCTTCATTTACCACACTCTTAAGTTGTCCATCACAACATTGTGCTAACAGGAAGTGTTTTGTGTGATACAAATACATGCAGAAGTCTGCAAATATCAGGTCAACCTTTACACGTTATTGAAACCAGCTCATTCAAAGGCCCGGTGTAATAAAGATCGCTATCATGTGCTAAAACCTCACCATGCACAAGCCGCTGCTCCTGCACCATTAGAGATCTGTATTCATCCCATTTCTCATGCAAGGTTTGCTGGAGAGACAAAAAGACACAGTAAGACTCATTTCACGTGTCATTCAACTAGTCTGTTCATTTACTTTTTCCCCATCATCATCGAGAACAGGGAAGTGTGTGTGGTCAGTGTGGTCAGACAGTTCTCAGTTCTCCATTGCTACTTCTCGCATCAAACCATCAAATTTGAACTCATTGCATAGTTTGTTTTGTCACTAAATATGATGAAAAATAACAAAACGTTAATTTGTCATTCTAATAAACTTAATTTTTGTATTTATTCTGGTATCTTTTGTTTTTATCCATTTTACTGAATCTCATAATAAAAAGGGATGCACCTATTTTACAATAAACATAGCAAAGAGCAGAATATTATTTTAAAGGTTAAATTGACAATATAAAAATGATAAAACATTAAACTGAGATAAATTGTTTTAAATTCTACAATTAAGTTTAGGCATCACAACAATGTACATTATGAAAAATGGATATTAAGGTTTGCAAAAATTTTTATATAGCAGTGTTATTAAATTAGTGTTTTTAAATGTGTGACCCTGGACCACAAAACTAGTGACTACGTCGCTGGGGTATATTTGTAGCAATAGCCAACAATACATTGTATGGGTCAAAATGATAAATTTTTCTTTTATGCCAAAAATCATTAGGATATTAAGTAAAGATCATGTTCCATGAAGATATTTTGTAAATTTCCTGCCGTAAATATAAATCAAAACTTAAATTTTGGTTAGCAATATGGATAGCTAAGAACTTCATTTGGACAACTTTAAAGGTGATTTTCTCAATATTTATATTTTTTTGCACCCTCAGATTCTAGATTTTCAAATAGTTGCATCTCGGACAAATATTGTCCGATCCTAACAAACTATAGATCAGTGGAAAGCTGACTGGTTTTGTGGTCCAGGGTAACTTTCAGTGAGCCAAGGAAATTTTAGTATCATTTATATAATACAGTAGTTTTTAGTTTAGAATGAATTTTTCCGTTTTCATTTTAATTTTAGTTTAAGTTACACATATTTTGTTGTGCTTTTGGTTTATTAAAAAAAAAAAAAAAAAAAAAAAAAAAAAGCTTTTTTTTAGTTTTAGTCATTTAAATATTTCAAATGAACAAAAATAAATTGAATGTAGCTGTGACAACTAACATCATCTGACATCTATATTTATTTGATTTTTAGATCAGTTCTCTTTTGACCCTGACATACGCCTTTGTTCCAAAAAGTGTCTTTCAAGTACCACAGAAGTAACAACCAAAATGGAACCGTATTATAGTTGTATTTAAACGTTATGGCATCTTCTTTCACATATGAGAATGTCCTAAGGAATGTAAAAATGTGCCTTGCTTCGTTTCGGACAGCGCTGTGTCAGCTGTACCGTGGTATGTGAGGATTAAGACTGGCCTGTCACTGGAACAGGTGGGGTGTGAGAGGAAACAGGTGTGCTCAGCGCTAGTGCTCGGTGCCAGACCAGGGCAGCTGTGTTAAAGCTGGGCTTACATTACAATGCTTGTAAACGTCTCCATATACACGAGACGACACGCTGTTTGATTCGAGCATGTGGTTCGAGAGACTTACCTTTAGATATTGCAGTCGGGCTTCCAACTCTGCTTTTCGTATAGAGTTGCTGTAGACTGTTTCTAGCCTAGACACAGGAACAAAACACAGCATTGCATGACAAAGTCACTTCCTATACTGTGCAGTATTACACTTCAAAGCCTCGATCTATTAAACACACCAATTAAAGTCAAAGAGCTCTTTAAAACAGACTTAAGACCACAACGTGTCTGAATATGAGCTTAGTGGTAATACAAAACTCCCCTTCCCCCAAATGTATATAATTTCAATACCGACATTGGTGATATGGATATGAAGCGGGAACCTCTTTTTAATGGGCTGCTGTAAACTCTCATTTACAGCATAACCCCATGTTTAAAAAGTGTAAATAATTGGGTTAAAAGCCGTGGAGAAGGAAGGCATGAACTTCTTTGCATTCATGTGGTTCACATCACTGGTCTCCACACTTTATAAATGGAGGTTCATTTTCACTGGCCTTTTATCTTTTATTAAACAGGAAATAAAAGGGGGGAAAGAGAGTGTGGTTCCAATTAAGTAATAGCAGATCTAATTTTTCATGCTAATCAAAAAAGACCACAGGTACACTTGGAACAATTTAGTTTTAATTGAAACTTTTAAAGCGTATATTCTACTTTGAAGAAAGAGTGACAATTTCACTTCTTTAGAAAACCAGACATGGTAGAACACTAAGTATTTACATACCTAATGCTGTTGCCTGATGATTTAATGAGCTGGACGATTTCTTTATGGCGAAAGCCTTCCACAGAAGTGTCGTTCACGCTGGCAATTGTGTCTCCTACAAATCCAAGAAAAAGTGTTAAACTGAGATTAGATCTGATTGGACATTGTATAAGCAACATTTTGTGTACCGTGTTTGGCCTTAAATGGATAGTTCCACCAAAACTTTATCATTTACTGTACTTTAAAACCTGACCCGTTTTCTTCCAAAGAACACAAAAGGAAACAGTTATTGTGAGATCTCACAATGAAAGTGAACGGTGACCATGGCTGATACACAAGAGTTCAAAGGAAACATTTTCAGTGATCACATTCAACTTCTCTATGTTCCTTACAGAAATCTATTAAACTGCTTCTGAACACTTTAAATATAATGTGCAAATTGCACGGACTGCATTTATGGTGCATGTTTTGACCTTTTTAGAGCTTGGCATGCATGGACCATCCACTTTCATTGTATGGAAAAGAGCAGCATGAACACTCTGCTAAACATCTCCGTTTCTGTTCCACTAAAGACAAGTTATACAGGTTTAACCATGAATGAACATAAGTGTCATGTAATAACTTTTTTCCTCTATTACAAAACTCAGCTTGGAGGATTTTGGGAAGACATTTCACTAAAGTGTTTTGGGACACATCTGCTGGAGAGGGGCTGGATCGCGCACATCAATATGTAATGAAACAATTCCTTTTCTCCTTGGAGAGTTTTGGGTTTTCTTGTCTAAGAACGATGAGGTCACGTGCTTTTGAGAGACAGGCCAAAGACGACAATAGTGCAAAGCATGCAGGGAATGCAGGAAGCGAAACCAACACACACGCACAGCAACTCCGAGTAGGAGTTCCTCTTTACCTCTGATCTGACATCAGTTCATCTAGGAGTTGTAATTGTTATATTTTGGACTTTGGGGAAGATCAACTGATCTCAGAACAGAGCAAATGGGTATTTTAGATGCAGAACTGTTTGTTCTGTTTGAAATTATAGAAAAGAATGCAGAATCTGCATATAAAGTTTCTTGCAAGTGGTAACAATTCATAAGCCTGAATAGGGCATTATAGGACAATGACAGATGTATTTTTAGAAAAGCATTTGTTCTACTTGTTCTCTAAACTCTAAATAAGGTTTCTACAAGGACTAAAACTACTACAAAATGCAAATTCAAAAGTTTGTGGTCAGTAAGTTTTGTTTTTGAAAGAAAACAATACTTTTGAGCAAAGTATTAGTAAAGAATTTGTAATAAATTGAACAAAATGTAATATTTTCTAACAATGTTTTACTGTATTTCGATCAAATAAATGCAGCCTTGGTGAGCATAAACTTTTCAAAAACACTTTTTTTTTTTAAACGCTTAGATATCATCAAGAGAACCCATGGCTCAAAATGATCTTCTAGATTTTTAAAGCTTTTTAGATCATTTATACCAAGTAAAAGATATGTTAAATACAGTAAGAACTTGCTAAAACAAAAAGGAAACAGCGTTCAGGAAAAAAACCTTTATATATAAATATGCAGCCCACAAAAAAGCCACACAGTGACTTGACAGTATCCGGTTTTACAGTTTGAAAGAGTAAAAATCCACGTACAGTCTACGTGGGTGCTGCTCTGTGATATTTGCTCTTGCTTAAACAGCAGGGCTGCCACTCAACTGTCATGGTGTTGACAGATTGATGAGATCTCCAAGTGAGAAAGCAAGCCTTCTGAAATATTACTCCTATTCACAGAGACTCATTTTATTACAAAACAGGATGTTCAAGAGCTAGATGAAGGAAACTGATCTTTATGCTTTAAAACGCAGTAACGCACTCCCTGTGACCCCACGGACCACTCCGAATATTCTAGCCTCTGTGTCAAATGCCGGTTTAGAGCAGGAATTACTGAGCATACATAAAGGGTGGTGTTAATGTGAGCACACTTACCAATTTTAAGGCCTGCTAGTTGGGCAGGACTGTCTTCGTGGACTTTGCAAACAAAGGTGCACATCTCCACTGAGTTCTCACTCTGGTGATGCAGCCCATATGTCTGTAGACAAACAATAAAAAAAAAAAAAAAAACCCACTGTAAACAAAGATGTCTTGCCTGCAGAAGGTAACGTTATTTGTAGATCTGCAAACAGATTATACTTAAGTAAACAAAATGAGTCATACGCTAGCAAGGTGTGCCATTTTCTTGTAAGCTGTGGCTTATTGTTCAACGTAGCATTGCTAAATCAGGTCTGATAGTGTTTCCACAGTGGATTAACACCATAATGTGCTCAATGACTAGAATGTTGACCCGCGCGGCTTCACAAAGACTGACTGACAGACCCAATGGCTTAAAGGATGCGGAACGTGAGGGATGGCTCCAGGTGGTTTACTCGCATGCAAACATCCTTGATAAACAAGCCACACCGAAACTGGGCCATTTGAAACGCCTGGGTTTTGTTGTTGTTTCGATGTTTGAACTGTAAATGCAGTTTATCACCACTAAACCACACCAAGCCATCTGGCTGAGTCTTACAAAAATGTGTGGCTATTCAGCAGTTTACATTTTAGCACCATTTCTGAGACTTGGCAACAGATACAGCCAGTTTACTTGGTGTCAAAATCAGTTTTACTCCTTTAAACGTGGCAATTTCCAAATTAAAAATGATATTCAATTATTCAACTTGGTCAGAATATTACATTTTTCAGAAGTGAAGCAAGTAACATTTACTTTGAATATATTATATCATTTGGAAGGATGGATGGATAATATCATATCAGCGACTCTACATGGGACAAGTGTGCGCTTAGCAAAATGGATAAATGTAATATATTATAAGCATTTCTTATAATATATTACAATTCTATGAGTTAAATACACCATGCACTTCTACACAGCAAGAGAAGTTTAAAACAGAACAGGAAGAGACTTCGCGAGACTGTCGATATGCAAAATATCAGCTTCTGTTCCCATTATAACTGTAATCAGTAGCTCATGTCGAAACGCACATGCTGATATACTAAAGCCATTTGCATGCCTTTGGTATCAGTGGTACTTTGTATGTGCGCAGATTCAAATGAGCATCTGACTTTGCTGTTAGTTTCCTGACGTGCGTGGAGCCCGAATGTTTGTTGCGGCGCACAATGTTTTCATCAGTCACCACAGAAACACGCTGTGGCTCCAAGATGCTCTCACGATGTTCACTTTCACAATGAATGGCAATTTCTTGAGTGTAACATGCGTAGGAATGCCTGATTTCAATAGCTTTGAGGACGACTGATGCTGCTGCTCACTTCCCATACAGAAACCCAAAGCTGTTGTTGAGGTTAACAGCTTCATGAGCTGAGGATACTGTTAAACCTCATTCTGTCAAATAGAAAAGGTGAATCTGACTAAACTTTGGGTGACTCTTCATAAAGGAATGGTTTACTCAAAAATGATGTTCTGTCATCATTTACTCACCCTCGTGTTGTTACATCATTCAGTAGAACACAAAAAGAGATGTTTTGAAAAACGATCACGCTGCTCTTTAACATTACAATGAAAGTGAATGGGGACTGGGGCTGTCAGCTGCCAAAAAGCACCAAAAAGCAGTTAATATTACTTGCGTGCGCTAGATTTTAAACCTTCTAAAGCCGTTCATTCAGTTAAGTTGGTGTGAGGAACATACAGGAATTTCAATGGATATTCAATTAAAAATCTTGCTTGACAGCAAGTTGCCATTCACTTTCATTGTATGGAAAATAGCATCTCTGACTTTCAATAAATTAAAAATAAATTAAAATTATACTAAAAACACAGAAAAAGTCATATGGTTTCAAATATTATGAGGGTGAGAACATTTTGAAACTCTTTTTGGGTGAACTGTCCCTCTATAGTGTTAAATACCTATTGCAATATTGTATGGCCTGACCTCCCAATAAACACTCGGACTACATTTAGGAAGAAAAAAAAAAAAAAAAAAAAAAAAAAAAAAAAGAGACCCATGCAAATTTACAAACATCTCTGAAACGTGAATCATTTGTTAAATATTTTCAAATGTTTGGAATCGTCCGTTTCCTTCCTCTTCCCACACACTCCAACCGCTTACGCGAATCTCTGAGACACCGAGCGCCTCAGGAGATGCAAAGTACAGACATATTTACATAGTAGATACGGCCAACCGTATCCCTGCTGCTAAGAGACTCCGAAAACAATGTTGTCTACAGCACGCCATCCTAGAAAACAATTTGTTTCTTGATATGTTGCCTCTCATGTGACAGAAACTTGATGTCATGTCCTGTACTAGAGGACAAAGCAGGAAAGGAGGGGTCCTCCATCCTGCATCTGAACTATTATACACTACTAAATATAAACTAGCTATCTGGTACATATGTCAAAACAAATGACATACTGCTTTGAACTGGGATAAATAATTATGAATGCAGAGTTCATAATCGGTTCCACATTGAGGAACCGGACTTTGATAAAGTGTTCACTGTGAGGAACAAATTACAGAGAAAACAAGCAAGTTCTTATACCAAGAGGGATTTCTGATTCTGTCACAACTACAACTGAATACACATGGATAAACCACAGCTAATACTCGTTTCTGTCAAAATGAGGTCAAATAAACACTGGTGTCATCATCTGAACATAACAGCTATTTAACTATGAATAGATCCTTCATCTAAAGTCTTACTGGAGCGGCCCACCCACATGTGCAAGCTAAAAGGTTGTACATTATTAACCACTATTTCAGACACCTTGAATGAATTCAAAGAGACAGTTTTAAAATCCCTCTTACCTGAATCTCAAAGCCAAAGGCCTCATCCCCTTTCTTCATCAGGATCACGGTTTTCCTGGAAGGAAAAAAAAACAAAATAGAGGGTATTCTGTTAATATGAGCAAAAAAAAAGGCTGCACAGAGACAGTCTTAGTAAAGTGCTGTTCTGAACGGTTTTGTCTCAATCTGTGACCTTGACTGATGGTTAATGCTTACAGGAACATGGATGAAGAAAGACACACAGAGGAAACGCATAATCAACCGCATGATGCTGCTGTTTTAGAGGATATGTCTGTGTGGCGTAATAGGAAACGTTTGAAAAAGAACAAAAAGTAAAAAAAAAAAAATAAAGATTCTGGGTGTGACATCTGAACAGCTCATTTTGTTTTCAGTGTGTTTTCAACTATGTTTTCAGTGTGCTTTCGGTTTCATACTGTTATACAGTCTGTGTTTTTACAGTTCTCGATAACAACGGCCTCAGGGCATGAATGACTATCACAGGTGCATTTTGAACTGGAGATGACTTCTGTTGGGATAATAATAGTTGTCTTGTCAATTGAGCAATCTTGGGATTCAAACGTGTCCATTATGAATACCATGACATGACAAGAATCCTGTGTTTCTGAAAGCACTCATACATCATTAGGCAATCATGAATTATGCATACTAAACAATAAAGAGATGCACACAGTGAAGAAAGATCGTGACCATCTGGCCGATCCATATCACACTCCTTTTTATTCACAGACTCATTCAGGCCTCACTTCACTCATTTGGTCTTCAAAAATGGCCAGTTTACATAAATCTATAATTGTGGTTGTTTAAGGGCGGATATTTTTATTCCATGACACCTTAGAAAAAGCGTGAATGACTAGGGTCTGACGTTTTCATAACTGTCGCAATAAATAGAGTGTTTTTTAAGGAAGTAACAATGACGCATGCAAATACCAATCAAATCTGTGTAGGTGGAGAACAAGCAGTGGCAATCTTACCTTTGTGGTTCTGGAGAGAGTGAAAGGGGCTTCCATTTTTGCAGCCCACTATTCTGTTTAGCGAGATGAAGGGAAAAATAGAAAGACAACAAGAGAGGAAAAAAATGAGTATTTGTGACCTTTGGAATATCTGCCCTTATGCACTTAGAATTCCCCTCTGATCAACAGGTCTTTTCCCATAGTTTGAGTTGTAGGATGTGCAACGTGTTAAATTTCACATTGTTTAACAGCTCGCACGACATCGCAGATATAACCTGAAATGCATATCTGCCCGCCGCTTTCACTTAACCATTTCCATCGTGGTTTTCTCTGATCTTATTTTATCTTATTGCTGTAAGCGTCTCTGAAATTATCACAAGGAGATCTAAGATGCAGCCAGGTTGGTGAATACAAGTTCTGTCATGTGCTCCATCAGCACTGATGCTCTGGCTGATAACGTTGCAAACCCAATCCACGCAACAGACATAAGAATTCATTCATATTACACCCGCTCTTACAGACACCCATTCAATCGGGCTGTACCTCAACCCCAACAACTTCAGCTTCCCACAAAGTTCACTTTGTGCACGAACCCTCCAAAGCTAGTAAAACGTTGCCTTTCTTTATTTTCGTACACTTTGAGAATTGTCGTATGGTCCCCCTCAATGACTTCATTTATTTCCATGCAGCTAAGAGGGTCCCTCGGGGCCAGTTGGATGGGGTAGCAAAGCTCTCGGCCGCACAATACCCTGTTGTGGCCCGGCGTTCACGCAAAGTGTAGGAGTCCAGATACAGAGAGCTCTTCATAAACCTGCCCTGCCCTACAATCCAATCTTGTCGCGTAGTACTCCACTGTGAGTAAGCTTTGTTTAAGACTAATTTCTGCTAATTAAAATACAACATTTAAATGTTGCAGACTAGATTTGAGTAAACCAGCTGTCAAGGAGCCATTGTGTTTGCGGTCATGCTGCCCTAATTCACATAACTTAAATATTTTTCCCTCAACCTAAAAGACTTCTATTTGTAAACAGCAACATAGTCTTAAAGGGATAGTCCACTGTCAATGACAAAACATTGGATATCATTGACTTTCAATGCATGGATAAAAACATTAAACAACAACAGAACTGAAACTATAACAAAACATAAAACTAAAATTAAAACTAAAACTAAAAAACAAAACACTGAGACAGAAGAGTAAAGGGTAAATAAATGACAGTATTGTCGTTTCTGGGCGAGCTATCCCTTTAAGAATATCAGAGTCATAACACATACTAGATTATAGATGTCGTTTTGATTGCCACCAGACAGTTACCAGGAAATACTGAGATCATATTAGACCTATTTGAATATCAAAAGCCATTTCATTACATGGTCAACAACACAACTGCACTGACTCCTGGTCACTCAGGCTCTTTCAATTCTGCAGCAAATTCAGTTGAACACCACAAAGGTTATAGATGGAAAATCTGGAGGGGGCTTCACTGTCCCGGACACTTGGTCAGGATCCATAAAACGGCTCGGCTGGCCACACAGGAGGTGGACTGTAAAGAGCAGGACCAGAATTCAGCAGGGACACATACGAGCTGTTTACAGTTACTCAAAAGAGTTGGAGTTAGACCTGCGTGTGGGTGGTCCAAAGACACCAGGAAACACTTTACACCATGAGTGACCATGAAACATACTTCAGTGTGTCTAAACCCAAGGGCCAGAACCAAGCAGGCTCACATCTGTACGGTCAAATTCTAAGAGAGCAACTGCTTTTGCCAAAGCGGAGTACATTGTAGAATTGACCAGCAGATGAATGCCTCTCTTTGGATCTGGAAGGAAGTGTGGGAGACTTTGGAATATACATTGTCTATACCATCCATGTATGCATCCATCTATCTAAAAATAACTAAATAAAAACATATTCAGATATGTAAATTGAAAACGGATTTTAAATACGGTTAATAAGTTTTTATAATTTATATGAAAATACATTTATTTTAATAGAATAATAATAAATGTTTTTATAAAGCTTAGCTTATAATGTTAAAAACTTCTCATCTGATAATGAATAGTTGCTACCCAGGAAAAAAAAAAAAAAAAAAAGAGTTGAGCATACAACCTTTGACCTTGTGAAAATGTAAACAATGAATAAAATTAATTATTTTACCACTGAACCGTAGTAAAAGTTGTATGAAAATGGGTCAATCTCTACTTAATGGCATGATATGAATTATCACCCGTTTTGCATGAAAAATAATGATTCAGAGTCATGCAGAAATTAACAAGTGTAGCCACTTCTAAATTTCTGCATGACTGTTCGCACGCATTCATTCAAATGAGCTTCTTCAGAGGAACCGTCACATGCTAATGGTCACAGATGCACATCGATGGACAGGTGTGAATGAGCGCAGGTCAAGAAATGCTTTACATACCAAGCAAAGTGTGACAACTGCTTGAGCCATCCAAACAGGGACATCATAGTCTAATTGACTACCTAACTGAGCCTAGCTACCTTAACTAGTCCCATACAACAGTGGTTCTTAATCCTGGAGCACTAGAATATTGCACATTTGAAATGTCTCATACCCAGTGCAGAGTATCAAACAATGAGCTGATGATATGGATCAGGTGCGTTAATAAGAGAAACATCCAAAATGTCCAGTTCAAGGCTACTCCAAGACCAGGTTAGACAAACACCGTCCTATAACGTTACATCCAATAATGGTGGCATATAAAAGTTATTAAGAGAGGTGGAGCTCAACTTGTGTGCCTTCAAACTAATCAAACTTGAGTGTTGCATGCAACTGCTGGTTCTAATCAACGCAAACTCATCACAGGACTGCCGTTTCTGTGCTTAATTAAGACCAGACAACACTAAACAATACATTCAAGATGTTGAAGCATAGAGGGCAGATATAAAGGAGGTAAACATGTGTAATATAACTTCTAAAGCTTGGACTCCAGTAGCTGATATTAGTATATGAGTGATGAAGTGCGAGTTCAATTTTAACTCAGTAACACGCTGTGGAAACTACAGCTCAACCTGAAGAAAAAACTGGTTTGGTGGTCTTGTTTTGTGAGACCAGCTAAAACCAGTTTAAGACGGTACACGATTTTTCAGGATCAGGACTGTCTAAATAAGCACGTGCACTCAACATTTGGCTATAGTGAGAACTTGACAATATTGCTGTAAAAACAGCCTAAACCAGCCCAAGATGGTTTGTTGGTCTTATCTGGTTTCAGATGGTCTCCCAACCTGACAATCTGAAAAGTGCATTTAAAACTATCCCAAAACACCTTGATCATGGGTTGTTTACTAAAACCAGTAAATAATCTTAGGCTGGACTAAAACTTTTTTCCCTCCAGAAGGGAATCAAAAGTAGATAAATATCACATGTACAACTAAATTAATTCATTAATATTTCGCCATGGTACATGTAAACATTTCTAATGAGTCAAATACTGCAAACTGAATCTCGAGTTTCAAATGAAGTGCTCTAACCTTTTTGAAGTTCCTCGGTAGGGTCCCTCCAGAGTAAGCGAGGGTCTTATAACTATAAACCTCAGTGGAGTTTGAGGGTCCACGATCCACGGTCCCACAGCTGTCCGATTTGGAGGACGTGAAGTAGATCTCCCCACTGTCATTATACAGCGAGCCGCTGTCCGGCTCGTTTGAGTTCAGCTTCTTTACGCGTCGGAAAGTCATATTTTTCATAGTCCGCGTGACACTCAATAAGAAAGCAACAGTATATGAAAGAAGAGCGAGAGATGAAAAGTACTGAGTGTGGGTGAAAAGCCACCCACTCGCCACCAGCCAGCACTCTTGACTTGTGCAATAATCCCCAGCTCTTGCTCAGTATCAGCAGCAGCAACATCTGCGGACAGACTCGTCGCGTTTAGAAACGCACATGTGAAGGAAATACTTGAAAAGGGGGCGGGGCCACACAATTGGCGCGATGCGATTGGTCGTCATGCACAGAAGCGATTTTTTGGCACCCAACATTGAAGACCATTGAAACTGTTTTGCAGTTATAAATAAATACTGTTATAGGATTATACATAGCATTATTTAGTTGACACTATTATCAATGCTTGCTTACAAAAAGTACTATAGTTTTATGTGTTTGACTGCCATGGTCAACAAATACTATGTTTGTACCAGTGAGGGCAAGATTGACTCATTTCCGCGAATCGGTTCTTTTGAACTGTTTCAAAAAGAGATTCTTAACACGTAACGATGTACAATTATTATTATTTAATAATAATAGTATTTATAATATGCTTATAATTTGCATTAATATTAGGCAATATTGAACTTAATTTAGTTTATCTTTTTTGGATTGTTGCACAATAAATAAAATAGTTAATAAAACTTGAACAAACATATTTCAGGCACATTCGTAATATTTCTAGTGTTTGGAAGTAACTTAATTTAGTCACACCACTGTCGTTTTGTGAACCGACTCTTTAAAAAGATTCGACTCTAAAGAACAATTCATCCACGAATCAGAATCAGACATGTTTAGCGTATGTCACGGTTAGTAAAAGTAATGAACCTTGAGATTAAATCAGACATAATAAAGAAGGCCATTGTCCTCACATACTAAAGCAACTGTGGGAACATTTTAGGTAAAAAAAATACTGATATGTATTGTTAATTACTAATATTTGGGTTATCATGAGTTATCACATGCAGGTTTGGAAGAAAGAATATAAAAGTTAATTACGATATACTAACTAAATATTTGCTTTCAGTAACCTAGAAATAGTATATGAGAAAATGAAACTTAGCACTTGAACCGTATGGCTGATCAGGCTCGTGTAAATTAGTCAAACTGATGGCGCCCTCTAGTGCTTTTATGTAGTAAACACCTTATGAGTGTTGAGGCAAATTATGGCATTATGAAACCTTTATCAAAACAAAGAGATACACTGCAAATCATACAACATTGAAATGTTTATTCAGACAAATGCACAAAATTAAGAGCTCCTCTACATTCTCAGGAGTAACGTAAAATGAAAAAGCCTGCCAGAGTGCCATAAATGTGCAATCTATAACCGATCTGATCTGAAGGAAATACAATAGATTGACTGCTAACTGTGTAAATGCATGAAATGTTGCAAAATCAGTTTTACACAACTAACTCGATACATTCTTAATACAATGAGAATAACCTAATAAAATTAGTTAACATACTGTTGGTTTCATTTCAATGTTTTATCTAAACATTACACCTACTATTTTAGGTGTTTACATTTTAACAGCAAATAAATTAGATGTCTCATAAAGCTCTTCAGATTTTAACTTACTAAAGCTAGTCATTGTCCTGGTAAAGATCACACTGGTAACTTGTTTAGCCTGGAGTAATCTGACATTCATGATTAGTAAATTAGTGAAAGTAGCTGAGAAAATATCTAAAGGAATAACTAAAAGCAGTGTGCAGAGTTGGCGAAGATCTATCTCTAATATTTAAACCACCTATACAGCAAAGTCACTGTGCATCAAACCTTGATTCATACACTGGATGCTTTGGAGTGATGCATATTTTTATGTATATCTACATAACCTTAAAACAAATATCCAACCTATTTACTTGGAATGACCTGTGCACATGATCTGTGTATCACAGCAAAAATGCATGAGCTGCTGTTTAAGAGCATTACATTTATTTAAAGAGAGCATATTTGATGTTAAGATAGTCTAGTGAAGAGTTTGTACCTCATGAAAGGATCATTTCCAAAAAACACACAAGGATTTTAGTAAGAGCTAAAACCTTATTAAGCATTTGCTGCAAAATTTACATACACTTTACACTGTCATTAGCTTCAGAGTCCTTGTTAATGCACACAGAGTTTTGAAGCAAACTGAATCATCCTCAAGCGCAGGTAAACTCTATTTCAGGTTGAAAAAGCCAGATTTGGCTTGAGGGCCCATCAGCATACTGGCTTGGTTTTTGTGTGTGATGTGAATCTGAGGAAGAATAAAAAAAAAAAAAAAAAACACATATTAAGTTAAATTTAAAGCTGACATGTTTCTATTGGTTTAAACTGAAATAAAAGGAATTGTTCACTAAAAAAAAAAAATTGTACATGAAAACTGACTCACCCTCAGGCCATCCAAGATGTAGATGTGTTTGTTTTGAAACAGATTTGGAGAAATTTTGAATTGTTTTTATCAGCTGTTTGGACTCCCATTCTGACGGCACCCATTCACACCAGTAATGCTAAATTTCTCCAAATCTGTTCCGAAAATCTACATCTTGGATGACATTTTATAGTTGAATTAAATTTTTTATAGTGCTGTCAAAATCCAAAATAAAAGATTTTGTTTACATAATATATGTATGTGTACTGTGTACATTTATTATGTACATATAAATACAAAAACATGCATGTGTATATTTGAGAAAAATGTTATGTTTATATATAAAATATATTTATATATAATATAAAATATAATAATATAAATATATAAATGTATATGTATATATGTAAACATTTTCAAAATATATAGTGAATGTGTGTGTATTTATATATACATAATAAATAAACAGTACACATACATATATTATATAAACAAAAACTTTTATTTTGGATGAGATTAATCGCGATTAATCATTTGACAGCACTAATTTTTTTAACAAATCCGATTAAAAAGCAATTAAATTGTTTTTTTTTTTTTATTATTTAGAAACAAGACTTATGATATCTAAACACTGTTTATGGAGTTTATTAGTAGATTTGTAGACAAAGTGTAACAAGACTCGACTTGAATGATTCACTCACAACACACAAAAAGACTTTCGCTTATTACTACTACAGTGTACAAATTGGTGTATAAATATGAATCTTTTTAGTAAATAGATTCAAAAGAGTCACCTGGATGAATCAAAGTAAAATGTTTAGAAATGCAGTATGGTGGACACTTACGGTACAAGGTGGCTGCATCCACGGTTCTCCATCAATCTGCATGGGCAAAGGCTTCTTTGTCCTATAAATGAAAGTGCATTTTTGAATAAAACAATTAGGTACATTTTTAGAGACAAAAATAACCATTGAATCATAACGGGCAATTGCTTGGGTGACTGACTAAGCACACATTCGCATTATATGACTCAATAGTGGTTGACAGAGTGTTACAGAATAAACTGACCATCCCCATTTAATGACAAAAGAATTAATGGAATGAAATTTAAATATTTTACTTTCGAAAAACCAAACAGACCAGTATGCAAATGCATGAAGACTAGACAGTTGAACATGTCTGAGCATGTCATGACTTGTTTGTGCCTGTATGAGCTTGTTTAAGAACATTTTCTGGTAACGTTTGTCTCACCTGATGGTAATCTGAGATGTTTTGGCCAGTCGGACTGCGCTCTTCAGCCCTGTGTATATCTGTCCCATCTCAATGGCTCCTTCCAATCCCACCAGCTCCATGCGTTTGTCACTCATGTCTGTTTGGAGACAGTCTGTTGAGTGTTTTGGATAGTCTTCATATTAAGTTTCTCTCTGCATTGAAGGAAACGTACCTTGTGGGCTCACTTTTAAGACTTCGGGGTCTACTATGACTTCTGGCAAGTCCTGCTCTGCTTTATCACCTTTTTTGGCTTCACCCCACAGGTTAGAGCCACCGTGCATGCTGGGAATGTTGAGGACCGCGATGCCTTCCAGAGAAAGATTACTGAGATCCAACTGGTTCCCGCAACACTGGATAAGGCCAGACAGAGGCTCTGGGGTCAGTTCTGTTACGTTTTTCATATTCAAAATGATTTCTAGCTGAGTACTTCTAACGTGCGTAAGCAGATTAAGTAATGAATTGCATTTGCTTCATATTCTGAATTAATGCCCCTGATCTGGTCGATTGAAATGTTCCTGGCTTGAGCTCTGACAGACGACTAATACCAGAAGCAGGTTAATAACAGGTGTTAGCACTCTAATGCCCTCACTGTGCTCATGCTTTTAAGTTGATGCCTTTTGATGGGCTTTCAACACAAGGAAAGGAGCACGGGTAGCAGGAATGATCAATAACCTCTTTGAACTTAGATGGGAGTGTGATCCTTTTTTGTAAGGAGTTTTTTCTTACCTCAATGGTGAGACACTCTTTGAGTTTTTTACAAGATGCTGAGATCGTCTCCGACGTGGCAAATTCAAAATACCACAGTTTGTTCTTCATTCTGTAAGAAAGAATATTTGCAATGAAAACGGAGCCACAAACTCATTACTGATTTTCTTGATGGTGTTTTTTGATAATTAAATTGAATGTTAGGCAAACTGCTTTTCAAAAACAACAAAACTATTACATATATACACTATAGTTAAAAGTCTGCAGTCAGTAAGATGTTTTTGAAAGAAGTCTCTTTAGTTCACCAAGGCTGCAAATATTTGATCAAAAATACAGCAAAAACAGTAATATTGTGAAATATCATTACAATTTTAAATAACTTTTTTCTATTTGTATATGTATTATATTCCTTTGATGCAAAGCTGAATTTTCTGCATTCATTACTCCAGTCTTCAGTGTCACACGATTCTTCAGAATCATTCTGATATGCTGATTTGATGCTCTAATAAAATTTATTTTTATTATCAATGTTAAAAACATTTGTGCTGCTTTATACTTTTGTGGAAACTGTGATACATTTTTTGCAGGATTCTTGATAAATAGAAAGAGATTTGAATGAGATATCTTTTGAAACAATGTAAATTTTTAAATTACTGTAAATTAATTTTAATTCTGAATACATTTTTAATAAAAAATAAATAATAATAGTAATAGTAATATTTTGTTACAGTTATAATTATCTTTATTACAGTTATAATTGATCTTTATTTCCTTCCAATAATGAAATTCACAAACAATAATTAAATTCCAGGAAATAATCAGCAACTGTGTTTTTTTTTTTGTTTTTTTGTTTTTTAGAAAAGCACTTGATTTCATTCAAACAGACAACATACATTTACAATGTGTCAGTCCTCTGTCGTGTGTCATGTGTTCCCGCCTCGTTTCTTTATTTGGTCTTGTTCCTGCCCTTGTTAAGTGTGATTATTAGGTAAGTCTTGTCCAGCTGTGTTTTAGTCATTATCAGTAATTGTCATGTGTATTTAGTTCCTGCCTGTTTAGTTAGTTTTCGTCTGGTCTACTCGTTACTCCCCTGTGTTCCTGTCTGTCTCAGCCTTGCCTTGCCTGGATTAATTAAAAACTATTATTTTGAGTTATCTCCTCGTGTGCGTGTTCCTCGTTCCTCCCTGCTGTGTGCACCGTGACACAATGGTTTTCATTAAGTTTAAAAATTATTTTAATTAATAAATGAATAATTATTTAATGTTTCCTACAAATAATTTACATCAAATCCACTGTTCCTGCTGTGCATTGTAACAAACATTAGACATACACCCTGTTTACAAACATCACATAATTATAAGAGGCCAAGACTGAGTTATTGTCTTATATCATAAATATTAAAATTAGGTGATTGATTTTGTGTTTATTTTTAAAGAAATACATATTGATGAGTAGATCTGTGGACTCTAGTGGGGTCCTAGTGTGCAACATGCCCACCTGCTGTTAAACTTCTGCGGGTGTTTCTCCCTCATGGTGTGGAAACGGTGAGCAATGGAGGCATCCTGTTCCACAAACAATCAATACAGTGAGAATGATAAATATACTAGGAGTTAAATAACATATTATATTGGCAGAGAAACAGAAAGAAAATGAGAGGACTGAAACTACATAAAAGTGAATATAGTAGAGGTCGTATTTCAGATGAATGCAGCACTGTATGTGTCATACCACTCCAATGGAGAAGTAGTTGTTGATGATTTCGTAGGGCACAGGGTCACCTCTCTCCTGACTGTCCTCCAGGGTCACCTGTATGCTCCAGCGATCCATCGGAACCACAGAACTGCCCTCAATGTCCTTCAGGATCCGGCCCAGATCCATACCATCATAACCTATAACGTTATAACGGTGAAAAACACTAAATATACTGTATACATAAAAGCACATGTTCAAGTTTCAAGTTCAGCTTTTGCCCCCACCTCCTCCCCATCGAAGACAGCGTGCAAGATCATTTCCTGTGCCAAGAGGAAGCACAGCCACTGGGGGGCGCATTGGCAAGTTGGCTTTATCTTTATGAGGAATTAAAAAGAACATTTGGTTGAAAGTCAAATGAGAGCTAAACATATGTATCCACTTTGGTTTGCTTTGAGCATCACACGGTGTATGTTTGATTTAGTTTCCAACCTATAGCGTCAAGGATCCAGCCAACTGTGCCGTCACCTCCACAAACTAATATTCTATAGTCCGGAAGATCTCTGAAGAAACATAACCTGGTTTGGAAATGAAAGATCATATAGATTACAACCAAGCTTCTATTAAAGTATTAAACCCAATATATCACCATCCACATCTATGAAATGCAAAATGTGGATCATACATCATGCATTTTTCAATCTTAGTCCATTTTTAATAGTTTTGTAGTCCACAAGTTCAGTTGAGTGGATCCAGGGAACAAATAAGGACATGTGTATGCTGAAATCCTTACCCTGGTCCTGGTCCACCATTGGAAAGGTTATAAACCTGCCGAGGATTCAACAAGTACTGGAATTTCCGAAGGACTCTGTAAGAACACACATTTTGTGAGTAAAATTATGATTTAAAATAGTTGTATCTAAGACACACAGGCAATTAGACAACAACTGATGGATGCTTGTATGGATGGATGGAAGTGTTCTCACCTCTCCCCCTGTTTACCGCCACTTTTAGGATTCACAAACACCAAAAGAGGATGAGTGTCAGGAATGGGGTTTATCTGTTTGGGTACAGAAAGTTCTGTGTTAGTTTTATTCAGTATCTCTTGTCTCTGCCTGGGAAAGCTGAAACATAAAAGACTGTCCAGGATGTCTTACCTGTAGTACCTGTCCATCAGGTGTAGTGTTGTGGTCACTGTCATCACTTGCAAATGCACAGCCGTTCTTTACGCAGTTCGGCCTCTCCTATGAGAGGAAACAAAGAAACGAAGATTTAATTAATCCAATTAATCTGTGCTATTGTCTTCTATATAAGCAGACCTCTAATCTTTTCATCATTTAAACCATGTAATCAAGTTGTTTTAGTTTAGCAAAATGGCACTGTTGTGCTTTTCCACAATCATGGACCTTTGCAGGCAATATTTATCCTCTAATAAACATCTAATGTATATATAATCGTTGTAATAAAAGGGTACATGTAAGCATATATTTGAGTGTATTCTGCTGTATACTACAGATGCAAATCCTGAGACTTGAATCCATGGAGTTAAATAGGTCTTCCAGACGGACTTTAATTTGCATTACCTTGATGACGGGATAAATGGCCCACGGTGGTAAGATGTGATCTCTGAAAGGGCCACAATCACATTCAAAAGGTTCCTGGGTTGCACACTCATCATGTCTCTGAAATATGACAGTAAAAATCATGAAAAATGAAAAATTATGAACCAGTGTGAAAATGACAAATTGACCTGCTTCACTTTAACCAACACTGATTCTTAAGTGCATTTCTTTCTTTTTTTTACCAAATGCTGCTATGTCCAGTACACATTAATCTTTTCGGCAATTGTATATTATAGCTTTTCAGAAAGCCTCAGTCTCACCATGGTGTGACACCAGACACATCGTTTCCCAGTGAGGCCGTGCAAGCTCTTTATCTTCTTCTGACACCGGTCACACTTTCCAGAATCACAGTTTCCACTCACCCAGTCATGGGCCGCAATCTGCATGCAAACAAATTAGATGCACAGATGCTATTTACATTTCCAGTGTCCACCTGATGGCAGTACAAAAGAAAAAAGCTTATAGAAGATGCTTAAAGTGGGCTCTATCCGCCCTGGGCCCAATAAATCAGATATACAATAAAATAATTGTCCGCCCTCATCACAGAACCTGAGACAATAAGAAATAAACTGATATTGGTAGCCTATTTTTAGACTATTTAAAGAACATGTACTTATTAAAATAAATAATACATAACATAAAAAGGTAGCATTAAAAGCTGTTTTAAGGTAGCATTTAATAGCATTTTTTATGCTTTATGCATATTAGTTTTTACATTATTTACACTTAATATGACATGCACTCCTGCGATGGGATTTATCCGTTTTGGTTTTAAATTTAATTATAAAAATAAAAAAAGAAATAAAGGTGTTCTTACCCCTGTCTCTTTCTTTGACATCACATATGTGCGGGTGCACGGAGCCGGGTTTTTATTTGCACACCGACCATGGACTGTGTATTTGCAGCCTGTGTATGATAGCAAATGATTGCAACGCATGAACTGAATCAGAAATAAACATATGGGTTTGCAAGGTTATGCATAACTGTATAGCTAGGTAGATAAATCACATATGTAAGCACACTGGATTTCTGGAATATATCTTGAAAAGTTTAGCATTTTAATTGCTAAAATGAAACATTTCATTGGCAGTCTGGAAATACTGATTACATTTGCAAAGCGATCTGTGAACCTTTCTTGTAAATTACCCAGAATTCCACTCACAGGTGCAGCAGAGACCCTGTTTGCGCAGCCCCAGAAGCATATTCTGACAGACGTTACAGTACACAGGCTTGTTGAAATGTTTCATCCTCCACAGGTGCTGGCCATCTCTTTGGGTCATCTTGGGAAAGTAGAAGAACATCATGTTAGAAAACATCTTTTATTCTTTATAATCTGATTCTGTAAAATGTAACATGTCATTCAAGAATCACATTCCTTTAATCTGCCTCTAATCAGAGTGTTACATGTAGTAAACCAAAGTTATAAAAAAAGGTAAAGAAACAGAATATAGCCTCACGAGAAAAGAACATGAGTTCAAATATTGTCTTAAAGGGATAGTTCATCCAAAATTTTTAATGAATTCACTCACTCTCATGTCATTTCAAATCAGCATGAATTAATCATTAAATCACAGTTATTTCAATAGGCATTTATTCCCACATGATTGGGAATTTTGCATTAGGATGAAAGACTTCCTCACATTGATATTGCAACGGGATCAAGTTAGTCGTGAAAATTCGCTGCGTTGACAAACTAAAATCTCTTTGGTTTGAAAGTGACTTCTGTGTGAGCTGTGCTTCATATATTGCTATACGATCGACTATTCACACACAAAAAAAATCTTACTAATGTGACTGCACCACAATTCATGAACAATTTGCGGTTCATGAACAAATCAGTTTGATTTTTGAACTGGATCAGTTGGTTCAATTAAAAGAAAATGCTCATTCATTCACAGCTTTGGTTCTCAAGTTCAACTCACTGAATCAGTAAACCTTACTGGAGGGAAAGTTTAGCTGTGAATCATCACACAATGATATTGTATGACTTGAGAAGACTTCAAATATATCAGCTGAGTCACTTGAACTACTTTTTGGTGTTTTTTTGTGCCATTTTTAAAGCTTAAAAAAAACTCTATGGCCTCTGTTGTGTGAAGATTCACCAGAAATTCTCCTCTTGTGCTTCACACAAAAAATAACAGCAAATGGGTTTGGAACAACATTAGGGTGATAAATTATGACATAATTTTTAGTTTTGGACAAACACCTTCAATAAATAAGATGAAATGTACTCATCTATTAAAGAAACAGATGACGACACAAGCGTAAATAATTGCTAATCAGTGGAAAGTGTTTTTGGACCACTCTCAGTGACTCAAAAGAGTGTCATTTTCTTGTTTATTTCACATTGCTTCCTTATCTTACACCTACTGGCTATTCTTTATGAATTCAACGGCCGGCTGGAGGTGGTTAAGGTGGGCTGAGGACATTGACTCACAGTCACATCAGAGAATTATTAATAATTCAGAATATTATTGGTTTGGATGACTCAGGCGGGAACTTCAGGCAGGCGAACAGGAGGTCAGAAACTGTAGCCCACACAACCATGCTGTAACTGGGCCTGATGGCTCAGCATAGCCCCCTTGTGCCACTTGGGCAAGTGGAAATAGCACACGGGGAAGTCCCTGGCTTTGATACATGGTTATGCATAATCATGATACAAACCTCTGGCTCACAAACAAAACACAGGAATATAAGTTTAGGCTGACTAAATTCATGTGATTAAAATAATCTACGTGACGGCACAAACTACATTTTCTGTAACGGACTGGGACCGCAGGTGGTAACAACGAATGTCTTGTAGTTGTAACTTCCGCACCGACTTTGCCTATGTGGTTTAACTGTGAACCGTGCTTAATAGTGCTAAATGCACATTTCTAGTATGAAAGTGGCATTGGCTTAACATTTAAAGGTTGAACTTTGGTTTTCATTACATGTAGCTCTAATTAGTCATGGAAAAAAGTTGCTGTTATCTCTGTGGCTTGTCTCCAGGTTAAGCACTAGCACAGTATGGACAGACACAAGAGTCTTGGGAGTTAGATAGCTTATGTTCCCCTCCGGAGGAGTGTGAAGCCAGCTACTGCTCTAGTGTTACTTGCTGGATGCTAGCTTGAGCTTGCATTTTGAAGCTGCCAAGTGGCTTGTGTGAATAAATTTATGTCAGGGATATTCTGAACACATGACTTCAGATGCATGCTTATTTTAATGAGATGTCATGTAAAGTAGATCTTATGCATGACGTGCTAATGAGATGCAAGGGATGTCTGGTTTGCAAAAATTCACGAGTCTATTTGCATCTTACTGCTGGTATGTACAATGCCTCCTGGTTGTGAACCACCACAGACACAAAATTTAGATTAATCGAAAATCTATACGAGTTTACCACTGACAAATTATTTTTTTAAGAATAAGTTTTAATCTGGTCCCCCCATCATTATACTATACTGGCAAAAGTGCGTGGACACTTGAGCATCACATCCATGTGTGCTTGTTAAAAATAAAAATGTAAAATAATATTACAATAAAATTAAAATTAAACAAATAAAAATGTAAATAATAATTATAAGCATTTGGCTGTGCGTGTACGTGAGCATGTGTTAGAAGAGTCACTATTGCTTGCGCCAGGGTTTAAATAAATTGCATGATTCCTAGTAATGTAACCAAATCTGTCAATTCACTCACTCAATAATTTAAAAAAAATGGTAAGTTTTTTTGTTTTGTTTTGTTTTATTATTAAAGTAAAATAATATATTTTTTTAATAAATTAAAATAACTGTTTTCCATTTTAATATATTTTAAAAAGTAATTTAATCCTGTAAAATCATTCTTATATGATGATAATTTTTTCTTCTTTTTTTTCCCAAGGTAAAAAAATAAGACAATAAAATAAATATATTTAAAAAATAAAAAAATTAATTAATTAAACAAAATGGTAATATGCTTTTCGTTGTGCATATAAGTATGTGCGTGCATGCAAACATGTTTTGGAAGTGTTACTGTTGCTTGCACTAGCGCAAAGTCAGCAGGCTTTTGTTGGTATGCTATATTGAGGTTCAGCCTGAGGGACAGAGCGCAATAAATACATACATCTACTCTTTGTTTCTTTTTGCTTCTGATCAGTGTAATCTGAGGTACAGTCTTGTACACTCCAAAAATAGCAGCTCTCTGACATTGCATCTGAAACTGTGAGAATCTATGCTTGTGTTTTCCTACCTTCAGTCCCAGTAAAACCAGTAGTGGGACGTTATTCATTCCCCCCTCCACCCATTCCTGTAATGACACCGTTCCACTGCTATCTGCGTCAATCGCTGTCATCATATCCTTCAGCACCTGAGAACAAGCACATTGTGCAATGAGAAAGTATATACTTTTATATTAGTGTGTTTCTGTTGTAACCTGTATATGACATAACTAAATCATCAATTCATTTCAATCAAAAGAAGCAACACTATGCAAATGATCTTGTCAGATTCATTTTTTCCCTTCCTTATTTTGCTCCATGACAAGTTGACTCATGCCAAAGGAGGAGGAATGTCTCTTCAGCAAGGTGTGGTTAACATGGAAAATATCTTGTCGAAAGCATAGGCATTTCACTTCTTCTCGGCAAATATTACATACACACACACAAACAGAACTCACAGGCCTCAGTTCAGACACATCCCAACCGAGGTAATTCGCTGCATGCATCATCTGGGCAATAATGCGGTCCACTTCCTGTTTTTCAGAAACATGACTGGTTATAGATATTACCAAAAGATGTAATTTGAGCATGATGATTTGTTACATAATGAGAAATTGGAAGTAGATTATATGTTAGGCTAAGCCCACCCACCGAACTGTCCAGGACACCATTGCCATCTCTGTCATAGAGCCTGAAGGCAACTGTGAAGGGAAAAACATGGAGATGTACTGCAAAGATGGCAACAGTCATTATAGAGATTCAAAGTGGCAAAAATTTTTTGATTTACATTCAAGTTTGTCCCTGGGCTGCCCGTCTTCCAGGAGAGAGAAATAACAGGACACATCCTTCAGAAAGACTTCCCCTAAGAGCGAAAGCAAAGACAACCTTATTTTCAGAACACAAGAAATTCTCTGTTCCATTAGTTTCATTATTTGAAACAGCTTTAAAAAATGAGTTATTTTATAGAGTAAAATAATAAAACCTGACTGTTTTAGTTTTTTTTTTGATAGCATTTTATCAAACATTGTATTGGACTCAGAAAGTGCCTTTAAATCAAACATTGATAAAAGGGTGTAAAAAATATATATATATGATTCCCAGTTATGTAACTAAATTTGTTGATTCACTTACAGATTTGCTTATACATGGGACCTACTATCATTCAAAAGTTTGGAGTCTGTAATATTTTTTGATACTTTTGAAGCTGCATTTATTTGGTCAAAAATACAGTAAAAAATAAATATTATTACAATTTAAAATAACTATTTTAATATATTTTAAAATGTAACTGTGAGAATAAGAAATCATTCTAGTATGCCGATTTGCTGCTCAATAAATAATTTCTTATTATTATCAATGTTGAAAACAACTTAATATTTTTGCGTAAAGCATTATACTTAATTTTACGATTCTTTCATGAGTAGAAAGTTTAAAATAACAGCATTTATTTGACATATCTTGGATCATTATAAATGTCTTTACTGCCATTTTTAAGTATTAATTCCATTAAAAAAAAAATAACAACAACATTTGAATTGTAGTGTATGCATGTATGTGTATACACATATACATAAGCATATACATGACCCACTGTTTTCATCTGATTTTGCTGACTCTGAGTTCTGGAAGGATCTGAACAGCCGCTGGCACAGATCCGTTGGGAAGTCCTCCACCTCCAAATATGTCTTCAGGAAGAGGCGGAAACCTTCCTCATCAATGCACTAAAGACAAATCATTTTGTACAATAAAGGATGAGTGTGGTGCATTAATGGCTGCTACGCATTCAAAGAACACAAAACACACAAACACAAACCACTAACACACTTAGTTTTTGGAATATATCATTGGGCTTTTTAATAACATCTATTTTGGTGATCATTCAGAAAATACACATTATTGGAAACTAATAAAGTCATAAAATTATCTGGAACCTTCTCAAGGGGATGTAACAGAGATCCAATTAGATTCTGCACTACAAACCTAATCCTAGTTCTACTAACAGTGCCTGCTGTTCCTGTCCTAGTTTTTAAAAGAGTTAATAAGAGGAAAAAAAGCCTATCAAGTTGTATTCAAACTTCAAAGGCCTCAGGATACTGCCGTTCTATCTGGAGTAAAAAGAGGAAAACTGAGATATATGCTATGTTACAGTCAGATACTCCTCCCATACTAACATACATAAGACTTCATGACATAATTTGTTGTTTATTTTGCTTTAGTCACCCAACACAAGCAAAATATAAAGCTTAGAGTGAGACAAACACAAAAATTCCTGAAACAAAACTCTTGAAGTATTGATTTACAGTGTTTGAGAGCCAAGTCAGCACATAGTCAGCTGAAAAACTAGTGCACATATCAGGTATACGAACTAAATCTTTGCAACATGAGCATGTCTGAATAGCAAATCTTTTAAGAGCTATAATCCCATGACTTCAAAGCAATCTCTTTCCATTTTACACTGAACTTCCTGTTGTTTAACTATTATAACTGTGTTTGGAAGCAGCTAACTTTGTAAAGGAAAGTAGTCAGAAATGTTTGTTTTTTTTAATGGAAAAGTTTAATATGGCTTTTGTGATAAAATTCTGACAGCTTGTGATGTAAACCAATAAGATATTTATAACTGTATAACAGACTACTTACATAAAATGCATTCATACCAGTTGGGGAGGGCAAAACAACGATGATTGAGATACAAATTAACGTATTTCTGTACAAATAAACATTCTTCTAAAGCCTGTTGTATTATTTTTATATTTAACTTTTTAACATGATTAAAAAATAAAAAAAAAACCTGCTTCAGCTCCATGCTCATTCTGAAATATTACTAACAATATAAAAGTTTTTTTGTTTTTTTACACTTGATTAAAAAATCATCACATGTGGACATAGATGTTTTTAGAATTATACTAAAAGGCCTTTTACTTATTAATAAAATATTAAATATTGTGCTTAAAGGAACACTCCACTTTTTTTGGAAATAGGCTCATTCTCCAACTCCCCCAGAGTTAATAAGTTGAGTTTTACCGTTTTTGAATCCATTCAGCCGATCTCCGGGTCTGGCGAGAGCACTTTTAGCATAGCTTAGCATAGATCATTGAATCCTATTAGACCAGTAGCATCGCGTTTAAAAACGATCAAAGAGTTTCGATATTTGTCCTATTTAAAACTTGACTCTTCTGTAGTTATATCGTGTACTAAGATCGGCGGAAAATGAAAAGTTGCGATTTTCTAGGCTGATATGATTAGGAACTACTCTCATTCCGGCGTAATAATCAAGGAACTTTGCTGCCGTAACATGGCCGCAGCAGGCGTAGTGATATTACACAGCGCCTGAAAGTAGTGCCCGGTAGCTAAACGCGATGCTACTGGTCTAATTGGATTCAATGATCTATGCTAAGCTATGCTAAAAGTGCTCTCGCCAGATCCGTAGATCGGCTGAATGGATTAAAAAACGGTAAAACTCAACTTTTTAACTCTGGGGGAGTTGGAGAATGAGCCTATTTCCAAAAAAAGTGGAGAGTTCCTTTAAATATAAAATATCAGTAACACCAATTCACACTATTAACTAGTTGCTTATTATCATGCCTATTAATAACATATTGGCTTTTTATTAGTACTTGTAAAGCACATACTCTGCATGACCATATTCTACATCCTTAATAACAACTACCTTACTAATTATTAATAAGCAGCAAATTAGGAGTTTTTTGATGCAAAAGTCGTTGTTAATGGTTTGCTAATGTCGAGAATTAGACCTTAAATAAAGTGTGACCAATATGTCAAATATCATGCGGCATGCAAATATCATGCAGGTTTTCGGCAAAGTTTTGATCATTTTAGAGGCCTTAGAAATTCATATATCAAGCGTGATACAGTATGCTCAATAGGGTTAAATCATGCAGCTTGTTGAAGAGATATGCTCTTAGACAATTTTTGCCTGCAAACTGATAAAACAGGTTGAAAAATCCCTGTGATTTGCATCATAACTACTTGGGGATCAGCTGTTTTGGCTCAGGTCACCAGAATACCCTAGTAAATGTGTGGCGATGCTCTAAAAATCACAGGAAATAGGAAGCACAGAAAAAAAAATGACCTGGTAACCACCCACTACAGCTTCACATAATGGCAGGGAGTTTTGTGTGAGGCACGTCGCTAAAATCGGTACACACGGCACTCACTGACTAAGCAGGTACACCTTACATGAATCGTCCAGCGGATGAGCTCAGATATGCTTAACCAGACGTGAAGTGATTCACATTACAGAGATGGATGGATCTGTTCATGGGTAATTGGACTAAGATGCTGTAAAAGCAGAGTGCTGACAGTTGGCCCCTGGCAGCCTGTTCACTCACCTCTCCGTGTCTGTACTTGGCTAACCTGCCATCTGCATTGAATTCCTTTAACACGTCTTTTACTTTTAGACTGCAGTCTGCAAAGAGATAGATAGGGCGAGTGGGAGGAAGCAAAGAAAGAGAGAAAGAGAAAAAAAAAGACAAAATGACATTTTGGCACAAAGAACCACAGACATCACACCTTATAATGAACTATATCTATCTGCATCATCTGCATGAAAAACAGGCTTAGCAAGAACTCAGTACACACTTAGGGCAAGTATCTACAAAACCTTACTGTATTAAAATCCCTCAATCATGCATGAGACACATGGATGGAGCAACCAAGGGGTCAAGGTTTGGCTGCTTAGCATGTTAGCCCCTGCTGGTCAGATACTGCAATTACAGGAAATGAAAAATGTCTTTCTCCATTGCCGGCCATTCAAAATAGGGGGACCATATATATATATATATATATATATATATATATATCCTCTTATTCATGGACATGTCCTGGCTGGGATTTCTGAATTGCCTAAACTGTCCAGGTTTTGGCTTTGTTTTTCTATTGATGTGCTCTCTCCAGTCCTCAAATCCTCATGAATGTAGTTTTGTGTTGCTTTGACTGTTTTCTGTAGATCTCACCTTCTTGCCATGATTGGCCAATTATGACTAATGCCTGCATGATCTTGATCAAACTACTTTTCAGTTATTATCTTCAGTAAGAATGACATTTTAAGCAATTTACAAATCCCAGCCAGGACAAGGATTTATGATGGCCCTATGTATTTTGATAAAATTATTTTAAATTGCAAATAAAATGTGTAATTTTTATTTTTATGCAAAATTTAAATCCTAAATATATTATAGTATAATTTTTACCAGTGCACAATTCATTCTGAAGTGCTTTTAAAGAATGAAATGGATCAATATCCATGAAGAAACAACTGGAATATTTTATTTACATTTACACTTAAGCATTTATCATGTGATTTTATACAAATCGATATATCTATCCAAGATATATATGTATATGTGTATGTGTGTGTGTGTGTGTGTGTGTGTGGTGTGTGTGTGTGTGTGTGTGTGTATATATATACAGTGCCCTCCAAAAGTATTGGAACAGTAAAGACAAAATTGCTCTGTTGGCTGTGGAGTCAAGACATTTACAAATATGATTAAAAGATGAATATGAGACAAAACTACAGAATGTCACATTTTATTATTGGGTGATTCAACACATAGATGTTTTACCAGCTAAGAAGTTCAGCACTTTTAGAGTTTCATCCCTCTATCTGATGTGAGCATAAGTATTGGGACAGTTGCCTCACAGGTCTTTCTAAGTGATCAGCTGTGTCCTGTTGCATTAATTCTTCAGAAATTAAAAGCAGGGAATGTGTTGTATCAGTTATATCCATTACTTCTGCATTCTGAGTCTTGCATTTGATGACGAGACACACAAACCAGGACGAAGACGAGGAAGCTGACTTTGAGAGAAAAGCAAGCAATTTGGATGCTAAAAGAAAAGAGGAAGTCAATTATAGCTACAGCAAAAACAAAGGGCATGGAGAAATCAAGAGTTTGGAAACCACCGGCAACCAACAACTACCTGATCAGCTGAGAAAACAACAGTAGTTGATGATAGACAAACCCTAAAAGCTGTGTCTGTAAAATCACCAACAACCTCCAGAAAGCTGGGGTGATGCTCTGACAATCTACTGTCCTCAGGAGGCTTTGACACAGAATTACAGAAGCTACACAGCAAGATGCAAACCTCTGATAAGCACCAAAAATACAAAGGCAAGATTAGAGTTTGCAACAAAGCACAAAGGTGAGCCAGAAGAGTTTTGGAACTGTGTTTATGGACCGATGAGACAAAGATGAACCTTTATCGAAGTGATGGGAAAGCAAAAATGTGGAGAAAAAAAAGGGAACTGCAATGATCCCAAGCATACAGCCTCATCTGTAAAGCACGGTGGAGGTGGTGTCATGGCATGGGCATGCATGGCTGCCTCTGGAACAGGCCTTCTCAACTTTACTGATGACTTAATGTATGATGACAGTAGCAAAATGAATTTGGAAGGGAACGAAACCATCTTGCCTACCAATATTCATGAAAATGCCACCAGATTCATTGGGAAGTGCTTCATATTGCATCAGTACAATGACCCAAAACACCTGCCAGTTCAGTCAAGGAATTTATCAGGGCAAAGAAATGGAAAGTCTTAGATTGCCCAAGTCAATCTTCAGATTTAAATCCGATTGAACATGAATTTCACCAGCTGAAGAGAGTAAAAGACAGAAACTCCCCAAAACAAGCAACAATTGGAAAAGGCTGGGAAAAGTATTTCCAAGGATGAGACCAAGAGTCTGGTGATGTCTATGGGTCACAGACTCACTGCTGTGATAGTGTGCAAGGGATCTGCAACTAAATAATAGCTTTTAATCTTTTATATCTGCCTTATGTTCAACTGTTCCAATACTTATGCTCACATCAATGAGTGGGATGAACCCTAAAAGTGCTGAACTTCTTATTTGGTAAAACATGTATGTGTTGAAACGGCTAATAATAAAATGTGACATTCTGTAGTTTTGTTTCATATTCATCTTTTAATCATATTTGCAAATGTCTTGACTCCACAGCCAACAGAACAATTTTGTTTTTACTGTTCCAATACTTTTGGAGGGCACTGTATGTATATATATATATATATGATAAGGACATGAAAGTGTATACACTGAAAAAAATACTTGGTGTTTCACAAACAATTAGAAAGAAATGGCAACTAACACTCTGTATCAAATATGAAATTTTGAAGTAGAAAAAACAGAAACATATTTTCTTGTTTTATTTACATCAAATCCTTTCTTACAGTGTAGTAACAACGATCATTGTGCATTATTAAGAATACTACTGAATAATAATATCACATCAATATATGACACTTTTCAGGGTATATTAAATTAGATACAGTGGTGTGAAAAAGTGCTGATTTTTTTTTTTTTTGCATGTTTGTCACACTTTAATGTTTCAGATCATCAAACAAATTTAAATATTAATCAAAGATAACATAAGTAAACACAACATGCAGTTTTTAAATGAAGTTTTTTATTATGAAGGGAAAACAAAATCCAAACCCACATGGCCCTGTGTGAAAAAGTGCTTGCCCCCTCCTATTAAATCATGAAAGAACAGTGATTAACCACTGAGTTGAGTTGAATTTCACTAGTCAAACCCAGGCCTGATTACTGCCAGACCTGTTGAATCAAGAAATCACTTAAATAGAACCTGTCTGACAAAGTGAAGCATGTTTAAAGAGCAATACATCATTCCATGACTTTAAGAAATTCATAAACAAATGAGAAACAAAATAGTTGAAATGTATCAGTCTGGAAAGGGTTATAAAGCCATTTCTAAGGCTTTGGGACTCCAGCAAACCATGGTCAGAGCCATTACCCACAAATGGAGAAAACTTGGAACAGTGGTGAATCTTCCCAGGAGTGGCCGGCCTACCAAAATTACTCCAAGAGCACAAAGACGACTCATCCAGGAGGTCATAAAAGAACCCAGAACAACATCTAAAGAACTGCAGGCCTCACTTGCCTCAATTAAGGTCAGTGTTCATGATTCAACAATAAGAAAGAGACTGGGCAAAAACAGCATCCATGGGAGAGTTCCAAGGCAAAAGCCATTGCTGACCAAAAAAAAAAACAAAACATAAAGGCTCGTCTCACATTTGCCAAAAACTTGATTATCCCGAAGACTTTTGGGCAAATATTCTGTGGACTGATGCGACAAAAGTTGAACTTTTTGGAAGGTGTGTGTCCCGTTACATCTGGATAATTCATAAAAAATTCAGCATTTCATAAAAAGAACATCATACCAACTAGGCTTGGGCGGTAATACGGTAATATGGTATACCGCGGGATTTAAAAATAGCAACGGTGTCAGTTTCAATACCGTTATACTGTCATAAAAAACAATGCACTTATATAGGAGACGAGGATTAAATATTAAATAAAATTTATTTAATGCCTAAAAATGCGTATGCTTGGTTGTCATCACGTGACAGCGTGGAGGAGAAAGAGAGAGAGGGGGAAAGATGGCGAGTCGCGCACCAAGTGACCAGGGTAGGGTTGCACCAGCCATTCGTAAGTTCTTACTTAAATTAGAATAAGTTCACACTAGAGGCTAGTAACTACTTGCTAGTTTGTAACTACATTTGTACTTACTTCGGTTGCACCAGCTGTTCGTTAAGCAGGACGTAGCTAGTAGTTCTTAAGCTCTCCGTAAAGTAATGCGTAGTCGCATAAAATGACGTTTACCCTAAATCATCCAATAGAAACCTTCAAATACGCGAGCAGAACTTGTTTAAATGTTATTGATTTGAATTAATCCTTCATTCTAACTTCTTTCACCTCACCTATACTAACGGTAAAAACAAGTTTCCATTAAAAACGATACATTAATAACATTAGTCTATATGTAAGCTATTTTTCTATGTAAATAACATTCAGAAACTGTAATTGAAATAAATAAGGATCAATAAATACTGAAAGAAAAAAAAAACATAAGAAATGCCATTTATTTATTATTTCATCTGACATGCGCAAACACGGACCGAAGTGCACAGAGGCGCGCTGTAGATGGGGTGTTGAAGACGGGCTTAAAAAAAAAAAAAAAAAAAAAGTTATTTTATTCACATATTGTTCTCTCTCTTAATATGTACGTGAGTGTAAATGTCAGCAGCATCATATATGCCTAAAGGATTGGAGGTTGGCAGGTAAAAGAAGAGTATATTGATGCAATTCACTCAGTCTGCTATTTTATTCCAACTGTTACTCCTGACCAGACGCGTCCGTAAATATTTAGTTTATACGTAGAGACTAAGTGTAATGGTGAAACGAAAAAATATTTACTAGTCCGTAAGTTGTAACTTAGTGCCCATTTACATCAAAACTAGGCTAGGTTGTAACTTACGTTCAGCTCGTGCAACCGGCCCCCTGCTCGAAAAAGAACAACTTCTGCAGTTTGGCAGTATTTCGGGTTTCGACCGAAGGAGAAGGGAGAGGCGGTAAATACAGACGAGGCAATTTGCAAATTGTGCAACAAAAAGGTGACCGCGAGAGATGGAAAAACCTCGAACCTAAGGTGACACTGTCTGAGCCTTATGTCATAATTTTTTTATTATTCACGGTAATACCGTATACCGAGGTAAGATAGGGAGGAGGTTTGACGGTATCAAAATTTGGATACCGCCCAAGCCTAATACCAACAGTCAAACATGGTGGTGGTAGTGTGTAACTTTGCAGCTTCAGAACCTGGATGACTTGTCATAATTGGAACCATGAATTCTGCACTCTATCAGAAAATCCTGAAGGAGAATGTCCGGCCATCAGTTTGTGACCTCAAGCTCAAGCACACTTGGGTTCTGCAACAGGACAATGATCTAAAATACACCAGCAAGTCCACCTCTGAATGTCTCAAGAAAACCAAAATAAGGTTTTGGAGTGGCCAAATCAAAGTCTGGACTTAAATCCAATTGAAATGCTGTGGCATGACCTTAAACAGTCCATTCATGCTCGAAAACCCTCTGGTGTGGCTGAATTACAACAATTCTGCAAAGAAGAGTGGGCCAAAATTCCTCCACAGCGATGTGAAAGACTCATTGCCAGTTATCGCAAACGCTTGATTGCAGTTGTTGCTGCAAAGGGTGGCACAACCAGTTATTAGGTTTAGGGGGCAAACACTTTTTCACACAGGGCCATGTGGGTTTGGATTTTGTTTCCCCTTCATAAAAAAAAACTTCATTTAAAAACTGCATGTTGTGTTTACTTGTGTTATCTTTGATTAAGATTTACATTTATTTGATGATCTGAAACATTAAAGTGTGACAAACATGCAAAAAAAAAAAAAATCAGGAAGGGGGCCAACACTTTTTCACACCACTGTATGTTAGTGAGAAGACTGATAACATGGTGTCTTTGTTACACGTTTCATGTTCTTCTATTATAGTAATAACAGTAAATTAAGCATAATTACATGCAAGCAACCTTAAACCAAACCCTACTCCTATCCCTAAACCTACGTTAAGTACATGTTGTTAATTAATATTAGTCATTACTTTATTGTACAATTACACAGTAACAAAGACACCTTAAAATAAAGTGTAACCAGAAAAATCTTTTTTTCTTTCATCGCATCATTTTAGTGACATTATCAAAATCTAAATGACGTCAATCATTCAGTCTTTCCCAACACTAGTTGTCCATGTACAAAATACTTAAGCAAATGCATGCATGTAAATCTGTAAGTAAACTGGGCTCACAGATGTCTTGGATGCACACGACTGGCATGTTTTTTTGACCCTGAGAATAAAGTGTCATTTCGCACTTAAGGACTGAGAGTGAGTCATGGTTTGTAATGAGGCCGAGCGTTTAGTGAGAGTGGGAGGGATGTGTGGGCATCACAGACTTACAGTCAATGTACTGCTGAAGCTGGATGAAGTCTACCGGCCTCAGCTCTCTGTCATCCGACTCGCCCGGGTCTGACATCACGCCAGAGCCTCTGAATAACACTGAAAGAGTGAAAGGGAAAGGTTGGTGAGAGGAAAACACACAGATTAAAGCCATATCCATCTTCTCTTTTTATGCATTAAGATGCTTTCGTGCAACTTAAAGCGAAAGGAAAACCCATAATATAACCAAATGCCATTAAGATACTGATGATGAGAGAAAAGCTTTAGGCCTAGACACAATTAAGCAAATACAAAGCATGTACATTGTTGTTATTCTCATAGCACACCCTGTGGCACATTCCATAAATGCTTTGACAATGACAGACAAAATGAATCACTGTTGCATTTTTGTGAGAATATTCTAAAACTATGTGATAATAAAATAGTCCATGAACATGGAAAACCGTTTTATAAAAGAAAGTAACAAGTTCACTTTTTGCCCTTCTGGGCCCGTATTCATGAAAAATCTTGCTCCTAGTAACAAAATTCTAAGAAAATTCTTAGAAATGTGGGTGTTTCCTGTTAGAATTTAAGAAAAGTTCCTAGTAAAGAAGAAAGGAATTCAGAAAGCATCTTAACCCTTAAAAGAGGTCTTAAGGTCCAAAATTGTTAGGAGTACGGACGAGGACTTTTAAGAGGCTTAAGAGTCTCTTTAGCAGTGGAGAAAATCGAAGAAACATGAAGAGGAAGAAGAAATATGTTCCTGTCACAACTCATGACAGTGAGTTAATAAGACGCTACACATTAGATCGTTCAGGGATCACGTTTGTGACCGATCTTATTAGAGACATGCTAACATCCGATACTGCGCAGAAATGCCATAGCACCAGAAATGGAAGTAATCACTACATTAACATACTTAGCAACTGGAAAACTGCAACTATGCGGCAGTGATGATTTGGGTCTGTCACAACCTTCTGTAAGAAAAGCGATCACACAAACATTTATAGCACTTTCTGAACTGTATTTTGTCAGTTAATTTCCTGTAAAATATGTTAAATAAAAAATAAAGAATATATATATATATATATATACATATATAATGTGTGTGTCTGTGTGTTTGTGAGAGAGTACGGTAAAACAGGAAAAATTACGCATGTAATTTCAAAGTGAAGGCTTATAATAGACCCTAAAAGAGCTCTTTTATTTCATTCTTGGACAACCAACCAATCACAGCCTTCAAAACACCGTGTCATAGCTAGCAACAGGGTCAGCCCCGCCTCCTCACTAAGATTAAAGTTTTTGTCTTTTCCTCGCTCAGCGTTGCTCTCAGATTGGTCCTGAATCACTTTTAAGCTAAATTAGGAGCTCTCTGAGAGGATTCTTAGAATTTTTAAGAATATGGGCCCTGATGTCCAAAATGTTATTTATGTTATTTTTTAAGGCTGAGCAAAGAGTAAAAATGTGTCTAAATAATTTGCCATTCATGAATGAACAGAAAAATATGTCCTGTATAGTCACACCATACAAGAATTCTGCATTCTGGATACATATGTTAAAAATTCTGGATGCTGCACAGATTGAAATTACAGCATATTTATATACACTACAGTTGTAAATATTATATATATATATTTATTTATTTATTATTGTTTGGTTGGAGTATGTAAGATAGAAACAAATAGAAAGAAAGAAACAAATACTTTTATTTAGCAGAAAAGCATTACATTACAGTTGCTACATGATATTAATAATATAATCAGTCAAATAAATGTTGTGCTTTTGAACTTTCTATTCACCAAAGAAATAGGAAAAAGATGTATCATGGCTGCCACAACTATACAATAATAAGAAATCTTTCTTGAGCAGCAAATCAGCATATTAGAATGATTTTTGAAGACTGGAGTAATGATGCTGAAAACTCAGCTGGAATACATTACATTCTAAAATATATTCAAATAGAAAACAGTTATTTTAAATTGAAATAATATTATACAACATCACTGTTTTTACTGTATTTTTGATCAAACAAAAGCAGCCTAGGTGAGCATAAGAGATTTCTTTCAAAAACATTAAACATCTTTTATTGTTTGATTAAAAATGATAATGTATTTAAAATGTATGCATTATTATTTATGTATTAAAAAAAGAAACACTGGTTTAGACACTTTTATGTATGCCAGCCTGGCTATGTAAAACAGCATGTCACATCATCAATCATCCATTTACATAGTGAACTCACTGCGACACACTCAAGAAACCAAAACTCTGCTCATAGGTCACATGACTAACAAAACGGATGTGCTCCCAATTAAAAGAATCGTCTTGCATCGGTATTGAAACGAGTTTGATATACACATATTACTATTTTATTTGCTGAAAGAATAAAGAGAACAACTATGCACAACATTCAAAACATATTCAGTGTCAGATGACAAGATTGTCAGTGAGTATATAGCATTGATTCAAGGACCTGAGGCTAAATGAGACACAATATCTCTTTATGTGTATGTGTGTGTGTGTGTGTGTGTGTGTGTGTGTGTGTGTGTATTATATAGAAACCTCATGTTTCTGGGTCTCATCTGTAATGGAAAATGGATCAGCACTCTCATTAAGGAAAAGGCAGTCTAGGGAGATCAGTATGCTAGTCCCAGGCTAAAGTTTGTCTTCCTGTGCACATTCATCAAGGTGTCTTCAAACTTTTGAACGCAAGCCAAACAGATTTTATGGAGAATAAATGGGTGACCTATTTAAAGCAAATCTACGTCTAGAAATCTATTTTTTAGCAACTAATAATAGCAGCAGAAGTAAAAGTTTCATAACAGTGACTCTGCGTGTGTGTGTATGAACACAAAAAACTAGCCACATATTTAAAACCAACAAATAAACATATGCAAAGCTCCAGTCTGAACAATAGGAGGAGTACTATAACTTAACCTCTTATGAAAGTTTGTTAGCATGAGAACAATGGTACAATGCACTTCAAAGGTAGTTTATGTTCTTCCTCGAATGATACGAGCTCAGAAACTCTGATGCGACGGAAAAAGCAGCGAGAATGAAGCCCGTACACCCACTCCTCTCATGTGATGTGAGCTAACAAAGGGTCACACCGTTCTCACTTAATTCCCTCAAAAGGTTAGTGTCGTTGCCTAGGAACTTTGTTTGTGTGGCCTATTCCCTGTATATGTGTGTGTGTGCGTCTGTGTAAGAAAAAGAGAGAGAAAGTTGGGAAAACAGAAGAAACACTTTTCTGTCAACAGCGGAAGCTAGCCGATGCATGACAGACTATTTTACATACACGCTGCAGTCTTATCAATCATTTTGGAATGATAGAAAAAACATGTTTTAAATGTCACACTTATTTATGTATTTTAAATCAAGTCAAGGAAAAAGTCGAGGTTCTCTAGCAAATAATCATCTGAAATGCATGTTTTCAAAGCCAACGACCATTAAGTCACATGTGAAATGAAACTACACATTTTCAAATCAGATTTTTCGGCTCTAAGTTGCGGATTTATATTAAAATGGATATATTTCATGGAGAAATGTCATGATTATTAATATACTGACCTGAAATCAAAAGGAAACAAAAACTAATTATAATTGGCATAAATTGGAATTTTATGCATTATTTTTAGAGCAAATAAGTACATCCCCCCCACACCAAAATTATTTTTTTCATAAAATAAGTTGTGGAAAAATATCATTCACGTTACTGTAATACAATAAAAATTGATTTCTGATAAGAAAATCATTAAGTAAAATCAGTATGAATTAAATTCAGCATCCTAATGTTACTTTTGTGATGTATACTTAAATAATATAGAATATTTTTTTCATACTGCTATTTTTTGAAAAAACTCTTATTGGGCCTAAAAACAGGCTTCATTTTCTTTATAATAAATATAACTACGTATTTTTAGTAGGGCTGTCAATAGATTACAATTTTTAATCTTGATTAATCGCACCCTTTTTGTCATGAAAGTAAGCAGAACACTATTTATCTTGTTTGTAACCTTACGAGTTTGGCGTGAATTATGACTAATATTAAAAAGTTTTTCATGATGTTAAACCAAATGACAATAAGTATAAAACCAACAGAATGGTCATATTTGATACTGACAGTCTTGCTTCACACCAGTTTTAACAGTCAGTTGCTGCAGTTTACAACTGCTGCTGGCTGCAGGTCTTGCTCTGTCTCTGTCTTTCTGAATCTCTAATTGTTTGGGTTGAGCACAGAAGCGTGGTAATTTGATTCTGGGCTTCCTCATCACTTATTTGCATGCATAGCTCTCTGTTTTATGGAGGGAGACAAATCTCTGCTTCACCAAACAGTAAAACACAGTGCTAAGAGCTCATTGTGGCTCAAAGTACACCGTTTTTGAGACCACCCACAAAAACAAGATGCAAACCATAACATCACACTTTTAGCCAATAAATTGCTTTCATTTTTCAGAAACAGCTACCTGTCATTTGCACATTCATTCATGCCAATCTGTCCATTAGCCCAGGTAGATAATTAGTTTTTTCTATTATAGATGAGGGTTCAATTGAACATCATTATTGATTACAAGGCTCTCAGACAACCAATATTTAATAATATTATATAAATAAACTTAAATTATGTCCTTTATTTATTTATTTATTTAGGAGTAACAGTCCAGTACGCCACTCTTTATAAATATAAATATTTGACAAAATAAATATATTTGAAGGTGTACATTACTGTTTGCTCTACTATTCTAATATTACACTTGGCAGCCCCCACGAGTGCATGAGAGTCATGTGTAACTTTAGATGGTAATCTTTATGTCATCCTAAACCATGCAGGTAAAAATGTCAGCAAAATTACAGAAATGTCAGTAACATTAAAAGGAAGTAGTGGGTGTTTGTAGTAGTTAGTTTCATGTTGCTGAGAGATTCCCCTGTATTGTGCATTGTGGCATGCTTCTCTCTTCCTGTATTTGTAACTTGTTAGCTGGCAGTGCACTTAAATAGTGATGCAGTGTGACACTGTTCAAATATTACATGTACACTATTTTAAAAATTTGAAGAATGTTGCATAAACTAGCTCTGCAAGCTCTGTTTACAGGTAAACTACTACTAAACTACTAAGAGAAAGCATGCAACAATGTAAAAGGCCAACAAATTCAATTACAGCAGTAAATAACCCAGCCACTCTCTCACCTATTGAGTTGCATTTCCAACCCACTTTACCAGAAAATCTGGACTTAGAACACAACATCGACTAGACGGAGGTGCGGTGAGTGATTCTCACGCAAGATAAAAATACTGAGGTTACGAGCCTGTTCTAGTGATCTAATATTAGCTGCTCACGTATTATTTGCCTTTACAATGCCTTTTAAAACTATTTTTAGGAACAATACTTTCTAAAGCTTTGTGCTGTTTGTACAAGCTGTCACCTTGTGTGAAGTCAAACTGCTGCTTCGTATCTGCAAGAGTTTATATATTCAAGTGTTTTCCCCTTCCTTTCCCAGAGGAATATCTGATTGCTCAAAGGTTGCTCTTTCATAACTCAGAAGACATAATGAAGATCCGAGTTTTCTTTCCTTGTCTTACATGTTTATATGTATTTGTGTGTGTGTGCATTGTTAAAAAGAAAAAAAAGAAAGAAAGTTGAGCCAACTTAAAATTAAGGCAACAAGCTTCAGCAGATTTTTGAGTTTTCTGGTTGCCTTAAAATTTTTAAGTTGGCTCAACTTTTCTTTTTTGTTTTTCTTTTTTTTTACAGTGTGTTGTACACACACATATATTAGGTAATATACATATAAATAAAAATAGAAATATAGATTTTAGACATACTGAGAAGTTTGAAAAATAAATTTGCAAGCCTTAAGATTGCTAAAATATTAGGGTTTTTATATAATGAAAAAAATAAAATAAAATAAATAAATAAAATAATAATATTATTATTAATGTATTTATAATAATTTTTTATTGTTGTAGTCTAATGATTTAGATATTGTGTCAAAATTATATATATATATATATATATATATATATATATATATATACACACACATACATATACACACACACACACACACACACACACACACATATACATATATATATATATACACACACACACATACACATTTTTTTAAATATAATAATTTTACATATATATAACTGACATTGGTTGTGACCAAAAAATATTATTATAATTTTTCCATCACGGGTTCCCCTTCTGGCTCAGACGGAAAATGTTAATTTTGCTGGTTATGAGCTGCTCTTTATTAGATTAAGCCAAATCAAATCATTTCAGCTTTTCCAAGGAAACACAATGTACATCTGGTCAGTAAGAAGGATTGCCAATCCTGGTGGCTCTGGAAAGAGTTTCCCCATCAGCTGTGCTGCCTCAGACCGTTGCCAAGGGTGACTGACAGGACTAGAATGAGGAAGGGAGGAGGGGAGAGACAGATGAGGGGGAGGAAACCCGGGCAGCAGTCGTGGGTCTTCCCCTGCTGGCCTGCTCCACCTACGCGTGCTTCTCAGTGCACACAACCTTCAAACAGACTGCTTTGCATTCCACCTGCTGATGTAAGGGTGAATCATTCACCTCAACAAAAGCAGATGATTTTTGTCTCTTGGGGGCGGCGTAGCATGCATTTATCCACCTCATACATGTCAAACATGATATAATGTATGCAACAACTGGAAAAAGTGGAAATAATTGATTCCCGCCCCGCCCGAGTGGCTTAAGATCATTTTTTGTGCACTAAATTAGAAAAAAGACTTAGCTTTAAAAACTCAGCTTGCAAAACAAATGGCAGGCAAAGTTCAAGACGTGCCATAAAACAGGCCGCAAACAGTAAAACAGTACGAGTCACACCTCATCTGAGAACAGCTGCTGTGCTTCACCTCCCTCAGCTCCTTTCTTGTGTTCTACAAGTTGCATTTGAATGGAAAAAAAGTATCACTGACTATGTAAGTTGTGGCAGGACAAGTTTTTCGTAAAAGCAAAGGGGCCTCACCGGCGCGCAGGAAACCCTTTCAAAGTCACTCACTACCCGCAGGCACGCCTAAGCTTGCACAGCAGCCGTGCACGCCGTCCTCCTCCAGCCTGCTGCACAGTCTGTGCAAAGGCACACGCTTGAGGAGACACATGTTAGAAACGTACTTACACCCACACGGAGAGAGCACTACAGACAGCAGACTCGCAGCAACTGTTGCGCTAGTCTCCTTCCTACACAGAGCAATAACAAGAGTCGAGCCACGGGTGAAGCCATTTAGATTTCATTACCGTGTACATCAGAGGGCATGAGAAATCATAGACAGTCTGCAGCTGAAACGGACTCAACTGAAAAATTTGAGGACATGTAATTATATCATTTATGCATATAATTACTACATTTATGCAGCCAAAACTACACCGAAACACTTCACAATAAAAACAACCACTAGAAAACTATTATCTCTACAAGGTTTCATTGTTCAATGAACACATTCAGGGCTGAGATTTGATTTTTATTCCTGATAATAATTGCAATTTTAAATGCATAAAAAAAATTTAAAAAAATAAAAATAACAACAATAATATTTTTTATAATATTACACTACTGTTCAAAATATGTACACACTAAAAAATGCTGGGTTCAGCCTGTTGGGTCAGTTTATTGGGTTGTTTTTAATACTTTTACCCAGGTGCTGGGTTATTTATTTATTTTTTTTAACCCAAATGCTGGGTTCAGCTTGTTTGGTCATTTTATTGGGTTATTTTGAAAATTCATACCCTGGTGTCAGGTAGTCTTTCTGTAACCAAGTTTCTGGGTCATTTTTAATGCTGATTTATTTTTTCTACCCAACCGCTGGGTTTGGTGCACTTCGTCAGCGAAATAAAGGTTTGTATATTTAATCTTTCAGCTACGAGTGAAACACGAGGCCGTGGTCTGAAGTTCACAGTTCCACCACAAACAGCTGCCCTTCACCGGCTCAGATTTTTGCCAAACACCGGCACAATAATTAGCACTATTTTGGTAAAAAGTGATTACAGAGAACGGTTGTTTACACTTATACTTTTAAATGTTACAAGTATTTTAAATGAATACTTTTAAATGTTACATTTCTAAAATGCTTGTTGAACAAGTTTAAATGTAGGCCTATGTAATATTGTAAACTATGCTGTATTCACCCAAGTAAATTCAATTTGTCTTGTATTTTGTCCATGTGTTCTTGCTTAATGAAAAATGTTCACCTTTTGATTATTGCTGTTGCCTCCAGTAATTCTGTGTGTGATTTTTAATTTCCAGGCCATTTTAAGGCAGCAATATAATCATTTTTAATAAAAACATTAACCCAACAAGCTGGGTCAAAATAACAGTGTGTTCTGTCCAATATTTACCCAGCGATGGGTTGCCAAATAACCCAAGTTGGGTTGTTTATAACCCAGCATTTTTTAGAGTGTAATGTTACAAATATGATATTACACTTACAATAAAAATTGTGTATTTAAGATAAATTATAATAAAATAATTTTATTTTATAGGGGTTATATGACGATGCTAAAAAGAAGATTATTTTGTGTATTTGGTGTAATGCAATGTGTTTACGTGGTTTAACGTTCAAAAAACACATTATTGTTGCTCCTCTTTGCCCCCCCTTTCTGAAACGCATCAATTTTTACAAAGCTCATCGTTCTGAAAAGCGTGGTGTGCTCTGATTGGCCAGCTATCCAGTGCGTTGTGATTGGCAGAATACCTCAAGCGTGTAACGGAAATGTTACACCCCTTACCAAATTTGGAAACATACAGAATCTCCATGACATGGCAGCGGCGGCGGCAACAATACTACAGCGGGAATAAAAGTTACACCATCTTTGCGTAAACATTTGGGCGGTGTTACTCAAATCTTCCCACACAGTGACATAAATATGTGGGGGCGTGTTGAAATGAGGTGTTTTAGAAAGGTGTGGATGAGTCTTAACTTCTATAAAGAATATCTCTTCAGGTTTGAGACTTTAGTCTTTGTAACTTTACGGATCTTATATATGCAGGAGCAGCTTGTAACACTCCAAAGACAAAGGAAAACGACATCACATCATCTGAGCCCTTTAAAGTCCAATTGAAAAATTATGATACTAACATTTATGGGCATTTTTTGCTTCAAAAAAGTGACAAAATTTGACATTTCATCATATATAGTCTTATTTGGCAGTGCCAGTGTTTCACAGCACGACAAACAGTGACAGTGTCAGTCGAAAGATTAGCGAAACAGCAACTCACGAATGAGTTGTTAATTCATTAAATGACTCCGTGACTGAACAATGAATCACTTTTTGTTATTGTAAAAGAAAAGTGATTATTCTTTAAGAGCTGGGAACCAATACTGTGATGTGCTTGTTTTATTAGTACATTTGTGAGACTTCATTTGATTTGGCTGCTTCATGCCCTCATCATTTTTTTGTCTGCAGCCCTGATATTCTTATAAATCTGTACCATTCTGATTTACAACTATTCTATAAAAGCCAAAGAACATGGTGGTGTTTTACTGACCACTGAATGGAAATATGAGAATACACAAGCTGTTTGGATCAGCAATATCCAGTTTTTGTTCCCTCACTTATAAGAGATTAATAAGTACTTACCACTTGCCCTGTTAAAAGCGAAGAAATTTGTGGTGAAGTGAATATTGACTCACATTCCATTCACAAACCTAGACCTTCGTCTGTTTCTGTTGCATAAACATGGTTACATCATGATTGCGTTTTAGAAAATATGGGCTATTCCTGAGTGCAGTTTTCACTGCTTGGCTCATGAGTTATAAAAGCAGGAGATTACTGGGAAGACAGTAAACCAACCCTGTGATTTTCTAGCCAAGCCCATAAGGCCAGAGATTCCTCAGAGAATGAGTTACCATTATCAGGTAAGCTAAGCCAAGAGCTCTGGAGAGAATGTGGGACTAAATTAGTTACTTTTAATTTCTTTAGGGACATCCACAAATTTAGTATAGGCTTTCAAATGAGTCAGAGATACAAAACTGCAAACTAAAATATAAGCATGTTGCACTGAGACAGATAAGTTTTGGTCACAGCAGCAGAAACAAGAGTGGAAAAACAAGAAAGTAATTTGGTAAAACGGTTTAAATGCAGGAGAACTGAAAGAACGCTTCAAAACCCTTTGCTTCATCTGTCGTGACTCACGTCGCGACACGAACTGTGTGACAAAATGCTTCCAGTCTGTCATAAATATGATGCCTGTCGAACTGGAAGAGTTGAAATCTCTTATGGTGATGAAACAGGATGAACTTAAATTACATAATCAGTTCACAGTAAATGGAAGGACATTGAAATGAATATTTACGTAAACTCTGTATTACTAAAACAGTCTAGATTAATGCAGGCATTCAGATAGTCAGCAACCTAGTGAAGAGATAACAGTAAAATAAACAATTCAAGGGAAAAATCCAGAGAATGCAACGTATTTCATCGATGAGATAAATGTGTCAAATAACACATTGATACATAAGAAGCAGAAAAGGTAACATTTAGTGTCATGGTACACTGCTGAATAAATAATCTTAAACCAGGTTGATTTGACGGTTATGAAGGCGTATGGGGAACTTTTTTGGCTGGTCAGACTGGGAGACCACCTTAACCCAGATTAGACTACTCAAACTGGGAGAGTTAGACCATCCTAAACCACCTAAAACCAGTTTTTTCTTTTTTGTTCAGCATGGTAGTCCGTGAAGTACATTGGAAAACCAAGCCTTTGCATTTTTAAACAATAAAAACTTCCAAAATCACCTTCTTTTTAAGCGCATTTTAAGTTTCCAAGCACTTAACAGTATGACTCAGGACCCACAGTCTATGCAAATAGTTCAGTGAAAGAGAATAACAACACATCTGACAACAACCCGAGTCAACAATTTCGAAGCAAAAAGGAAAACCACCAAAATGCAGTTAACTGGTACAATTAAAAATAGACTGGGCTGTGCACTACAAAACATGACTGAGAATCGCACAGCTAATCTGTGTCTCAAAATCTAGTGAGCTGCCTATCTTTAGCTCACTAAAATGCCTAAACCGAATCATTTTCATTCCGTTCGGATGAGTTAACAAGTATTTATTTGGAACGGCGTGCTAAAAACAACTGACGATGTTTCCTACTATTCACCGGAGTAGCCTACTACTACTGAATTTACAGTCCGAAACAAACAGCAAACAGTAGTCCGATTCCCTAACAAATGACTCATATTTGAGTCGGTTCTTTTTAATGAATCATAAACATACAGCGCGACAAATGCAGACTGCCTGTCAGAAGAATGAATCTTATGAACCGATTCTTTTTGTAAATCAAAAACACTGGTAACAACTGTATTGCTCATATACTGAACCGCAACTTAATAATTTCATCATGTTATGTTAACATCACGAGATATTGACGGTTATGACAACTGAATTTGATATACACATATTGAATTTATTTTATAAAAATTAAGAACTAATTGAAATATGTTACCATCACATTGTGTTGGTTTAGTTTTTGTATTAAAATACTGAATTTGCGCTGCCTCTGTAGGCTAAAAGTCTGTGAAAAGCCATTAAAAGTCAATGTAAACAATACCTTTCGCAATAAAATTGAAGCCTATTAAATTTACTTCTGTGCATTTGTTAAACACACTGAAACCTGGAACTATCTTATCATTTCCTAACAACTGTTGAGGGCAGTAACTCTAAAGGGTCTTTAAAAATAAATTTCTTCCTCAAAAAAGTAAAAGAAAGAAATTCTAAATGGAACCGTTATGGAACCGAACTCGACAAGAATCATTAGATTCCTCACGATTCCCATCGTTAACTACACAGCATTCTGGGCATCGATACTAACGTTCGAACACGCGCAGTCAGAGGTTTTTGGACAGTCAGAGGTTTTAGACGCAACCTTGTGTCTCTACCGTAAGAAGTCATGCATAAAAATTACATGCGGCATAATACAAAATCACTGTTACTGTTTAAACGGTCGTCACTTCTCTAAAACTCACTCATTTGACCACAAAAATAAACAAGCGTTGGCGTTACCTTAATATCTTGAGGTCTGCAGCACCCGGTTAGGGATTCTGTCTTATCTTTAAAACAGACGCCAAGAGCAAAATCGCCAGTGTCAGATGCACTTCGTAAACTGCTTCAGCGCTTAGAAAATTAATAAATAAGTGGCGACGGAGGCAGAACCAGCTTCGTCTGTGAGGAAAGCGTTTAGCTGTGTTTGTCCGGTGGAGAACTGACAGTGAAGTGAATACGCCTAACTGTGAGTGACACTCCCATAGAGTCACAGCACCGCCCGCACTCATGTGTCTGAGCTGAGCGATGCACTTTGATCAGATGCTGTGTGTGTGTGCGTGAACTGCTTCTCACCGAGCATACTAACTGATAGATAGATAGTATATGCACTTATTACATTTTTAGTTACACATGGACAATCAACAGGGTGGTGTAACATTTAAACTGTTAAAAGTGTCATTTTCAGCATGATGTTTGGCATCTGGGTGATTGTATTTATATCTGTACTTTTAGATTGTGCAATTGCTTTAAGTTATCACATAATTAAACTGCAATATATTTGATTGCCAAATGCCTGATTAACTGATACAGGAATTTGTGGTACCAGATTGTAAAAGCTCCAATCAAATCCTTACTTTTTGAAAGGGATTAAGGACCATTTCCTTTATTAGGGAGACATGAAACAAAACTGTTTAACTGGTTTTTATCAGAATGAAATCCTAACTAGATAGATGGATGGATGGATGGATGGATGGATGGATGGACGGACGGACAGATAGATAGATAGAATGATGAGTGAATGGATGTATGATAGATATACAGTCAGATCTGGAAGTATACTGACTGAAATGTCATGCTTTTGCTTTTATACACCACTACAATGGATTTGAAATAAAAAAAAAAACACTCAAGATGAAACTGAAGTGCAGACTTTTAGCTTTATTTTCCGAGGTTCCACAAAAATATGACATTTAGCCTACCATTTAGGAGTTAGAGCCATTTTTAGCAAAGTATCTCCATTTTCAGGGGCTCAATAGTATTTGGACAGTTGACTAAGAAGAAGTTCATTGACCAGGGTTTCCCAAAAGGAACTGTGGTCGCAAGTTCCATTGTTACCAATAGAGTTCAATGGAACTAACTAACAACCATAGTTAGCTAACAATGCTTTTGGGAAACTCACCCCAGGTGCTGTCCATTCCCTCGTTATTTCAAGACAAATTAAGCTGATAAAATATTCAGAGTTGATATGAGGTATCAAAATGGCATTTGGAAGCTGTTTGAATGGTGTGACCAATATAATGTCCAAGGAGATATCGATGAAAGTGAAGGAGGCCATCATTAAGCTGAAAAAAGAGAGAAAGCAAAAACCTTAGGTGTGGCCAGATCAACGGCTGGCTACATTCTTAAGAAGAAAGAAAGCAAGGGTGAGCTCAACAACATCAAAAGGCTTGGAAAACCACGGAAGACAATCAAAGTGGATGATCGCAGAATCCTTTCCTTGGTGAAGGAAAAACCCCTTCATAACATCAACAGAAATCAGGAGGCACATCATTGTCAAGTCAAGTCACCTTTATTTATATAGCGCTTTTAACAATACAGATTGTGTCAAAGCACTTAACAGTATCAAATTGGAGGATAGAGTGTCAGTAATGTATAATGATAAGATTAAACACTCAATTTTCAGTTAAAGGCATTGTCAAAATCTATGATCAAGAGAAGTATTCGGTGAATACTTCATGAATGTAAATGCAGAGGGTTTACAACAAGGTGCAAACCACTGGTAACATTCAGGAACAGGAAAGCAAGATTAGACTTTGCCAGAAAATATCTAAAAAGCCTCCCATGTTCTGGAATGAGATTCTTTGGACTGATGAAACCAAGATTAACTTGTACCAAACTGTTGGGAAGAGAAAAGTATGGTGAAAGAAAAGAACAGCTCACGATCCAAAGCACACCACATCAACTGTCAAACATGGGCATGCACGGCTGCCAATGGAACGGGCTCACTCAAGACATTTTTGAAGGCAAAGAAATGGAATATTCTTCAATGGCCAAATCAGTCGCCTGATCTCAATCCAATAGAGCATGCTTTTCAGTTAATGAAGGCAGAAAGACCCACAAACAATCAGCAACTCAAGGTGGCAACAGTCAAGACCTGGCAAAGCATCTCCAGGGAGGAAACTCAGAATTTTGTTATGTCCATGGGCTCCAGACTACAGGCAGTCATTGACTGCAAAGGATTTTCATCCAAGTATTAAAATTACTTAATTATCTAATATTTACAATTGTCACTTTGTCCAAATACTATTGAGCCCCTGAAAATTGAGGTACTTTGCCTAAAATGGTTGTAAAGCCTAAATGTTAATTGTCATTTTTGTGTAACCTCTTAAAATAAAGCTAAAAGTCTGCACTTTGATCACATCTTGATTGTTTTTTCAAATCCACTGTAGTGGTGTATAAAAGCAGAAGCACAAAAACTCTGTCAGTGTCTGAATACTTCTGGACCTAACTGTACATGCAATGCACAAAACCATAAAAGAGTATTATTACCGAAAGAGTGAGCAGTTATTGTGTTTCGTGTGGAGCAGAAGCTGCTGGAAAAACAATGTGACATTCCTATCCTCACTGGTACTATAATGGGCTGGATTAAAATGAATTGCTGCATTCGTGGCTACAGGCCGGTCAAAAAGAATACCAACAACAGGATGATTATTCTTGCATGCGTGAATATGTATGCCGTTCAGCCTCGAAACAGTGAACAGAAATCAGCAGATAGAAGTGACTAGAGTCACCAAATAGCAATAATAACAGTTAATTCAGGTCAAAACGATGGCATATGGCAACACAAATACTTTAAAGCTCTTTGGACTTTTCATTTTAAAAGTTAAATTGCACTTTAGTGACATTCTGTGGTAGAAGAGAGGAAAAACAGCAAAAACACTAGGAAGTAAGCTCTCTATTCTGGTTTGCATTGCATTTGTCTTTTTTAAAACAGCTGATGTAAACAACACAACCAACAAGATGTCCCTGCTACCATGTTAATTATAAAGACAAAGACTCTGGTGTCGTATTGCAAAATCATTGATATTTATTCATATTCTGTCAGTAACCCACAGCACAAAAGCAAGAATAAAAGACAAAAACAAACAAACAGAAGAATGCCACATCCACGGACAATGCTGCAGCGGGAAACATGAGCTCTTCGAACGTTTCATCCCTGTTATCAGATGATAAAACCTGAGAGTCAAGAAAGTCTTGCGTGTCCAGTAACAGATGATGAATTGAACTTTTATTTTTATGAATGATACGGAAGGTGATCAGATCCATCAGAACCAAGAAGTGAAACACACTGGGTCATGTTTAATCTCTCCAGCTTCAGGGTGCAATTGTGAGACGATGTTCAGAGAAGCCATGTGACACATTACACAGCGATCATGCAGTGAAGCATCGAATGAATTGTGATAAGGCAAAGTTCACAGACATTTCTCCCTAATTCACACACAGACCTGGCTGAATATTGCAGAGGAAAACATTCTCGGTCCTTAGTTTTCAGCTCATTGAACAACATTTGCAAAAAAGCTACTGTAAACAACGCAATGAGCATTCAGGTCTATGTAGCACTGAAGCAGATGACACACAATTGCTCTGAAGATACATTTCAGAATCGCTGAACTTACATTTTCGGTGTCCGCGCAACGACAAGAACAACAAAAAAAGCAAGCACGATGTGCATACAACACAATAAAACACTTTGGTTGCAGAGACAACTATCGTACAACACAAATTAAACTGGTTCTTAAATCAACTTTGTACAACGAAGGTACGTAAAATATGCAAAATAAATTCTTATCCACTTATCCAGGAGTCAATTGCACAATATACACAAACATTCAACCATTCCATCTCTCTTTATTATTTGAAATTCATCAAGAGGTGCTGTGGCAAATGATGGATAAAAACAGTTCTGATGTAAACCACAGTAAAAAGGTCCAGATATGGTTGAGCATCTGCAGGAGATTCCACAGACATCATGTTTTACATCAGCGGTAAGTTGGTCATTTTTCACAACGTTTTTATACTTCATTTTGATTCATTAGCTTTTCATCCATCATTTATGGGTTTGCATATGGTGAAACTACTAGACAAAAAACATTGAGGTCACTAAGACCGTCTTGAAGAAAAATCTGGTTCTGATTTATAATAGTGTAATAGCCAGTGATGCCAGTAAAAAAAAATTTGATTGAAAATTAAAGAGTGGAATAAAAGGTATCAAATCAGCTGTTGATTTCTGTCATATGTATCCTCTCCATCACTCTTTCCACTCAAGAAAAACAAACATCTTCACAAAACGAGATTCATGACATCTTGTTTTTCCAATCACCACACAGTGCAAACACCGAGCAGAGTTCTTTATCTAGCATACTTTAATCATAACTACTGAGAGAAAAAAAAAAAAAAAAAAAAAGAAAGATTGAGATCCATGGTAGTTAAAACACTCTAATCTAAATAGCAAACTTGAGATGAAGACAGCAAAAATGTCCACTACTCTATTAGAACAAGAACAGATAGCATATTTGTCTATATCTCTTTATCATCTGTATTTACAAGAATCTTAACTTGTCTTAAGCTGTGAGTGACACATATTTGCTCTCAAGAGGGAAATAAATGTTAAAGGGGAAATTAGACATCACTTCAAATCCTTTTGATTTCAATGTTAATGTTAAAACATACGTGTACCATCATCCCTGATAATGTTTCAAGTTGGTTTTTGTCATTAGGGTCCACTTTTTGAAAAATGTCCATTTAAGGCAAAGAGAATAGGGAATGCTGGAGATCCAGGAGCGGAGAGCTTTCTCTGCCTGTGTCCTTCCTTAAAATTTGAGGTAACGACTGCCGAAGAGGTCTTGATATTTTTAGTGGGATGAACTGAATTTTTTAGAGGGGGGAATCAATTCAGTCTCTGTAAACCCCTTTTCTGCTTTTCATCATTGGCACCCACCTATCTACAGACTATAAGATCTCCTCAACGCCATGAGCGAAGATCATAACCAACCCTGGCTCCAGAATCATATCTTCACCCATGTGCTGGTTCTCACAGGCCATCACCACCACGGCCTGCTTACCCGGAATGCGCTTGGCCACATAGTTTTCGTAATATCGGCGGTTCATCTGCCGTGTCTCCAGCGTGGCCAAGCCTTGGGGCCAGTTACGCTCGTGGGCGTTCTCGATGAGGTCATTAACGATCGACAACGGGCATCCACTGTCTATAAGCGATCGTTTGATGACGGCCTGGAGGACGGCATCGGGTGTGGAGATCATTCCTCCCCAGCGGGTCACGCGAGCGGGCTGGAGAGAGTTCACCCACCTGTGGCCAAACGAGAGTGGTTAGTTTGAGAGTCATCACATTAGCAATTATGGAATCAGCATTATTTACTTACTCAACAGTAACTTGTCAGTATTCATGAGTAATTTACATACTTCTTGTTTACATAGTAGACTTACATTTTATCAATACAAATAACTATGGCCTTAGCCTTATTTTCACAAACATATTATAAATATATACACACAATATATATTGTAGGCATATGTACAAATATATATATATATAACTTTGGCGTTCAAAAGTTTGGTGTCAGTATGATTAAAAAATAAATAAATAAAATTTATCTAGCAAGGATGCATTAAATTGATAAAAAGTGACAAGAGACTTTTAAAGATTTCTATTTCAAATAAATGTTTTTCTTTTTGAACTTTCTAGTCATCAAAAATACCTGAAAAAGTATCAAGATTTCCACAAAAATATTAAGCAGCAAAACGGTTTTCAACATTATAAATGTAATAATATTTCACAATATTACTGTTTTTACTGGATTTTTGGTTAAATAAATGCATCCATGGTGCGCATAAAAGACTTCTTTCAAAAACATAAAAAAAAAAACTAATTTGTGAATAGTAATGTGTGTCTATGTTTTTCTGTCATATATATATATAGATATAGATATAGATATAGATAGAGATAGAGATAGAGATAGAGAGACAGACAGACATTAATTCTTGAATTTATAAAGATATGAGAAGAACATTTCACTCACTCTAGGATCTCATTGTACTCTATGCTCTCCTCCAGGTTCTGTAAGTTGGGGTTAGCGCTTCGTATCGCTCGCATGTAAGCTTTCAGGAGCTGGATATCACGTTTCTGAATAACAGAAATCATGAGATTAAAAAAAAACAGTGTTAAATTCAAATGAATTCACATGACACCACGACAGTGACATTTACGCAGCCTCATGATAAAACATAAAACACACAGGTCTGACCTGTTCTGCAAGCTGGTGCTTGTGCTCAGCTGCAGTCTTCTCGAGGTCTGCAATCTTGGTCTGCTGTTGCTGCACCACGCTGCGTAGGTGCTTAATACAGTTGTGATTGGGCATCTCATCTTTGGGCATTTCTAGCCTGCAGAGTAAAGAAGCAAATGTGATTAAAATTTGTTAATAAAAATGCAAACATTCTTGCATTAAAAAAAAAAAACAGTGTGATGCAGAGCTGGAAAAGAGAAAGCAGAGAACCATGGAACTACAGTCAAACGCATCCATACAGCACATGAGTGGGTTAAGTGAGAACTAGATAAATGTGGTAGATACCCGCAGCCTTCTTCACACGTGACGGGTCGTTTAGGGTTGTGCTCGCAGTCCTTGAGATGTGACTGCAGCTGGTCGAGCCGAAGAGTGGCCGTGCAGCCGAAGCCGGAGTTATCACAGGAGATCTGCAGCTTGGAAAGCATGTTACGCATGATTCGGGGAACGGGTCGAAGATGGGCAAGAGTCACCACGGTGCGGTCCACAGGGCAGATCTGCTGCTGTGCAAACCACTGTGTGATGCAGGCGTTACAGAAAGCATGCTCACAATGCGGGGCCTGAGAGAACAGACAGATTGATCAGGGTGTAACCTGAACTCAGTGCCTACTGACTTTTCTTGCTGAAGTGCATTTTTCAGACATTTTGCACTGTGTAATTGTTTTGATGTAAAAAAAAAAAAAAAAAAAGGGGGGGGGGACAGCAATATAAATCCACTGGCAAAGGTAGTAATTTATATAAGAAAATGAATAAAATAACTTTACCAATAACAATAATAGAGTATTAATATTGTTGTCATTTTACTATTATTGTTATTATTAATAAAAACAGTGTTATTAATAAGTAATCAAATAACTGATTTAATAATGATGATAAACAATTCTAATATTTTTTATTAATTACTAAAATTGAGTAATAATAAAGTATTATTGTTATATTATTGTATTGGTTTTAAGAAATAATAATAATATTATTATTATTTCATCAATATTACTGAAATACTTTAATAATAATAATAATTTAAATAATAACTGTAATCAGGGTTCCCACTCTTTCATGAATACCAGATTCAAGAACTTTCAAGGACTTTTTAAAGCACCATTCATTTTATATCAAGCACCTATCAAATTCACAGTCCGGCATATGTAGCGTCATGAAAGCCCTCTTACGGTACTTAACATTTCACATTTATATTAAAAATTTCAGAGTAATGAGGTTTTGGATGTGTAGGTTCCATAAATTTAGACCATTTTGAGCAGTTGTGTTCAAAGGAATTTAAATAAATCCATTGAAGTCAAAGGAGTTCACACTGGTAATATTCAAATACAATTTCTCAAATATTGATAAAAATATATATTCTTGTATCAAACTGTTTTTTGCTGTAATTCTTGTAAAAGATTTAAATTTGAAAGAATTTCTCAATTTTTAAATTAATAAAAAGTGGTTAAACAGGGCTCTACACTTACTTTTCTTTTTAGGAGCACAATCAAAAATTTCAGGAACACCTTCTAATCAATAATCAAAAATTCTGATCAAATATTAGCCTTCTCATTATGAGATGATATTTGACTCAAAGTGATTTACAGGGAATTTAGTTTTTACCTTTGTAATGGCATTTTTATAACTTTATTAAAAGTATGTCATCTTTTATATTAAATTCAAAAAAATTATATTGAGAAGCTTTTTAAAATTTCTCAATTGAATCAGATTAGTTTAAAAATGCAAGTTCATTCATAAACGAAACAACGCTGTGTTTGAATGGAGATAAGCAGTGGCTTAGCTGTGACTTTGCTTGCAACTATTTTCGTTGAAGAAATGGAGCAAAATCAGGCAATAGTGTTGTAGTCAGACAATGCAAGTCACTTAATATTAATTTCTCGTTTAATGAACTGTTGTATTAAATAAATATCACATGCAAACTCCCTTAATAATCATTGAAAGCTGTCACTCTCCTTAGTTCATCGCGAACTCACAAAGTTCCATTATAATCAACGAAGCTCCTTACATTGCACAATGAATCTCTTATATATTATTGTGTCTACACTTTGTTATAATGAGAGGATTCGTACAAAAAACGAGTTTTTTTGTAGGAATAGAGATGCATCGATCCGATATTCAGGATCAGTATCGGCTCCGATACTGGCATTTTCTGCGGATCGGGTATCAGTCAGACGAGACCGATCCAAATCCGATATTGTGTGTATACTATTCTGTGTTATTATTAAGCCCCACGAAAGCACAAAAACATTATAAAGCACCATAAAGTCCAAATGTTCTGAAGCTGTTCTATAGTTTAATGTAAGGTACAGATGAATATTTATGTGGTAAAACGATTCTGTTAAACAAAGTTTGTAGCAAAAGGTTCCTGCCAGTTCCTGTTCACTCCATTGTAAGTTAAATGAGTCAGGTCCCTGAGACCCGAATCTTTTGTTCTGCAAATGGCTTTCGGAGCCTGACCAGACGATGAATCGTTAGACTGATTGGATTATCACTGCAATCAAGTGTTATGCGGATTGGGTCTGTCTTTCTGTTTGAGCAAGCCATATAACCTGCCAAACTGGTTTTCTATCAAATTCTCTCTCATTTGCATGCTTTGTTTAAGGTCGTCACCTAGGTGCTATGTTTCCATTCCTAAGCACTGCCCCCTAAATGTATTAAAACTACAATGCATCACTGCTTTTAGTTTAGACTTGGATGACCACAGCTAAGCGCAGCGAGTTCTCTTCTCAATAAAGAGGAACTTCTGTATGAAGGATATCCCAACGTCTCCTGGTCTTAGCTTCGACAAGTGGAACAAACTTTAGAAGATAAAAGTTCACAACACTGCGAAACTCTCTCCAAGAGCGCACAATAACTAAAATTTAAAACGGTTAAAAGAAAAGGCTCAATAAACTAAATCGCACAGATTTAATAAGCTATGCATCAATATCTCTTTCCTTTGTGCTTTGAACTTCTCTATCCGGAGCTGCTGTGACTCTATGCTGCTTCAAGCGTGTCATTCTGCGCACGGGAAGCGTATAGGCGCTTTGTGCCACTCTCTATTGGAGCTTTTTGTATTATAATGCTTTTGCGCGATGAAAGATTATTTATAGCGTTTCTTGTTCTGTTCTATCAAGGCTATTAATAATCTAATGTATAACACAGAAATGGAGGAGTCAGCAACATATGATAGATAGGACTCCTCATATGTTGCTGCCTTCATTACTATTAATTTAAAAAGAAATGTCTTTTAATTTTGTAGTTTATAACTAAATACATTTACTTGTTTTCATTAATGTATTTTACAACAATACAAAGAGCAATGAGTAACATTTTACCAGATTTAGTCCTTCACATATTCACTTTTATTTGTTACCCACTAAATGTTTAGATAAAATTTTGCACTCATGATTTTTCTAGAATAACTTCTGTGCTAAATTATCCACTAACCTTGTTTATAATAGTATTTTTGTCATAGATTATGAATGGGTTTACACCTGGTCATTTCATGAGTGTTTTCGCTGATCGGATATCAATCTGATTTGTTAAAACGTTTCCATTTACACTTGGCCACATATTTGAAAAACAGATATAAATCCGATCTTCAATTCCCACGCTATATTTAAATTTAACGAAGTTCACGTCAACGAAATCAGAAGATAAGCGCTGCATTTTATTAATTATCAGCTCATTTCAAGATCGAAGACCGCAATAGGAGAGCGTGCGGCATCAGCACTGGAAAGATAAGTTTGTCTTACTACTTTTAATGAAGTTGATTGAAAGTAAGATGCAGACGCTCAACACAGTTTCATTCGCGGCAGTTTGCATGTCTGCTTTGTCAAGAGATGCTCAGCTACTCGTCCGCGGCGATGCGTGATGCATTAGCGCAGTCATATCTGACTATAATGTCATAGCCTGTAACACAGTCTCACACATTTATTATTTTTTTTACATTTTCAAAGAAGTCAAATTTACATATGTGGTTTCAACAACCAGATGCATTTACACATGTCCAGTTTCCTCTAGAATGCGGCCCAGACCACCTCCTGAAGTGGTTTGAGCGATCGGATTTATATTACAAAACGCATGACCAAAAGTTTTACACAGCCCCTATATATTTTCATGTTATCTTTTCATTAAAATGAAGTTGTCTGATAGATTGTGTTTCACACCACACTGTATGTTGATTGGGTCAGTCGCACTGGTGCTCCAAAATATTTTTTCATAGTAGCACGCAGTAGTTTTCATTCGCAAATGCACTGCTTCTCCATAGGTTCATGCAGGGCTGTGCATCAGCTCACATGCTAAGATTTTTTTCTTGCGCTACTCCATCTCCACCCCCAATCATTAGAGCTGTTTCGTTTTGTCTTTGACAGCGCAAATAGGACAATTTTTGAAATAGAAAATTTATTTCAAATTTAATGCAAGCACTTTCAAGGACCTATATTTGTTTTCAAGTACTTTCCAGGCCTTGAATCCATATATCTGATATTCAAGTACTTTCAAGAAGCGTGGGAACCCTGTGTAATAATAGTTTTATTATTTTTAATTTAATGTATTAATTGAAAGTAAATTTCTTCAATTCCTCAAACATTTTTACAAAATGATCATTTTGGACCATTGTCAAACACATTCACACAATGATCTTGGAGCAATGACATCTAATAACCGCAAACTCATAGTGTTGCCTGAATGAAAATAAATATCGACCTGCACTGGCTCCTCCAGCACCCCGCTGCAGATGGGACATAACAGATCCTCGTCCACCTCTCCTTGGAACCTGGTGACGTCGTACCCCATGGCACATTACCAGAATCCTTTGATATCTGAAATGAAGCAGGTAGGAAGAGAGTGTTATGAGAACTCAGCCGGTACACTCAGCTGCAGCCAATTGCCTCTGAGACAGAGATGCATGAGAAGAACTGGAAGTACAACAGGATGAAACTAAAAACTTATAGCCTCTGTTGGCCATTTTTAACTGAACACTAAAAACAGCACAAGAACAGAAGAACTGTGAAAGCAGGCCTCAAAAAGATTTTAACCAATGTATTATCTGAGTTCCTTTGTAGTTTTTGCTTTAAAATGTAGGCTTCAGATGAAGTCTAAAAAAACTCCTTAGATGCACTAAAAGTAAACTGATAGAGGTTTAATGAACATGGCATTTTGAGCTGAACATGGAGGTACTCAATGTCCTGCTACAATACAGACGTAACGTGATCGCATTTCCTGTACAAAGGTGACCTTCTTTTTGTTCTTTGCAGAGCCACTAGGTCTACACAGCTCTCTCAAGTGCAAAATGCAATGTCTGTGTGTATGCTGGTATGAGATTACTAATGTGCCGTCAAAAAAATATGGGTCCACTGTGAAGTGTGGCGGCCCACTTAGTAACCCAGCATAATGGGAAACCATTTTGAGTGGCCTAGACATTGCATTAAGATTAAAAATGCAACGATAGAAATTTCATCTCTTTTCTGACGTTTCATTTTTTCAACTGCAAAATGGAAGGCGAACATTAATCAGTTAGTGTCCAAAAGCAGGTGTGACACAATCAAACCGACAAGTAACGAAAACGTCACCTATAATCATTTTTTTGTCCTAACCAGCTGTGACAAGCATCAAGACATTTTGTCGGTCGGTTTCTATTTTTCTATAATGAAATGTTATTGCAGCAAAATCAGCTTCCATTTAGCTGTATATTTAACATTAAATCCACCATGATTGCTTGTGACTGTATCACTTGGCACTTTGTAGCAAGTTAACAGAGAACAGAAGTATTCACGATAATCACTACATGAACAAAATCTACACATTTCTGACAACCATTTCCTTTTAAAGAGACTTCTGCACTACATTTTGAATATATTTGAATGAGTAGTATTTTTTCAGTAGGGCTACAAAACAATGAATTGCATTCAAAATAAAAGTTTGTTTACATACTGTGTGTGTGTGAGTTTATGCACTTTAAAAACACTCCCGTTATAATCAGTGAATCTACACTATGATGAATAAATCTCTTATATTTACATCGCACATATATCTGCACTTTGTTGTTTATGATGAGAGAACTCACGCGTCAGAAATCAGTCAGCGCGCGCTGAACAACGGAACTCCGCTGTTCCAGCGATGGCTCATCTGAATGCCTCTGATTGGCCATTGCATTCATAAACTTAGCATAATCGTGTGATTGGTTACAATAATGCGCAACACTAAAAACGCAGAAAAATAAATAATGCAACAAATAAGCCCTAATATTAATTAGATAGTATTACTAGCCTGATAATAATAATCGTCTTGCTATTGTCAAAGGCATCATCTCTGACTATCATCAATACACGATACAATCGTCTATTGGCACAACACTAAAAATATATATAATATAATATAATATAAGTCTAACATATTTTCCTTAACATATTTTACATGTGTATTTATATATACACATAATACATATACACAGTACACATATATAGTATGTAAACATAATAGTGCTGTCAAAAGTTTATTTACATTATGTATGTATGCGTACTGTGCATATTTTATGTGTGTGTGCGTATGTATATATATATATATATATATATATATATATATATATACACACACATATATAAATAATACACATACAGTATGTATTTTTGAAAATATTTACGTTTATATATTTATATTCATATTCTTATATTTTATATAAACATAACATTTTTCTTAAATATATACATACATTTGTTTGCTTTTATATATACATAAATATACACACATATTACGTAAACAAAAACTTTTATTTTGGATGCAATTAATCGTTTTACTATTGTTTTACAAAACAATTTACTATTTTAGTACCAGCTATTTAGGATAAACCCATTCCTAGATTACCAATAAGAACAGTTCACAGCCAGAATAAGCTCCAAAATGGACCGGATTTGATGGCGGAAATCATTAAGTTATTAACACCCATTCAGAATTACAGAAAGCAGACCTTTTAGTACCACAGAGCACAAAAGATGTAAGCCGTACTAAAAAACATTTCTGATTAAATATGCATGATCCGAGTGATTATATACCATACAGTAGCATTAAAGGATTACATTTTCCTTGCAACTATATCGTGTGAAACATTCAAAAGAAATGTACATTCATACCTCACGAAAGCGCAGCCCTCATGATCCCTGTACAATGAGTCGTCCTCATGTGTCAGGTGGGCAAGGCAATCTTCCTTACGATGCAAGACTGAACATCCCCCTTAAGAAAGAGAAAACAAGACATCCATTACGATGCAATCAATACACTGCTATTTATTTCAAAGCAATTTAATTAAGATTTAAAAAGTCTGTTTGAAACATTTCCTGGAATCTTCAGACAAGTTTGGCGTATTTACTGTCAATTAGTCCATTCCCATTTCAAGATGCTTTGTATACTGTGATCATTTAAGCTTACGGATGCTTTTTCCTCCCACTTTGTCTCTTGAGTGGCGATCCAAAACCATTAATGCCTTGATGCATCGCAATCAAATTAGGAGCCGACTCATTCAAGAGGCTGATGACGTATGGGTGGAAGCTACACATGCACACGCAATCACAGGGCTGGATGGTATGACGTGTAATTAAATATATTTTTGCAATATATATTTGGGCGGCCATCAGTAGGGAGAGCTACGAGAGCAATTAAGAAACCATGACTCGGATGTGGCTCATCCAATCAGTGTTTGCCTGGCAGGCCGAAAAAATCCCATAGACTTACAATGAGCCATTTATAGGGACCAAATCATCATAGAGGCTTGTGGCTGGGCTGGTTGTAAGCAGTCACCCACAACACCCTAGCAAACACAAAGCAACACCCTGGTAATGATCTATATCTACACCCTAGCATTACGGCGATGATTTTTCACAATAACTTTTGTTTTTAGGTTGGCGTGTGCCAGCCTGATTTAGACGCCCGTCATTTTCCCACAGCCTATTGAAACAAAGCAGATGTAGTCAGCAAGGATTAGACATGTGTGATGTAAAGCACTTTTATCCAGGAGCACTAAATTTTTCCTTTGGAATCTGATAAGTCATTAAACAAGAAGCAGAATGCTGGGGTTAGGACACGGATCAATTCTCTTAATTTGGTAAAACAAACCCAAAGCAAAAAAGGGGCTGCATTATGTAGACACAGCACAGCATCTTTTCAGATTCATAACAGTTCTGGGAGGGATGGTGTTGTGTCCCGGTAGGCTGGTGGTGACCTAATTTTAGCTTGTCTAAGCAGACGGTGGGGGAGAGTGTGGGTGGTTTAGCACATTCTCCCCTCAACCCCCATTTCAGCAATGGCGTTCCTTGCTTTTATTCAGTAAAGATCTGGTTTAGTGGCACGGATGCATGATCACCAAGAGCGCATTTGGGAGTGCACAGCAACACTGGCACACATTAACCAGTGTTAAGTGTTTTGTTCCATTAAATAAGTGTAAACCGCCTGAAATTTTGGACCATGTATTAGATGACAGGTCTGACAAACCCCTAAATTAAAGTATGAGACATATCAGTTGTTTTAATGGTTTAGCTTGATATTTACCGCTCTCTCTCTACAAACAAACACACATATATATATATATATATATATATATATATATATATATATATGTGTGTGTGTGTGTGTGTGTGTGTGTGTGTGTGTGTGTCAAAAATGTCTATACATATGACAAATGACAGTTCTGTCTCTCAGCATATACAATCTTAAGGGTTAATGTTAAATGTACAGATACAGCTATTTAAACAAGATGCATATTGATCATAAATAACAGTTGAACATTACAAACAGCCATGAATATGAATACAATGTCATGCTGGATTCAGACAGTCAGGCTAACTGTACTTCTGCCAAAATACATACATACAGTTATGAACCAGACAGGACAGGACAGCTGCAAACATCTGTACAGCTATTAAACCTCCTGGCGATGTAAAAGAAGAAAAGAAAAAAAAGCTTCTGCCAGCCTGCAACACACGTCTGCTGATGTGTTTGAGCGAGTAGGCGCTTAGCATTAGCCAACTCGCTAACGGTGCTGTACAAACCCAACCAACATAATCATCACAACCACGGGCCTTCCTTACTCCGTTCGTGTTTTTAGCTTATAAAAAGGAACAAATGTCTTAAAATGTCTTTTACTCACAGTAAAATTACATTTAAAGCGTTGATGCTAAGGGGCTAGCGTGGCTAACTAGCATGAAATCCAACTAGCTGACACACGCCGAAAGAGCAGCTTTGGTCTAACATTACACCACACGTCCTTAAATGTCACATTACAAATTCTAGCCCCTACTAAAACCCGTGTAAATGTCATTTAAATACTGTTCTGATCAAATAACGTCTTGTGTTCATGTTTCGTCACTGTATTGCCTCTAGTTTGTGCTACTATCCGGTAATTTTTCAAGTCGACATAAATAAAGCGTTGAAAATCACTCAGCAGGACTGTAATACCTGTTCCCGTAGATCGCGGTGTTCCTCCCAGGCTTAATGTGATTTCTGGATTTAGAGCCTGTGATATTTGCAGTGATCTGAGAGATGGCTGATTTCTCTTCCTGAGCCGAGCGGATGAAGTCAGACTGAATCTGCTGCTGCGCCTACAGGACACAGTGTGCGTGGAGGAGCAATTATACCTGATTTACTCTTATATTACATGCATACTAATCTAAGAGCGTATATATATATTTGTCCTATGCAGGAATTATTAAAAATATCTATCTATCTATCTATCTATCTATCTATCTATCTATCTATCTATCTATCTATCTATCTATCTATCTATCTATCTCTACATGCAATATGAACTGATACATGAAAGTTACTCGGACATGTCAAAGTAGGGCTGCAGCGTGGCTATACTTCAGTGTATTTGACAGGATGAGAGTGAGAATGTTTTGAAATTATATTACATAGTCATGAGGTAAACCAAGATGATCAATGCCTTCCCGTCGTGTGATCTGCGATAAGCTTAAAGCTGCCTGCTGGTGAAACATTAACCTCCTCTTCATAAAACAATGCGCCATGCCTCATGCTTAAACACTAGGAGACTGAGAGGATACTGGAGATCATGTAACGGGATTAAGAGACTGCAAAAAACCATGGGCGGACAGACAGTCTGGTAAAGAGTTGATCAGAGTTAAAGCATAGATTCTTTAAAATGGCATTTTGGAGTCTTTAAATACTTTGCCTATGCAATGTGCTTTCTGTTGGCTACGTGTTTTTGATTTAAGAGTCTTTATCTAAAGTTTGTATTACTATATATGTTGCTCTTTCATAGCTCTTTCTGAAATACAATGCAATACACTGCTAGATACATGAATGCAGATGTTGGTGTCTTGTGATATTTGTTGAGATTTCTTCTAAACTGTAGGAGACACATATGAGAGTATTAGGATTATTTTCTCAGAGGGGTAATTTGAGAAGCAGGAAACTTGAGTAAAAGTCTAAATTTTGTCTCCCTTAAACCTAATTTCATCTAGAAGGAACATGAGGTATTGCAAAGCCCTCACTCTTGATTTTTACAGTATGGATTGTAATTTATTTTTATCAGTTGTAATATGGATTGATTTAGAAATGCCTATTGAATTATGCTTGCTTAATTAAAATTGTGTTATATTGATTGATGAGGCCCACATGCTAAAATAATTCATATTTATTGATATTTTCCCTAAGGATGATTCTGAGCTTCAATTTTCTGCTCTACCACTGCATGATTTCTGTGATGATTCCAGCCATAATTGTACTGGCAACACATGTCCAGGTCGACAAGCTCAGGAAGTCAAATGAAAGCACACACGTCAAATCTACACAGGAACACTTAGAGGAAGCTTTTGAAGAGCAGGTACGTGTGGATGATTCTGTCAAATCGTTTAAGTAACGTTTAAGTAAGCAATGATTGTTTTTGTTGCTTGTCTTTGAGAATCGACAGTGACTACTGAGATTTACTCGTCCCTACATGTCTGCTAAAGTAGATCTACCACATTCCTTGAGGGATTTTTCAAAACATTAAGAGATCAAGTGCTTTTTGCTTGAGGGTTACACTGAGTGCAAAAAAGCCAATCAACAATGACTGATGCAATCACTCAAATTTAACTAGGTTAGAGCTGTGGTTTCAGTACGTATGTTGAAATTCATGGATTGGAGTTACAGTTACAGACTAAGTTTATGACACCAAAGCACTATCATAAAGGCACTGACGTGTGTGGACCTTGAAAATGATGTCTGTTGGTAAAATAGTCAGATTTGATCTTCTCCCAAGGGCTACTACTTGCAACGCCTGTTTCTTCAGTATGGGGACAATGGGACTTTGACCTATGAGGGTCTGCAGAAGTTGCTAGGCAGTTTAGGTCTTGGGGAGGTCAGTGTCCTGGAGATCCGATATGGTGGAGTGAAGCATTCTTCTCAACCCCAATCCCACTCACATGAAGATCATCATCATCCTCAAAGGACTACAAACTCACCTCCACTCAAAGAAAGGTAATATGGCTAAAGCATTATTGTAATCTTCTCTACACTTTCAGTTTACAATCTTCTTTACACTTACTGTGGTTATTGACTATAAAGTTAGCTATTTAAAATGTTCCTTTTATTATTCCCTGTATTTGATCTGGTTATTGATTATATAATTCAAATACAGTTTTATGCTCATTCCAGTGATTAATCCATTAAAATATTCCATCCTAGACCTCACATTAAATCAGTGCTCAGTGGATCTAATGCAGAATTGGGTCACTCAGACTATTTTCCACACCCTGGTCTAAGACACGAACTGGAAGAAAGTGTGTCACCACTGTCAGGCCATCCGACAGAGAAACACCTTCATGGGAATGTGAGTATTTACTCCTAAACTTCCTGTTAGAGTGTTACAAATGGACAAAGTCTACCACTGAATTCTCTTTGCTATCACATGAGCAAAGGTCTGTTGATATCTTGAGGCATGTAGACAGTAAAATTCAATTCATTGTTCCTGTCCTGTGTGAGGTACACAAACTATTTTGGAGAGAGATAATCATGTAAGAGGTCTTTGCTAAGAGGACTGGTTTAAGCTGGTTAATGCTGGTTTCATGCTGGTCTAGATGGAGGGCCAGAATATGATATAATGCTGTATATCTGTAAAACTCTGGAAAAAGCTTGCAAAGCTGGTTGACCATCATGAATCTTCTGGTGATGCTGGTTGATTAGATTATGCTGGTTAAACTACTCAAGAAGGCTTCTTGGACTACCGGCGCACAAACATGCCCAACTGTGGATTAGCATCTACATCACAATATATGCAATATGTAAACACATAGGCCTATGTAAGTATTATGAGTTAAATATATATATAAGTCAGAAAGATGACAGAAGTATCTGGAATTGTGGTAAAAGTTCAAAATTATGAGAAAAACTATTAACAAGTTTGAAATCATGAAATAAAAATTGACAAAATCCCAAACTATAAGATAAAAAGTTAAAAATTTTGCTGTATAATGACTTTTTATGTAATAATTTTGACTTTTTAATCACATAATTATGATATAGCATACCAAACTTTTTACCTCATAATTTCAACTTTTTTGGTATTACAGTAAAGTCAAGCTTCATTATAGTAAAATAAATCAGTATAATTTTGTCTGTATATTATCGTCAAATGTTCAATAAAGAAATAGTCCAATACATGCACAAAAGTGACATGACCACTGCAACGTTACAGTAATATTAAAACTAAAAGTCCTCTGAGGTCATTTTCACTACGGCTGATAACTGATACAGAACATGGCATCAGTTGTGTTTGTAGAAAACAAGAGAAAGCAAGTCTGCGGTGTGATACGAGAGACATGGAAGTAGCGCAAGCTTTGAATGACCAATCACAATCGAGTATTTCAGAGAGCCGTGTAATAATGTTGAATCTGACTCTCATCTCATATTTCTTATTCCCTTATTGCAGTGTTTAAATGTTACCCAGCTCCTGTGGAACTTCGGGTTAGGCCAAGCGTCCCATATCACTCCTGCCCATTTCACCTTCCTGTGTCCTGCCCTCCTGTACCAGATTGACAGCGGAGTGTGTCTGCGGCACACAGAGGAGCAGTCACAGGGAAGCAAAACCAGCGAGGGTTTCCTGAGAGGTGTGTGTGTACGCGGTATCTGTCAAGTGTGATATCAGAATCAATTTTGTGTTTGTTTTCATGATAGAGCAGGTTAAACAAAGTGATTGTATCTCAGCACTAGGATGGGCCTCCTTGGCACTCTTTGTTATCAGTTTGCCTTCCCTGGTTGCCCTGGGACTGGCGCCCCTGCTTCAACCTTCCATCCTTCAAATATTTCTCTGCCCGATGGCTGGCATGGCAGTGGGCACGTTATGCGGAGATGCCCTCTTGCACCTCCTGCCCCATGTAAGAAGAAAAATACAAAATGAAGCATAATTTCAAGAAAGTATATAATTATTCTGTAATAATTGAAGTGCTACAGATGTATATTATTTGTGATCTTAGGCCATCTTCAGTCAGCACATTGAACATCAGGACGCTGTTTTCAAGGGTCTGAGCGTGTTGGGAGGACTTTACCTTCTGTTTGCCTTTGAGAGCCTTCTGGGACTTAAACAACATTTCAAGGTAAGTTTCATCCAGTGAGACTTTAATTAGTATTTATTTTGGGGAAAGAGATCTGGAGAGGTTTTCCATTAATGGATTTTTTTGCCCATCTTCAAACAGAATTTAAAGAAAAGGAAACAAGATGCAGAGTCTGGAAGGGAGCTGGACGCACTACAGGGTATGTTTATTTTCAGACAAGAGAAAGAACATTAATTCATTACTAATTATGAAACTTCTAAATTAATCTGTACTCTGTAATAGGTACCTCATCAGCAAATCAGAATGAGAGTTCAGGGCATGGCCATTCTCATGGGCAGCCTGGACCAGGGAAGATGGGCATCAGAAGCATGGCATGGATGGTGGTCATGGGAGATGGGATACATAACCTTACAGATGGACTAGCCATTGGTACATAAAAATTATTACAGATTAAAGGTGCATTAAGTAATAAGTAATCATTTTAAAATAGTTTACAATTATGCACACCCATTAGATAAATAATTTAGCTAAATAATGATAGTAGTAGTAGTAGTAGTAGTAAAAAAAAAAATAATTTAGGCCCATAAGCAAAACCATCTGAGAAACACTGATATAGAAACCAATGAAATATAACTGTTAATTAGTGCACCTTTAAAGCAACTGTGTGTAAGTTTTTACCATGAAATGCCAGTTCCAAAATCATCCTCTGTTCTGGGAGTATGTAAATTTGGTGAGCAGGTACGAAATCCCGTGAAAAGGTGAATTGTTTGGCAGCAACAAATGCAAGTGTACAGTCATAGACTGTAACTACGACAGTGATATATTTACAACAGTTAATTCCACTCACTTAACTATAGGGCGCTTCAAAGTCGCAAAAATACACAAAACTACATGCGGTTGCTTTCATTTAGGAATAAAACATTTTTTTTAAACAATTCGGACTCTTTAATCTTAATAAATGTAACTTACACATTTTCTTGTTCTCCTCCAGGTGTAGCTTTTTCTCAGAGTCTGACGGGTGGACTCAGCACTACAATCGCTGTGTTCTGCCATGAGCTTCCTCACGAGTTAGGTATGATTGAATTATTTCTATTATGTTCATTATGAATTATGAGTATTGCATATACAGTGCCTTGCAAAAGTATTCATACCCCTTCCTTTTTTTCACGTTTTATGTTAAACTGCTTTAAATTACTTTTTCCCCCACATCAAGCTACACTCTATACACCATAATTGTAAACCAAAAAAAAAAAAGTTTTTAACATCTTTGCAAATTTATTAAAAATAAAAAACTTAAATGATTCCATTGCATATTCATACCCTTACCTGGGACAGTTGAAATTTAGCTCAGGAGAATTCATTTTGCTTGTAGATATGCACTGCACTTTGAGTGAAGTTAACCTGCGGCAAATTCAATTGAATGGGTATGATTTGGAAAGGCACACACGTCTTAATAAAAGGTCTAACAGCTGATAATGCATATCAGAGCAAAAACAAAGAACTGCCTGTAGAGCTCAGAAACAGGTTTGCGTCAAGCCACACATCTGATGATGTAGAGGGAAAAAAAGAGAGTAATTTAAGGCAGCAACATAATGTGAAAAAAAATGAAGGGGTATGAATACTTTTGCAAGGCACTGTATATATATATATATATATATATATCTTTGCTTGTGTCTGCAGGCGATTTGGCGTTGCTGTTGGCTGCAGGCTGGCCTATACGCAGGCTGGCTGTGTTTAGCGTCATCTCTGCTCTGCTGGGCTTTGTTGGTGTTTTAACAGGAACTGCACTGGGAAACCAGTGGGCGACACACTCACCTTGGATTCTCACCATCACCGCTGGGGTCTTCCTTTATGTTGCTCTTGCTGACATGGTAATAATCTTGATTGCCAAAATACAGTAATGTTAATTTATCTATGACTTGAAAAGCTACTATATCCATTATAATCACACTGAATACAGTGTCTTTATATAATTTAAAGTTTCTGTTTCTCTCTCTAGATGCCTGAAATGCTTCACGGAGATGCTGGATCTCTGAGCCCTCTGAAGCGCTTCCTCCTGCAGAGTCTGGGTTTGCTGATAGGGGGCGTCATCATGCTTTGCATTGCCCTTTTTGAGGACCATATTGCTGTTAGCCTGGGAGAACTCTAAGGATATGAAGACTTTCTAAATGAGATCCTCAGGATGTCACACCAGAATTTCCATCCAAGCAGCAGTATTATGTACTTGCCTCATCCCATAATGAACTACTGTGTGGATATTCTGAAGAAAGTGCACTGGATGGATTGCTATAAAAAGAGATACATTGGGAGGAACTCGTATATACACATCCTTGGGCAACTTCTTTTCAACCTAAGCTTAATTTTATGTAAAAACTTGAATGATGACATCTACAGAAAATTCCAGGGCTTATCTAAAAGAATGGTCTGATGAGAGTGTTTCAGGCCTGATGTAAAGCTCGCTTATGAGTTGAATGCTGTGTCGTCAGTACGTTTCTCATTTATCATATAAATGTTTATATGTCTTACAACTTTAAACCATGCTTTTTTAAAAATGGTGTATTGATGGTTGTTAAAATTATAAAAATGAACCATCTTTATAACAACCATAATGTCATTGTTTCCAGAAAAACAGTATTTATGTATTAATAGTCATAATGAAGTTATGGCTATTAGTTATAATTTTAGTTCCAGTTTCATAATTTTAACCTGAATAATTTCAAACATTGCAAAGTAACACTTCACAAAAAACATTTTTCTAAATAAAAACCTTATATTTAGTTAAAAGTATATTTCTTCTTGACAGTCATATTAATATGGAAGCTTGTTTCTGGCACAGAATAAAAAGTAAAGGTAATTTGACACTTCCTTCCGCAGAAGTGTCACAATTTTGTTTATATATATAGTACATATAAGTTTACAGGGGCTGGTCATATAATTAGAATATCATCAAAAAGTTGATTTATTTCACTAATTCCATTCAAAAAGTGAAACTTGTATATTATATTCATTCATTACACACATTACATATTTCAAATTTCTTTTAATTTTGATGATTAGAGCTTACAGCTCGTGAAAGTCAAAAATCAGTATCTCAAAATATTAGAATATTTACATTTGAGTTTGAATAAATGACCATCCCTACAGTATAAATTCTGGGTATCTTTTGTTCTTTGAAACCACTTTAAAGGAACACTCCACTTTTTTTGGAAATAGGCTCATTCTCCAACTCTCCAAGTTAATAAGTTGAGTTTTACCGTTTTTGAATCCATTCAGCCGATCTCCGGATCTGGCGATAGCACTTTTAGCATAGATCATTGAATCCTATTAGACCAGTAGCATCGCGTTCAAAAACGATCAAAGAGTTTCGATAGTTTTCCTATTTAAAACTTGACTCTTCTGTAGTTATATCGTGTACTAAGACCGGCGGAAAATGAAAAGTTGCGATTTTCTAGTCCTATTTGGCTAGGAACTATACTCATTCCGGTGTAATAATCAAGGAACTTTGCTGCCGTAACATGGCCGCAGCAGGCGCAGTGATATTACGCAGTGCCTGAAAGTAGTCCCCAGCTAGGTAACTAGTTATAATATAGCTGGGGACTACTTTCAGGCGCTGCGTAATATCACTGCGCCTGCTGTGGCCATATAACTACAGAAGAGTCAAGTTTTAAATAGGAAAACTATCGAAACTCTTTGATCGTTTTTGAACGCGATGCTACTGGTCTAATAGGATTCAATGATCTATGCTAAGCTATGCTAAAAGTGCTATCGCCAGATCCGGAGATCGGCTGAATGGATTCAAAAACGGTAAAACTCAACTTATTAACTCTGTGGGAGTTGGAGAATGAGCCTATTTCCAAAAAAAGTGGAGTGTTCCTTTAATGGGGAAGACTGCTGACTTGGCAATGATCCAGAAGATGAACATTGACGCCCTCCACAAAGAGGGTAAGTCACAAAGGGTCATTACTGAAAGGTGTGGCTGTTTACAGAGTGCTGTATCAAAGCATATTAAATGCAAAGTTGACTGGAAGGAAGAATTTGGGTAGGAGAAGGTGCACAAGCAACAGGGATGACCGCAAGCTTGAGAATACTGTCAAGCAAAGCCGATTCAAACACTTGTGAAACAAGTTCAGTTCTCTCCTTCACAAGGAGTGAACTGAAGCTGGAGTCAGTGCATGAAGAGTCACCACAGTCAGACGTCTTCAGGAAAAGGGCTACCAAGCCACTTCTGAACCAGAGACAAAGTCAGAATCATCTTAACTGGGCTGTGGAGAAGAAGAACTGGACTGTTGCTCAGTGGTCCAAATTCCTCTTTTCAGATGAAAGTAAATTTTACATTTCATTTGGAAATCAAGGTCCCAGAGTCTGAAGGAAGAGTGGAGAGGCACAGAATCCATGTTGCTTGAAGTCCAGTGGGACGTTTCCACAGTCTGTGATGATTTGGGCTTCCATGTCATCTGCTGGTGTTGGTCCACTGTGTTTTCTGATGTCCACAGTCAACGCAGCCATCTACCAGGAAATTTTAGAGCACTTCATGCTTCCTTCTGTTGACAAGCTTTATGGAGATGCGATTTCATTTTCCAGCAGGACTTGGCACCTGCCCACACTGCCAAAGGTACCAAAAGCTGGTTCAATGACCATAGTGTTACTGTGCTTGATTGGCCAGCAAACTCGCCTGACCTGAACCCCATAGAGAATCAATGGGGTATTGTGAAGAGGAAGATGAGAGACACCAGACCCAACAATGCAGATGAGCTGAAGGCCACTATCAGAGCAACCTGGGCTCTCATAACACCTGAGCAGTGCCACAGACTGATCGACTCCATGCCACGCCGCATTGCTGCAGTAATTCAGGCAAAAGGAGCCCCAACTAAGTATTGAGTGCTGTACATGCTCATACTTTTCATTTTCATACTTTTCAGTTGGCCAAGATTTCTAAAAATCCTTTCTTTGTATTGGTCTTCAGTAATATTCTAATATTTTGAGATACTGATTTTTGACTTTCATGAGCTGTAAGCTCTAATCATCAAAATTAAAAGAAATAAACATTTGAAATATATCAGTCTGTGTGTAATGAATGAATATAATATACAAGTTTCACTTTTTGAATGGAATTAGTGAAATAAATCAACTTTTTGATGATATTCTAATTATATGACCAGCACCTGTATATCTCTCACAGCTTAAGGAAAAGTCTGATTTGGGAGATACAAACTCAGTTTCAAGAAAAGTTAGAATTGTAAGTGACAACTATCTTTTACATTTTTAGATATTCTAGAAATAAACTTACATTTATTCAGATGATTTGCTAAAATGAAACAGAAAAAGTTAACTTAGTCCTAAATTTGGTTTTGAGCTGCTGTACATTAATTTGAACCAGAAAAGTTAAAATCCCCATATGATCATGTAATATTTTGTAGTGTTCAGAGCAAAAAGAAAGACACTCCACAACAAGTTGTATGTAGCAATAGCATTTTATTTCAACATTACCAATTCTAAGCCACGATACTGAATGACAAGACCTACTGGCTGCAGCAGTTCATGAACCTGACTAACAAAAACATATGGGATATTTTTTTTGTCTTTAAAGTCAGAGAGACCAATTCATTTTTAATAAGCTCAAATTAAAAATGATTATGTTCTTTCTTACTTAAATACATGTACAGAGTTTCACATCTGTTAGTAACAAGTAACCATTCACAAGCTCATACTATGAATTAACAAGGCAAAGTGCTTTCAGGATTGCATTGTCACATAAGGAAATGAATGGCTTGAGGTCTTTTTGTGGGGTTGAAAGGGTGAGGGTTCACCTTCCTCAGGTCTAGGAGGGGGTCACGTGACCGTCCTGACAGATTCAGGCAGAATCCGCCGAATTCGCCCCGTGCCCCCAGGTCCAAAATGGATATGTACAGAGGTACAAAGTTGGCAGGGTGGCGGATAGCTAACGTGGATTAGCCAGTGACCGGAGTAGTGTTTTTGGAAGGGCGTAAGGCTAGGGAACTCTACATACCCCATATTTTAGTACAGAATGAATGTGCATAACTCAAACCAACCAACCCCCTTTCAAACCCCCACCACCAGTAGAAAATTGAGTTGTTGCTTCAGTACCAAAGTCATACAACCATCCACGCACTCTACTGAACTCGACCAGATACACGTACATACCATGAAGAGCTGTAAACTTGAGTTCAGAGCGCTCACAGTGAACATTTAGAAGTGAGAGAAAGTGAAAGAGAAAGAAACAGAGGGAAAAACGAGCACGAAATGTAAATGCCAGCTAGTATAGGCTGATATTTTTCCCTGTTTTGTCAAAATAAAGCAAAGAAAGGAGCGATAGAGGCAAGACACATATGACATCATTTGAAATATAATGGGGGAGAAAAGTGAATTCGAAGAAAAAAAAAAAATCATAATACAGTCTGGCTTCACATTCCAGTGGTACTCTGTTGTGTATACACTTACAAATATCATGTTACACACAGACACACAGTCAAGTACGCTAACTGTCGTCTTATAATCACCGATTGTTGGTTATAAGTTATATATCTGTTCATATACATATATATTTCCATTTGTCATCAACAATTGGTGGAGTTTTCAATGCATCAAGCTGTAACACAGAGGTAGGATAATGCTACTTAAAATGCCTCACGTTTCACTAATTCTAAACCATTGTGTCGGCGATGGGTCAGGCTTGAAGCGGAGCGGCAGGTTTTTTTACGCAAGCAAGTGGTGATCTTATTGGTTGATACGGAATCGGTGTGATGTCGTAGACCCTGCAATGGTTCCAGGCTTCTGCTGGTGATGGTATCTCCTACACGTTCAACTTAAAGACAGGATAAGAATATTTGCAGATATGTCGATGAGGTATACAGGGTTGATATGACCCCTGTTTGTCGCACTCGCACGCACAACACACACACACACTGGGTGCTGCCCTACACAATCGCTCGCTAGGTTTCCATCGTCGAAACAATTAGCGGAGAACGGCTTGGAGTTCAATACTCAAGTAAATAGTGCAGTTTTGTGGCTTTTTTTTTTTTTTTTTAAAAAGTCAGGGTCACATTTCCTTCACGTTGTAATGCTTTTAAATACTTGGCATGTTCAAGCAGAGCTTGGAAGCAGTGATAGTAACCCTGTTTTTAGGGGAATCTATCTCAGCCGCTCGGTTCTGCGTTTCGGCGATGGAAACACAGCCACGGTGTAGTATTTTTGCTTTTTTTTCGTAACAGCAATCTTTTGGAAAGTCTTAAAGACGGCGGGTCCTAGTGAAACTGGATTCAAACACGGGACGCAGGAGGTCCGCTCGATTAAAGCCAGTCGCTTCGAAATGGCCAAATCCTGCACGCATCCAATTCACATTCAGTTTGACTGAAATAAGGCTCTCTCAGCACTGAAATCTCTTATGTCAGATTCAGTTACAAGAAGAGGGTGTTAACCTAAGGTGCCACAGATTACATAGCCAGGCCAAAAGCAGCCAGAGCCAACAAATCTTTAGAAATATACAATTGTCTCTTGATACTTGTATTGCTTGTTCTTGAATGAAATCAAGTGGCCATCTCTACAGAGACATACATTGGTCCTATGTTGTGAAATACTAGATTACTTTATTCAGTGTGCTCCCTGTGATATCAAATATGAAATCATTGATTGCTTGAAGCCAAAATGAAGGACCTTAAAGTAAGTTACAACTTAAGGTTTTCTGAAGATTATTATATGACTTCTGGTATTGGTTGTCAACGGTACTTCTGTTTTGTACAATGAAATTCAAAAGGAATGTTTCTTTATGATACAGGTTCCATTTTTTTGTTTATTTTTTAAAACTTACAAGGACATTTAAATGACAAATATTGGGATCTTGATGTCTGAAAAAAAAACAAACAAAAAAAAACAACTGATCCAAAGATAAGCAATGAAACGTTCTTTGGTACCGCATAACATATGGCCCAAAGTTCAAATGTGTGGGGAGAAATAAAACCCTGCATATTTCACTGCTGACAACAACAACAACAACAACAACAACAACATCATTCAAGATACCATTTCCAAGTAGAACTATCACATCTCTAATCCAAAAAAAAAGAAAAGTAATTCTAGGCAATGCGCTTCACTTTTGGTATCAAATCAATTGATTAGAGGTAAATGAACAGGTCTAAACACACCCCAACACACACACACACACACACACACACACACACACACACACACACAAATGCTTAAAATGCCACAAAAGCAGACTTTAAGTGGCGCTGGAGAAGGTACATGGAAAACGGCACTCTCTGACCTATCAACCGATGAGCAAACAGAAATGCCTTCTTTCCAGTAAGCAAGAAGTATTGATAAGGCTTTCACACCCATCACAGTTTCCACCAAGTCCATTGTACATTCCACAAGAAAGTGCCACTTATGGAGGCAAAGCAGGAAGGAGTTCAAATTTGTACAATCCAAAAAAATAAATAAGTGAAATAAAATACCCTGCTTAAAGAAAAGAAAAAACAAAACATGATGGATGATGTAAGAGGGCATTTTCCTCCATTAAGGATACTATGGCGCACAAAAAAAGTTATTGCACTTCAGTCCATTTCAGGTGGATACTTTGACGTAGATACAACATAGAGAAAAGGAGTCATGCCAACATTCTACAAGACACTGGGTTACAACTAATCTCCAATGCATTACCACACAAAAACGACACTGCACACGTCTACTTCACTAAAGAGTTCACACGTTGTAAAACTAAACACGTTTTTTTTCCATACAGAGTTTGAACAGGTCACTAGCTAGAACCGATCAAATGTTTCGCCATTATGGTTTCATTCAATTTACAAAAGTTAATTATTCATCTGCGGTGTCGTGACAAATTTGATCGCGAGTTTTGACGGCTCAAAACGCAACCACGTGGATGGTGGCTATTTTTGAAACTTACAACAGTTGTTCATTCATAAGGCTCACTAAAGGTGTTAATGGAAGACCATACCCTGTGGCATGTACTTGATAACAAAAGGCACAATCCCACATACTCGTCACAAAGTGTAGTACTTTAAAGAGATGAAGATGCTTACAGACTCCAAAGAAATAGCAGCATGCCACGCAAAGCAGTCATTTTCTCAACCGAAGCCAACAAGCAAGTAAGGTCAGTGTTAGATTTACAGATGAAATTCTGAAGGTCCGTGATCGGTCATTGAAGCTCTTGGGCTATCTCTGGTGGCACTATGCAACTCTGCGAGATAAAAGAAAGTATTCCTGCATAGGTTTTTTTTTTTTTTTTTTTTTTTAAATATGAAAATGTTTTTTAAAGGGATCCCTACGTGCCCTGTCAGATCAGCCATTCAGTCAGGCTCCGGCGGTCTTCTATCTAGCCTTATGAAAACAAGCTGCTGGCGAGAACAACAAAAAGCAGCTATTTTTGATTAGATCATTCGCTTACAGATTTACAATTTGAACTATTAGCGCTTACTGAGTAGAAACAAGAAGTAACACCAAGCCAGGGTGAAGGACATCATCAAGTTCAAGAGCACCCCTTGAAAACGCCAATGTTTTCCATTTCAAGGCCTCGGAACGTGACCTTAAGATTCCAGTTGCACGGAGCATGCGTAGCTAAAAGCCCACCCAAATTTCATGTACCAGTATATATAGCACGATAGATTTTAAGGACAGCTAGTTTACGAGGTAAGATTGCCACATCAAGGCAATTCCGACCACACTTCTTGAGGAATTATGTACAGCACATCTTCTTGTGCTCTTGTTATTTACCTTATTAGAAATATTTGCATTTATAACATCACACAAGTATTTACTACCTAAATGTTTCAACTAAGACACCGAAAAATGGGGAGAAAATGTACCTACTCTGTCTTGTAGAAAATAATTTAGCATTGGATAATACATACTTTTTTCTTGGATGTATTCCCAAATATTTTACCATTCACTACCCGTGTTCCCATACTGATTTTTTTCTGCAAATTGGTGTTTTTATAAATCAGTACTTTAGATGTTTCATTTAGGAGAACCTAAACCCAACACTATCAGATTTTTGCTTAATGAGTAAAGTTGGTCAAACATTAGCTGTTCCAAATAAATTTTACAGCTGAATATTTGAAACAAATGTATTTAAAAAAAAGACAATTATTAAATATTCTAGTGCAAAAACTTCTAATAAATTCCATGAAAATGATTATTTTGAGGCCAGAAGCCATTATGGTACATCTTTCAGCAAAACAACCTATAGAACAGTGTGCTTCTTACGAATCTCATCGAAACGAGATCCCAGGTTAACGACAAAATCTCTCAAGTGCTGCGACTGCTGAACTATACCGTTTCCTCTTAAGGCAAAAAGTTGGGAGATAGACATAGGTTAAATGAAACGGGTGTTTTGAGTATTGCCTTAAATGGATGTGTCTTCAAGTAGTAGGGACGCTGAGGTCCACTGAGGTAAATCAGACATTCTATCAGCCATTAATACCTTTGCAAGAAAAAAAATGATATCGATACAAAAAATGCGAGGATGGACATACAATAAGGACACTGAGTTAGCTACAATTAATCTGCTTTCCAACAAAATGGTTACAATTATTAGACGACTCTAGTTTCCAACTGCCTGCATGTAATTGCAACCATTATAGCTTGGTCAACAGGCAATGAAAGCTGGCCCTTCATAGCAAAGTTGCGTAAAAGAAAAAAAAACAAGCTCACAATTTGCTGATCAGTGTAAAACGAGAAAAGCTATGTAAATGTGTCATTTTGGTAAATGTCAAATTTGCCCTTCGGTTAATAATGAAATTAAGGCGTTTCGTAATTCCATTGCTTAAAAATAAACCTCAAATTATCAATGGTTTGTGGGAACTATCGATTACAATGGAACATTTATAACATATCATTTTTGAAGGAGCCGTCGACTGAATGACTCAAATCCGGCTACTCAATTTATGAATCAATGAAAGCTTTTAGATGGAGGTGATCTCCATCAAGGGCTAACAAGCCCATCAGTATAGCTTAGTTACGAATATACTGGCATTTTTAGACAGTCTGATTGTGAACGTACTGGCATTTTACAATAACTAACACACTATGTGGATCTCCAAAAAATATAATGGGCACAGTAGCTTATATTAGCTTGGACTTCGTTTGTTTTCTTTTTTGGTAATGGTCTTGACGCACACTCAAAAACTGAACCCAAGGAATCATTCATTCACATTTTTACAAACGTATCAAAATGAGAAAGGAAAAAGAAAAAAGTTATGGCACTAAATGATTTAGGGAGGAACCCCCCTTATCAGTTATCAGTATTCTACCCTACAAAAAAAGTCTTGCCACTTTGTGACCGCTTCCCTTATTGTTCGTACACAGAACACCTAATGCACCAACTCAGTCTATTAAAAGTTCTGAAAGGGTTCAGTTCCAAAGTTCCTGTTGTCAAGCTAATTATTTAAATCGCTAACTACTGCATACAAGTTTTTCACCAACATCGAAGCAAGCTGCTACCATCATGGCATACATTCGACAAAACAATTCAACGATTTTAGTGCAATCCCAATAAGACAATTAGAAATTTGAGGAATTAAAACAAGTACGTTTTAGTTTGTTTTGGCTGGATAAGAATTATTTATTTTCGCTAATAAATAGACAAAGATCACCTCTAAAAAAAAATGAGCTCCAAGATACAATCAAAAGCAGCACTTTTTCTTGCACCAAAATGAAATGTATTACTAATCACAGGCTCTACGGGCACTTGTTTTTCGAACTCAACTACATGTGGCTAGACTAAATTTATAAATATTTTTTTTTTTTTTACAACTACAAGCAGTATAACTGGCAGTGCAAATAACTTCAAGCTCATCAACTTGCACTTCATTATCGTACCCTGTGCCATCTACACTCACACTGATTCCCTCCTCCAAACCACAGCAAACGTTACTGTACGTGATATAGTCAAGCTCAAGTACAGGTAAATAAGCTTGAATTAAACTCCCACGAGGGACTTCCTCTTAGTCATGTAGCCCACTTAGAAATATTTCCCAGGCAAAACACTGCGATATAACTTGACTAATCTGATTTGCACACATGCACATTTGTACTCTTGCAAGTAGAGGTCAGATATTTGCCCATATACAGCTTGTGGCAGATGCAAAAGCGTATTTTTTATTTTTTTAATCCTTTTTTGTTACTGAACAAGCAAGTGCTTTATATCAGGTCTGTGTGGAGTGGAGAAACTTGTTTAAGCAGCCAAAATCTGTCATTACAAAGACGAAGAGGTCATTTTGTGAATCAGTATAAATATGCTCTCCACACAGCCGTTAAACACCTAACGTTACCATTCCATTTGTCTACACACCTTCATTCACCCATAAAATATCAGTTAATGTTACAATACTTCAAAGCTACTCTATCTAAATCACTAAAATCCTGATATACTGTAATGAAAGCAATAGTATTGGTATAATTGAGAACAAGTCCACATTTCACGCCTGAAAGTATGCATGAATTGTTGAGTTAAGAGATATAGATTTGTATAGCTCTTCCTAATTGGAAAAAAAATTACACTTTTGCTTGCTTACGAAAAAAAAAAAAAAAAAATCTATGGCAAAATTAAAAGCCCTTTCAACTGATTGTCTCATTACTGACTGAGCATATATTGCCTGTTTGTGGTGCACAAACAAAAAAAGGGATGTTTTAAACACTCATTCACAATGTTCTTATTTTGTGTTTAGGTGCAAAAAACCTAATGGAAGCACAATCTTAACTTTGTTAATTAATCTACCTTTGGCAATAAGGAAGCATTTTAAAAAGAGCAGGGGAGAATGTTATTTCAGTACTTCAATTAAAAAGATAATGCTTTTTGGATATCTATTAGTTCCTATTAAAATGTGTAATTAGAAATCGCTCGACTTTGGTCATACCCATGACTGCTCCCCAACACCATAGACAAACGTAAAAAAGGTCCAGTCAGCTTAAACACTTGACATATACACTCCCCAAAGTCTAAAACAACCCAAGTGGGATCTGATATATGAATCACACGTTCATCTATTCAGGTGATCAATTCATAACGTTTCACTGGTCGAAGCACTATTTCGATGACTTTAAAGGAGCGCATATATGGTGTGTTTAACTGATTAGGTAGACAAAACTAAATTCAGCAGGCACTGTGAAAGCAACCCCACACTAAATATTATAGCAAAGCAGTAGATTTAATTGAAGAAATTTTATGAGGCCCAAAAAGCAAAACAAATAAAACCAAAAGTCCCAAGGAGCAAGTACTGTGTATGACGTTTGCATCTGTAACGACGTTTGTGCTTTCTATACTTCCTTAGTGTAGCATCTTCAAAATGTTGTTTAAACGGCCAAAATCATGACACTTAACTCCTCTTTCTTCTGCCCACCTACAAACAGTGATCTGGACTACCTAATACCTTCATTGTAAACCTAATATGAATTTTCAACCTCAAAACCCATCCAAACACTATCCCTTTTCTCTCTAACAAGTAAACAAGCATTATATATCAGACCCCTCTCTCAGGAGGTCATTGGTCTTTTGGCTTAAGGTAGCGTGGTTTCCCTTCTGTCAATATGATTCTGTTAGGTTGTTTGTTTTTCCTGATCTGTGCTAAATCAGATTGCACCTCACATAAAAACCTTGAAACGTAATAATCAAGTATGGGATGAAAAACTTGGACTGTTGCGCAAAAGTGGATGTCACACATACACGTGCACGCACGCACACAAACACACACAAGACCACTATCAAATACATGGTCCCGCAAATTCATGCAAATCTAGTGTAACCCGTTTAAATTGTTCCTCAGGGCAGGCTGTAAATTCCTATGCAAGGCCACAGCGTCACGCAAATAGGAGGCATGATATGGAAACCCATCCATTATCACTGTTACCATGGAGACACACAGCTGCATAATTCTAACATGAACCGAGTCGAATCGACCGCAAATGGAGAAGAAATAAAGGACTGACTCGCCAGTGATGGATACTGGTTTGAATAGATGGCTTAGATTCAGATTTTAGATTTTAGACTCGTACTGAATGGACAGCATCTAAATGGGAGTCAGGGGGGGGGGGGAGAAAAGGAAAGCGGGGGAAAATAAATAGAAATAAATAGCTAAATTCGTCCTCTCGTGTTCGCTCTCTACTGAGATGTGAAGAAAAGCTTTGATACTGGCACAGGAGGGATGTGTGGCTGTAATTGCATATAGGTTTATCTAGGTGTGTAGAGAGGACCAAACCAAGCGACCACGCTTTTTTTTTTTTTTTTTTAGCGAGTAAGAACGCCTTACTCGGTCAAGTAGCCATCCAAGCCAATAGTAGCACCATGGCGATCTTTGCCGTAACCATGGCGAAGGCCTCCATTGGGCAGGGGGGGACAGGCGGCGGTGATGCCACAGTGCTTGAGCAAGTTGAGGCTGGGAGACGACGGTGAGGACGAAGAGGGCGTGGAGGAGGAAGGCTTCATGGTTGACAGAATGAGAGCTAGGCAGTCGGCAACAGCTTTATTGGATGCGCAAGCCAGGGCTGGCGTATGTCCTGTGACGTGACAAAAAAGAAAAAAAAAAAACAGAGGAACCTTAGTCAAGGAGAAACTCATTCAAATATAGCAGTTCCATGATTTAGGGAAAGGTTATTGAATGGATAGTTCACCCAAAAATGAAAATTCTGTCATTAATTGGTCACACTCATGCCCTTTTTGTACTCAAAGAAAACAAAAATAACGACTTTATACAACAATTTCTTCTCTTCTGGGACAGTCTGCCGTCATTAACGAGAGTACCATGGCGCATGCAGTTATTTTTGTTTTCTTTGTGCACAAAAAGTGTTCTTGTGGCTTTGTAAAATTACAGATGAACCACTGATGTCACATGGACCATTTTAACGACGTCCTTACTATGTTTGAGAGTCTTGACCGTGGTAGGACCTTTGCTATCTATGGAGGATCCGAAAGCTCTCGGATTTCATCAAAAATATATTAATTTGTGTTTTGAAGATGAATGAAGGTCTTACGAGTTTGAAAAGACGTGAGGGTGAGTAATTAATGACAGAATATTCAATTTTGGGTGAACTGTCCCTTTAAGATGGAGCACTGTGCTAACGCACCGTATTTTCCAGAAAGTCGCTTTGGAATATAAATCGCAGCATATTTCAGATGTTAAAAACAAAGTAATGAAAATAACATCAAGCACACACAACATATCAGTTCTAACATGGCTAACTTGACATCACAGCCTATTCATCAAACGAAAATGAAGTCAACCAAGCTTAAAGTCACACGGTTCAAATTCTCACGTCTGTTTTTTATCGCAGGGAAATGACTGTCTTTCAGTAAATGACGGTAAGCTGTTGTTAGCTGTTGTCGAATTATAAATTGTCTATGCATTCATACAGAAATGTTTTAATTCTTGGTGTTTTTATCTCTCCCTAACACCATTTGTGCTTGATAGGAGAGGCAAAGCATGTCAAGTTTATTTCCCACACACTGGTAATTCAGTTTCACTTTAAATAAGTTTATGCTTGGTGTTTCTAATAAATGTTGTTTCTAATAAATGCCATCATAATTAAAATGTTTCGATGTTCTTTGGAGTAAAGGGAACTAAAATATACTATAGTGCTAATGTTTTGGAATTGTTTTATTTACCATTTTTTTTACAATTATTTCTTAATGTAATAAAATGTGACTTAAACTGCAATTCAAAATACATGTGTATTATATATATATATATATATATATATATATATATATATTATGTATAAATAGACTAATATAAAATGGGTATAATTAACAAATGTCATGTTCAGAACAGTAAATTACTCGTATGCTAACTTTATCAGTATTAATATAGGATTTCTAATAATTATTCCATGGAAACAATTGCACAATATACTTCTTACCCCTAATATTAGTCTTTGCACCAGTTCATGTTGCCGTGAGCAGCTCACGCAAACTTTTCCCAAAAATGCAAAACATTAATTTGTCTGTATTGTATTGCAAATTCACTTGGAAAAACCACAGCAAGGCCGGTCTTACCTTCCTCATCCACTGCCAGCACTGTGGCTCCACGATTCAGCAAGGCCTGAACCACGGTGGCCAAACCATTCCTGGCGGCAATGTGGAGGGGCCTGAAATATAAAGAAAATGAAGTTGAGAATGATTTTAAAATGTTTGTACTCAAAAAATAGAGCAATGTTATGACATTGCTACAGAGCCATGGATAGTTGCTTACTACTTGTATTTGCAAACTAGGACAAAGAAACTCACATCTGAAGCATACTGTTGGTTGCATTTATGAGGATAGGGTTGTGGATCTCCTTCAAGATCAGCATGGCACACATTTCATGAGCCTTCAAACACAAACACAGTTAGCAATATGCACAACATTTGATAAATCTGATCAAGAGAAAATTAGTGTTAAGTTTAAAAAGAGTGCAGTTTGTTACCTTGCTGCAGGCCAGGTGCAGGGCAGTGTTCTTGTTCACATCCAGGAGGGACAGGTCGGCTTTGGCTCTGTGCAGCAGCAGGGCTGCATACGACAATAACAAAAAATCTGAAATTACTAACCTCTCTATAGAGAGACATGAGTCTTGTAATGTCTGAGGGTCTTGGATTACTTATATCACATATGGTAGAACTCTTACCCACAGCACCGCTTTGGCCATTGTCGGCGGCCACCATCAGTGCAGAACGCCCTGAGTGGTCCACGGCATTGATGTCAGCTCCGTGCCGCAGAACCAGCTGCAGCCCAGCCACGTCCTCGGCAAATGCGGCCGCGTGAAGCGGGGTCCTGAGTACAAGACATCAGCACATAGTCAAAATTAAATAGTTGATAATTCATGTACTGGTATTCAATTTTTTACTTTTTCTAAATTAACATACATATATAATAGTATTTTAATAACTATTTGCACCAACCTTCCTTTGGCATCCCTGATGTTTACCAGCAAATTACAAACACTGGATTCCAACAGCAGCTCTGCAGAACCACTATGGCCATTAATGCTGCCAATGGGACGACAAGAACATGCAGCATGGCGATTAGGCAACATACCATACATTATATATTCAATATAGTTTTACTTAAATACTCTTTGCAAATCAAAAACTTAATACATGAGTTTACTATACAGAAAAGATTCGATGGCTAATTGAAAAAAAAAAAATGCATTCGAACAAGTATCCAAATACATTACCATTTGAAAGTATGGGGTTGGTAAGATTTTTAAATGATTTTTGAAAAATGTATCTTATGCTCACTAAGGATGCATTTATTTGATTTAAAAAAAGAAAACAACAACTAAAAACAGTAATATTGAAAAATATTATTGCAATTTAGTTTTCAATTTTAATATATTTTAAAATGCTAATTCTCATATGCTGCTTTAGTGCTCAAGAAACATTTATTATCATCAATGTTGAAAACAGTTGTGCTGCATAATATTTTTGTAGAAACTGTGATACATTTTTGATAAATAGGAAGTTAGGGTTAGGTAGATGAACAAAAAACTTCTTCATTTCAGTTTCTGCTTTCCCAGTAAATAAATAAATATAAATATATATATATATATATATTTGTCATTTATTTTGGCTGATTGTTTTTGGTTTCAGTGCATTTGGTGCAATTTCTTCTTTTAAATATAGGATTTTGGCATGAAGTATGCTGTCCCTTTTTTATTTTTTTGAGATTTACCAGTATGCTGAGTGTTTAAATTTGTGTCTCTCCACCAGGACTCCTTTGCACTATGCGGCTGCTAATGGGAGGTATCAGTGTGTGGTGGTTCTGGTAGGAGCGGGGGCGGAGGTCAACGAAAGAAAGAAAGAAATCAATACTCACAGAGCACAGTGCAGTGGGGTGAAGGGGTTTCCCTCCTGGATACTACATGGTTTAAGTTCAAGTAAAACATCCAAACAGTCTTCATGACCTGTTTCACAAATAGCGCAAGTCACCTATTTAACTTAAGACAGTTTTAGCAATGCGAACAAGCCACTGAGGCTCAAAAGGTTTGAGCTCTTACCGTGATAGGCTGCCCAGTGTGCGGGTGTGTAGCCGTGGCGGTCTGTGATTGGGTCATGGGGATGGGAGTGGTCAGCAGCAGAAAGAAGATTGGAGAGAATGTCAGCATGGCCGCAAGAGGCAGCCAGATGGACCGCAGTTCGCCCCTGAAAATCTCTGCTGAGGACTGAGACACTGTGGGACAGCAGGGCGGTTATACAGTCCTCCCGACCCATCACCGCCTACAAAGACAGACCTGGTTAGAAACCTCCCATTATGAGGACTACAGCAAAAGCTTTACAAGTGATTTCAGAATCTCACCCCTCTGTGTAAGGCTGTTCTTCCTCTCCTGTCTCTCATATCAGGGCAAGCTCCTCTCTCCAGCAGCAGATGCACACAGTCAGTGTGTCCCCCCAGCACTGCCAGCATTAGTGGAGTTCTATCAAGAGAGAGGGAAACAGTGAGAATGATATCAACAACTGTGAGCTGAAAATGCAAATGAAAATAAATAGTTAAATATTTTTCAGCATTGTTTGGGAACACTTCAATAACAATTACAATTTTTATGAGAATCTCTTATCCAAAATGGAAGTGCTATGCATGGCTTGTTTTGTTTTTGTTTATTTGAAAGTGACTTTGTGTTTAAACCTATGTGACATACATATTTTGACACTTAATTGTCATACCAGTAACTGAGATTACCAAATTGTCTTTTGCTTACATCTCTGAAATACATATAGAAAAGTATTTCTGTAAAAAGAAATAACACTGCACAGGTTATGACATGAATAGCATTTACCCAACACATTTATTAAATGCTAAAATATCTCTTTTTTTATTTCAATTTTTTGGAACCCAGACAAACTGCGTATTACAGTCTTAGTATATTTGCATACAATAATAATTTATATGTTACTACATTGTCCAGTAGCAGGCTCAAGACTTCATTTCACATGAAGACCTTGGAGTTAAAATACTTATTAAAATTATAACTAAATAATTGTTATAAAATTATATGATAACTATGTTAATATAAATCAATGTAAGTATAAATACACTTATAAAAATGTAAATACAATTATTATAAATATTAAAAAAAATTACATAATATACTTTCTATACATTTAATCCAACACTCTAAAAATGCTTGGTCATTTTATTGGGTTATTTTAAAATATTTTTTTAACCTAGGTGCTAGGTAGTTTTTCTGTAATTAAGTTGCCGGGTTATTTTTTTCTACCCAATCGCTGGGTCAAAATAACCCAGCCTGAATTCTGTCTAATATTTACCCAGCGGGTTGCCAAATAACCCAAGTTGGGTTGTTTTTTACCCAGCACTTTTTAGAGTGAAATTATTGTAAATCATTAGATTCAATCAGATTATGCAAGATGCATTACCTTGTTTACTTAAAATGAATGCTGTGAACATGAGCAAAACGATAAAAAGCATTAAAAAGATAAAGTAATAGAGCCAACAGCTCATACATACTGTCCCTCTGCATCTGTAACATTAACAAGGTCGGCTCCCCCCTCGCTACAGAGCAGCATCCGCAGACATTCTGAGTGGCCGTTGACAGCTGTCAACAAAAAGCACACAACAACTTGTCAATTCCCACAGAAAGATATGATTCACAAGGCAATTTACACATGTGTGCTCTCTGTACCTGCAACATGAAGAGGGCCCCATTTGCTGCGGTGCTCTGTGAGCAGGCAAGACGCTGATTGGCAGAGCAGCAGCTCTACGCAGCGAGCATGTCCTCTTTGAGAGGCCACATACAGCACAGAGCGCCCCACCGGGTCACAGGCATCCACATACGCTCCAGACTCAATTAACACGGTGACACATTCCCAGTGACCCGACTCCACCTGACAGCAAAAGGAGAGTGGAAAAGTCATTTCTTTTATTATTAGCTCATTATATATTTCTTTTTTAGACCAACAGGGGGCAGTTCTCTGCAGAATTACAGAATATCTGCTGATCAATATATTGCTGCTGATTTTTTTGTCTTGACATTTTGTACATACCGCCAAGTGTAGTGGGCTGATGGACCCGTTGCTCTCCTTGTCTCCTAGCGTGTTGAAGCACATCTCCAAAAGCTACAGAATCAAGAACAAAATATGAAGCATGTATCAAGTGTTTTACTGTAAGAAAACGTTAAAAGTCATAGTGGACGATGTTAGAGTGAAAGGTCAATCTCACCAGCTCCAGGTTTTGTTTGTTGCCGTGAGCCGCAGCATAATGCACAGCACTGTATCCTTTAGTGTTGCACAGAGATGGATCAGCACCATTATCCAACAAATGCTCCACACACCTGAAAGTATCAAAACACATGGGACTCAAAGACTGCAACTCAAAACAACTTTCTTCATAGTTGCACTAACATTCAAAAGTTTGAGATATGTAAGATTTTTTTAAAGTCATCTCCTTAAAAATACAGTAAAAACAGTAATTTGTGAAATTAATGCGATTTAAAATAACTTTTTGCTATTTTAATACATTTTAAAATGTAATTTATTATTACTTCAGTCTTCATTGTCACATGATTCTTTTGAACCGAATCAAACAGAATCTTTTGTAACATCATAGATGTTACATTTTACAATATAGCTTAAGATGCATCCTTGCTAAATAAATTCGTTGTTTATTATTTTCTACAGTTTTTTTTCTAAACTATTTTGCTGACCCCCTGGGGGACATTTGAAACACTGTGCAGTACCTTAATGGACCACTAGGGGTCTGCACACCCCTAGCACTAAACGGTGTTCAAAGAGACAGCTGACATTAACTGCACCACTCCAGATGGTCATGTGACACATATGTAACATAAGTGTAAAGCATATATAAGTGTAGTTATTAAATAATTCAAGTGGAAAAAAATTAACTTCAAGTAAAAGCAAGGATTAGGTACAGAACTTCATTTACAGACGACAAACCAAAACTTACAGGAAGGATTCCTTCTCCCCATCCTCTTGGTTCTGATGGGTGCTGGCATGGGGTCGGTCCGTTCTGAGAAAGACACCAGAAATCAGTAATGCTGTGTACACCATGCACTATTATATTTAATAGATGCAAGAAAATGTGTGGGTGTGTGTGAGTGCATTTCACCTGCAGAACGCAGTCGATGCAGCTGAGTAGTGTAGAGGTGTACAGCCAGAGCGGTCACGCTCGTTGACCTCCGCCCCCGCTCCTACCAGAACCACCACACACTGATACCTCCCATTAGCAGCCGCATAGTGCAAAGGAGTCCTGGTGGAGAGACACAAATTTAAACACTCAGCATACTGGTAAATCTCAAAAAAATAAAAAAGGGACAGCATACTTCATGCCAAAATCCTATATTTAAAAGAAGAAATTGCACCAAATGCACTGAAACCAAAAACAATCAGCCAAAATAAATGACAAAATTACATAATTAAAAAGTTGATATTAAAACAACATATTTGAGTGTTCATTATTAAATGTGAAAAAAAAAAAAATGATTGCAGAGCATCACTACCTGGCATAAGGAATATTTACATCATGCACACTTCAGATATGATCATAACAGAAATTGTGAGCATCCCATTTTATCAAAGAAAGAAGATTTGTACCTTCCAAACTTGTCCTTCTTATTCATGTCAGCTCCACTGCTTAAGAGCAGGTTGAGACATTCAACATTCCTGAATAACGAGAATAAAAGATATGCATAAATATTATATATACTTTTTCAATTACATTCAGATGCTGGCTGTTGAGTCAGAATCAGCAAAACGACCTTGCTTGGCATTTGTGCGCATAAAAAGCTGTTATATGGGACACCTGATATAAAGTGGGCCAGTGGCTTTTTAAATAGCTCGTTCTAAGTAGAGCTGCAGTCTCACCCTCCAGAGGCAGCAGCGTGTAGACAGGTCCTCCCAAAGTTGTCTGGGGTGTTGATGTCAAATCCGGCCGAAAGCACGTGTTCTTTACTCATTGACAACACAATGCTGTAGAGCTGACCTGAAAAAGTCAATGCAATGTTAGTTGGAGGAATACACTGTCACTTTTCCTGGCAGCAAATCGGTCATGTGAAAAGCAGTTAACGGACTGCTTTAAGACTTCAGTCTATTACTAATGAAGTAGCATTGGATTTGACATTTTTTGAAGTAACATGCACATGAATATGCCAACTATTTAATAACGTATTATTACAATCACAGCACTTCCCTAAAGGACAAGAACATATACAATATAGTCCAGGGACAAAACCATTTTCATTTGGCCCTTACTGTAATTGGTCACTGTATATGGAGAAATTGTGCGTACCTGAGGAAAGTAGCTTACGACAACAGTCAGAGGACCCGTAGAGCACAGCTAAGTGTAGAGGAAACATCCCATGAATTCCTTGTCTGTACAAAGAGGACAAATAAGCAAATTATTTCATTACACATGCCACAAGCAGATAACATGCAAACTGAGAGGAGATTAGAATCAAATGCAAATTCCTTTTGCATTTACAAGGAAGAGGGGTAGACTGTACCATTTTTAACTAAATTGTCAGAAATACAAGGAGAAATGAGATGCAAATGAAACAAATACACCTAATTATATGTGAGGGTGTCTGCTAATAACAAATTATTTCACATTTTCATGAACAAGCAAGGAAAAGTGTAATATTTGGAATTTTTGGAATGTAGTGATTCAATCTTCAACATTTTGCAATGACATGATTATTTTTTGCTCTTTTTTGCTATTTATTGAGCCAGTAACACTCTTTAGCCCAGTGTTGATGTTGTTAACTAAAACATATGAAAGAATGTGTAATTTTGTAATTGCAATAAAGCTAAAATATAAATATTACATGAAAAACTGAAACATAAAAAATACACATACCATTTTGCATAAATGTAATTCATGATCAGCCACAGAATTTGCTTAAAGGGGTCATGAGATGCAATTTCACGTTTTCCTTCTCTTTAGTGTGGTATGTAGCTGTGTGTGCATGTATGCGATCTGCAGAGTTACAAAGCTCAAAGTCTCCCACAGAAGGATTTATTCTATCTAAAAGAGAAGGCTGATCCAGATCGGGCTAAAACGCCTCATTCAAACACGCCCCCACATGTCTACGTCACGATGTGGAAATATTTGAATAATGCTGCCCAAATGTTCACGCAAAGAAAGAAGGCATGGTTTCAGTAACCGTAGTAGTGTTGTTGCAGCCATGTCAGGGAGACGCTGTGTGTTTCTATGCAAAAGCAAAAGCACTTTATTTGGCCTTCCGGAAGTAGATGCAATTAGGAATCATTGGTTAAGATTTGTTTACAACAGAACAGCACAACCCAAATGTTCAAATGTGCGCAACGCATTTTATGGACGACCGTTTTGTGAACCTAGGAGGCTGGCTTTGCAAAAAGGCTATTTCTTAAAAAAACAAAAAGGTCAATTCCAACATTGCTATGACAATCTGGTGCTTCTGAATAAGCTACTGCGAGTATGTTTTGTTATTAGTTTAAGTATTTGCTATTGACTGTTCAAATGCAGAGTTAAGCGCAGCGTAGAGTAACGCGTTGTGTGTGTGTGAGAGTGAGTGAATCAGTCACATCACAGTGGAGTCAACTGTCTTAACCGAGGCTTGTGTGCTGCAAATACATACGAGCATCATCACTGTGTCTGTCACACGACCATCGAACTGATGGTAAAACTAAGGACATTATTAACTGTCTTTATTATCATGGTAAGGGGCGTTACATTTCCTACGCATGCTTGTGGTGTTCGGCCAATCACAATGCACTGTGTCAGCTGTCCAATCAGAGCAGACTGTGCTTGTCGGAAGGAGGGGCTTTGTAGAAACTGTCGTGTTTGAGAGAGGCGGGGCATAGAGGAACTACAATAATGTACATTATTTAAAAAATAAAGTGTTTTTGAACATTAAAGAGTTAGTTCACCCCAAAATGAAAATTCTGTCATTAATTACTCACCGTGACATCGTTCCAGGCCCTTAAGACCTTCGTTCATCTTCGGAACACAAATTAAGATATTTTTGATGAAATCGGAGCTATCAGACCCTCCATAGACAGTAACACAACTGAAATGTTCCCAGGTCTAGAAACGTAGTAAATACATCGGTAAAACAGTCCATGTGACATCAATGGCTCAACTTCAGTTTTGCGACGTTACGAGAACACTTTTTTTTTTTTGGCGCAAAGAAAACAAAAATAATTTACTCAATCACTCTTCTCCCACGAGTTACGTCTTCTGCTATTTTGGAGAGTACCTAAGAACGTATTTGCCTTAATCAGCGTTGTTTACGTTCGGGGGGAAAGTGCGCACATGAACGCAATCTGCGTAATAAGCGTTGTTTACGCTTAGGGGAAAGTGTGTGTATGTGTTGTGATACTTTCTAAAATGGTGGAAGATACAACTGGGGGGAGAATGGTTGAGTAAATTATGTTATTTTTATTTTCGTTGTGCAAAAAAAGTATTCTTATAGTGTCGCAAAACTGAGGTTGAGCCACTGATGTCACATGGACTGTTTTACCGATGTATTTACTACGTTTCTGGACCTGGGAACATTTCAGTTGTGTTGCTGTCTATGGAGGTTCAGATAGCTCTCCGATTTCATCAAAGATATCTTAATTTGTGTTCCGAAGATGAACGAAGGTCTTACGGGTTTGGAACGACATGAGGGTGAGTAAAGACAAAATTTTAATTTCGGGGTGAACTAACCCTTTAAAGCATGTCAACATATTCTGTTACACCAAACACACAAAATAATGATCTTTAAAAAAAGCCTTTAAGATTGTATGATAAAGACATTATGAAATTGTTATATTGTAAAAGATGACACTATTCCACTCACTACAAAAAACAAAAACACCTAAACAAAGTCTCACTCAACAAACATGTTTGTACCTGGCTGTGTCAGCACCGTTTGTCATTAAGGTGCTGATAAGCAGCTCGTGGCCGTACTTAGCAGCAACATGAAGAGGAGTATTGCCATATCTGTCCACACAGTCTATCTCCCCACCTGAGGAGACAACAAGTGGGGGTTAAATACTACAAAAGGAATTGGAAATTGAGTGAAAAACGAAAGTAACTAACCATTTTGAATGAGGATCTGAGAGCGAGTGAAACGTCCATGAATGGCTGCCATGTGCAAAGGGCTTTTCCCTTCTTTACTCTGTAGAAAAGAAAAAATAAAGAAACGTCTTAAAAACACTGAGAAAGCATGCAAAAATTCAAGTCAAATACTTTTAGATCATCCAATCAGAGCAATGTCTTAATAAACCACTCCCGTTTCCCTATCCAGACCTGCATGTTGACATCAGCACCGTTGTTGACCAGCAGCTCCAGGCAGAGAGCCCCGTTAGTGGACACGGCAGCCAGGTGCAGGGGCGTGTAGCCACGGTGGTTGGGCTGGTTGACGTTGGCCCCACGGTTGACCAGCTCGTTGGCTACGGCCTCCTGCCCCGTGTAGCAGGCCACATGGAGAGCAGTGTTTCCAAAGGCATTAGGCTCATCAATCTGAGAAACAGACCGCATGGAATAAAGTATCTTGTAAACCAAGGATCAACCCCATTTCTTTTCCAGGAAAATAGACCAAAAATATCAATGCCTCATTCTGCACTACAGACTTTTGCCACCATCTTGCAAGTACAAAATCATGGGTCATGGCTATGGCATAACTAATACTGATCCTTTTATTATTGACAAGTCGTTCAAATACCTGCCAAAAAAAAAAAAAACATTATATTGACAATAATAAAATATTCCCATGATGTGGGTTTCAGAAACAAATGATCATCACTAAAGTAGACCAAATCCAGGGATATCTGATTCACTTTTTGGCCTAAAATTTGTTCTTTTAAAAATGATTCATGTGTAAAAACACTTTACATTGCAATCATTTTTGACCCATGGCCTAGTGACGAACAGCCACTGGGGAACATTTATCTGGGTTAGAAAAGGTCATGTTGTCCAAATGCATCATGTTTGAACACGGTTGACTTCATATTTCTGATGCCTTATCCCATATTGCCAATATTTTTAATCTATCATTTAGGAACCAGACACTTAATCGTTGGACAAAAAAATAAATCAAGAAAGAGGAGAAAAGTGAAAAAGCTTAATGTCAAGCCCTGGCGCTGACCTCGGCTCCATTGCGTAACAGGTACTTGACCACATCGACGTGGCCACTGGCAGCAGCAGCGTGCAGAGGGGTGTATCCTCGCTTATCCTTACAGCTCTTATCCGAGCCCTGAGACACCAGCAGCTTAACCACCTCCAGATGTCCTGAAAGAACCAAACAGGTAAGTATTACTACTACTTCCAGGAATCACCACTAAGTCGCTAAAGATGATGAAACCAATCAATTGCTATTTAGCTACAGAAAAGACCTAGAACACTTCAGAAAGACACGAGTATATACTTACCAAGGTAAGCTGCCCAATGAATGGGCTGCCTGTCTTTCTTGTCACTGGCACTCAGATTGGCTCCCTTGTTCAGCAGCAATTTAACCATCTAGTTGGCAGCAAAAGCACAAAGTCACATTGTATCCATTTATTAAAACCATCTGTGCATTAGAGGCACCCATGAGAGCTTAACAAAAAAAGCAAAGTCATTTTTTACCCTATTTAGGTAGAGATGTAAAATCAAACTGGAAATAAGGAAGTTAAAAGGACTGGTATTTCAGTACCAAGTTACTTGCTTTTTTTATTGTAATAATATATTTTTATTGTGCCATATTAAAGCACTTAACGCAATATCAACTTATCAATATCAAAAATTGATAACTATTTTATCTACAGTGTGATTTAATACAAAAATAAATTATTCATATTCAATCCTTGAAGGCTGTGTAAATCTTGACAATTATATTTAAAAAGTTTAATATTCAATATTAAAAATACACAAATATTATAAAACATTATTGTGACTGTGAACAAAATGTATTTTCTCAAATACTTAATATATTAAATATTAAAATATAGAAATATTACAGCACTAAAATTACTGTGCACAAAATGTGTAGTTTTCTTAAATATTCAATATATTACAAATATTATAAAATATTTAAATTACTGTGACGGCAACAAAGGTTATACAAAATATTACATCAAAACGGAAGTATCTGTACTCGCTCTAATGGCAATTTGCACTTTCACAATCTTGTGGAGAGCTAAAACAAATATGTTGAGGGCTGAAGTGGCCCACCCTGTCGTTTAATTCACCCGAGTCCATTAGAGGAGTAATTCCACCCTACCTCCTGGTATCCACTCTGAGCAGCGTGATGCAAGGGCGCTCTGCCCGTGCGGTCGGCCATATTCAGGCTGGTCACATGGGGCAGCAGGGTCTCAACACAACGCGTGGCTCGGTTGGCCGCTGCAATGTGCAGTGGTGTCTGCCAGAACTTATCCCGCGCTGTAACGTCAGCTCCCTTCCTTAGCAGCAGCCCCACAGCCCTCTGGGTAAAAAAAAACAAAATGCATGAATCATATTAAATTGCTAAAAATGCTAAACAATGGCATGAGTAAGCTGTTACTCAGATTGAGCCTTCACTCAGGCATATAAATCACACAGGCTGCTTACCTCGTTTCTGGAAGCAGCTGCTCTGTGCAATGGTGTTAGCCACACATGGTCCTTTGCATTGACATTCGCACCTATGTGGTTAGGTGAACCAAAATAAAGAAGAAAAACAGATTTAAAGAGTGAAGTTAATAAATGATTAATACTTAAGCAATAAAGTAAAACAAGCCATTTCACATTGTGAATTCATTTGTGGCTAAAGGGCGTTGTTAGGCATGTCACGCAGCAGAGCCTCTCATACCAAAATGCTTACACATTATAGTTAATAAATAATAAAACCATTACGGACACAATTTAAAAAAAAAAAACACTTAGCAAATTAATCTAAGGCGAAGTGTGTAATTTCTGTGCCATTAGCGTCAGTAAATTGTAAAAATAATGATTGTTTCCAAACAGGTCACAAATTCATGCTCTCGGTTAAGCCAAGATTCAACCAAGAAAAGTACAAAAATAGAATTGGATTTGGTTCATTAGATGAGATGTTAAAGTGCCTCGGGCTGAAAATCAACCGCTTTAGGTTTAGCAGGCGCTGTGTAGTGACATAGACCAGTGGTGCAGTTCTGCCTAAAAATAATACTAATAAATAAATCTATAAATAAACAAATACAAAAGTAAATATTTCAATAATATAAATCGACACATTAGCACGTTCACGGTTCTCAAATATCAGTTAATGGTCACATGGCATGCTAGTAAACAAATAAAAATATCTAATATTTTTCAGTAAGTGTTTTGATTGAATTTATTTTAAATTGGGCTGCACAAATTAGTCCAAAAAAATATTGTGATTATTTGGTCATATACCGCAACTTGAACTGACTCACTGAATATGAAAATGTCTCCTATTGCTACTGCCAAGACATCCAGACAAAAATAAAGATTCTACTGCTAAAGGAAAGTTACAATACAAATATTTGTCTTAAATTCTTCACTTTCAAGCGGTCAAACCATTGAGCTTTTAACATGTCAAATCCATTCATTTTGGTGGGATATTGGCGAAATACTGTAAACATCGGCCCACTGAAAATTATGTGAATACAAATAAAGTGTACATTGGTTCCCAAATACACATTAGTGCAGAGATGGAGTTTGTGTAAAGCAGGATTTACTCTTAACAGAGCAGTATTGAAAGCTGCATGTGTGTAAATGTGCAATGTCGTTTGCATGATGTGAATCAGACTTTGTAACTTGCTTCATGATAATGAAGCCTTTGATTTGATAATTGCAAATTGATAAGATCACTATATCAGTTTTGTTTTGAATAATTGTGCTGCCTATTTTTTTTATCTTACTGTTACATTTGATTTCGTTAATTATAAGCTTTTCATTAATTCTTGAACTCCCATTTGGAAAACCCTGATATAGACTGCACTTATGCGAATGGATGTGACGCCATAAATTTTACTATTTTATGCATTTTAGCAAGGCTAGAATGCTGTATCGTCCAATCAGCTTTTGATACCAGATCTGATTAAAAACATTACTGCATAAGGTGGCAGCACTGCTATTTAAGGTCATACCAGCGCTGATGAGAAGCTCCATTATATGAACGTCCCCCAGCCAGGCAGCAGCATGAAGAGGTGTGCGGCGCTCTTGGTCCTGACACAAGAAAGTAGAAAAAAAAAAAAGTTAACAGATTTTTTATTTCCTCTCCACACTGGCGTTTTTCATTAAAGGCCCACACAGCCCATATGTACAGTCACCCAGACAATCTGTCCATAGTTATTACATCACATATGCAGATGAGACACATAATTCAGGCTCACACTAAAATGCGCCATTTGGAACATACCAGTGCATTGACTTCATCTTTCTTGTGCAAAAATAACTTCACTTCATCCACATTTCGGTTAAATATGGCCTGGACCAGAGGCAGCTGGAGGTGGAAAAAAAGGGTGGATGTAATGATAATGCTATGAAACATGACAACAAATTCAAACCTTTCGTTTGAGAAACTTCTGCTTACAGTGTATAACATTGAGTGTCAATTGTGAGGTGTATAACTATGATTATAATCAAATATCATGATCACTGAGTATCATAAGAAAGCTGCAACAAAACAACATGCACTCCAATTGTATCTACGTAGATATGATAAATTTGCATACAGTATTGTTATATAAAGGGATTACTTAACAAAAGCCGGTGTATTCGTTAAATAGATTAATAAACGTGTACATTTTAAAAACATAAACACACAATAGATGTTTTTCTATGCAGCTGGCTGACACCCAGCTCATTAGGCTAGCACGCAGGCTAACGTCTGGGCGTGATAAAAAGGTTATTTTTCAATTTTATCGCCTCTTAGAGTAGCCCTACCCTTATTATAAAGTAAAATTGTGACGTTTACAGCTAATTGCATGACAAAAACACAAATAGTGATGCGAAAATAATAAGGGAAATGGCAGAATCCATCGTCAGGGAGCTAAGTTAGCTAACATATCAGGCTCTGCATACAAGCGCAGAGAGCGAACAACAAACTGCTTGATTTTCGCCACTCGTGGGCTTTTAATATCTCTCACCTGGTCTGAAATATTGAGTACCCCCATCTCCCTGCGTCAGTCGGGCCGAAAGTCCCTCATCAGTAAGGAATCGAGGCTGGGAAACCAAGACAACAATCTTGTGCTGCGATTATAGACGTGATGAGTGAGTCTTTAGCTGGTGAGGCAGTTGAAAATAGCGACACCAGCGTGATGGCCGCCTGCTGCACCAACTTTCACAATAAATGCCCGTGAACTAAACCTTGCTGCTAAAAGGGTTTTCAAACTTTAAGGTGGCCTAAATACCATTTTTTTCTCTGTGTGAATACTATCGTGGAAAAATATTTACTGTGTTAAAATTAAGCATATTTCTATACAGACATTTAGAGTACAGAGTTAAGACTGGTCTGTGCCTGCTCAAAATTAAAGCTATAATGCTACATAGAAATGTACTAAAAACGATGCCTGCTTTGACACACCTTGGCCTCTAGTATAAGGATATGCAGTTAAAATGGCTGCGAAAAAAATGCATGAATCTCTGAGAAGCATTAAATAGGGTGTTTAAAGAAGCTCTTCTGTGCTGCCAAGTCCAAGTGTTTAATTATACAGTAGATGTTGAAGGGTGGTTTTATTGTTTTTCTTTTTTATCCATCAGGAGGAGATTAAAAAATCTATAAAACAAAATGTCTGACAATCTAAGTAGGCCACAAACGTAGTTCATGTGTATAATGCCCTCTTCTGTTCAAACCAATAAAACAAGTTTGTAAATCTTTTTCAAATAAAGAATATTTCCGATAAGCAATTTTAATCATGAATGCAGGTGAAACGCTTCTCATTATGGTCAAAGGCCACGCTAAAAGCGATTTTTACGTCAAATATAGCACACAAAATCTAATCTTTTTGTTTCACTTTATTATTATTATTATTATTATTATTATTATTATTATTATTATTATTATTATTTAACTGCATACATCTTTGAGGTTTTTTACTTTTATTTTGGAAACGCACCGAAAACAACAACCTTCCGGCGGCCCTGTTGGAAAATTTGATAGGGTTGCCATTTTCACCAAATATAAAAACACCCAATACAGTTATTAGGGAATGCAGAACGCACAATGAGTTTATTTGCGAGTGCTAAACATCAGAGGAAAAACCACTAGAGTTAAAAAAAAAAAAAATGGCAGACTCTGTAGTGATGGGGAGCGGATCTTTAAACTCCGGAAGCGTAAATATCTCCTTTCATTTCTGTTACCTACAGTCTGTTAGCTTAGCCAAACAACACTAACTTTATGAGTTTGTTTAAATATAAGGCACGATAAAGGGCAGAATTGTCATATATTTAAAAATAGACACTGTTTTATATGCAAACACATCGGTCTTTTTATTATGTTTTGCGTAAATATATAATTACCTTACAATAAATGTAGTGAAGCTATCTAGAAACAGTTCAGTGTCTAACGTTAGGCTCAAACCAAGCGGTCTTGCCTTCCTGAACACTATTTTTTGGCCATTGAATGCCCAGTCATGCTGTTTGAACACACTTATGATGCCCCAAAATGCTGTTTTTGCAGTTGGACATCCTAATCTTTAATATTCTGTTCTTTTGATGAATAATTGCAGCGCTCGGGGAGCAGTAAGACCAGCACAAGTCCTACAGAGAACTATCAGCTGGCTCGGAGACGCACGCTGCAGGTGGTGGTCAGCTCTCTGCTGACAGAGTGTGGCTTCGAGAGCGCTGAGAAAGCGGCCGTGGAGACACTCACCGAGATGATGCAGAGCTGTGAGTCCTTCCCTTAGCTCATGCAAGTCACCTGTGTGTGTGTTTATATAAATGTAATATTTATGTAACTGTTTTTATTTCAAATACAGAATAAACATGTTTCATTGTATGTGTTTTCTGTATTAAGAGTCTGATTATCTTTTGATAGATATAACTGAGGTTGGACGTTGTGCGAAGGCAACCTGTGAGCACACAGCTAGAAGCACCCCTACACTCTCAGATGTGGTCATCACACTGGTCGAAATGGGTTGGTTGCCCTTTTATCAATATATTTAATCTTAAGAAGTAAAGATTTCACTTCTGGATGTGGTTGAATCATGTTTATGTTTACTTTTTCCACAATTGCAGGTTTTAATGTGGATACTCTTCCAGTGTACGCTAAAAGATCCCAAAGGATGGTCATAACTGCACGTAGGTTTACCTTTTTTTTTTTTTTAAATTTACTAATGTATTTGTTTGTCCTATATTATCTATTATGACTGTTTAAATGTACTCTTCTGTGTTTAACAGCTCCAATCACAAATGCTCCAGTCGTCCCAAAAGCCCTCATGGCCGGACAGAAGCGCACTCATCCAACATACATCCCCAGCCACTTCCCAGAATTCCCAGATCCTCATACATACATCAAAACACCAGTGAGTTAAACCGGTTTAACAATCAGTAACATTGAGAACATACATTTTGTTTCAAAATATTATATCTCACATTTCTGTGTTTTAGACCTTTCGAGAGCCTGTGTCAGATTACCAGGTGGTGAGAGAGAAGGCGGCATCACAGAGGAGAGATGTGGAACGTGCTCTCACACGATTCATGGCCAAGACAGGAGAGACACAAAGCCTTTTTAAGGACGATATCAGTGCATTCCCTTGTGAGTTTTTCTGTCCCAAATACCGCCAGTGTCCTATTATACTTTGACTACTCTTTTGATTTTCTAGCGTTTGTTATTCATCTGTCTGTGTGTAATAAGTGATTGCAGCAAAGCCGAGCACCATCCCTTACCTGAGTGCCCTGCTGCCCTCTGAACTAGAGCTTCAGACGCTGGAGGAGACAGATTCATCCGAGCAGGACGACCAGACAGACACAGAGAACAACCCCAGTAGCATCAGTCAGGCAAGCATGAAGCAGTTTTTCTTGTAAAAATGTTTATGCAAAAACATACCTGCATGTCTGTTGTTTTTTTTCTATGATTGTTGTTGTTGTTTTTAAGTTTATAATGTGCGTGTGTGTGTGTGTGTGTGTGTGTATGCATTTAATTTTATTATTTTATTAACAACTTTTTTTTTTTAAATAGAATTACTTGTTTTAATAATAATAATTAATGATTTTTTTATTTTTCATTTCTAGGATGACCACAGTGCAGATAAGGAGAACGTAGTGCTGCCGCCTGGTGGTGTTGTGCCTGCAGGGAAGGCCAATGAGGAAAACATGATTGACAACCCATATCTTCGTCCAGTCAAAAAGCCCAAAGTGAGAAGGAAAAAATGAAAACTGATATATTGACTCAGCTACTTCTGCATCAGCAGATTAGGATGGATGATGACTTCTTAGCACGTGCTAATTACATTGTGCCCCTCGAAGTTACAGCTAACATATGAGGAACCAGTCTTCAACAATTGCAATTTGGAAATGTGCATTGGTCCATCATGTTACTGACGTTTGATTCTTATAGAATGACAGACTGTTCAGTACATCTGAAAAATATTAGATGGAATTCAAGCAGGCAACTTCTCTAAAGGGTTACACAGCTTACAGTTGATTTTTGGTAGTTTGTTTTGATAAGCCTTCCCTTGAAATATCATTTAGTTTTTACAGTTCTAAACAACACACTAGAAACGTGACATTCTTTTTTGGTTTGTGTGTATTTGTTACTCATTTGTGAATGATGGTAATAAATGTCTTTCATTGTTTACTTTAAGGCATTGTTTTAAAAAGACAAGTTGAAAATTAAACCTGAACGTGCAGATAGTGTAAACATCTCCATTATGAATGTGTCTCGTGTCCTGTTAGTTTACTCACTACTGCTTTAGTTTAATTTTAAGTAATGTACCTCAAAAATACGGTTTCACATTGGACAAGTTATGAAATAGCTTTAATGTTTGTATGCATTGACAGTCACACTTCTTGTGGTAGTTTTAGTGTCATCAGTAAAACAAGCTTAGATATGCCACCCTGTTCCTCTGTTTCCTAAACTCTTTGTCATGGTAGAGCTGCATGGAAACAAATTATGAAGAAAAAAAAAGTTATTATATAAGCTAAGGAAAAACATTTTATTGTTTCTTTGAATTGTAATTTGAAGAAGAATGTCAGAAATAAATGTACCTCTGTACGCAGTGCTTTTCTCTCCAGCGATGGCACGTTTGACCAGTCTGGAGAGCCGAATTTCATAGGCCACGACACCTTCTTGCTTTGGCCGGTATCATGAACATATGCCCCTGGACTAAAAAAGGGATATACATTGAAAATCTGCGATTCATAAACCTGGAATGAAAGGTTTTAGGATGCTCTTGCATATACTCAAACACATAGATGATCTTTGGATCATTCTCAAATCATGCTGGCAAGCATAACCATCAGGTTTAAGATAAACAATCCAAATACCAAGACACTGTGAAATTTGTGTTGATTTTTCAGTTCAACTTTTACTTGGATTGTTATTCTGAAAAATATGATTTTTAATGCAAAACAGATACAAAAAAGAAGCATTTTGGACCCCATATTTTTCTTTATTTAATGTTTTAGATGTGCTTTGCTGCAACCAAGTATATGATTAGAATAATAATGGGGTAAAATAATTCTAGATGAGTGGTTATCAACCAAGGGCTCAGGGAACTCTATAAGCATTTTTATAATTAATATACATTTTTTTCCCTAGTTATTCCAAGCACTACATTGTTTTATAAGGTCAAATATTTTTAAAAATCCTTATCCTTAATCATTATCCAGTAATGCAAACAACTGCAAAAGTCATGGGGCCTGGCCTTCAATTATTTTTAAGGACAATGTGGGCCCTGCAGCTAAAAAGTTTATTTTTATTAGCAGAAGACATTTATTACCTGATACAGTCATAGTCAAATGATAAAAAAAAAAAATCAAACCCAGGGCTGGAGTCTGTATTTGAATGTCTGAATCTTGCAGTGGTAGTATTGAATGGTGCATTTCCAGGAGGACACACTTCAGACAGACTCCAGTCCTTCTGGTATTTCTGTGGTGAAGGGGTGGCCGTCTATAAAAACAGGCGATGCATTTCAAATGATATTAAATCAAAACAAATGAAATGTTTGTGATGTGAAATTAACGAACTATACCTTAACTGGAGGCAGAATGCGTGGCGCAGTGCGCGCTCCCAACACATATCCCCTCTTACTCTCAGGTCTGTGTTGGAGCCCGTATGTAAGACTGGCCACCTGGGAACTGCTAAGTTAGGTGAAAAGAATAACACGTTCCATAACTTATAAGTTATTAACTGCTGTGCCTTCCTGCATACTCACCGTGTGGTTGTCGTAACATCCGGGTCCTAGTTCTTTGGAGCTGTAGAGCGCGAGCATTTCATTGCCCATGCGATCAGGCGCAAAGTGCGTTGGAAACATCAGACGTTTCTGGCAGCTGCCGAACGCGACCCGTGGAGCTAGAAAGTTGATGAAAGCAAATAATAAAATTCAATTTTGAAGGCAAACGATGCTGTTTATTCCGCTTATGGATAAATTACCTGCGCCCCGTGTCGTCATAGCGTCCTGATGTTTACTGGTTACCATGGTATCCAGGTGCAAACGAATGCTGATGATGTGGATCAAATGGAATTCCGATGTATTCAGAAGTTGTGTAAAAAGCGTTACAATCAAACGATTAATTCATTATTCAATTTATTATTAGGCTATTATTAGCCTATTATTTTAACTAAAACGTTAGTAAGTAGGCTATAGTAAAGCAAACTTAGCATGTCAGGAAAAAAGCCAGAAAAAGAACTATGCCACAGGCCTGTTTACTTTTTTTTCCAGAAAGCATTTGGAAGTTAAGTCACACTTCAATGAAAAGGCATGGCATTAAATAACAACATATAAATCCAAACACATGATGTTGATGTATAAATTCTGTTCTCCTCCAGTTCACACAGGTGTGTACACATGTCCCAACATAATGTTTAAACACGAATAGGTTTACGTCAGTTTTTCTGTTTCTGAGAATGATATTATTGCTGTTTATCATGCCAACTATGGATGACGGGATCTTGGTGCCTGCCCTCATAAATAAGCAAGTAAGTGTTGACAAGCCATTATTTTCTCTGAGGGTTGGATTGATTTTCAACACCTTTATAAAGTTGGTTTAGCCTATTGTATACTTTGACTATACTGAGATCTCAATGAAACTATAATGCTGCAGTGTATGATTTCTGTCTCAGTGTCGCAGAGCATGATCTGCATGAGGCGGTGAGGAAAGAAGCACATCCTTTTCTTTAGCACTGCTATTTTTGTTTCTCTTTTCTTTGAAAAAGCTTCTTTGAAACCATGTTTATTGCAAAAAGCACTATGCATTATATAATCTGCCTCCCCTCCTTCACACACTGATGTCCTTTGAACAATAATGACATGGCACAGCTTTAAAGTAGCATTTACTTGAAACAAATTTTACTATATATTATATATTATTGATTAGAATAAGAAAAAGATGGCCAGTTATTTGTTTTATCGGTAAATAAATATAATATGTAAAGAAGTAGCCTATATAAAACACATATAGAAGCTTATACTTTCTTTTCAGTTGTAATTTGGGCAGTTCATTGATCTTAACAGATGCAGCATACATTTTTGTTATTGCATTTATAATCATGCTAAAACAGTTAATGTCTAATGTTAAAAAATAATGAGGAATGCTCAACACTCAAGAGCAATATAAAGGACATAATATTTAAGATTTCCTGGTTCATAAAAAACTTCAGGATTATGACCAACCAAAGATCACAAACCAATACTGATAAAACGGCCGAGGATATAGAACTAATTCTTACATTTATTATAATAAGAGCCTCAGTTGGGTCTTAAAGGTGATTGACATATAATCAAAATGGGCTAATATTGAATCATAAAACATTTGCAATGTACAATCAGCCAAGTTATCAATCAGCAAATAATTTATTCTGTGTTATTTATGTGCCTCTAGAAGCTTGCGTTCTGCAAGTGAACTTTGCTTTATTGTGGCATCCCAAAGAGGCACAAAATCACTTTCACTGACTTTTAAATGAAATGTTTCCTCCTGGTGGAATGACCTGCCTAACTCAGTCCGAGCACAATCGGCTAAAAACACATCTCTTCCATCTTTATTTGACCCTCTAACTCTAGCACTCTCTATTCTAATTCTATTCTTTAAAAAAAAAACTCATCCCTTTTAGACTTGCACTCTATTCATTTACTGCTTGTTTTCTTAAAAAAAAAAAAACTAAAAAAACTAAAACTAACACTAGCTTTTCTAATCTTTTGCATTCTTTTTATTTGTTTTCTTTTTATTTATTATACAACTAACAAAAGCAAAAAAGGCCTCTAACACTAGATTACTCTATTCTTTTTCTATTCTTTCTGTTTTCTTTTTATTTATTATATAATTTTATTTATTATATTATATAATCTTTTGTTGATTTTGATTGCTTCCATTGTCCTGATTTGTAAGTCGCTTTGGATAAAAGTGTCTGCTAAATGACTAAATGTAAAGATGATAACGTGATTTGACTTTATTATAAATACCATGTGAATGTGTCTTCTAAAGAGGATTCTTGAGTTTTCCTTCTGTTCACACATTCAACATGCATGGTGCAAAAGCTAAGTTGTATCATTTGTAAGTATTGATTTAGAATTTAACTTCAATGATTTTAAATGTTCTAATCTGTGTTTCAATGGGTTTCTATTAATTTTTACTTTCAGTGCTGCTCTTTCTGTGTCAACCTGGTAAGAATAGCATCATTAAATAAAAAAGATTTTCAACAAAATTAGCCTAATTAATTTTATTATGTTCTTGCATGTTACCTCCTTGCAGGAGTAGAAGCAAAGAACAGTGGCCTGTGAAGGAAAATCTGTGTGCCTCTGCTGTAGTGAGTATTTCGGTCATTTCTAAGTTATATTTTTGTGCCCATATAGGACAGATCAGGGTCAGAAGGAGACATTGAGCCTTGACCCCAAACTTGACCATGATATTTTTAAATTAATTAATCAATTTATTATTATTATTATTATTTACATGTGTCAGCTTT